>NW_026844478.1:22881900-23127032 GCF_025583915.1 Anolis sagrei ordinatus
CRCTGAGCAAGGYGCYGAACCAAAARTTAARGATGATGGACAGGTGACTTGCCCTARGARTGCAACCAAAGGAAGCCACCTTTCTGCAGAACCCCTGAAACCCTGGACTGCAAGCAAACACTCAATACAAAGCAAATAAATTTGGAGCTCCTGGTACAGCCGTACCAGCACACAAGGTATGTCTATGAACATTAAGAGATCCAAAGTTTCAGCTGACAAACTTSCTTTAAGAACTTTATGCTTAGTTTCAATAAAATGTCATATAATTGCTAGGGGGAAGGGAAAGGTGCCGATCAATTTATTCACTGTATCAAACATTTTAAAATGCTTTCTCTCCATGACATGTATGCAACACTTCTGTCAAAATATAAATCTATCCCACTTGGGAGGGGGCGGTGTTACCAATTTGAGGAGAAAGTCAATTGTCAGTTATTGAGAAGTGTATTAAGTGACATTCTGGGCATAAGTAATTTTTTAATGTAACTCTTCAACTCTCAGAGTACTGTGGCAATAAATAACACCTGAAGACACCTTGCTGCTTTATGTTAATCAATGCCGCTTTTTAAAAGGCTCCAGAATAAATTAATTCTGGGAAGGAATAAAGGTTGGGTAGCTCAATATAGTATGTAAGACCTTTGGGGAACTCAGTGTCTTCCAATTAGGATACTAATCAAAGCATATTTCAGATTCATTAGGCTTATTCTTTCTTGCAGTTTGGAACAATTATATTCTAACCTGAAAACAATGCATGAATCACTGTTTTTAACTCCTCTTAAGCCTGAGATGTATGTACATTATGAGCTGTTTATTACCCCATGTAAACTCTAAGATAAAATTTCTTGTAGCAACAGCTTCAAAGTTTCTTTCTGGTCTATATTTGCCCGTGCATAATTGTATGTTACCCTGTTTCATTAGCTCTTAATCATTTTTAGAACAACTGTGTAGAAATTTGCAATGACACACAACTTTTTTGAACATTTTAAAATCTCAAAATACATGTTTTAAAGTTATGGGCGGCAGCCAGGTTGTTAACTGGGGCTCCTTACAGGGAGCGGTCAACCCTCCTGTTCAAGGAGCTCCACTGGCTGCCATTCATTTACCGGACCCAATTCAAGGTACAGGTTCTTACCTACAAAGCCCTGAACGGTTTGGGACCTGCCTACCTGCGTGACCGCATCTCCATATACAAACCCACACAATCCCTGCGATCATCCGGAGAGGCCCTGCTCTCGATCCCACCAGCCTCGCAGGTGCGTTTGGTGGGGACGAGAGAGGGGACCTTTTCGGTGGCGGACCCTCAACTCTGGAACTCACCCCTTAAAGACATCAGACAGGCCCCAACCCTGGCAGTCTTCAGGAGGAGCTTGAATACGTGGCTGTTCCAGTGTGCCTTCCCGGAATAATGATCCCGTAGCACTTTGTCCTCCAAAGCACTTTACATTTCTTTAGGTCTGCTCGTATGCTCTTCCGCAAACACCAGTATCACCTTTTCGTCCATGTCCCAGCATCACTTCCAATTTTAATTTTACATTTGGCCTTCCCACTGTTTTTAATTGTGTGCTGTCTTATTGATACGTTGTATATTTTATTGTCTATGTTTTTATTTTAATTACTTTTATTGTTGTTCGTTGCTTGTATTGTTGCATTTAGGCTCAGCCTCATGGGGAGATGGTAGCGGGATACAAATAAAGTGTTATTGTTATTGTTATTATTATTACTTTTATACATCTCTTTTTTTAAAAAAATGAGCATTTGCTAGAAATCAATTTGGGGAAGTATAAACTCCAGTGGTTAGCAATGCTCAGAACCTAAATGTTGAGATAACAGAAGTTATCTGCTGGATTTTGCTCTTCTCAAAACATTTCCAAGCAACCCAATATTCAGAAACTTGTACCACCATTAATACAAACTATTTTTGTTTTCACCTATCAGACTAATTGGTTTTTATCAGAATTTGTGAGAAGGGAAGCCCAGAGCCCCTCAGTGTGCTTTGCAAAGCCCCAAGGGCTCTGAGGAGCACACTTTAAGAATCACTGTACTAGAGCTTGCCATTGTTAAACTCTGTGATACATTTTAATATGGTTTTAATTTTTTGATTGTTTAGTCTCATTGTGCTGGTACGGCTGTACCAGGAGCTCCAACTTTATTTTCTTTCTGTTTTCTGTTTGCAGTCATAGGACTGGCCTCCTGTCCATCGTAATTAAGCTTTGGTTCCACCCCTTGTTCAGGGCTCTGGGAGGGAAAGGAACCATTTTTTGGGCAGTCTCACACAAAGTAGCTAAGCTATAGGACGTAGACCAGCTCGTCCCGTAGAAAAGCTTCCTTTCTCAATAACATCCAGGGATACAGAAACAGAAATTCCAGGGGAAAGGTCCCAAGGCTCTGGCTGGGAGCTCACAGCCTCTCAGCCTCACAGCTATCAGAGGGAAAACAGCCCTGAAGTTTCAAAGAATTCTCGGCGGGAGGACAACATTACAGATCCTCTGAACTCCACCTGAAATATCTTCAAGCCTCGGCTGGTAGGTCTACTCGATACCCAGATGCATTTGGAATCGGTAGTAGGACCCACACCAATGAGGGATAGATAATAGACAGCCTAGGAGAGGTTAAAAAGGGTTTTTTTTTCCTACAGAGAAAGTTCAGTTAATCAAAGTCAGGTGCCAGTCCATTGAGGACTAGACTAAGAAAGCATTGAACTGTTGTTTGAACCATTGAAGATGTATTGTTTGTTCCATAATAAAGACTTTGTTGTATCATTAAAGACTCTAAAGAAAAATCCCTGAGAACCTCTCTTTGAGGCCCCCTGGCTTCCTGCTGGGCTTAAAGTATACGTCTATATACATATATATAGAAAAGTACAGCTGTTACAGGCCCAGCGTGTGACAGAACACTCATTCTGCCTTTTGTAGCTTGCAATTTCATAACAATTTTTTAATTTGTTGTAAACCACTTTGAATCCCAAACAGAAAGAAAATCAGATAAATACGTAACTATATAAATAAATAAATGTAGGCTATTTCTGTCTGAAATAGACAAAATATTGCCAGGGATGAAATTGACAATCATCAGTGGAAACTTCCATCCTTGCCACTCTAATTCCAGAGCCAGAAGTGAGGAGACATGAACTAAGGTCAACTTAGGACACATTTCTTATTTGAATCTGGGGCTTGTGTGAGGGAGAAGTCCATTGGAAAGGCCTTTCTTTATTGTGGAAAGCTAGACTAGAGTTTCTCAAACTGTATTCCCCCAAATGTTTTGGACTTCAGTCCCTACAATTCCTAAGAGCTTGTAAACTGACTGGGATTTCTGGGGGTTGCATGGCTTGAGAAACACTAAGGAGCATGGCTTGAGAAACACTAAGCTAGACAGTGGCAAGCAATGACTTATACTTGCCTACCACTCCTGGCATAGCTGAGGAGAAGCTCTGGATGTGACCCCTGACTATACATAGGACTGCACACAACAGGAGGACTGCTATGAGTTACAGTCCAAGAATAGGTAGAGAAGGAAGAAAGGAGAGAAAGAAAAAGGAAGGGGAAGGAAGGAAAGGGGTAGGGAAGGAAGGAAGGAAGGAAGGAAGGAAGGAAGGAAGGAAGGAAGGAAGGAAGGAAGAAGGAGGGAAGGAAGGAAGGAAGGGAAGGAAGGAAAAAGAAGGAAAGAAAAAGGAAGGAAGGAAGGAAGGAAGGAAGGAAGGAAGGAAGGAAGGAAGGAAGGGAAGGAAGGAAGGAAGGAAGGAAGGAGAGAATGAAGGAGGGAAGGTTGGCCACAGCAATGTGTGGTGGGTACAGTGAGTTTCAAATAAAAAGGCATAAACTGAGTTTGTGCAGTGTCCTTACTGGCTACCAACATTTCCCCCTGCAAATCTGTTTTATTGAAAACAGGCCTTGGCTACCATCTCACATATTGATCTACTGCCCCAAGGAAATATGTGTCCCTATGGCCCACCTCTGTTTGGAAACTCTCCCTCTGGTCCGTCGTAGTCCAGAGACTAGCTCTTGATGATGTCCATACTTTTTTGCTAAGAAGTTGTTGCTAGGGAACCATCTGGATTAATGCACTTATGTATATGATTTTCATCAGCTAAATCAAAGCCTGAAATGCAAACTCTGAAGTTCAAGGACGTCCTGTGGATTTGTGACATTTCCTGGAGGAATTGCAGGCCATAAACCAGCAAAGGGATGAATACAATGGGACCCACTGTAATTGCCATTGCTTCATCTGTGACAGATAAAAATCTCTCCTTTTGCATTTGCCATTCTTGTTTATAGGAAAATATACACAGCATCTCAAGCACTTTTGTTGAGGCTGTTTTTAATTCCCAGGATATGAAAGCACCCCACAAATTTGAACCTGGAATACATTTCCAGTGGTGTTCAGGCAAAATATTTCTCATTGCAAGCCAAATGTTAACACTTAGTGTTCCAAAGGAGTTATTTACACTTGCCATGATATCTGGCAACTGCATTTATAATATACATTAATGTTTTAAGATTCTGATCATGTTTGTGTTGCAAATTCAAAAGAACCCACTCTATTTCTTGCTTTTTGTGCATTATTTTGTTTTTCATTGTCTTCTCAGTTGTCATTCCACTCATAAAATGCCACCTGCCTTGAGCTATGGAATCTGTCATGAGTACCCAACTGTCCCACTCTCTGTGCCTATGAGACAGCTTGTATACAGAGAGATAAACTAGCGGGTTGAGCTTAGGCACTCATTTAATTCCTTGAATTTAAAAAAGTTCAGCTGCATCTAGCCAACCCAGAAAGACTCAGCTGGCACAAAGAGTCAACTCAAGATCTGCTGGTCTTAAGTAAGAGCCATGATTAATCTATTCATACTGTGAACACTCACTGTTTGCCTTGCAAGTCTTGGAAGCATCACCAGCCCAATTTAGGTCAGATTCCTTTCTGGTCCTTTGGAGCAATTCTCAGGTGCTTAAAATTCTGAACATTCGTGTATATGTATCCACATTTCCCTTTGAAAACACTGGTCTCTGACATTTCTATAATGCCAAGTACGGCCGTCTCATCCAGGTCTTAAAGTTTTGGAACAGCATGGGGACTTTTCCTCCGATATCAGTCAGGGGTATTTTTGACCTTATCGCTAGGCTTGTGCAATCATTATAAAGCTTGGCTTGAGAGCCGTAAAGATCTAAAGGCCACCCGGAACAAATCACATGCTCTTTATTGTCCTAAATGATTTGTGGCATGGGGTCCTCTAAGGAGCACTAGAGACCTCAGCTACACTGCCATTACAATGCTGATTGAACTGAATTATATGGCAGTGTAGGCTGTGGTGCAGTTGACTGAGAGTCAGCTGCATTAAGATCACTACTGACTGAAAGGTCATGAATTCGAAGCCATCCCGGGTCGGAGTGAGCTTCCCACCATTGTGTAGCTTGCTGTTGACCTTTGCAACCCAAAAGATAGTTGAATCTGTCAAGCCCCCGGTGGCGCAGTGGGTTAAACCCCTGTGCCGGCAGGACTGAAGACCAACAGGTCACAGGTTCGAATCCAGGGAGAGGTGGATGAGCTCCCTCTATCAGCTCCAGCTCCTCATGCGGGGACATGAGAGAAGCCTCCCACAAGGATGATAAAAACATCAAATCATCCAGGCGTCCCCTGGGCAACCTCCTTGCAGACGGCCAATTCTCTCACACCAGAAGCGACTTGCAGTTTCTCAAGTCGCTCCTGACATGAAAAAAAAATCTGTCAAGTAAGAAATTTAGGTACTGCTTATGTGGAGAGTCTAATTTAACTAATTTACGACTCCATAAAATCTCCAGCAAGCAAGCAAAAAAGAATGAGGAAGTACTCCATCAGTGTCACAAATGGATGGTGAAGTGACAGCTCCCCTGGTGGCCAGAATACCCTCATGAAAGTTGGAAATTTAAATAGCCTCTGTGTGTCTGTCTATATATGTTGTGTGTCTATGGAATTTAATGTTTGCCATGTATATGTACATTGTAATCCCTTCCCTGAGTCCTCTGTGGAGTGAAAAGGGCAGAATATTAATACTCTAAATAAATAAATAAATAAATAATGCCATTCAATGCAGCCATTCAATCTACACTGTCATTTAATGCATTTAATGCAGTTCAAAATGCATTAAATGACAGTGTAGATGGGGCATTTGTCAACAAAGCACTGTTAAGTCAAGGGTCTTACTTACTTAGGTGATCTGTCATTGTCCAAGGATGATGGTCCTCGAAGTTTGGTGTCCTGGCGGTGGGTATGTAGGTGATAGTGGAGCCCTATTCTTGATCTGCATGTTCTTCTGCAGTGAGGGCATCAGTTTCCAAGTGGAAGGCAGTCCTGGTTGGGGTCGGCTTGATGTGCCTTCCTCTTGGCACGTTTCTCTCTTTTGCCCTCCATTCATGCCTCTTCAAATACTACAGCACTGCTGGTCACTGCTGACTTCCAGCTGGAGCACTCAAGAGCCAGGGCTTCCCAGTTCTTGGTGTCTATGCCACAGTTGTTAAGTTGGCTTTGAGCCCATCTTTAAAGCTCTTTTCCTGTCCTCCAACATTCTGTTTTCCATTCTTGAGTGCAGAGTAGAGTAACTGCTTTGGGAGATGGTGATTGGGCATTTAGACAACATGGCCAGTCCAGTGGAGTTGATGGCAGAGGACCATCTCTTCAATGTTGGTGGTCTCTTTTCTTCTTCCAGCATGCTGACATTTGTCCGTCTGACTTCCCAAAAAATTTGCAGGATTTTTCAGAGGCAATGTTGATGGAATTGTTCCAGGAGTTGCATGTGACGTCCGTAGATCACATTTTGCAGGCATATAGCAGGGTTGGGAGGACAATAGCTTTATAAACAAGGACCTTGGTATCCTTACAGATGTCCCGATCCTCAAACACACTATGCTACTACCCGAAGAAGTTGAAATGCTATCAGTGCAAGAAACTAAAAGCTGACAGACATAGACTATACAGTTTTTCCATGAACATTCACGACAAATGTGAATTTACAATCTTACAAAGGAACAGTTTTCTCTCTCCATCACTACTATTTCCTGCAGCACATTAAAGGATGTTAATAAAGTGAGACTTCTATAGCACCTTGGCAACATAGACCATGATCTAGCAAGGTGAGCAGTTGAAACTGCATGCACATGCCATGCTGAAAGAAGTTAAACCATTGCTGGCTATTTGGCAGAGGAGAGGGCATCAGCAGAGTGGACTAAATCCAGATTTTCCTCCTAAACAGCAGATCAGAAGGATTCCAGGCTGCCATGTCCATACTTTGTTGGATAAGAGCTGGAGTGAGCAATGTGGGCTGTAATCCAACTTCACTCATAAGCATCTGTTCAAGTGGGCTGTTAGATCCAGCTAGGGAACTGTGTGTATGCATGTCTGATTCCTCCGTCCAGTTAAGGAGATATATATGTACACAGACAGCTCCCACCTCAACCGAACCATGGCTGTGAAACCAATGACAGTTTACTCCACATTTAACCATAACCACAGATAATAGCGTGTGACCTTGTGTGAGCTGTAAAATGAAATTGCTTTGCACTCTGGGAAGGTAGGGGTGCATGTGTATGTGTGAGAGAAGAAAATTAGGTTAAAAGGACATAGAGACATTGCTGAAAAATCTCTTTATAACCTTCTTATACATAGAAGCAAGTTGTTAAAGGTTAACATCTGAAAGAAGTGCAAATGAAACATGAATGGTCTTTTCTATCCATCTTGCTACTTTGGAGAAACACAACCAATTTTAGTCTCCAAATGACATCTTCAGACTTAAAGGGAAGGAAATCCAATGGGATTTTCGTCTTGGGAAAGGCAAGGCAGACTGGGCTGGACTTCATAGTTGCAATGAACGCAAAGTGATCTAATTACTTGTGGTTTATTTCAGAGTGAATATGATTAGGTTTCCCATGGAAACTATAGATATTGTGGAAGATGAGATTCCCAGGCTAGTTACTGGGAAAGGGCACAGGTCAGGGGCACATAGCAAGAGGTTGGACTGGATGGCATTGTATCTAATAACATAAATGAACACAAACCAAGTGTGAATGAGAAATTGGATATTCTTCATGTCAGGAGCAACTTGAGAAACTGCAAATTGCTTCTGGTGTGGGAGAATTGGCTGTCTTCAGGGATGTTGCCCAGGGAATGCCATCCTCTGAGAGACTACTCTCATGTCCCCACATGGGAAGCTGGAACTAACATGCAGGAGCTCACCCCGCTCCCCAGATTTGAGCCACCGACCTTTTGGTCAGAAGTTGTGCCGACATAAGAGGTTAACCCATTGCGCCATCAGCGGCTCCAAAAATTGGAATGTGAGAAGCACAAATCATGGAAAGCAAGACATTGTATGAGTCATGTTGGCCACCGTGGCCCTTGTCATTTGTGTATGGCAGGTGTTCTCAAACTCTATCAGCTGCTGAGTCCTTTTTGAAGTGAAATTTTCTTGTGGACCCCCAATAAATATTTATATATCATATTGTCCCCATTCCTGGTTGGGCAGATAACAAGACAACCTGGCAAAATGGCACTACCTAAAAGAATCCCATACCTTGTGTGATTGTGGAGCGGAACAGACAACTCCACATCTATATGCTTGTCCACTGTACCCTGCCTCATGTAGAGAGGAGGAATTGTTGGAGGCTACAGACAATGCAGTTGCTGTTGCCCATTTTTGGTCAAAAGATAGCTATTTTTATCAGTTTTATACTAATTTATGCAATGCTTTTGATACAAAATAAATAAATAAATAAAATATTTATTTATAAAATATTACGAGGGGTATTTTTTAAGTAAGGTCAGTTTTGTTATAGACACTAGTAGTTCACTCGCATACCACAACAAGCATGTGCGTTGTGTACCGGCATGCCTCGGGAACAACTGTGCTCAGTTTCCGCTCTGTAGCTCACCTGTACGGTTCTGTTCTGTGCTTTAAAAATGTTTAAGACTATCAACTCACCCTCCGCATGTGAGGTTCGCTCAGCGATATGTTTTTTGTCAGCAAGGAACCCGCCTGCTGCAGAAATTCATCGACAGATTTGTGAAGTGTACGGTGATACTGTTATGAGTGAAAGCAAAGTGCGTAAGTGGGTACGACAATTCAAAGATGGCCGTGACAACGTCCATGATGAGGACCACTTCGGTCGCCCTTCTTTGATTACAGACGATTTGGTGGCTTCAGTTGAAGCGAGGATTTGTGAAGAGGGTATTTTAAAATTCATTCAGAGATATGATAAGTGTTTGAACAAACTTGGCAACTATGTCGAAAAATAGAGTAAAGTATGTACTGTCTGAAAATAAAATTACTTTTTTGAAATAAACTTTCGTTGTGTACTTATGTTCAAACGGACCTTACTTAAAAAATACCCCTCGTATATTGTGTATTATATAATATGTGTGTATGTATGTATGTGTATACACACACACACACACATCAGGCATGCACAAATGTTTTGACCAATGTAAACAGCTGGAGAGAAGTGTGGAGCTCCAAGGACTATGCGGAGCACACTTTGAGAACCACTGGTCTATGACAATACTGAGGAATGCTGCGTTTATTTATGAATGTCTTTGACTCTTAACTATTAGGGCATGCTTTTAAGATGGCATACTTTGTTTTCAACATTTTAGTATGCTTTATGCTTTAAATGTATTTTCAGCCGCCGGGCCGGCCACGTTGTCCGGATGCCTGACCACCGTCTCCCAAAGCAGTTGCTCTACTCTGAACTTAAGAACGGAAAACGGAACGTTGGTGGACAGGAAAAGAGATTTAAAGATGGGCTCAAAGCCAACCTTAAAAACTCTGGCATAGACACTGAGAACTGGGAAGCGCTGGCCCTTGAGCGCTCCAGCTGGAGGACAGCTGTGACCAGCAGTGCTGCAGAATTTGTGGAGGCACGAGTGGAGGGTGAAAGAGAGAAATGTGCCAGGAGGAAGGCGCGTCAAGCCAACCCCGACCGGGACCGCCTTCCACCTGGAAACCAATGCCCCCACTGCGGAAGAAGATGCAGAGCAAGAATAGGGCTCCACAGCCACATACGGACCCACAAGGAAATCCATAATGGAAGACCATCTTACTCGTCCAACGAGGGATCGCCTAAGTAAGTAAGTAAGTATTTTCAGCCATTTTAAACTATGGCAAAATATAAATAAAATAAATTACATCACAAAAGGGAATTTCTTGAAGTGATTGCCTGATTTTTCCAACATGCCCAAAGGTTCTGTTCTCCTGCCGTACATCTCTGCTGATCTGCTCGCTTGAACAAAATGGAGAGGTTATTTGCACTTGAGCTGAAGAGGATCAATTGTGCCAAAATATGACCTGCCTAATTCATTAGTAATTATTAAGAAGGATGTGGAGGAAGAAGAATGGTTAGAGTATGAGAGAGTACGAGAGGAAGGGACTTGGAGGGAGAGAGAAACAAAGACAATGCCATATTTTTTAAGCACCAGGTGTACATGCTGCGCCAGAGTGACATGACAGGCCTGTGCTGTGTGTTAGACAATATATATTGCATGCTCTGCAAATGAATTAGGAGTAAACTTTGGAAATGTCACACTCTAGACTCTTATCAATATGTATCAACATCCTCAAGCTACTTCTCTGTAGTAAATGTCAGTTGAAAATTTTATGGCTTTTATGGCTTCTCTGCAATTTGTAATAAGCTTTGCACATGACCCATTATTTTACGAGAGGGGAACAACTGTCAAATGAATACATTTGTAATGTCAGGAGTTCCATTAGAACATGACCGGAGGGCTGAAGGCAAGGGTCTGAACAAGCACCAAGTTTGCATCTTTTGACCGTGGTTCGGCTGGGGGGAAAAGGGGGTTGTGTATCTCTTAAATTCCATTACTCTCCTTTTTTTGTGGCTACCTTTTAAAATTAATAATTTAACTTACATTTCTTATAGCCTCATTATCACTTCACTATTTCATTAACTAATCATTACGGCTTTGCAGTTTATAGCTTCTTCTCTCTCTCTCTCTCTCTCTTTTTTTCCCCCAACAAAGGAAGAAAGTGTATTAGGTGGTTGCTTTGAGTTACAAAGAGGTGGCTCTGATTTGCAAGTTGCGCCCGGAGCACTGTGGGTTTTATACCACACCATTAGAAATCTTCTTTATCTTTGAAAATATATTTAAAACAGAAAAGGTTTTTAATTTTTCTTCCAATGATTCATTTCCTGTGGATTTTTCTTATTAAGCAACGACGCGATGATATTAAGACTGAGTGTATAAATAATTCCCATAATTCCTGAAGAAGAAGAAGCGAGTGCGATTATTACCCCTGAATATTACATTATGAATGGAATTCTGTCAAAAGTTTTAGAAAAGGGCATTAATACAAATTAGGGTCTTAGGAACTCATTATTTGAAAATACATAAAATAAGTATTAAGTAACTTGGGCCAGGCCCATAAGAAGCTTTTCATATGCAAAATGGATTGTGTTGTTAGAAGGCATAAAATATTAAAAATACAAATTTGAATCTTTGCAGATTTTTTTTGTTAGTTCAAAAAGGAAGAGAGAATTTTTATAACCTTCCATGGTCTGCATAATATCTAGAGTGATAATATCCAGGAATGACATATTACCATATTGCCCCATTTTGACTCCTCAGAATTTCAGTTGCAATGCTACTAGGTTTAGTTTCCACTTGGATATGAAAACATTGAAGACAAATATTGCTTTGCAAAAAGTTTGCCAGTTGTGGGGATTGTTATAGCCTGGTCAGATTCTGAGTGGTCAGAAGATGAGGAAGGAAATGCTGGGATAGATTCAAAGGGCCCAGAGGAGGATAGAAGTAGCTTAGCGAGAATGTATTGTTGAAGGCTTTCATGGCTGGAATCACTAGGTTCTTGTGGGTTTTTTCGGGCTATAGGGCCATGTTCTAGAGGCATTTCTCCTGACGTTTCGCCTGCATCTATGGCACCAAGAACCTATCTTAGCGAGAGTTGTTTTGGAATCTCCTGGCAGTTCCTACGAGACTGGAGAAAGCAAAATCAGTTCTCATGAGAACCTGCCAGAAGACCAGCCTGAGAAAAATGTAAGAGATGAATGTTTGTCTAGATCAAGGCACTTGGAACTGCAGAGATAGGGCATGCAACAATGACAGACTCGATTTCCCCAGAGAATTAGAGATAAAGAGAGGAAAAGCAGGTGTGTGAGAAATGATGTTATGGGAGTGATGGAGGCCTTTTAAAGTGGTTCCTGCTGGTACAATCCTTTGTGAGAGCAACATTGCATTCAGGTTAACAGCTCTTGGTTTTTGGTCCTATGTTCTTGGAATTCATATATTCAAATTTCTAAGTGTATTCTTGCTTCTAGTTCATGTGTTGCATAAGTTGCCTGCCTTGGATTCATGCTATCTTGTTTATGGATATATTTGTGGATTGCATCTGGAGACTGTATTTGAAAGGATTTTGAACTCTCTGCTATTTTGGAAATAACCTTTTGAACACTGGTTCTCTTTTTTAGAATTTGCTTATTTTTATATTATTATATTATTAATATTATTAATAATAATAATTAATAATAATAATCTTTATTTATATTCCACTCTATCTCCCCAAAGGGACTCAGGGTGGATTCCAGACATAAAAGGCAAACATTCAATGCCCGAATACAACAACAATACATCCATGCTAGGGCTTGAGGGGCTTCAGCCCCCCCCCCCCAATTCTCATGGTGGTTCGCGAAAAGGCCTTACTGGTGCATTATTTAAACTGTTATGTTTATTCATATCATGATCTGATCACCATACTCAATATATCCCATATGCATGGGGGTATTGGGGTAATGATACAAAAGGTTTGCTAGGCTAGACCCTCTTTCACTCAGACTCAGCCCCCCCCCAAAACTCAGCCCCCCCGAAACCCCCCCTGAAAAAAATTCAGCCCCCCCCCCCGAAACGAAATCCTGGCTACGGGCCTGCTGAATACAACAACAATACATCCATACTAATAACATTTAAACAACACACTCTTCTTTAAATAAACTTCTACTTACTGGATTATCGGGACAGAGTGTGGTTTCTGGTGAAAAGGTGTTTCAGGTCTCTAGTGCAACAGGGATATTGAGTTAGAGCAATAGATAGAGCAGTAAAGGGACATTCCTAAAATGAAGTAAACCATTGATATTCCACACTGGTTCCCAAAGAGCATTGTAACAATGCTGGGTTAGGCAAAAAAATCCTATTTCAATACTCAACCCACAAGCATATTTCACCTCTTATCATGCAAAGTGCCAGGACTGATGTGTTCAGTCTGATCACTCTTATATGCATCTCTGTACCATTTTCTGTCTTTGTTTTTAAAGAAAGTACAAATTCACAAAAATACGATTAAATTAAATCTATGTAAATAAAAATGTAATGTTCATTTGTGAGATTAACATAATTCAAAAACCACTGGACAAATTGACACCAAATGTGGACACAATACATCTATCAGGCCAACGAGTGACCACCATAGAATCATAGAATCCTAGAGTTGGAAGAGAGCTTGTGGGCCATCCAGTCCAACCCTATTCTGCCAACAAGAAGGAAAATTGCATTCAAAGCACCCTTGAAAGATGGCCATCCAGCCTTTGTTTAAAAGCCTCCAAAGAAGGAGCCTCCACCACACTCTGGGGCAGAGAGTTCCACTGCTGAACAGCTCTCACAGTCAGGAAATTCTTCCTAATGTTCAGATGGAATCTCCTTTCCTGTAGTTTGAAGACTCATGAAAACACTGAAAAACACAGCTGAAGAGACTTTAAAAGCCAAAAAAGCAAAAAGATGCTACAGCGCATGTGCAAAAACACATACACACACAAAACACATATACAACGCATGCGCAAAACCACATACAGTGTTTCCTAGCTACTTTGCGGTTCACTTTTAGCAGACTCGCTGTTTCGCGGTTTTCAAAAAATATTAATTTAAAATATATATCGCAGTATTTTAATTGTTTCACGGGTTTTTGCCACCTTTGTTTTCCAAGGCGCTTTCCCTCTTCAATCCTCGCTCCCTCCCTCCAGTCTTGAAGGGACTTTCCTTCCTTTCCTTCACTTTATTTTAAGTTTATAAAGACTTAAAACAGTGTATAACTGCTAAAATAATGTATAAATATCAAAATAAATATAGCATCCCTACATTGCGGTTTTTCGTTTATTGCGGGAGGCCCTGGAACGTAACCTCCACAATAAGTGAGGAAACACTGTATACACAAACACACATGTATACACTAGGCTTGGGTAACTACGGAAAAATTTGGTTCTAAACTCGTTTCATTTTTAGGGGGCCCTTGCGTTTCGTTTTTTTAAAGAATTCCGAAATTTTCCTTTAAAAAAGTTCGAAATATACGAAATTTCGTAAAATTACGAATCGATTCGTTAATGGCGGACGTGATTGCGCAATATGCTAAAAAACCCTCCAAATGGGACAGGGGGAACTTCTGAAGCTTCCCTCTCCCTCTGTTGTTGACTGTTGGTGTGATAATTTATTTTTTATCACTGATAAAACAAACAACAACCCTAAAACTTGCACCAGACATACGGAAATAATTACGAAACAATTACGAAACAATTTCAAAACAATTTTGAACCAATTACGAAACAATTACGAAACAATACGAAATAAATTGAAAAAATTGTTTCGATTTTTAATTACTCCTCACAGTAGTCCTGCATGGCTCAATATTGGATCGTAAGCTAATTAAAATACGAATTAATAATGAATTACGAAATTAACAACGAAAAAAAAAAAAAAAAAATAATCGTAAGCTAATTTAAATACGAATTAATAACGAATTACGAAATTAACGAACGAAATCGCCCAAGCCTAGTATACACATGTACACAAATACTGTATATATACACACAAAACACATATACACAGCAACGTGTGGCAGGGAACGTCTAGTTCATAATAAATGCACAAGACTTACATTTCAAGAAAGCGTATTCACAAATATCAATTGCTAAGAATCAAACATGAAGGAAGGATATTGCCTTCAAGGATTCCTGATCAATTCTTTAAAACATGTTGCTGGCTGCTCTGGGAAGGAAGACTATGAACGTGGAGGACTGTTAAAATATTTTGTGTCAATAGGACATGAATGGTTTTAAAAGCCTTAAGGCTAAAGCAGTGAATGCCCATCTTCCTTGGTGAATTCATGCCTCTGATCTATCTGGATCTTCCCCATGGCAGATAGTTGGCAGACAGGCTACCAGGTGAATTAAAATCATTTTGCAAGTCCAGATTGAAATGATAAGAAATACCCACCGTGCTTAACAAGAATTCCACTGGTACGCCAAGCCAGCCAACTCAGATTGAAGAGTTTTACCAGGCTTTTTTTTTTGTACAGTTCAGTGTATTTGTAATTTCAAATCTGACAGCTTCTGAGATGAGGTTGAGCAGGGTAACCAAGCTAATGTGCAGAAATTAGCTATTATGGGTAAGGTCGCACAAAACCGTACAAATTAACCCCTTTGTAAGTGCTGCATAGCACTACATTAGCTTAGATTAGCTGCTGCTGCTACGAGGTTGTCATGCAATGACGAAGGGAAATCACGTATTGATGTGCCCAGAGACCACCCCCATTTGTATTTACAGCTGGGAAAAGTTTCAAAGACTTGCATCTTCCCTTCTGAAAAGGCAGAGTTTTGGTTAAAGAGCAATTTCTAACGCATTATGAGTTGTTATACTTTCATCTGGCATGGAGGCTCCCTTGTTTTGGAAATGATTGTTCCTCCGTGTCTTTGCTCAAAGATGCTGTTGTGTCTTCAGTTAATGGCCGGAGGGTGAGAGTGTTACCACATTGTTCAGAACAAACCTGAAGAAACAAAACTTTCAATCTGCAAGCGTATAGTAAAAGTTATAACTGCTCTGAACCCATAAAACAGACCTGGAAGTGAATTTGTGGAGAGGAGAAGCTCTCAAGCAAATTGTCCCAGCAACTTTAAAAGATCAATTTCTGCAATTTATATTTCTTAGCTATTTATTCATGTTGTTGAATTTAGAACTTTCTTGGACCCATAATATGGGCTCTTCCACTGAGATTTAAACCTTTCTAAGTTCTCAGCCATGCTGTGATCCAGGAGGATGAAATGCATTCCTTTCAAGTAGAATTATTTGTGGAAAAATCAACATTGACATTGAAATACAACACCGCCTGAGCTCTGCGAGTGCAGCTTTTTTCCAAATGAAGCCGAGAATGCTTACGAATTGGGGCATCCGTAGGGATATCAACAGAGGCGGCCCTAAGTAATTTTCAATGCTAAGCAAAGAGTATTTTGGCACCCCCCTCCCCAACCAATCATTGATATATATTTTCTGTCATGGGAGTTCTGTGTGCCATATTTGGTTCAATTCCATCATTGGTGGAATTCAGAATGCTCTTTGATTGTAGGTGAACTATACATCCCAGTAACTACAATTCGCATATGTCAAGGTCTGTTTTCCCCCAAGAGCGCCTCTGGGCAAAATCAACTATACTGCAAATCCTTACTTTGCATAATGGGTTTAGCTGCCCCTGGATACCAAGGTAGTTGTTTATAAAGCTATTGTCCTCCCAACTCTACTATATGCCTGCAAGACGTGGACTTTCTACAGATGTCACATGCAACTCCGGGAACAATTCCATCAAAGTTGCTCTAATTAATTCTGAAAATCTCTTGGGAAAACAAGCAGACAAATGTCAACGTGCTGGAAGAAGCAAAGACCACCAGCAATAAAGTGATGCTCCTCCGCTATCAACTCCACTGGACCAGTCACATTGTCCAGATGCCTAACCACCATCTCCCAAAGCAGTTGCTCTACTCTGAACTCAAGAATGGAAAATGAAATGTTGGAGGACAGGAAAAGAGATTGAAAGATGGGCTCAAAGCCAACCTTAAAAACTCTGGCATAGACACTGAGAACTGGGAAGCCCTGGCCCTTGAGCACTCCAGCTGGAGGTCAGCTGTGATCAGCAGTGCTGTAGAATTTGAAGAGGCACGAATGGAGGGCGAAAGAGAGAAACGTGCCAAAAGGAAGGCGTGTCAAGCCAACCCCGACCGAGACCATCTTCCACCTGGAAACCAGTGCCCTCACTGCAGGAGAACATGCAGGTCAAGAATAGGGCTCCACAGTTACCTACGGACCCACCAGAACACTGACCTTGGAAGACCATCTTACTTAGACATCGAGGGATCACCTAAGTAAGTAGTAATTGTTATAACTGCTCTGAACCCATAAAACAGACCTGAAAGTGAATTTCTGGAGAGGAGAAGCTCTCAAGCAAATTGTCCCAGTAACTTTAAAAGATCAATTTCTGCAATTTATATTTCTCAGCAATTTATTTATGTTGTTGAATTTAGAACTTGCTTGGAACCATAGTATGTGCTCTTCCACTGAGATTTAAACCTTTCCAAGTTCTCAGCCATGCTGTGATCCAGGCGGATGAAATGCCTTCCTTTAGAACTTGCTTGGAACCATAGTATGTGCTCTTCCACTGAGATTTAAACCTTTCCAAGTTCTCAGCCATGCTGTGATCCAGGCGGATGAAATGCCTTCCTTACGAGTAGAATTATTTGTGGATTTCTAGCGATCCTCAAATCCAGCCATGTATTAGGTCTTGTATATTCTTGAAATCCTGGGGATGAGAAAGGGAAGAGAGTCCAGATGCTAGCCAAACCCCACATAAGAACATAAGAAGAAATACAAAAAAGTTCTATCTAATAAAATACGAGGTTTGAATGAAAAGTAATGCCTCCACCTTTGTTACTTGGGTTTGGATGGGGATATTTTAATAAATCAAATGCAGAAATAATCCTTAGAACGTGCTCTTTAATTACCACTATTCACTTTTCGACATAATCACCAGACAATTGAATACATTTCTGTCAATAATGAACAAGTTTTCTGAAGTCATCACGGAAGAAGTTGACACTCTGTTTCCACAACCAGCGTCTCACAGTTCTCTCATCCTGGGTACCCATCGTGCACAGATCTTCCAATATCCAAGAAAAGCAATAACGTGACCCACACATTCTTGTGAAATGCCGATTATGCTTTAAAAGTTTCTCTGAGTGATACGACGATCATCCTGAGACAATCTGTCAACCTTTTGCTTGTGAAACTCGGCGGTTGCTGTCACAAGACCTCGAACTCTTTGTTTGTCACGCAAGTCAGATGTTCCCACCTCAACATCTTTAAACTTACTTGCCCAGTGACGCACAGTACTCACATCAACACAATCACCATAAACAGCTTGCATTCTCTGGTGAATCTCCTTTGGGTTGACACTTTCTCCTGTCAAGAAGTCCATGACTGCATGTTGCTTAAGTCGCATTGACCGACCATCTGCGCAGGGCACCATACTTTGCACTTTAACAACACAACCGTTCAATGCTAAGGCTTCCTGTCAAAATGGAACTGTAGAGGAGAGTCTACTGAACAAGCCAGTACCTGCTGCATACAAGTACTGCCATCTGTTGAGGAGTTACGAAGGTGGAGGCATGACTTTTCATTCAACACTCGTAGCATGAATACTGGCATAAATTCCTGTGCTTTTGTTCATACTTACGTAAGTTATTCAGAGTTGAAACCCTTTTATAGTTCCAAGGCAATGAGGATGTCAGGAGGGGAGAGGCTGACTGTCCACAAAAGATTACTACTACTACATCATCTCTAGTTTATTAAATATGGTTTTCTGTGGGCAAGCAGATGGCGACTACTGGATGGCGTATGTTCTGTATCAGAAACTAGAGCTGATATGGTCTATCCAATATAATTTTTGGAATCAGCACCACAAATAACCAAACCATATCTAGAGTTGATTAAAAACTGATTTGTAACCCTTTTGGTACTAATGTTGGAGAGTGGTCCCTGGTCCAAGTGATCCCTGGTCAAAAAAAAGTTGGGAACCACTGATTTAAAAACACACATGATGGATTGCTTACTTCTTACTTACTTAGGTGATCCCTCATAGCTTGAGGGTGATGGTCTTCCAGATTCGGTGTCCTGGCAGTGGGTCCGTAGGTGGTTGTGGACCCCTATTGTTGATCCACATGTTCTCCCGCAGTGAGGACATCAGTTTCCAGATGGAAGGGGGTACTGGTCAAGGTTGGCTTGATGTGCCTTCCTCTTGGCACATTTCCCTCTTTTGCCCTCTCTCTGTGCCTCTTCAAATTCTGCAGCATTGCTGGTCACAGCTGACCTCCAGTTAGACCGTTCAAGGGCCAGAGCTTCCCAGTTCTTGGTGTCTATGCCACAGTTTTTGAAGTTGCCTTTACACTATGGATACCACAATTCTGTCCCATTATATGCAATGGTGTAGTATCCCTTTCATACAATAGGTTTAATTCAAAGGGGATGTTTTCAACTTGTGGTTGATTGAATATATGGATATAGAATTCATGGATATGTGTATGTGGTTGGCTTTGGGTAATTCACACACTCTCAGCCTCAGAGGGAAACAAAGACAAAAACTTTACCAAGAAAACTCCATGAGCAGTCATATTCTCTTTTTTTTGTATAAACTTTCTGCTTAGGGCCTGTCACTTTATGTCTGCATTTGATTTTAATTGTTCCTTCCTGTCGTGATTGTCTTAAATTGCCTTTTTTTTTACAATCCACAATATGGAGAAAGATGCTTTCTCGAGTTGAACTATGAGTTAATTTAAAATTCTATACAGAGGAAGGCAGTCTCTCATATCAAATAGGTCTATGATGAGGGGTAGAATACATTGTGGACATTTGGGAGAAAAATAAAAGGAAAAGATATTGGCAAAAGCTGCATGTGTTTCTGGAATGTTTATTTTTGCTCTGGTCAGTAAGTCATGTCAGTTCAATCCTTCTGGTTGATCAAAAATTTATGGCAGCAAACTACAGAGGTCATTGAAATGTGTCTGGTGTGTGCAGTGTATGCCTTTCATTATCTTTCAGTCTCCGTTGTGGCAATTCTGTGCAATCTTCATATTTAGCTTTCTTTAGGAAAAAAAGGATGTTGAACCCGATTGCAATAAACATTAGTGCTTCTACTCCTGACTTGTGGGTTCAGTGCTTTTGTTCATAGTTATGTAAGTTATTCAGAGTCCAACATGACTCTAGCTCAGTTTCTACTCTGCACCCAATTAAAATCTGGATCGTGTTTAATTTGTACACAGGAGAAAAGGTATCCTGTATTTATGCCTTGCTTCTGGAATTCTCCAGCCTATCTTAAATACAAACTATGTTGGGAAGTAAGTCCTTCTGGGCACAGAGGTATTGCCCTGATAGTAAATATGCACAACATTGGACTAGAAAGATGATCTTGGGACCTCCAGTGAAATAATGTCTCAATAGAAAAGATTGTGTTTTTGTCTTTTGTTTGCATAAAACTCAGTGTTCTACTGGATAGTTTCAGTTTTCATATCATGCTGAAAGAAGGCGCAGTAGCAGACTTACCTATAATCTGGCTGGTCTAGATAGTCAGGCTACAGGTAACGGCCATGTGTGGTTTGGGGTCCCTCTTGACCAGCTGTTCTCAAAGTGTGCTCCGTGGAGCCCTTGGGACTCTGCAAAGCGCACTTTCCTCCTCCTCTCCCTCTCCTCCTCCAAACTTTCTCTCTGCTTACCTGCTCTTACCCCTCCCCTTCCTTGCCCCCCAAAACCTTTCCCCCCACCACCCAGATGCTTTCCTCCTCTCCTAGCTTGTTTCCAAAACCCTATTTCCTTCTCAAGATTCAGGGGGTGCTTTTATTGTGCTTTTCCTGCATGGCAGAAGGGGTTAGACTGGATGGCCCCTGGGGTCTTCCACTGAAATACTGTTAAGTTTATCTTGCTCAGGAAAGTTTGCCCATGTCTGACATTAAATATAATATAATATAATATAATCTATATAAATAAAAATGTAATGTTCATTTGTGGGATTAACATAACTCAAAAACTACTGGACGAATTGGCACCAAATTTGGACACAAGACACCTATCAGACCAAAGAGTGACTATCACTCATAAAAACACTGAAAAACACAGCAGAAGAGACTTAAAAAGCCAAAAAAATGACATTACAACGCATGCACAAAGCCACATATATACACATGTATACAAATATATAAACACATATATACACACACAAAACACATATACACAGACTGGGCCACAGCGACGTGTGGCAGGGGATGGCTAGTATATAATATATCTATATAAATAAAAATATAATGTTTGTTTGTGGGATGAACATAACTCAAAAACCACTGGACAAATTGACACAAAATGTGGACACACTACACCTATCTGGCCAATGACTGACCATCACTCATAAAAACACTGGAAAACAGCAGAAGGGACTGAAAAAGCCAAAAAAGCAAAAAGACACTACAACTCATGCGCAAAAACAACTCCCCCTGGCAAACAAAACAAACAATAGCATATCCACACTCTCTTCTGGACTACATCTCCCAGCATCCCCTAGACCAGGCCCTTTAGGAGAGGGGGATGATCCCAATGCACTGCTTCCAAGCTTTGAGCTTTCTTCTCCTTGGATTTCTTTGAGAGCATCCCAATCCCGGCATATTTCCAATTTCCTCTTCCTGGACTGCAACTCCCAGCAATCCTCCAGATAGATAGGTTAGATAGAGATAGATAGGTAGGTAGATAGATGGATCAGGAGGACTGCTGGGAGTTGCAGTCCAAGATTAGGTAGAGAAGGAAGAAAGGGGAGAAAGGGGAAGGAAAAGAAAAGGGGGGAGGGGAGGAAGGGAAGATGAAGAGAAGGAAGGAAGGAAGGAAGGAAGGAAGGAAGGAAGGAGAGAAGAAGGAAGGAAGAGGGAGGAAAGGAGGGGAAGGAGGGAAGAGAAAGAAGGAAGGAAAGAAGCAAGGAAGGAGGAGAGAAGAAAAGAAAAAAAGGGAAGGAAGGAAGGAAGGAGAGAAAGAAAGGAGGGAAGAGGGAGGGAAGGTTGGCCACAGCAACGCATGGAGAGTACAGCTACTAATGATATATACTTACACACATACACACACACATTTCTTAGGGCTCCATAGGAAACTTTTGCTTCATAAAGGCCTCTGTGGCTAGAAACGATTGAGATCCCCTGCTGTAGACCAATAAGTTATCAATATATAGGGCTCAGTGTCCATGTGGACCAAAAAGGGGAGCAACTTGGATCCACTGGGCAGTATTTCTGGACTGAAGGCCAGACATGGTGCATTCCTGGTCTGGATAAAAAGGGGTGGCGCGGCCATATGGTGCAGCCATTTTGTCTTTGATGACTATCTCACCCACTTCACTATGATTATGGGTATGTGTTGGGTATCATATGATGAGGCTTGGAAAAAGTTTGACTTCAGAAAGATAAGGAAGGTCAGAAAAACAGCAGCACGCTTTTGCACTGGAAGCTAAAGCTCAGACAACAAGGCTGCATAATTTCTATCATCAAGAGAAAAACCCTTCTCTTTGAAGACCAAAGCAAAAATGCAGAAGCATCCGTACACTTACAGGGCACACCTTGTCATATTAAAGGACTCTCTTTCAAAATGGTTTATTGTTATCTATTGATTAGGACAAATTGAGTCAAAAATGGGCTGAAAAGCATCACCTGCAATTTATACCAAAATGCTTTGAACTAATGAAATGTTTTCAGGATTTTGTTTGTTAATATGGTTAATTAAAGATGGAAACGTGCATATCTTTTGCTACTATAATTAACAATAATTCAGTTGTGATTACAGTTTTTATTGATGGACAAATATTTTACTGTCTTCTGTACTTCTTACTACTTTCCTGACCTTCTTTGTTTTTTTTTTTTTTTTGGTGCATTAGGATTGTGATTTTACCTTTATTTTCTTGTCAAAGAATTTCTCTTGTCAACTGATTAGCCTGGGTAAAAGAGAGTTCTTCCATCCTCACAGCAATCAGCCTTCTTTGTTTATCATTTTGCTTGCATGTAGCCTTTTGATTCATTATTTAGAGTGTTGTTACAAAGTGTTATGTGGGAACAGAAAGAATCTTTGAAAAGTTGCTTAAAAACATCTTGAGAATGCCTGATGAGAAGGATCCGGACCGACGAAAACCTTTTCAGTTCATGACTTAGAATGATAAAGTCATAGCGTTGGAAGAGACCTCATGGGCCATCCAGTCCAACCCCATTCTGCCAAGAATCAGGAAGATTGCTTTCAAAGCAGCCCTGACAGATGGCCATCCAGCCTGTGATGGTGCTAGTGGCGCCACCTATACGTAGAACTGTTAGTTGCAAGATTTAAACTTTTGTATCATGCTTAATCCTGCCCTTTTACCCTGCCTATGTATAGTTGGATTGATTGGTTATTTATAGCTGTCAATCAATGTTGTTTGCACCAGTTATATTGCTGCCTCAGCTCAATTGTTTGACTCCACCTCTTCCTGGAGGAAGGGAGCGCTTTCCTTTTCCATTCCACCATCAGACTTTATATCAGATGGATGTGAGAAAGAGACTAGGCTCTAAAAGCCCCTGATTAAGTTACCTCTCAGCACCAATTCTGAGGTTCTTACCCTTGAGACTTATGCTTCATGTCCAGATCAACCTGGACAACGTTGGGAAGTCTCAAGCGCCTTCAAACCAGTCCTTTTGCACCAGAGGAAGACTTTGTGTGATCAAACAGGCCATTTGGACTGGGGTTGTGGATTGCTCCAGCATTCATAGCCATTGAGAAAGAGGGACCTGGAAAAGCTTCTCAGCTGCAAAACGCCTTGGACCCAGGACAACCAGAGACTGTAATGTATATTTTCCTTTACCCCTTTGAAACTTCCAGCATATTGCCTTAAAGGGATATCTCTTTGTGGACAATTAAACCTATTTTGAGTTATCTATAGTGTTTTGGTCTTTGAGAGTTCCTAAAGGAGGGCAAGAAGCAATCCCCTGGGGAAAGATGTCACGTCCATGCCTCTTTCACTAAGAGTTATAGCCCCCAGGCGCGATGGCACACACCTCTGTATAAAAGCTTCCAAAGAAGGAGACTGCACCACACTCTGGGCAGAGAGTTCCACTGCTGAACAGATCTCACAGTCTGGAAGTTCCTCCTTATGTTCAGATGGAATCTCCTTTCCTGCCGTTTGAAGCCATTGCTCCATTGCGTCCTAGTCTCCAAGGCAGCAGAAAACAAGCTTGCTCCCTCCTCCCTATGACTTCCCTTCACATATTTATACATGGCTATCATGTCTCCTCTCAGCTTTCTCTTCTTCAGGCTAAACATGCCCTTCTCTTTAAGCCACTCCTCATAGGGCTTGTTCTCCAGACCCTTGATCATTTTAGTCGCCCTCCTCTGGACACATTCCAACTTGTCAATCTCTCTCTTGAATTGTGGTGCCCAGAATTGGACACAATATTCCAGGTGTGGTCTAACCAAGGCAGAATAGAGCATAGGTAGCATGGCTTCCCTGGATCTAGACACTATACTCCCATTTATGCAGGCCAAAATCCCATTGGCTTTTTTTTTTTTTTGCTGCCGTATCACATTGTTGGCTCATAGTTAACTTGTTGTCCATGAGGACCCCAAGATCTTTTTCACATGTACTGCTCTCAAGCCATAAAGGTAAATGCTTCCCTTTGACATTAAGTCTAGTTGAGTCTGACTTGGGATAGTAGTGCTCCATTTCTAATCCGAAGAGCTACCATTGTCCGTAGACGAATCCTAGGTCATGTGGTCGGCATGGAGCGCTGTTACCTTCCCGGCAGAGCAGTACCTATTAATCTACTTGCATTTGTATGTTTTTGAACTGCTTGGTTGGCAGAAGCTGGGGCTAACAGTGGGAGCTCACCCCAGATTCGAACCGCCAACCTTTCAGGCAGCAAGTTCAGCAGCTCAGTGGTTTAATCCGCTGCACAACCAGAGGGATTTCCTCTAAATTTCTAACATGTTTCTCATTAAAGGCGCAACATATTTCAAGTGCATCCAGAGTTCTGCAGTCATCATGGAAGATGTTGGGGAAGGGCATATATCTCTTTCTGCTCTCCACTGCTTTCAATTTTGTTAAATTCCCCAAGTCCACTAGCAGCCATGAAATGCTTCTTTGAAGCAGAAAATATTCATTCTGCGCGTTTCTAGGAAACAGATTATTTATTTATGGAAAGCAGAAGGGACTTGTTGAATGGCTGAAAGATTAAAATCAGAGCAAACGGGGATGCATCTCTAATAAACATGAAAATGACATTAGATCGTCCTGCTTTTCCAGAAGATCTTTTGCAAACATGGAGCGACTAGACTCTTTTTTAAAGGATTCTGTATCATAAGGAAAGTGGCTGTGGTGACACAGTGGGCTAAACCACTAAGATGCAGAACTTGCTGACTGGAAGGATGGGGTGAGCTCCCATTGTTAGCCCCAGCTTCTGCCAACCTAGCAGTTTGAAAACATGGAAATAGGAGTATTTTTTAATATATATGTATTATTGTGATAATTTTATGCTTATGTTGTTTTGTTAATTTTATGTCATGCTGTTTACTTTGTTTTGGTGATGTTACTTGGAAACCACCCTGAGTTCCCCTCGGGGAGACAGAGCGGTATATAAATAAAGTTTTATTTATTACTAGCCGCCCCCTGCCACGCATTGCTGTGGCCCAGTCTATTGATCTGGAAAATAAAGTAATGAGAAAATGTTGGTTTCTAATATATGTAATTTCTTTATGTTTGTGGGTAAACAGTATTTCTTGCTGTTTCTTTGTCAGTGTTGATGTGGAGAGTGTCTGGTTTGCCTACTTTGGAGCATGCAACATATCACTGTCCTTCTTTAGGGTTCCCTTTCAGATCTATGATACTATATATGTGTGTGAGTGAATCATATCTATCTATCTATATCTGTGGCTGGATGGCTCTGTTAGGAGGGCTTTGGTTACATTTTCTTGCTCTCATAAAGGCAGTTGGACTGGATGACCTTAAGTATTTTCTGTTGGTCATGGGGGTTCTGTGTGGGAAGTTTGCCCCAATTCTGTTATTGGTGGGGTTCAGAATGCTCTTTGATTGTAGGTAAACTATAAATCCCAGTAACTACAACACCCAAATGTCAAGGTCTATTTCCTCCAAACTCCATCTGTGTTCATATTTGGGCATATGGAAAATTCGTGCCAAGTTTGTCTAGATCCATCATTGTTTGAGTCTACAGTGCTCTCTGGATGTAGGTGAACTACAACTCCCAAACTCAAGGTCAATGCCCACCAAACCCTTCTAGTGTTTTCTGTTGGTCATGGAAGTCTTGTGTGCCAAGTTTGGTTCAATAAATAATAATAATAATAACGTTATTTATACCCCGCTACCATCTCCCCTGAAGTGACTGGACTGACCTTGAAGGAGCTGGGGGTGGTGACGGCCAACAGGGAGCTCTGCCGTGGGCTGGTCCATAAGGTCACAAAGAGTCGGAGATGACTGAACAAATGAACAACAACAACACCATCTCCCCATGGGACTCGATGCGGCTTACATGAGGCCAAGCCCGCAACACATCAATACAACAATAACAGACACAATACAAGGTAATTAAAATAAATCTCATACACAAATAGCATACACATTAAACAAAGTACAGTACACATTTAAAATCTATGGCTGGGGCAAATGTAATTGAAGTTTAAAAAAATAATGCTAGGCATGAACAAGGTAATGGAGATGGAGCGTTGATGGAGACATGCAAGCAGTCCTAAGTTCAATTCCATCATTGGTGGAGTTCAGAATGCTCTTTGATTGAAAGTAAACTATAAATCCCAGCAACTACAACTCCCAAATGACAAAATCATATTTTTTTTTTAGTGAAGGACATACATTGGGTTGTTAGGTGTCTTGTGTCCAAATTTGGCTGCAATTCACCCAATGGTTTTTGAGTTATGTTCATCCCACAAACGAACATTACATTTTTATTTATACAGATAGATCAATAGTTACTACTTCAGCGGAAAGGTAACAACGCTCCATGCAGTCATGCCGGCCACATGACCTTGGAGGTGTCTACTAGGCTTGGGTAACCACGGAAAAATTTGGTTCTAAACTCGTTTTGTTTTTAGGGGGCCCTTGCATTCCGTTTTTTTAATAATTCCGAAATTTTCCTTAAAATTTTTTCGAAATTTACGAAATTTCGTAAAATTATGAATCGATTCGTTAATGGCGGACGAGATTGCGCAATATGCTAAAAAAACCTCCAAATGGGACAGGAGGAACTTCTGAAGCTTCCCTCTCCCTCTGTTGTTGACTGTTGGTGTGATAAAACAAACAACAACTATAAAACTTGCACCAGACATGCGAAAATAATTACGAAATAATTACGAAATAATTACGAAATAAATTCGAAATAATTACGAAATAAATTGAAAAAATTATTTCGAATCAATTTACTCCTCACACTATTCCTGCATGGCTCAATATTGATCGTAAGCTAATTTAAATACGAATTAATAACGAATTACGAAATTAACGAACGAAGCCGCCCAAGCCTAGTGTCTACGGACAACGCCGGCTCTTCGGCTTAGAAATGGAGATGAGCACCAACCCACTAGAGTCGGACACAACTACACTTAATGTCAAGGGAAACCTTTACCTTTACTACCAACAGTCAAGATACAAACAAGGGTTATTTTGGAAAATGATGCAAAAAAATGCCACAAAAATCCCTTTTCTCTGGGAGTAAAAATAGGATAATGGATGGAACAGTACATGTTTTTTTACTCTTGTCTGACATGGAGCAAATCAGCTCACTGCCTGTAGTAGCTGCCTAAGTCTGGCTAATGGTAGAACTAACCCTTACCCTTCTACCAAAGTGAGAAAGTGCTTTTAGCACCAATGTTGCCAGCCAAAGTGATTCCTATGATGTGTTTCTAACGAAATGGACTATCAGCTGTTGTCGTCATTGCCTTCAGTCCTGCAAACTGCAGTCCTTTCCTTTGTTTTGGCTTTCTGCAGCATGAGAGCAGAACTGTGCCGTGCCATTCCCGCCCTCTTTGCGCTCGTGACTTTTCTTCTTAATACAAGAAGCAATTACCAATATTGGAACCCTCATTTGCTGGTGCATTTAAAAGCTTATGTCAAATGTTTTAAGTCACTGTTTTGCCTCTCCAATTTATGGAAGCAGATTAAATGACTTTGTAGGCCAGTTTTCCAATTCCTCCCTCGCTGTGTTTTTGGTGGGCTCTTTCTTCATCAATGTCCTAATGAGCAATTTCATGCTTGAGCTGGAAAAGCAAAGCCTATTTGGATCAGCAGCAGCAAACCTGCAAGCTGGAGGTCCTGCTTTGAGAAGTTGTAGTAACTATGTTTGTAGAACCGTCTAGAAAGCATGCACTGAGAAATGAACAGGTATATCTGTTGAATATATTGTTTTATTTAGGATTCATAACAAAATACTACTCTAGGTTTGGAGAACTATTTTTTAAATAATCTCTGGATTATTTGGTAGTCTCTTCTGAAAGATTAGGACAGGACTGTAGTACAATGAGAGGATATGTGCACTAAGTGCAAAGATATTTAAGTAGTTTTCCCATAAGTGAGAATCATTTTGGCCATGAAACATATCCAGTTCATGGTTCCGAAGTAGAATTCTAGAGATATAATTGTGCCATGTGATGTAAATTATATTCTTAGGCTCAATGGACTAAAGTGGAACCAGTGAATCAATTGGATTCATCTACCAGGGTTGAATGAAAAGTAATGCCTCCACCTTTGTTACTTGGGTTTGAATGGAAATATTTTAATAAATGAAATGCAGAAATAATCCTGAGAATGTGTTCTTTATCTACTACTATTCACTTCTCCACATGTTGTTGTTCATTCATTCAGTTGTTTCCGACTCTTATGGGGACTTACTTCCCACAGACTCCCCTTCCATATCCTTCATTATGACCTGGATTTAAAAAGTACCTGAGTTACCACTCGTTCAGGATCCTTTCCCTTTGTAGAGAAGGAGACCACGTTTAATGCTTCTTAAAGGTGCTCTACTCTAGAGGAGAGGCAAGCCATGGCTTGGCTTTGAGGCTCCTGCAACACCAAGTCCATCTCCCTGCGAGAGAGTCTGGGGGAGGGGGGAACTCATTGGCCCTTGGCTGTATGCACTTAACCTTGGTCCCACCATCCTTCCACCAATGCAAATTGGAAGCCTGGCTGTTGCTGTTGCTAAAGGTTTCCATGTTGGTGGTGGTGGGAAAATTGAAGATACCTCTCTTTCTGGGATTGTTTGTTCATCCTTATCCAGGTGGTGCAGAGAGAGAGGCTGAGATTAGACAGATTAGACAGATTAGAGAGATGGGCCAAAATTAACAAAATGAAGTTCAACAGTGACAAATGCAAGATACTCCACTTTGGCAGGAAAAACTAAATGCAAAGATACAGAATGGGGGACAATGCCTGGCTCGAGAGCAGTACGTGTGAAAAAGATCTTGGAGTCCTCGTGGACAACAAGTTAAACATGAGCCAACAATGTGATGTGGTGGCAAAAAAGCCAATGGGATTTTGGCCTGCATCAATAGGAGCATAGTGTCTAGATCTAGGGAAGTAATGCTACCCCTCTATTCTGCTTTGGTTAGACCACACCTGGAATATTGTGTCCCATTCTGGGCACCACAATTCAAGAGAGATATTGACAAGCTGGAAAGTGTCCAGAGGAGGGCGACTAAAATGATCAAGGGTCTGGAGAACAAGCCCTATGAGGAGCGGCTTAAGGAGCTGGGCATGTTTAGCCTGAAGAAGAGAAGGCTGAGAGGAGATATGATAGCCATGTATAAAATATGTGAGAGGAAGCCACAGGGAGGAGGGAGCAAGCTTGTTTTCTGCTTCCTGGAGACTAGGACGCGGAACAATGGCTTCAAAATACAAGAAAGGAGATTCCATCTGAACATGAGGAAGAACTTCCTGACTGTGAGAGCGTTCAGCAGTGGAACTCTCTGCCCCGGAGTGTGGTGGAGGCTCCTTCTTTGGAAGCTTTTAAACAGAGGCTGGATGGCCATCTGTCAGGGGTGATTTGAATGCAATATTCCTGCTTCTTGGCAGGGGGTGGACTGGATGGCCCATGAGGTCTCGTCCAACTCTTTGATTCTATGATTCTATGAGGGAGGGAGGAAGGGGAGAGCTCCTTGGCTTTTGGCTGTGCATTTCAAGGAGGCCCAGGGAAGGAAGAGCCAATTACCCGGAGCTCAGTTGAACTAGGAACACCACGTGGTCACGAAAGCAGAGAGGAACCGTTTATTGGCTCACACTTGCTTTCGTGTCAAGCTGATTTTCGTATCAGGAGGGGGTTTCCCATTCCATGCTCCCAAAGGGAATGAAAGGATGAATGAAATGGGATAAACTAATTCCGCACACAACATTAATGCACAATCAGTTGCACAATTCTGAGATTCAACAAAAAAAATGGTGTAGTGCAATCTCTATATCGTTTGTCTATTGTAGTTTCACACCCACAAAACAGGATCTCAGCCATGATTTTTAGCCAAAACTTATGATTCCACCTTCATGTTTGTTAAATAGAAGTCTACTCCATCTGCTACTTAACAAATCTTTAGATATTGGAAGACATACTTCTTGTTGGAGGTGCACGAAAGAAACAGGGGAGGGGAAATGCTATGAAGAATCCTGAAAGAAGAATGCTTGTCCCGAACACGTGCACACATTTTAGTTTCCAAAATATTCATGGGTATTCAAAAATCTCCAAATCGTCTACTATCGGCCAATATCAAAGAAAAGCACTGAACAGAGATTTATTTATTTTTTAGAAAAAATGGAAGCTCTAAATGAAAATGTAAGAGCACATTGTTTCTCTGTTCTCAGGGTATGAAAATACCTGCAACCCTGAGTGAAAGATAATAGTAAGTACGCAACCAGAAAATGAAGCACAATGCACTGGTGCAGATAGTGGGTGAAGGTTAATGGTAATAGCTGCTATTTGCTTCATGTTTCATGTGGTCTTCTGTCATTGGATGCTGGTTGAATGACAGAAATCTGGGTCTACATCCTCTTTTTATAATTTCCTACAATACCAAAGCAATTGTGGGTCAGGTTAATTATAGGACATATAAATAAGCATCCTGTGTTGGAACACAGGAAGGCTTCTCTGTGGGTGACCTTATATGCAAAGCAATATTCTTTGGATACTCTAAACCCATTTTAGTTAGGGGATTATATGCCAGCAAACACCTCAGATCATGTTTAGGTCTCTAAAGGAACCATCTCACTGTGTACGATTCAGCTTACCGCATGGATGTGGATTGATATACAACCATGTCAGTTCAGGTGTCAGTTTTTCAAAGTTTACAGCATCCTGTTGCTTTCTCTCATTGCTACAAGCAAGCTTCATCTCTCCATCAAAATTAGCCTTGATTTACAGAGGCTGCCCATGGTGAGTGGTTTGACAAGAATGTCTGACATCTGTATTTATTGTCGAAAACACATCTGGAGCCAAGGTTAGCAGAGATGTGGGTATAACCTGACTGTATCTTGTTATCAAACACAGACTCAAGGATTGTGTTTACTTTTTCACTGGAGCCCGCCAAGTAATTTTGCGCCTGCAATATCCAAAACATTTGAGCTTTATAAATTAACATTGAACTTTGATCCTTAATGTATTTTTAATAGCGTTGATTACTTTCAGAACAACCTTTAAAAAGGGGGCAGTAGTTTCCGAACGAGGTTGTATATTCAGTAGGTATTGGCATGGTAACAGTGCTCAAGAGCATACTTGAACAGGAAAAAAATATATTAAAAGTATGGATATCATTACTCAGAATATATTTGAATTCCATAGTTATAGCAAAACCATAACATTTTATTGGCCATATATTTGTGTCCAGTAGAATATTGGAATTTTACCAGAGCGGTGTACAGGGAGAGGACATCTCCCAGTTACGTCGGCTCTACTGGCTGCCAGTTTGCTACTGAGCATAATTCAAATTGTTGGCTTCAGCCTGTTGTTGTTTATTCGTTCAGTCGCTTCCAACTCTTCGTGACCTCATGGACCAGCCCCCACCAGAGCTCCCTGTCAGCCGTCACCACCCCCAGCTCCTTCAAGGTCAATCCAGTCACTTCAAGGATCCCATCCATCTTGCCCATGGTCGGCCCCTCTTCCTTTTTCCTTCCATTTTCCCCAGCATTATTGTCTTCTCTAAGCTTTTCTTTCTTCTCATGATGTGTTCAAAGTATTTCATCTTGGCCTCTACTATCCTTCCCTCCAATGAGCAGTTGGACTTTATTTCCTGAGGTATGGACTGGTTGGATCTTCTCATGGTCGAGGGCTTCAGCCTATAAATCCCTAAATAGTTCTAGTCCAACTTAACTGTCCAAACGTATATCTCCCTGCAAAATAGTTGGAGCGTTAAGATCTGCTGGGGAGGCCCTGCTCTTGGTCCCACCCTCTTCGCAAGCACAACTGGTGAGGTCAAGAGACAGGGCCTTCTCCATGGTGGCCCCTCAGTTATGGAACTCACTCCCCAATGACATTAGACTGGCACCCTCCCTCCTTGTCTTCAGGGAAAAAAGGTTGAAAGCAGGTGTTTGGGGAATCGTGCAATATGGAAGTAACTTGAATGCAGCACCATGAAGAACAACCATTGGATTTGGGCAATGTTTTTAACAGTTTTAACAGGGGTTTTTTTGTTTTTATTAGGCTTGTTTGATAAAAAAAAAGTGGTTCAAAACTTGTTTTGGATGTAGGGGCACTGGTGGTTCAATTTGGAAGTCAATTCCAATTTTCACAGAAAAAAAAATGTTCAAAACTTTTTGAAACTTCTGAGATTTCCAAATCCTTTCATTAATTGTTTGAAAGTGTTATTTCCTGTTTCATTGGGTGGTCTTTACTTTGAAAGTAGTTGTTTTACTCCAGAAAGGCGGTGGGAGCAAAGGGAGGAAATTCATCCAGTCTGGTTTAAAATGCTTCCCAGTCTTGAGACCAGAAGCAGGGAAAAGCTGAGTAATTTCCGACTCACTTACTGCTTCGTAACAGAAATGGCGGAAAAAGCTTCGGAAGGGCAAAGGGACTTCCAGTTGCCTTAAAAACTTCAAAATCGCTTCAAAAAGCAAATCTTTCCAAATTTATTCCGAATTACAAAGATTCCAACCAAACTATGCCTAGTATTTATATGTTTATCTGTTTTTTATCTAACGTGATGTATTTTTACACTGTGTATTTGCAATGTGGCACTGAAGTGGCCAAACCGTAAACTGCTCTGAGTCCCCTTTGGGGTGAGAAGAGTGGGGTAGAAACATAGTAAATGGATACATAAATAAATTTGTGGTTTGGTGAGGTACTTAGAATTCTGTGCTACAGAGCTCTAGCATAGCAGTGCTGGGGTGTACAGAAAATTCTGCGGAGGGATCAGTTCGCACAATAATATCATTTTGTACCATTTTAACTGCTATGGCTTCATCCCACAGAATCTATGGACTAGGAGTTTGCTCAGATAATTAGGCTGTGTCTGCACAGCCACTTGACACCACTTGATGCCAGCTTGATACCAAGCTTAATGCCAGCTTGATACTATTTTAACGCTTCTGGTTCCAGCGAAGCAACTACCGTTCTCTAGGACAGAATGCTACTTGCCATCTCAGGCATTTTATATCATTCAAATAATTGCACTCCACACAACCCACCTCTGTATATGAAAGAACTGAAAACACACCTGTAGGTTTGCTCTCAGGTGCATCCATTCTGGAATGGAAAGTTTAGAAACTCATCTAATTTAACTATATTTAAGAAACGTGGATTGCAAAATAGAAGGAAATAAAGAAATAAAATGGGCCACATCACCCATGCCTCCCAATTTGTCTTGTGCATTAGTACAAGATAAATACAAAGTGCTTGTTGTTACCTAAAAAAGGTAAAAGTTGTCCCCTGACATTAAGTCCTAGTCATGTCTGACTCTGGGGTGTGGTGCTCATCTCCATTTCTAAGCCAAAGAGGCAGCGTTGTCCATAGACACCTCCAAGGTCATGTGGCCAGCATGACCGCATGGAGTGCTGTTACCTTCCCGCCGGAGCGGTACCTATTGATCTACTCACATTTGCATGTTTTCGAACTGCTAGGTTGGCAAAAGCTAGGGCTGACAGCGGAAGCTCACGCCGCACCCTGGAATCGAACCTGCGACCTTTTGTTCAACAAGCTCAGCAGCTCAGTGCTTTAACTCACTGCGCCACCGCCCCCCCCCCCCCATAAAGCCCTAAATCAGTGGTTCTCAACTTATGGGTCCCCAGGTTTTTTGGCTTACAATTCCCAGAAATCATAGCCAGTTTACCAGCTATTACAATTTCTGGGAGTTGAAGGCCAAAACATCTGGGTACCCACAGGTTGAGAATCACTGACCTAAATGGTTTGAGTCCAGGTTATTTGTTGAATCGTGTCTCCCTGTATAGACTATCACATGCACTGCGGTCTACAGAGGAGGCCCTCCTCTCAGTCCCACCCCTGTTACAAGTTCAGTTAGTGGGAATGAGAGAGGGGGCCTTCTCTGTGATTGCTCCCCATCTCTGGAACTTCCTCCTTAAAAAAATAAAAATAGCCCCACCATTCCCTCCTTTAAGAAACTTCTAAAAATGTACCTATGCACTTTAGAGTATGGAGAGGAGGAGGATTAAGACTGTTGGCTAATCTTTGTATATTATCATCATCATCATCATCATCACTTTATTTCTTAATTAGTCGCTCTCCACCAAAGTGCTCCGAGCGACTTACAATTTAAAATAGCTTATACACAATATAAAACATTCAATATAAAAACATTATTAGATGGCTCTTATGATGCATCTTAAATGAAGCATCATTATCAGCCATTTTAATGTAATGTCTCATAATTCACTTTTAGGGTGCACATTGTAATGCTTATTTTTGTTTTAGTTTTTATGTTTAATCGATTGCTCTTGTTTTTATTTCATTTTGATGTTTAATTCCTTTGTTATAAGTTTTCTGTTGTTGCTCTCCACTATTCTATATTATTTTGATGTGTCCGTACCTATTTTGAGGCACTGAATGTTTGCCTTTTTGCCCTGAGTCCTTCCAGGGAGAGAAGGTGATCTAGAAATAACTTTTTATCTCTATTATAGCTGCAAACTCATTGTTTGAGTGTTAATCCTTGTATTGCAGGGAACCTGGAATTTTCCAAATTGCAGCAAACACTTATTTATTTATTTATTTACTTTATTTGTATACTGCAGTTTCTCAGCCCGTAGGCGACTCAACGCGGTTCAAAGAGAGGGGAAGAGAAGAGGTGAAAGAAATGTACGCAAATGCAATTTGAATATACGAAGTGACTGATTGCATGAAAAAAGAGAGAGAATGAGAGATTAAGAAGAAGAGTAAGATGAAGAAGACTCAAACAATGATGGTTCTGGAACAAACTTTACACAAATATTCAATATGCCCAAATGTGAACACTGGTGGAGTTTGGGGGGAAATGGAATCTTGACATTTGGGAGTTGTAGTTGCTGGGATTTGTAGTTCACTTACAACCACAGAGCATTCTGAACCCCACCAACGATGGAATTGAACCAAACTTGGCACACAGTTCTCCCATGACCAACAGAAAATACTGGAAGGGTTTGGTGGGCAGTGTCCTTTGGTTTTGGAGATGTAGTTCACCTACATCCAGAGATCACTGTGGACTCAAACAATGATGGATCTGGACCAAACTCTACACAAAGACTCAATATGCCCAAATGTGAACACTGGTGAAGTTTGGGGAAAATGGAATTTGACATTTGGGAGTTGTAGTTGGTGGGATTTATAGCCTACAATCAAAGAGCATTCTGAACCCACCAACGATGGAATTGAACCAAACTTGGCACACAGTTCTCCCATGACCAACAGAAAATACTGGAAGGGTTTGGTGGGCAGTGTCCTTTGGTTTTGGAGTTGTAGTTCACCTACATCCAGAGATCATTGTGGACTCAAACAATGATGGATCTGGACCAAACTTTACATGAATACTCAAAATGGCCAAATGTGAACACTGGTGGAATTTGGGGGAAAATGGAATCTTGACATTTGGGAGTTGTAGTTGCTAGGATTTATAGTTCACCTACAATCACAGAGCATTCTGAACCCCAGCAACGATAGAATTGGGCCAAATCTCATACACAGAACCCCCATGTGGGCCACAGCAACGCGTGGCAGGGGACAGCTAGTTTGAAATAAATAAATAAATAATAAATAATACTACAAGAAGACCTAACTTTTGTCTCCAAGCCTGGCCACCTCCAACATATAGACACCAGGCCTATTGGGCCTATCTGGTTTTACAAGGAATGCCAGATGATGAGAACAGCCTTAAGAGACACCTATAGAGTAATCAACTTCCCATGAGGCGATTAGCATTTGCACATGAGAGAGATGCAGGAACATTCCTCCCATCTCTCACCCTGGAAAACCAGCCTAAGGAGGCACAACACATCACTGGTTTGCATGCTTTGCTCCATCTCTCAGAAAAAGATGTTCCAGGAATGGATAGCAACTGGGCCGCAGGGTTCCGTCCTGGGCCCGGTCCTGTTCAACATCTTTATTAATGACTTAGATGAAGGGTTAGAAGGCAGGATCATCAAGTTTGCAGATGACACCAAATTGGGAGGGAGAGACAAGACTCCAGAGGACAGGAGCAGGATTCAAAACGATCTTGACAGATTAGAGAGATGGGCCAAAACTAACAAAATGAAGTTCAACAGGTGACAAATGCAAGATACTCCACTTTGGCAGGAAAAACGAAATGCAAAGATACAGAATGGGGGACAATGCCTGGCTCGAGAGCAATACGTGTGAAAAAGATCTTGGAGTCCTCGTGGACAACAAGTTAAACATGAGCCAACAATGTGATGTGGTGGCAAAAAAAGCCAATGGGATTTTGGCCTGCATCAAGAGGAGCATAGTGTCTAGATCTAGGGAAGTCATGCTCCCCATGCTCTATTCCGCTTTGGTTAGACCACACCTGGAATATTGTGTCCAATTCTGGGCACCACAATTCAAGAGAGATATTGACAAGCTGGAATGTGTCCAGAGGAGGGCGACTAAAATGATCAAGGGTCTGGAGAACAAGCCCTATGAGGAGCGACTTAAGGAGCTTGGCATGTTTAGCCTGAAGAAGAGAAGGCTGAGAGGAGATATGATAGCCATGTATAAATATGTGAGTGGAAGCCACAGGGAGGAGGGAGCAAGCTTGTTTTCTGCTTCCTTGGAGACTAGGACGCAGGAACAATGGCTTCAAACTACAAGAGAGGAGATTCCATCTGAACATGAGGAAGAACTTCCTGACTGAGAGAGCCGTTCAGCAGTGGAACTCTCTGCCCCGGAGTGTGGTGGAGGCTCCTTCTTTGGAAGCTTTTAAACAGAGGCTGGATGGCCATCTGTCAGGGGTGATTTGAATGCAATATTCCTGCTTCTTGGCAGAATGGGGTTGGACTGGATGGCCCACCAGGTCTCTTCCAACTCTTTGATTCTATGATTCTATGATTCATAGAAGAGTGGAAGAATTCCATTGTAGCTCCTCACTCACTCAACTGGGGGGGACGACCCATGCTCTTTGGGATGCATCAATGCTACTGCAGCCTTTCAATAATGCATCATGGTGGGAGCTTCAGGCTATGGTACTTCCAATATATTTGAACAGTCAGCTTTTGCCATCTCTGTGGGGAACTCTGAATTATGGATGGAAACAAACTATGCTTTCTGATGGCAATGTGTCTGCACCAGAAAAGCCCTCTTCCTTCAAACCTTTGTTTGTCAGAAAGGAAATGTCTATAAAGGGAAGAATGTGCTATTGTGGATGATGAGAGAGATTTCAATGAATTGTGTTTGTGGGCAAGTTTTGTGCCCCAGGACTCTGATGAGAACTCTAAAACCACCCCATATTGAAAAATAGACATTATTGTAGGGTTAAACACTTATTTTTTTGAAGTGAATGGCTCATCTTGGAAAATTGGCAGACAGGGAATTCATACGTGCTCTTGCTTTCAGCCATTAAGGTATAATCCAAGGAATCAGGAGGGGTCAAAGTCAGCAAAGACTTCCTTGGAAGCCATATCAGTATTGTATTATTGAAGGCTTTCATGGATGGAATCACTGGGTTGTTGTAGGTTTTTTGGGCTGTCTGGCCATGTTCTAGAAGCATTCTCTCCTGACGTTTTGCCTGCATCTGTGGCAAGCATCATAGAATCATAGAATCATAGAATCAAAGAGTTTCATGGGCTATCCAGTCCAACCCCTTTCTGCCAAGAAGCAGGAATATTGCATTCAAATCACCCCTGACAGATGGCCATCCAGCCTCTGTTTAAAAGCTTCCAAAGAAGGAGCCTCCACCACACTCCGGGGCAGAGAGTTCCACTGCTGAACGGCTCTCACAGTCAGGAAGTTCTTCCTCATGTTCAGATGGCATCTCCTCTCTTGGAATCTCCATCCTCAGAGATTGTGAGGTATGTTGTAAACTAGGACAATTGGGTTTCCTAATCACCTCTCAACAAAGAATTCCTCCAGGCAGTAACAAGCAACACCTAAATACTCTCAGGACATCAAATGCTAAACACGAACTGCTTTTAGGACGATGATTTAAATCGGTGAGTGTTTGACTGTTTGAATGCTTTTATACTGTTTTTATATTGTTTTTTATTTAAATTGTATATTTATGTTTTTGGTTGTGCCGGTTATTCGCCGCCCTGAGTCCCTCTTTGGAGGTCGAGATAGGATGGAATACAAATGTCTGAAATAATAATAATAATAATAATAATAATAATAATAATAATAATAACAACAACAACAACAACAACTGGGTGCAGTGCCTAAAGACCTTGGTCTGCACTTAAACACAATCGACGCTGACAAAATTACCATCTGCCAGCTGCAGAAGACCACCTTACTGGGATCTGCACACAGAGATGGCCCTAGATAATTTTCAACGGTAAGCAAACAGTATTTTGCCCCCCCCCCCAACCAATCATTGATATATATTTTCTGTTCGTGGGAGTTCTGTGTGCCATATTTGGTTCAATTCCATCATTGGTGGAGTTCAGAATGCTCTTTGATTGTAGGTGAACTATACATCCCAGTAACTACAACTCACATATGTCAAGATCTATTTTCCCCCAAGAGCGCCTCAAGAGCGCCCTGGGCAAAATCAACTATACTGCAAATGCTTACTTTGCGTAATGGGTTGACCTGCCCCTGTCTGCACACATTATTTGCCGATACATCACAGAGTCCTAGACACATGAAAAGCGTCCGATGTGCGATCCGATTCAACAGCCAGCAGAGTGTCTGCTGTGGACTCATCTTTTTGTGTTTCAAATAATAATAATAATAATAATAATAATAATAATAATAATAATAAGATGGCCAATTGAAACATTCACACCTGGCTCCAACAGACAAGAGTTCTTTCTCCCACCCAGAACATCATTCCACAGATATATAAACCCAATTGTGGAAAAGAAAAAAGTCTGGATTATTGACGCTGCCATACCAGGTGACAGTCGCTTTGAGGAAAAACAACAGGAAAAACTCAGCCATTATCAAGACCTCAAAATCGAACTGAAAAGGCTCTGGCATAAACCAGTACAGGTGGTCCCAGTGGTCATTGGCACACTGGGTGCCGTGCCAAAAGATCTCAGCCGGCATTTGGAAACAATAAACATTGACAAAATCACGATCTGTCAACTGCAAAAGGCCATCTGACTTGGATTTGCACGCATCATTCGAAAATACATCACACAGTCATAGACACTTGGGAAGTGTTCGACTTGTGATTTTGTGATCCGAAATCCAGCATATAGATCTCGTTTGCTGTGACATACTGTGCTTTTGTGTCAATAATAATAATAAGGTGGCCAGTTGAAACATTCACACCTAGCTCCAACAGACAAGAGTTCTTCCTCCCACCCAGTACATCATTCCACAGATATATAAACCCAATTTTCCTAGTTTCCAACAGACCTCACAACTTCTGAGGATGCCTGCCATAGATGCAGGTGAAACGTCTGGAGAGAATGCTTCTAGAAGATGGCCAGACAGCCCCAAAAACTTACAATAACCCATATCAATATTCACATTTATCCCAAACCTGTAGCAATGCTTTAACTATATTTTCTTTTACATCTCCTGCTTGAACGTTTTTGTTTGTCTGAGAGCTGCAGCTACGCAATCCAGTATCATTTCTATCTCTTGTCCTTTCTAGGACTGTAAACAGTATTTGCACATTTTTAGTCCTAATTTAGAAGCAGTGTCTCAACACTGAAAGCAAAACTGTCAACAGCCGCAAGTGTTTCCATCCCTGAGTGAGAGTGAGAAGGCTAGCACTTGCTCTCTGTTTCCCCCTTCTCCATTTTTAGTGGACGAAAAAAAATCTATTTCTTTTTTTTGCAAAAATGTGTTTTTATGCTAAACTCAATGGCCAAAACGTTGTTAGTGTTATAATCGTACTTTGCATGCATATTTCGGACACAAATGACTATTCTGTGGTTTTGTACAATCCATGCAAAACCACCACCTAGGCAAGTATCAAGCTCCATAGGGCTACTAATATGTAGAAGGGGAGAAAAAGGAGAAAGCAATTGGAGAACTGAAGGAAGTCCCCAATCCTTCCACAGCTCAAAGGAAAGTGGTCAAACATACAGTTATGACATCACTATCATATATCTCTCTGTATGTGGAGAACATTTTCCTCTGTTAATAATAATAATAATAATAATAATTTTATTTCTTACCCACCTCTCCTCACAGCTCTAGGAAGGTTACAACACAGGTAAAGGTAAAGGTAATAGTTTCCCCTGACATTAAGTCTAGGCATGTCCAACTGGGGTGTGGAACTCATCTCCATTTTTGAGCTGACGAGCCGGCGTTGTCCATAGATACCTCCAAGATCACAGAAGCAGTACCTGTTGATCTACTCACATTTGCATGTTTTCAAACTGCTAGGTTGGCAAAAGCTGGGCCTAACCGTGAGAGCTCACCCCACTCCCTGGATTCAAACTGCCAACCTTTCAGTCAGCAAGTCTGCAGCTCAGAGGTTTAACCTACTGCACCACCAGGATGCCCTATCAGGGGTTACAACACTGCTAAAACACACATTCAAAACACATAATAATTAAAAACACTCTATAAAAAGTAAAGGTTTTCCCCTGACATTAAGTCCAGTAGTCTCCGATTCTGGGGTGTCGTGCGCATCTCTATTTCTAAGCCGAAGAGCCGGTGTTGTCCGTAGACACCTCCAAGGTCATGTGGCCAGCATGACTGCATGGCGCACCGCTACCTTCCCTCTGGAGCGGTACCTATTATCTACTCACATTTTCATGTTTTCAAACTGCTAGGTTGGCAGAAGCTGGGGCTAACAACAGAAGCTCACGCCGCTCCCCAGAATCGAACCTGTGACCTTTCAGTCAACAAGCTCAGCAGCTCAGCGCTTTATCACATTGCACCACCAGGGGCTCCTAAAAAAATACACATATTAAAGCATATTTCCATAAAATACATATTAGAAAATACAAAACAAAAGTTAGACATAGAGTGGAAGTTTAAAATTCATCATTAAAGCTGTCTGCTGAGGTCTACCAGAAGAGATAGGTCTTCACTTGTGTCTTAAATTCCAACATCTGATACAGTTGTTGGAGCTCTACCAACGGGTTATTCCACAGTCTTGGGGCGGCCAATGAAAAGGTCCTCTTGGTGGTGGTTGTTAGGTACATTCCCCCCAGAGGTATCTTGTACAGGGAAGGTGATCCTTTGGATAACCTGGACCCAAACCATATAGGGCTTTAAAGGTCCACACCTTGTACTTTGCTCAGAAACTAATTGGCAGCCAGTGGAGTGACTTTAGGATAGGTGTAATATGCTCACTCCTAGATGTTCCCGTAGCCAATCTGGCTGCTGTATTTTGAACCAGCTGAAGTTTCCAGACTTGGTTCAAGGGCAGCCCAAGCATACTGCAGAAGTCCAACCTTGAGGTTACCAGTGCAAGCTCTACCATCTTCAGATCCTCCCAATCTAGGAATGTTTCAGGTTTACTCATGATCAGCCAAAGCTGATAGTAAGCACACGTAACCATCACATCTACCTGGGCTGACATTTGGAGAGACGAATCCAGGAGCCTTTGTCCCAAGCTGCAAACAGTTTTTCAGGGGGAGTGTGATCCCATTCAGAACTGGTTGACACACCTCCATACCTAGATTAGGAGGAAAGGAGCAGACCTGTAGCCAGGGGTTAAGGGTTCAAACCCTTCCCAAAATGTTTTAGGTTTACTCATGAATTTTAACAGGTTAACCAGAGTAAGGTAGAAACAAGATTCCAGTTACTGCCTTTTCCTCTTATGCCATCACGCCTGGGGGCTATAGATCTTAGTGAAAGAAACATAGATGTGACATCTTTTCCCCAGGGGATTGCTTCTTGCCCTCCCTTAGAGAACTGGAACTCTCAAGGATCAAGACACTATAGATAACTCAAAATAGGCTTTATTGTTCACAATGAGTTATCTTCCTTAGGCATAAACTTGATGTTCAAAAGGGGTAAAGAAAATATACATTACAGTCTTTGGTTGTCTTGGGTCCAAGGAGTTTTCCAGCTGAGAAGCTTTCCAAGTTCCCTCTTTCTCAATGGCTGTGAAAGTCGGAACATTCCCACCCCAGTCCAATAGCCTATATTGAAGGCACAAAGTCTTCCTCTTGATGCCAAAGGACTGGTTTGAAGGTGCTTAAGATTCCTCAACATCGTGAACTGGGCATGAAGCATGAATCTTAAGAGTACAAACTTAAGAATTGGTGATAACAGACGACTTGACTGAGGGCTTTAGAGCCAAACCTTTCTCACGTCCATCTGATGAGTTGTCCGATGGTAGAATGAAAAAGAAAGCACTGCCCTCTTCCCTAGGAAGGGGTGGAGTCAAACAATTGCGCTGGGGAAGCAATTCAACTGGTGCAAAACAACATTGATGGACAGCTGTAGATAACCAAACAATTTAGCTATACATTCACATACAAGTGAGGACAGACACGCCATCACATCTCTCTGCCATCTTTCCCCCTTTAAAGAGCGTATCAACTCTGGGAAGTATGTTATATGGAGAGACAGCAACAGATCCAAGGCAATTGATACACATGTTTGGCTAAAGATCTGAACCCAGATCTATACTGATCTCAGAAATTGGAAATTGAGGGAGAACAGAAGGACTGCTTTGCGACTTGATATACTCTGCTGTTATGATGGTGGGGAGAACAGATGCTAAATATATTAAATCATATGCTATTGCAAGATGTTTTTATCGTTATCTGTTATTGTGTTGCAAATCGTAGAAATCAACTCTGCTACTTTGAAAAAGAGAAGATGTTTCACCTGTGGAAGGACCTCTGAACTAGTTTTACATTTTGCTCCCGGAAAACATTTGACAGCAACTTTTTTTTTTGACACCTGGGATGGTTGTTTTGCTTGGCATATTTTATCTATGTGTTTCATGAGCACCTGTGGACCTGTTTCACTTGCACCTGGATTATCAACATCATCTCCTTCCTCAAGGTTTCATCTCGTCTTCAATCAATTCTGATTGTCTCTCTTAATCTTGGCTTGCTCTACACAACTTTGCCTCTGGAATAGACACGTTGAAACATTAGAACTTGCACAAGTTTAGATTTCCTTTTCAGTGATTTTCCCCCTCTGCTTGTACTTTAGTTTCCAAGGGTGTAGTCTAGTTCTTTCTAGACCTGTTAAATTTATTTATCATGTCAGGAGCGAAATAAACACTTGTATTAAAACAACAACAACAACACAAAGTTGGCAAACTTGGCATTCTATTAAATGTCCTTTGACCAGTATCTGGCCACTTGGAGTGCCTCTGGTGTTGCTGCAAGGAGGTCCTCCCTTGTGCATGTGGTGGGGCTCAGGTTGCATTGCAGCAGGTGGCCTGTGGTTTGCTCTTCTCCACACTCGCATGTCATGGATTCAACTTTGTAGCTCCATTTTTTAAGGTTTGCTCTGCATCTCATGGTGCCAGAACGCAGTCTGTTCAGTGCCTTCCAAGTCGTCCAGTTTTCAGTGTGCCCAGGAGGGACCCTCTCATTTTGTATTAGCCATGGATTGAGGTCCCAGTTTTGAGCCTGCCACTTTTGGACTCTCGCTTGCTGAGGTGTTCCAGCGAGTGTCTCTGTAGATCTTAGAAAACTATTTCTGGATTTAAGGTGTTGACGTGCTGGTTGAGACCCAAACAGGGTATGGGCTGGAGATGTCTCTGCCTTGGTCCTTTCACTATTGGCTGCTACTTCACGGTGGTGCAATACAGTGTAATTTCTCTAGTGGTGTAGGGCGCAGACACCCTGTGATAATGCGGCATGTCTCATTAAGAGCCACATCCAATGTTTTAGTGTGGTGAGATGTGTTCCACACTGGGCATATGTACTAAGCAGCAGAGTAGCACCTGTGACATTATAGGACATTGTGAAATAGTAAACATTACAAATTCCAGATGCATACTAGATAGTTTTCTTCCTTTAATTCTTATATCAGGAGCAAGGCAGAATAAAAATCAAGAAATAAAGACAAAACGTGCCTTAAAAAAATTCCCTGGAACCTATTAATTTCTTGCTGTGGAAACATATTTTTGTCTCTGTTAATGTAATACATGGGGATAATTTTTCACAAAAGAAACTAATGGAAGGAAGAGCTTTTAAATGCCCATATGATGTGCTCTATCTTAAAAACAAAAGCCTTTGGAGGAAATTATAGAATCCTAGAGTTGGAAGAGACCTCGTGGGCCATCCAGTTCAACTGCATTCTGCTAAGAAGCAGGAAAATGCATTCAAAGCACCCCCGACAGATGGCCATCCAGCCTCTATTTAAAAGCCTCCAAAGAAGGATTCTCCCCCACACTCGGGGACAGAAAGAGACTTCCATTGCTTAACAACTCACATAGTTAGGAAGTTCTTCCTCATGTTTGTCAGTGGCCGCAGCGGAAGCATGCTGGGCCCATAACCCAACTGTCAGTGGCATCGGCAGCACAGCAAGGCAGTAACAGATCAATCACAGCCACCTTAGGCTATAAACTACTTTATTTTACAGTTATATACATTAGAAGCTACTTAAGCACATCGTAAACTTGCTTCTTTACCGTCCGATCATAGCATCGTGAACACACTAACTGTTATCAGTACTAGTCCACACCTCTTGCATTCCAGAGTAATGTATGACATATGACGCCACGTCCATTTGTTCTATACACATGATTTATTACCTGTCTAGGAATGCCGTTCCCTCCATGGTTCAGTTAACTCTTTCCACACAGGAATACATTGCACTCGGCACATAGCTACTGCATTTTAAACATACATACTTTGAAATCTACATTATAAATTGCAAACAGCATCAACAATGTTCAGGTGGAATCTCCTTTCTTGTAGTTTGAAGCCATTGTTCCATTGTGTCCTAGTCTCCAGGGCAGCAGAAAACAAGCTTGCTCCCTCCTCCCTAGAACTTCCCCTCACCCATTTATACATGGTCATGATGTCTCCACTCAGCTTTCTCTTCTGCGAACTAAATATGCCCAGCTCTTCAAGCCGCTCCTCATAGGGCTTGTTCTCCATTTGAGTTGCCCTCCTTTGGACACATCCAGCTTAGAGTCAACATCTCCCTTCAATTGTGGTGTCCAGAATTGGACACGGTGTGATTCCAGGTGTGGTCTGACCAAGGCAGAATAGAGCATGGGTAGCATAGCTTCCCTGGATCTAGGCACTAGATTCCAATTGATGCAGGCCAAAAATCCCGTTGTCTTTTTAAGCTGCCACATCAGATTCTTGGCTCATGTTCCTCCCCACAAGGACTCCAAGATATTTTTCACATGCACTACTGTTGAGCCAGGCATCATCCCCCATTCTGTCTGTTTGCATTTCATTTTTTTTTCTGCCTAAGTGAAGCATTTTGCATTTGTCCCCATTGAACTTCACTGTGTTAGTTTTGGCCCATCATCTCTCTAGTCCGTGAAGATTATTTTGAATTCTGCTCCTGTCTTCTGGAGTCAAGAAACTATTGTCTACCAAATCAAGGAACTATTGTTTTACTTCTTATTTTTTCTGGTTTTGGTTCTAGCTAATTGGAATAGTGTGACAAAAATGCTCCATGATGAGAATTACAATCAGTACTGCAATCAAACGGATTTCTTTGGGTGATATTTTACTATCCCACAATATATTTGAATGTTGCAAAATTCAGCCAGTAAAAGCCCTTTAAGCCTATAAACACCCTTTAATGCAAGCAAGGACTAAGCCCAACAATATCCTCTCTTTTTGTGGATTTACCTGGGTGTTGCTTCGATCTGACCCAGTTTCCGGATTTGTTCCTTAACCAGAAGTGATACACATTATTTGCATTCATGGTTTGACTCTGTGACTAATTGGGGAAATTTGTAATCTTGCTGTTTCATATTGGCATTACATTGTATCGCTCCTTATTAAAATAGCCTGGGTCTTTTAAATCTATGGCTTACAGGTACTTACGCCTTTTCGCTTTCATACTAATATTATCACATTAAAGCTGCTTGGAGCTTTTCCCTTTTTTCAACATTTTGGTTTTATTTAGAAGGAGTCCCTGTTCTGTACAGCTTATATTATATTTAGCAGACAACTAATTCTCCCCTTTTATGAAAGGACAGATTTTTAATATGAGGGGAAATACCAAAGGTGGAGACTTTTTGGCCCTGCAAATGCTTTCAGCTACTGCACCCGTTATCGTGTTTATGCAATGACAAAGAATGGTAGGAGCTGTGGACCAAAGTGTCCGGAGGACTAAAAGTTGCACATCAGAGATATACCAGAGCTATTTCTGGTTCACATTAATCTCCAGAATGTTTTAAGTCTCAAAATATTAATTGGAATGCATATTTGGATAGATTTAAACTAACGGTGCTCCATGCAGTTATGCCGGCCAAATAAACCATGGAGGTGTCTATGGACAACGCCAGCTCTTCAGTTTAGAAATAGAGATGAGCACCAACCCCCAGAATCGGACACGACTGGACTTAAATGTCAGGGGAAAACTTTTACGTTATCAAAACTACTGAGAAGTGCCATGCAATATTTGCAGAAAAGCAAAATCCCATGGATGTTGTGCCTATTAAGACATTAATCCAAGGAGGTGGTTCATTTTATATTTCAGGGCTGGTCAACTGCAAAGGGCCTTAAGGCAGTGTTTCTCAACTTTCCTAATGCCATGACCCCTTAATACAGTTCCTCATGTTGTGGTGACCCCAAACCATAAAATTATTTTAGTTGCTACTTCATAACTGTCATTTTGCTACTATTAGGAATCGTAATGTAAATATCTGATATGCAGGAGGTATTTTCAATCACTGGACCACATTTGGCACAAATACCCAATATGCCCAGATTAGAATACTGGTGGGGTCAGGGCGGGGGTTGATTTTGTCATTTGGGAGATGTAGTTCCTGGGATTTATAGTTCACCTAGAATCAAAGAGCATTCTGAATTCCACTAACGATGGAACTGAACCAAACTTGGCACACAGAACTCCCATGACCAACAGAAAATACTGGAAGGGTTTGGTGGGCATTGACCTTGAGTTTTGGAGTTGTAGTTCACCTACATACAGAGAGCACTGTGGACTGAAATAATGATGTATCTGAACCAAACTTGGCACAAATACTCAATATGCCCAAAATGTGAACAAAAGAGTGGCATTGTCCGTAGACACCTCCTAGGTCATGTGGCCAGCATAACTGCATGGATTGCCGTTACCTTCCTGACAAAGCAGTACCTATTGATCTACTCACATTTGCATGTTTTCGAACTGCTAGGTTGGCAGAAGCTGGGGCTAACAGCAGGAGCTCACCCCACTGTCTGAAATCAAATCTGTGACTTTTTGGTCAGTAAGTTCAGCAGCTCAGTGGTTTAACCCACTGCGCCACCAGGGGCTCCCACATTAGAAATGGGCAAATTTGGGGAAATTATTATTGGGTTGTTGTAGGTTTTTCAGGCTATATAACCATCTTCTTGAAGCATTCTCTCCTGACGTTTCACCTGCATCTATGACCTCACAACCTCTGAGGAAACTTGCCACAGATGCAGGTGAAACATCAGGAGAGAATGCTTCTAGAACATGGCCATATAGCCCGAAAAACCTACAACAATCTAGTGATTCCGGCCATGAAAGCCTTCGACAAAAATTATTATTATTATTTAAGCATGAAGTCACCTGTCCCCTTCTTTCTCCTAATAGATGTCAGTCTGTAATAAGGTGAAATTACATCTCCCCTCACAATATTTTTCAAGCTGCCTGGAATTTCTTTCTTCTTCCTTCTCATTCTATTTTGACTGTGAATATTCAGCAGACTACTAAAAAAGTGTTCCGATGGTACCCTAAGTTAACACCATAGGGATATGAAGTTTGAATGACACTATCTACTCTGACTTAGTTCAGGGATCTCCCATAAGCCATTTCTGGATGGCAGCATGTGTCACAAATGGCAGGGAAGCTCAGTGAATTTGGCATATCATTTTTCTCTTTGGATGCTATAACTATCTCGGGGATCTCTTTTTTTTTTTTTTACCCAGTGACTTCAATTTCCTCTGCTCAACAGACCTTATCTTATCAACAGCTTAAACCATGTTTACAAATAAAGATTGTGGGGCTCTGCTTTTGACAACAAATTGTTCCATAAGCTGCTGATCTTTGTTACAGATTTGGAGCATGTTATGATGATGGTAATTAAACAACCAAGCTGTCTACATCGCACAGAATTTTCTCGTCTTCCCTTTTCTTCTGTGCTTGATAGCTCTTTTGTTGCTGTTGCCGGCCTCAATCAAAACAAGTATGCCATCACATTCACTTGTTACATGAATCTCAATTATTCAGCCATTTCAGCTCGAACAGAAGAGCCCCCACACGGAAATCTTCTGCACAAATAAACCTTGGGTATTCTGCAGAAGAGAAGCTAAAATGTCAAAGAATGCTCACAAGTGCAAATATAAGAGAATAGCATGCAAGGAAAGCTCACCGTCATACAGATGAAGCCAAAATCCTGTTGATGCACCAGCAAGACAAAAATTCTGGAACGGCACATGAACGTGACATGGGGACACGAGAGGAAAATATTTCCATCACTAGGCAAAAGTGCCACCTAAACTGGGTTCTACAGGCCAATGGAGACTCAACCTCAAACATCAGAAGACTGAGAACAAGATACGAGACTCAAGACAAAGATCCACCCAGAGGAAATCGGTTCTTGCATACATCAAGGGAACCACTGGCCACATAGGGAAGCTGATGAGGAACTTAGGTGATCCCTCATTGACTGAGTAAGATTGTCTTCCAAGTTTGGTGTACTGGTGATGGTACATAGGTGACTGTGGAGCCCTATTATTGATCTGCATCTTCTTTCGCAGTGAGGGCATCGGTTTGCAGGTGGAAGGTGGTCCCAATTAGGGTCGGCTTGATGCATCTTCCTCTTGGCACATTTCTCTCTTTCACTCTCCATTCGTGCCTCTTCAAATTCACAGCTGACCTCCAGATAGAGTGCTCAAAGGCCAGGGCTTCCCAATTCTCAGTGTCTATGCCAGAGTTTTTAAGGTTGGCTTTCAACCCATTGTTAAATCTCTTTCCCTGCCCACCAACATTCTGTTTTCCGTACTTGAGTTTGGAGTAGAGCAACTGTTTTGGGAGATGGTGGTCAGGCATTCGGCCAATGTGCCAGTCCAGTTAATGGTGTAGTGGCATCACTTCAATGCTGGTGGTCTTTGCTTCTTCCAGCACCCTGACATTTGTCCACTTGTCTTCACAAGAGATTTGCAGAATTTTTCGGAGGCAACGCTGATGGAATTGTTCCAGGAGACAGTCCACATTTTGCAGGCATATAGCAGGGTTGGGAGGACAATAGCTTTGTAAACAAGCCCCTTGGTCTCTCTACAGATGTCCCGGTCCTCTAACACTCTCTGCTTCATTCGAAAAAGTGTTGCACTCGCAGAGCTCAGGTGGCGTTGTATTTCAGTATCAGTGTTGATTTTTATGGAGAGGTGGCTGCCAAGGAAGTGGAAATGGTCAACATTTTCTAATGTTACACAATTAAGCTCTTATTTCTGGCATTAGAGAGGGATCGCATAGGGAAGCTTATGAGGAAACACAACATACAAACTATCTACAGACTCACTAAGAAAATCCAACAAATGCTCCGTTCAGCAAAGGACAAGAGGGATCCTCTCACTTCTGCAGGAGTCTACCACGTATCATGCAGCTGTGGACAAGTCTCCATAGGGACCACCAAACGCAGCAGCATTGCCCAGACACGCATCAAGGAGCATGAAAGGCACTGCAGACTACTTCAGCCAGAGAAGTCAGCCATAGCAGAGCACCTGATGAATCAACCTGGACACAGCATATTATTGGAGAACACAGAAATGCAAGTTTCCAAGGTACTTATTTGAGCAAATGCTTTTGAAATGTGTTAATATTCTGGACCAGTTGTCAGCCATAGTGTAAACTTCCTATAAGTGTCTTCATATGCAGCAACTTTTCTGCTTTTGTGCAATTCTCGTGGAAAATTGTGTTTTGTGTGTTTCATTTCATTTGCAAGACCAGGATTAAATGTATTTGTTTCTTGTGTTGCAGTTGAAAGTATACATCAACAAATCCAATACCATAAGGAGAATTTCCATACTGCACCTCTTCTCTCTCTCTCAAGACACTACGCCATTAAACTTTTAAGCATCTTCAAAGTCCATCTATAGAGAAAGCCTGAATGTTATTAATGTAATGATATCAAGGCCATTAAAGTGTGAATGCTTACTGAAGTGATATCCCTTGGACACGTTAAACTTTAATAGTTAGGTCTGAGTTTGAAAACATAAAAACAGATTAATGGGGCAAAGCACAATGAGTCACCTTCCTTCAACCTGAAGAAAGGAAAATTCTGTGAATATTTCAGGTATAGACATATCTGCTAGAGTTGATTTTATCAATGTATAGCACACCTCAGCCCTGGAAAATCAGGTTACAGCGTGCCGTAAGTTTGTTTACTAGGCAATGGAATTCAATTCTTTTGAGTCTCTAGTGAATGCAGCATTTGGGGGGCATTTCTGGAATAATCTTCATTTTCCGAAAGGCAAACCAACTTTTGTGTACAGTAAGCACTGTGGTTTCCTAAACTTATTTGTTAATCATGAGAAGTACAGTAAAGGTCATTGGGTAGCATTGATGACACATAAAGACTTGATTATTCTACCTATTACAGTGGCCAAAAGTGAATCCAATAGTAGAGATTCATAATTAGTTTAAGACAACATGGAATTAGCCATGTTTGTTTTGCAAGTAGTTTCTAATGGCATGAATTTGATTAGATAATAAGCAGAATGACTTGGGGCCCCAGTGAAGTTTAATAGGGAACTAAAACATCTTGCACTCAGGTAGTACAAGAGAAGAGCGTGTTAATTTTACAGTATAGCTTCCGTCATTATGTTGGAACCAGAGTTAATGGAGATTCGTCCTACTGATTTTGAGAGAACACAAGATGTAATCTTAGATAATTCAGTTCCAACAGCTCAAAAGATAAGCCTAAGTATATATTCCATTTATACTAGAATGGCAGATCTTGTTTCTATAGTGTCTTCAAAAAGAGGCTGCATAGCTACCTATTGAGGAGATCCTGCATTGTGGAGGCACATAGACTTATTGATCCATGAGTCCCGGTCCAAATCTATGATTCTATGGTTCTATCAAATGATGCTCCCCTGTCATTATTCACCTTATGCAGTTGGAAGACTTAGATGAAGGTGACTCAAATGATCAAGGGTCTGGAGAACAAGCCCTATGAGGAGCGGCTTAAAGAGCTGGACATGTTTAGCCTGAAGAAGAGAAGGCTGAGAGGAGACATGATCACCATGTATAAATATGTGAGAAGAAGTCCTAGGGAGGAGGGAGCAAGTTTGTTTTCTGTTGCCCTGGAGACTAGGACGTGGAAAAATGGCTTCAAACTACAAAAAATGATATTCCATCTGAACATGAGGAAGAACTTCCTGACTGTGACAGCTGTTCAGCAGTGGAACTCTCTGCTCCGGAGTGTGGTGGAGGTTCCTTCTTTGGAGGCTTTTAAACAGAGGCTGGATGGCCATCTGTCAGGGGTGCTTTGAATGTGATTTCCCTGCTTGTTGGCAGAATGGGTCTGGACTGGATGGCCCATGAGGTCTCTTCCAATTCTATGATTGTATGAAAAGAAAGAGTCAAACTGCCAGGAATCTGAAACTGGCAATGTCTTGGTGTCTAAGGAGCTGGTTAATGAGGCAAGAGGGAGTCCTGCTGAAGATCCTGTTCTATGATTCCTTGAGATCCAAAAGAGCTAAAGGTGAAGTATGCCCCTCTGAGTGGTTATTAAGTAAGAGACACTGACCTAATTAGGCACTGGTGTGTTGTCTCTAAATCATCCAGCCACATCTTAGCACCTTGGTACTTCCAACTATATTGAAAACACAAAGCAAGGTGTATTGTTGAAGGCTTTCATGGCCAGAATCACTGGGTTGTTGTAGGTTTTTTTCAGGCTATATGGCCATGTTCTAGAGGCATTAGGAGAGAATGCCTCTAGAACATGGCCATATAGCCCGAAAAAACCCTACAACAACCCACAAAGTAAGGTGTTCTTAACCTTTGACTGGCTATGATTTATTACTCTGATTTACTTCTTGATGGTTTTAACTAACTGGAAGATTGTATTGATTAATGACCAGTTGACAATCATCACCTTGCTCCTTCTGAAAACCAGCTGAATACCATATGATTAACCTGGACTAAATCAAACACTTGACAATTTGTGCATTCCAATTACTTGCATCCTGAAATGTTTGCTAACTGAGGCAAAAAGTGGTGCTGGGGAAAATGGAAGGAAAAGGGAAGAAGGGCTGACCAAGGGCAAGATAGATGGATGGTATCCTTGAAGGGGCTGGCTTGACTCTGAAGGAACTGGGGGTGGCCACGGCTGACAGGGAGCTCTGGCCTGGGCTGGTCCATAAGGTCACAAAGAGCTGGAAGTGACTGAAGGAATAAACAGCATCAACAACACAACAAAGTGAATTTTCCAATTTCTGTTTCTGATGTTTTGCATTTGTCAACTTTCTCCTTCCAGCTTACTATTGTTCGCAAATGCAGGTAGTGAATGAAGTCCATGGAGAAACAGGAATTACAGGGTCAACTATGGCTTTCCTGTAGTATTTTCCTCATAAAGGCCAAGAGCTTCATGTTTATGTCTTCCAACATTGGATATCGGAATATATTTTAATGCTTTAAAAAGATCAAGAAAAACGCCAAAGATCCTTTTCTTCATTTGGCGTTACTTGCAGATAAAAGCTTGCATTCCAAATGTAAACTGACTCCAGTATGTTAATAGTAACAAGAGATTTATAGAAACAAATGAACTGCAACTGACAGTTGTTTTAATTTAGTGGAAATAAGATTGGCATAATCTCCTTAATAAAAGACTACTTTGATGAATAAACCACCAACAAATCACATGAGATTACAGTAGAACCTCCACAGGTTTCTTAACTGCTTTCTGTGTGCATAATGAAACCAACTGAAGTCTAAACCTTGAGAATTATTGAGAAAGTCACATTTCCTGCACAAAAGAATGTAAGTGCGGTTTCGTAGATGAAAATGTATTCCTTGCCAATGGAGCACCCTATTATTATTATTATTATTATTATTATTATTATTATTATTATTCTTTATTTGTACCCTGCTAGCATCTCCCGAAAGACTTAATGCGGCTTACAAAGGCCAAGGCCTCAACACAACAACAGCAAAACAATAACAATACAATTCAAAGCAAACTAAAAACATAAGCAATAACAAGACATTACATCATTACGCAATAAAACCAGGGCCGGGCCAGTGATGGGTACAGGTTAAAAAGTGCTGGGTGTGACAGGTGGTATGTTGGATTTCTGGGCAAGTGCAATGTGCAGAGAGTCTTAAACTCTAATAAAGTGCTTCTGGGACATGGTGCTGGAGGTTATCCTAATCCGCAAAGGCACATTGGAATAGCCAGGTCTTCAAGTTCTTCCTAAAGACTGCCAGCGTGGGTGCTAGTCTCATGTCTTTGGGGAGGGTGTTCCAGAGTCGGGGGGCAACCACAGAGAAGGCCCTGTCCCTCGTCCCCACCAAATGCGCCTGCGACGCAGGTGGAATCGCGAGCAGGGCCTCTCCGGATGAACGAAGGGAGCGCGTGGGTTCATAAACGGAGATGCGGTCACGCAGGTAGGCAGGTCCCAAACCCTATCTGAAGAAGGACTCCAAATGTTTTAAGGGCAAGAGCAAAAATTACATATTACATTAGCTTCTTGTCATTATTGCCAAGACAAAAGAACAGAGGTGGGTTTTTGTGTATATTACCATTGTTATATTGCTGGGCTTGTTCTCATGTAAGCCGCCTTGAGTCCCCTTCAGGAGATGATGGTGGGGTATAAATAAAGTTATTATTATTATTATTATTATTATTATTATTATTATTATTATTATTTGAAACACAACAAGATGAGTCCACAGCAGACACTCTGCTGACTGTTGTACTGGATCACACGTCGGACACTTCCCAAGTGTCTAGGACTCTGTGATGTATCGGCAAATAATGCGTGCAGATCCTAGTAAGGTGGCCTTTTGCAGCTGGCAGATGGTAATTTTGTCAGCGCCGATTGTGTTTAAGTGCAGGCCAAGGTCTTGAGGCACTGCACCCAGTGTGCCGATCACCACTGGGACCCCCTTGACTGATTTGTGCCAGAGTCTTTGCAGTTTGATCTTTAAATCCTCATATTGTGTTAGCTTTTCCAGTTATTTCTCTTCAATCCTGCTGTCACCTGGAATTGCAACATCGACAATCCATACTTTGTTTTTAACACGATTGTGAGGTCAGGAGTATTGTGCTCCAAAACTCTGTCTGAATCTGGAAGTCCCAGAGTATTATTATTATTATTATTATTATTATTATTATTATTAACTTAAAGCACTTTCTGACACTCTTTACTCTGACGACTTCACAAACACTCTGAATAAAATTAATTTTAAAAGCCCAGATAGTCCCTTTCCCCATCTGTGCAAACTAAGAGACATTGCACAAAAGGAAAACGAGAGAAAAAGATAGACAAGCAAATAAGGGCCATCCACACAGCCCTATCTCCCAGAATATCAAGGCAGAATATCCCACAATATCTGCTTTGAACTGGGTTATCTGAGCCCACACTCTGATAATGCGGGGAGATAGGGCTGTGTGGAAGGGCCCTGGGACACCAGTTTTATAGCAATTCATATAAGGACCATATAAGGACCTATTCAAATAGCAACAATGTGGGAAAAGGAGAAGAGCGATTGAGCTAGCTGCTTATTTGAGCTTCACGTAGTATTATGTCTCCTTTCCTGCACACTCCTGAGTAAGGTTTCCTAAATAACAAAAACAACATATTTATTTGCAGATTTTAATTGCCCACGGGGTTTGAACAGACTAATTAACCCTGATCTCAAGGAAATAATCAAGGTACAAACATTCCAATGTGCAGTGGCTAAAATCATGGTGAAGAGACATATAAGACGTATAAGAAGCTTGTTTTATTCTCTCTCAGCATGTGTGCCCTCTTGTCTACAATTACAGGGACATAATAACAACTAGGGTTGTGCTTTTGGGGTCGCTTTTGGTGAGGGCCATGATCCATTTTTGATCTGGGCTGTTTGTCTGCATGTGACGTCGTGCCTGGGGGCTATAACTCTTAGTGAAATAGTCATGGGTGTGACATCTTTTTCCCGGGGGATTGCTTCTTGCCCTCCTTTAGGAAAACTGGAACTCCCAAGGACCAAAACTCTGTAGATAACTCAAAATAGGTTTAATTGTTCACAAAGAATTATCCCTTTAAGGCAATAAGCTGGAAGTTTCAAAGGGGTAAAGGAAAATATACATTACAGTCTCTGGTTGTCCAAGGAGTTTTGCAGGTGAGAAGCTTTTCCAGGTCCTTCTTTCTCAATGGCTGTGAATATCGGAATAATCACAACCCCAATTCCAATGGCCTATATTTTGAAGGCACAAAACCTTCCTCTGGTGCCAAAGAACTGGTTTGAAGGCGCTTGAGACTTCTCAACGTCATCCAGGTAGATCTGAACATGAAGCATAAGTCTCAAGGGTAAGAACCTCAGAATTGGTGCTGAGAGGTAACTTAATCAGGGGCTTCAGAGCCAAGTCTCTCTCTCACGTCCATCTGATAGAAAGTTTGATGGTGGAATGGAAAAGGAAACACTGTCCTGCTCTCTAGGAAGAGGTGGGGTCAAACAACTGAGCAGGAGGAGCAATTCAACTGGTGCAAACAACATTGATTGACAGCTATAAATAACCAATCAATCCAACTATACATTTACAGGGTAAAAGGCAAAATCAGGCATGATACAACAGTTCAAATCCTGAAACTTACAGTTCTACATATAAGTGGTGCTACTCGCGCTGTCACACTGTAATTCAACCTTAGGAACACAATCAGTAAAAATCCCAGCATCTCCTTCATTTTCTGAAACAGAATCTCCAGAATCCCCAGCATTCCCAGCATCTGGCTGCTGAGCCCCAATGGATCTCGACTTTCAAAATCCAGTTTGAATTTTCTTGAGATTCTCTAAATCTCATCTGAATGTTTTTATTCATATCAGGTTATGGCAATGATATTTGTGCATATTTTAATAATTTTTGTCCTTTCACTCTATGTATTTGTATCTAGACAATATTGACCAAAAACATAAATAGGAATTGTGTGACTTTCCCAATGCATCCTTTATCATTGCCTATGTTTCCTAGGTCTAAGCTGCAGTCCACCAATGCCTGGAGAGCTCCATGATTCATATCAAGCGCTCTTTTCACAATTCACATCTTAATTAAACCCACCAAGACCTGAGTACTGGCCACATAGCTGGCAAGTTCCTTCTTTAGGCTATCCAAGCTTTGGAAAACCTTCTCATTAGTTTGAGCTGCAAGAAAGCATTGGTCCCAAAGACATTAATACACTTCTGAAAGAACCTCTCACTTTGCCTTTTCTGTATCCCTGTTTGAAGATTGAACCTGATGGTTGGCCTTAGGTTTGAGTTAAACAAAGGAAAGTCATAGATGGTAGAGATTAAAAAGGATTTTCAAATGTAAATTCTGGATCTGGAGACCAATTGCTCCACTGTTCTTGTTCATCTCAGTCTTCTGAAACTTCCATCAAATATTTGCTAACATTATTGGTTAGACCACACCTGGAATATTGTGTCCAATTCTGGGCACCACAATTGTAGAGAGATATTGACAAGCAGGAATGTGTCCAGAGGAGGGCAACTAAAATGATCAAGGGTCTGGAGAACAAGCCCTATGAGGAGCGGCTTAAGGAGCTGGGCATGTTTAGCCTGAAGAAGAGAAGGCTGAGAGGAGACATGATAGCCATGTATAAATATGTGAGAGGAAGTCATAGGGAGGAGGGATTCTATTAAATATCCTTTGACCAGTATCTGGCCACTTGGAGTGCCTCTGATGTTGCCGCAAGGAGGTCCTCCATTGTGCATGTGGCAGGGCTCAGGTTGCATTGCAGCAAGTGGCCAGTGGTTTGCTCTTCTCCACACTCGCATGTCGTGGATTCCACTTTGTGGCCCCATTTCTTGAGGTTGGCTCTGCATCTCGTGGTGCCAGAGCGCAGTCTGTTCAGCGCCTTCCAAGTCACCCAGTTTTCAGTGTGTGCCCAGGGGGGAGTCTCTCATTTGGTATCAGCCATTGGTTGAGGTTCTGGGTTTGAGCCTGCCACTTTTGGACTCTCACTTGCTGAGGTGTTCCAGCGAGTGTCTCTGTAGATCTTAGCAAACTATTTCTTGATTTGAGTCGTTGATGTGCTGGCTGATACCCAAACAGGGGATGAGCTGGAGATGTCACTGCCGTGGTCCTTTCACTAGTGGTTGCTACTCCCCGGCGGATGTCAGGTGGTGCAATACCGGCTAAGCAGTGTAATTTCTCCAGTGGTGTAGGGCGCAGACACCCCGTGATAATGCAGCATGTCTCATTAAGAGCCACATCCACTGTTTTAGCGTGGTGAGATGTGTTCCACACTGAGCATGAGTATTCAGCAGCAGAGTACTGGGTGAAAAATTGTTCCTAAGCTAGTGTGTGACAAGATCAAATAGAATAAATTTGCAAGAAATGAAATACTACCTAAACATTATAGAAAACTTCCTGAAGGGAAAAGCTTTTTGACAGTGGAGTGGACTGCCTTGGAAGTTGGTTGACTCTCCTTTATTGAAAGTCCTTCCATAGAAGTTGGATGCAAATGTCTCAGGAATGCTTTAGCTGTGTTTCTTGACATATTAAGAGGCTTGACTCAATAGCCCTTGGGATCATTTTCAATTCTAAGATTTTGTGAAATTGAGAGTTGGAGATTTTCACATCCCCTATACACATGTGTCACAACCCGGATTGTATTCAAGAGGCAGCCGCAGAACAAAATGTCCCTACCAAAAAAATCCCCATTAAGTATCAAATGCATTTTTCACCCTGGCTCTTGGTTTCACGTTTGAGATTCCTCATCCCAGTTCTATGCATATGTTATACCTCTAGCCAGAGGCCTTGCATTGCAAAGATCCAATTTCACAGTAAAATGACTGGTTGTCCCAGCAGGAGCAAAGCTGTAGGTTCTCCTTTTTATTTATTGTACTTATTTTGTCATCTCTGATCTGATCCTAGGTTTTGTTTCATTCACATCTGGAGGGGTGTTTTGCTTTTTTTTTGGGGGGGGGGTTGTCTTATTGCTATCAGTAGCTTCAGCAACCCTGTGATATAATTGGGATTGCCATTTAAAAAGATTAGCTGTGATATTCTTCATTGCTCTAAAAAAATTAAAAAGAGGGGAGAAAAGCCTCCTATGCCATCCTCGAAAAATGCACCCTTCATTACCGAGTCCACAGCTCTTGTTCTGGGCAATGTCATGGTAACAGCAATTCTCTTTGATTGGCAGCATACCCGTCTGCAGTCTCCTTTATCTGCATGAATATTTTAAGTCTGTTTTCTTCGCAAGCGTTTATTTTCTTTTTTGGCTTGGTAACGTTCTCTTCTCCATCTATGGCAAAGTTGCACAGGAAAATTGCCTCTCTGATTTCATAACTGGCTTCTTCTCTCTTCACCCCAACATGTTCTGTTTGAGTCACGCATGATTACAACCGGGGAGCAATGCAGCTTTTTCTTTGGCATGCCCACTGGGATTTGGGACATAGTCGTTTTATTTTTAAAATACCAGAAGCAACGTTTCTCTCCTACTCAAGTCCATCAAGCAACCTGTTTTTGAACTTGCTTTTGAACTTCCCTCCGATAGTATGTGCGCCCGTACCTTGGGAAGTCTGACTTGGCCACGGTGGTCCACGCTTTGGTTACATGTTGTTTAGATTACTGCAATGCTCTCTACGTGGGGTTGCCTCTGAAGACTGCCCGGAAGCTGCAGCTAGTCCAACGCTCGGCAGCCAGACTACTAACGGGTGCTGGGTACAGGGAGCACACCACTCCGCTGTTACACCAGCTCCACTGGCTGCCAATTAGCTTCCGAGCACAATTCAAAGTGCTGGTGTTAACCTATAAAGCCCTAAACGACTCCGGCCCTGTTTACCTCTCCGAACGTATTCTCCCCTATGAACCATCAAGATTATTAAGATCGTCTGGAGAGGCCCTGCTCTCGGTCCCACCGGCCTCGCAAGCGCGTCTGGTGGGGACGAGGGACAGGGCCTTCTCGGTGGTGGCCCGCGACTCTGGAACTCTCTCCCACCGGAGATCAGAACCGCCCCTTCTATCCTGACTTTTAGGAAACAGGTGAAGACGTGGTTATGGAGACAGGCTTTTGATGAGTGAGACAACACCCTAAGACATGGATGGAAGATGATGTATAATTGTTTTTTAGTATGACGACTGACCACTGTAGTTTTGGATATATTTGTTGTTTTAATGTGTTATTGTAATATGAACTATGATGTTTTTACCAATTGTATGTGTTTTTATGGTTGGAAACCAGTCTGAGTCCCTCAAAAGAGGTGAGAAGGTTGGTATATAAAACTCTGAAATAAATAAATAAATGTGCTCTAAGACATTGCTGCCACCACCATTATGACTAAACGGAGGCACAGAGAATACTTTACCCTTTAGAGGTTATGGTCTTCATCATCATCTACAGCCCTTTACCATTTATTTATTTATTATTTGGGGCATTTATATTCCGTCCTATCTCACCTCCACAGAGGGACTCAGGGCGGCCAACAACCGGCACAGCATAGTGCCCAAAATAAGAAAAGCATAAATGTACATAATAAAATAAAAACAGTATAAAAGCAATATAAAAACATTAAATAAACACAGAATTCAGTCGTAATCCTAAAAGCAGTCCATCACAGTCCATTGAAACCGTAACTTTGCCAGCAAGTCAGTCTAGTCCACAAAGGCCTGATCCCACAGCCAGGGTTTCACTTTTTTTCAGAAGGACTGGAAAGATGGAGCAGATTTTGTGTGGGAGGGAATTCCGTAGCCGAGGGGCCACCACAGAGAAGGCCCTGTCTCTCGTCTCCAACAAAAGTGATTGTGATGGTGGGGGGACTAAGAGAAGGGCCTCCACTGACGATCTTAAGGTCCTAAGTGGCTCGTAGCGGGATATATGTTCGGACAGGTAAACTGGGCCAGACCATGCTGACCAAGGCTGATGGAGATTTGAAGCCAGAAAGATTTCACAACTCTAATGGAATGGTTCACTCTTACCACTTAATGCTTTTGAGCCATTGCCAGGACAATTGGTATTTATTAACAAAATGGGCAGATGTCTTCACTGTCTCTGGTTGTGATCCCCATGTTGTGCCAGTCAGCTTTTGCTTTGTGCTTTGCCTTTGCACTTTGCTACTCTGCTGCTGAGTATGCATGCCCAGTATGGAACACATCTCACCACGCTAAAACAGTGGATGTGGCTCTTAATGAGACATGCCGCATTATCACGGGGTCTCTGTGCCCATCCTGACTCCATCTCAGTTTCCTGGCCAGATGTTTACTCTTCTTGATTGGTGTTGATCTTATGTTGACTTCCTTCTTATTATTGTAAACACTTCTGTTACCACTGTCCCAATTCTTTTCAGAGTTTACTTTTCAGTTCTTATTAGCAACTTTTAATTACAGTCCAGCAAGCATGTAGTCATATTTTACTGGTGTTTCCAATATTATTAACTCCTTCCATTCATCCTTCCATTCTTCCATTCATTTCCACACAGCATTAAATCCAAGGCAGGGAAGAGGCAGAGAAGGAAGGAAGGAGAAAAAGAAAGAAAAAAGGAGGGAAGGAAGGAAGGAACGAGAAAAAGGAAAGAAAAAAGGGGGAGAAGGCAGGGAAGAGGCAGAGAAGGAAAGAAGGAGAGAAAGAAAGAAAAAAAGGGAGGGAAGGAAGGAAGGAGAGAAAGAAAGAAGGAGAGAAAGAGGGAGGGAAGGTTGGCCACAGCAACGCATGGCGGGTACAGCTAGTACATAATATAAATGCATGGTAGGGAGATGGGAATCTCTTTGAAGGAAGGCAGATTAATTTAGCTGCCTTTCCTTTCCTTTCCCTAGCCAAGAACGCTCTAGCTCCATGCCTCTGCTGAAGAGCTGCTGCTTTTTTAAAAACGATATATGCATAAATCAAAATTCAGCAAAGGCAGCCATGCATAAAGTGACAGCTGTTTATTTAAATTATCCTAGCTTTGGTGTACTTGCATCTCTCCTTGACAGACGTATGTTAAGCTATTGCATTGGAGACAGAGGCACATATTGTTTGCCATGCTGCGATACCCAGGGACTGGGCAGCACCAGTTGCTCAGGCAGTTGCTGCATGCCTGCAACAGATTTTGCAAGACTTCTATGTTCTTTTAAAAAAGCATATTCCTTCACAACTAAGGACTGCATATGCTTTGGATAAACATTTTGACTACTCCTTTCAAGTGATTCTTTAAATCACTTCCCCCTTACAAAAATGTGTTAGCAGAAATAAAAGGGGAATTCTCAAGTTCACTGAGGGGCCAACAACCGGTATGGCTTGATGAATGGGATACAAAGCAAAACTCCTACAATCTATTAGCTTTGATATAATGTCATCACCAGAGCTATCCTGATTGCCAGGAAATTATATTGTTGTCTATGAAGCTGCCGACTACAGAGACAGGCGATTCGTCCATTTGACTGGCAGTGAGTATTAAGGTTGAAGAGAGACCATTTTTCCCAGGTCTATTCTTGAGATGCCTTAAATATGAGAAATTTGATTTTGTGTTGGAAATGGAGGAACGTGCAAACATGCTTGCATAAGCAACAATGAGATAGATATAGATAGATAGATAGATAGATAGATAGATAGATAGATAGATAGAGATGCCACAGAACTCAAGAACTCAATAATGTGAAATGGAATGTTGGTGGACAGGAAAAGAGAGTTAAAGGTGGGCTTAAAACCAACCTCAAAAACGGTGGCATTGCCACCAAGAACTGGGAAGTCCTGGCCCTTGAGCGCTCTAGCTGGAGGTCAGCTGTGACCAGAAGTGCTGTAGAATTTGAAGAGGCATGAATGGAGGGCAAAAGGGAGAAAGCACATCAAGCCAACCCTGACTGGGACCGCCTTCCACCTCGAAACCGATGTCCTCACTGTGGGAGAACATGCAGAACAAGAATAGGGCTCCACAGCCACCTACGGAACCACCGTCAAGACACCACATCTGGAAGACCACCATCTTCGAGCTACAAGGAATCGCTTAAGTAAAAGTAAGGATCCCATAGTGACACAATGGGTTAAACTCTTGTGCTGCTGAATTGAAGGTTGGTAGTTCAAATCTGCAAGCTGGGGTGAACTCCCATCTCTCAGCTCCAGCTCTTGCCAACATAGCAATTCAAAAACATACAAATGTAAGTAGATAAATAGGTACTGCTTTGGCGGGAAAAGGCAAAGAGATGCTCCAAGCAATCTTACTGGCCATATGACCAGAAGGTGATAACACAAGTTCATTGGCTTGAAAATGGAGAAAAGCACCTCCCCAGAGCCAGAGATGAGCACCACCTCCAGAAGCCGGAAATGAAAGGAGAAGCCTCTGTCTTTGTTTGTGTTTGTGTGACTCATTGTACATGATTGTAAAGGCACTGAATGTTTGCCTATGCTGTAATCCACTTTGAGTCTGCAAGGGGAGAAGGGTGGAATATAAATAAGGTGTGTATTCAGCTAGCTAGCTAGCTAGCTAGCTAGCTAGATAGATAGATAGATAGATAGATAGATAGATAGATAGAGGAAGATTGAAGGTGGTGGATGGAAGAAGATGGAAGATGGAAGAAGATGGAAGATGGAAGATGGAAGGAGATGGAAGACGGAAGATGGAAGAAGATGGAAGATAGAAGAAAATGGAAGAAGGAAGATGGAAGAAGAAGGAAGATGGAGAGATAGATAGATGATAGATAGATAGATAGATAGATAGATAGATAGATAGATAGAGGAAGATTGAAGGTGAAGGATGGAAGAAGATGGAAGAAGATGGAAGATGGAGGAAGATGGAAGATGGAAGATGGAAAGAGATAGAAGATGAAAGGAGATGGAAGATGGAAGATGGAAGGAGATGGAAGAGGGAAGACGGAAGATGGAAGGAGATGGAAGATGGAAGAAGATAGAAGAAGGAAGATAGAAGATAGAAGATGGAAGAAGATGGAAAATGGAAGAAGATGGAAGATGGAAGAAAATGGAAGAAGGAAGATGGAAGAAAAAGAAAGATGGAGAGATAGATAGATAGATAGATAGATAGATAGATAGATAGATAGATGATAGGAAGGAAGGATACCCCAAAGTATTGTCTTCTGTGATCTTTTTCTTCTGTGGTCACAGACTGATATTCTTGGTTATAATTTAAGTGCCCATTGCTCCTATTCCTGCAGTCTTTGTGTCAAAGCAGACATTAAGGGGAGTGTCTATTCTACAGAATTAATCTGTTTTCCTTTCCAAAGTGATAGATGCCTCCGTAACCATATTTTCATTTAAGCTCCAATGTACTTCCCAGTGACCAATCACAATTCAAAGCATTAGATGTGCAAGCTCTGTTGGTGAGAGAAATCACGTGCTATGGTAAACAGTAGGGCTGGGCGGTTTCGTTTCGTTAATTCGTAATTCGTTAATAATTCGTTAATTTTTTTTTAATTACAAAACGATAACGACCATTCTGGAGCAATTATTTAAAAAACGAATTTTCAAAAACGTTTTGTAAATGCTTCGTATTTCGATATTGTATTCGTTTCGTTATTGTTTTGAGGTCGTTTCGTTATTATTTCCGCATGTCTGGGCCAGTTTTATGGTTTAATTAGTGAAAAAAAATTATAATATCACACCAACAGTCAACAACAGAGGGAGAGGGAAGCTTCAGAAGGTTTTGGAGGTTTTTTAGCGTATTTCGCGGTCGCGTCCGCCATTAACGAATCGATTCGTTATTGTTTCGGAAATCGATTCCTTAATTTTTTACCATTTACGAAATTTCGTAAATATCGAAATTTTTAAAAGGAAAATTTTGTAATTATTTTAAATATCGAAACAAAAAAACCCCCCCAAATACAAATCGATTTTAGAAACAAATTTTTCCGTTGTTACCCAGGCCTAGTAAACAGACATTTTTTACCATTGGGGGCACCTCTGACCCACACTGGAAAATCCCTGAAAATGCCTGATTTTCAGAAGCAATGTATCCCCCAAAATCAAGACAGCTGATGCTTTCTGTTCTGGTACAGCCGCACCAGGAGCTCCAGCTTATCTTGCTATTTGTTGATTGCTGCGTGTATTTTAAAGTTCTATGCCTTTGCAGTTAGATGGCTTTCCTTACTTTGCAGCTATTGGGTCAATTGCTTGTCAATTATTATTAGGTTCCCTAGTCCCACCCCCTTTTTGGGCTTTGGAGGGAAGTGAGCCATTTTGTTAGTTAGTCTAAGATAGATTAGCCAATGTGTAGGATGTGCATAACTTCCCCTGTACAAAGGCTTCAACCTTTAAGAATCTCCAGGGAAAGAATGCCAGGGAAGCATTCCCACAGCTTTAAGCAATCCAGGGGAAAACAGCTTTAAGAACTCCAGGAAAACAGCCTTGAAGACTAAAGAACTCCAGCTGGAGAACATCCACTGCCTTGCTGGTAGGTCCACTCGGTGTCCGAGAAGCAGTTCGGCCCAGTAGCGAAGCACACATGAGCGAGGGTTGGATTTTAGTCAGCCTGGGAGAAGTTAAAAAGGGGAATTTTCCTTTAAAGAAAAGCTATTGAAGATAGTGCCTGTCCCCTGTGGACAAGATTGAGAGAACCAATACTTTATCAAGAAAGCCTTGCAGTTCCTGTTTGATTTCATTAATAAAAGACTTTGTTGTATTTCTCAAGCCATCTGGAGATTCTTTTGTAAAGGAAGCTCCTGAGAACTTCTCCTTGGGCCCCCTGGCTTCTCACTGGGCAAAGGTTACACATCCTATTTTAAAGCCAACCAAATACAGGCCCAGTGGCGACAGAACACTTTCCAATCCCCTTTTTACATTTTCCAGAGACATCTAACAGACACTGTGAGAAACAGGTTGCTGGTGGTTCTTTGGACAGATCCATCTGGGCTCTTTCTATACTTCATTACGGAGTACAAGTATGAAGAATTTATCAGTGCAAGGAGGGATTTGGTTCTGTCTCCCTACGGTGCTTGGCCTCCTTTAAGTACGCAACTTGCCTTCCAGCTTGCCTTCATCTCCAGGAAGCTGAATTGCCTTTGAGAATCCAGCAGAGGTACTTAAACTACAGTGGAACGTAATTACTTTCCATTCAAAGTGCTCTGAGGCAACCTAAACAATAATAAACAGTGAACAAAGAGAGGTTATTTTTAGACCCAATCATGTTATAAAATAAAAATTATTTTTCAGACATTGACAGGAAAAAGTGGAAATGTCCAAGGGAGATATTTCCAAGGAGAAGACTTATACAACTTTTCTCCACCTCACCCCTCCTGCCGCCTTTTAATTTACAACATAGTATTTCTTTTTCGACCAGAGGCACCACCAACTTTTGCCTATGATGTATTTTTTTCCCATCGCTCTGGCATTGGGTTCATACCTGAAATAACTGACGTTGGCTCACAAACAAAGAAGACTACGAACATAATAAGAGCCGTACAGCATTAGATCAAAAGCCTACCTAATTTAGCATTCTGTCTATAGAGAGCCTACAAGAGCAAAAATACACACTCACATTTGTGCACACAAGCAACTGTTATATATCTTGTCCAAGGCTTGCATGGGTTGCTGTAAGTTTTCCAGGCTGTCTGGCCATGTTCCAGAAGCATTCTCTCCTGACATTTCGCCCACATCCATGGCAGGCATCCTCAGAGGTTGTGAGGTCTATTTGAAACTAGGAATATTGGGTTTATATTTAATTTAATTTTTAATTTTTATATATCTATGGAATGATGTCCAGGATGGGAAAAATAACTCTTCTTTCCTTGAGGAAAATGGAATACTTGGACGATGTGATTGGACAATGTTTTTAATAGGAGACCCTAATGTTCATGTTTTTTATTGATTTTTTCATGGTTTTATTATCGGATTGTTTTTATTGTATTGAAATGTTATGGTCTTGGCACCAACTGTAAACTGTCCCGAGTTGCCTGCGGGCTGAGAGGGAAGGTATATAAATATAGTAAATAATAAATAAATAAATAAATGGAGGTAAGTGTGAATGTTGCATTTTGTTATCTTGATTAGCATTGAATGGCCTTGCAGCTTCAAAGCCTGGTTGCTTCCTGCCTGGGGGAAACTTTGGTTGGGAGGTGTTAACTGGCCCTGATTGATTCTTATCTGGAATTCCCCTGCTTTTTGAGCATTGCTCTTTATTTACTGTCCTAGGCAAGTGGGAATGTCCAGGGTGGGAAAAATAACTCTTTTCTGTTGGAGGTAGGTGAGAATGTTTCAATTGGCCACCTTGATTAGTATTTAATGGCCTAGAAGCTTTAAGGTGTGGCTTCTTACTGCCTGGGGGAATCCTTTGTTGCGAGGTGATTAGCTGTTCCTGATTGTTTCTTGTCTGGAAACAATCCACAGATATATAAACCCGATTTTCCTAGTTTCCAACAGACCTCACAACCTCTGAGGATGCTTGCCATAGCAAGGTGCCAAGTTTACTCCAGAGGAATTGCTCGGCTGCAGGCAGGCACACACACTTGGAGGCTGATCTCGAAAAGCAAGTGAGGATCCGGGATCAGCTCCCACTTGCTTTCGTGTTGAGTGATTTTCGTACTGGGAGGGGAATTCCTGTTATGTGCTCCTGCAGAATAGTGAACATATTGAAACTGAATCCAGACAAGATAGAGGTCCTCCTGGTCAGTCGTAAGACTGAAGAGGGCATGGGGTTACAGCCTGTGCTGGGTGGGGTTATACTCTCCCTGAATGTTCAGGTTCACAGCTTGGGTGTGATCCTGGACTCATCACTGAGCTTGGAACCTCAGGTCTCGGCGGTGACCAGGGGAGCATTTGCACAGTTAAAACTTGTGTGCCAGCTGCGCGCATACCTTGGAAAGTCTGACTTGGCCACGGTGGTCCATGCTCTGGTTACATCCCGTATAGACTACTGCAACGTGCTCTACGTAGGGTTGCCTTTGAAGACAGTCCGGAAGCTTCAAATGGTCCAATGAATGGCAACCAGATTGCTAACAGGAGCAGCACTCAGGGAGCATAATTGTATGCTCCCTGAGTGCTGCTCCTGTTAGCAATCTGGTTGCCATTCGTTGGACCATTTGAAGCTTCCGGACTGTCTTCAACGGCAATGGAGCCAATGTTGTGCCAGCTCCATTGGCTGCCAGTTTGCTACCAGCCACAATTCAAAGTGCTGGCTTTAGCCTATAAAGGCCTAAACAGTTCTGGCCCAACTTACATGTCCGAACACATCTCCCCTTATGAATCATCTAGGACCTTAAGATCATCTGGGGAGGCCCTGCTTTCGTTACCGCCTTCATCACAAGTACATTTGGCAGAGATGAGAGACAGAGCCTTCTCTGCAGTGGCCCCTCGGCTGTGGAACACCCTGCCTATAGATATTAGATTGGCCACCTCCCTTTTAACATTCTGGAAAAAAAGTCAAGACATGACTTTTTGAACAAGTGTTTCCAAATGCTGAGTAATTGACATAGGAAAATGGAACGACGACAATGAGACCGGGCAACGTTTTTAACAAGAAGACACTATGAATTTCTATTTTATTGATGTGTTTAATTTTTATTATATGTTATGTTTTAGTTGTATTTATGATATTGTAAGCATAAGGAGCCCCTGGTGGCGCAGTGGGTTAAAGCACTGAGCTGCTGAGCTTGTTGATCGAAAGGTCGCAGGTTTGATTCCGGGGAGCGGCGTGAGCTTCCGCTGTCGGCCCTAGCTTCTGCCAACCTAGCAGTTCAAAAACATGCAAATGTGAGTAGATCAATAGGTACCGCTCCGGCGGGAAGGTAACGGCGCTCCATGCAGTCATGCCGGCCACATGACCTTGGAGGTATCTACGGACAACGCTGGCTCTTCGGCTTAGAAATGGAGATGAGCACCACACCCCAGAGTCAGACATGACTGGACTTAATGTCAGGGGACTACCTTTACCTTAAGCATTGGATTTTACCCTGTTAATCTCCTAGAGTCGCCTATGGGCTGAGAAAGGTGGTATACAAATGCAGTAAAAAAAAGAAATAAAGAAATAAAGAGCACAAAAACAATGGAATATAATTTCATGCTACACCACAACTGAGTGGGTGTCCTAAAATGTCCTGCAGAATTATCTCCAATGGAATGTTGTTCTACGGTATGTTGCTCCGTGTTGAAAACTCTTAAAAGGCTTAGCAGCATGGCAAAGCATATGGTTAAAATAGAGTCAGAGCAGCAATAAATTGACACTAAAAAGTCAACATGATATCTCAAAAGTGCACTGGGTGCAGAAAGTCCGTCTGGAAATTGGTAGGACAAAGCTGTTGAGGGCTGTCCAGCAATGTCAATGTTTAGCTCTACCCTTCAGTTTTTTTATGTTTAATTTTATAGCTTTCAGTAAAAAATCTATTCTCCTCAATTGGCAAATAAATACTGTAACTATCTGTCATTTCCCTTGATTTGCTAGTCTTGCTTTTTCACTCTGTTCCCTTTAATCTTTATTGAGTAGGGCATTAAGAGCGCGAGACCTTCTCTCCCCTCGTCCTCGTGGCCTCTGCAATTTGATTGAAAAAAATCGATACCCTGTAACTAAAGAGACTTTACTACCATCTCCCTGAAAAACTACCAAGACGAAGCGATGACTACCACACAAGTAATCATCTGCAATCTTACAAATAAATCCAGTGTGCACAATTCATCTGAGTGTCCATAATCAGATAGAGCACTGATGACCAAAAATGGTACCTGGTTTCCAAGAGATACCAGACAAAGTGGCTTCAAGTTCATTTTGTCTTCCCATTATGTCTTAGCTCCACTCTCTTTCTCCCTTGTGTAACATTAGTTCTCTAATAATCTGAGATCTGGGTATCTGAAATAGGATTCTTTCCATACCAAGACGGATCGCTGTCAAAATTCCCCCCAAGAGAGAATGGGCATAGATCTGAAAAATAGCTTCGACGTGGTCAGTCTTTTGTTGTTCCTATTTCTTCTGGCATCAAGGCTGTATTTGAAACTGGGAATGAAGCATTTATATTCTGCTCACCCATCCCTAATTGTCCCATAAGATGGAGAACATGAGAGAAGCCTCCCCACAGGATTGCAACACATCCGGGTGTCCCCTGGACAATGGCTTTGTAGACGGCTGATTCTCTCACAACAGAGGAGACTTGCATCATGCAACCAAACAAATAAACCAACCAAAGCAGTTGCTCTACTCTGAATTCAAGAACAGAAATGGAATGTTGGAGGACAGGAAAAGAGATTTAAAGATGGGCTCAAAGCCAACCTTAAAAACTCTGGCATAGACACAGAGAATTGTTTTTTTCCCTACTGTCATGCATTTCTGCCATTAACAAAGCAACTCAGAAGTTTTGGAAGTTTCGGAAAGTTTTGATTTTTTTAAAAAAAAATCAGAAGTGACTTTAGAATTGAACCATCAGTGCCCCCTACACCAAAAATGAGTTTTGAACCTTTTTTGGGGGGGGGGTCAACCAAAATACACGGTTCCGGCCCAGTGTATTTGTCCGAACGGATCTCCCTCTACATCCCACCTCGAAGTTTAAGATCTTCTGGGGAGGCCCTGCTCTCGACCCCGCCACTCTCACAAGTGAGGTTGGCGGGGACGAGGAGCAGGGCCTTCTCTGGTGGCCCCCCACCTGTGGAACTCACTCCCCGGGGAGATTAGATCGGCGACTTCCCTTCTGGCATTCAGGAAAAAACTGAAGACCTGGGTTTGGGACCAAGCCTTTGGACACACTGGCAACTAAATTAAGGATCTGACGATAGACAAGGACAAATGGAATGGAATGGATATATGGACTCTGAACCTGAGCATGAGATTGTTTTAATATTTTATTATGCATTGATGTTTTAATTTAACTGTTGAATTGCTTTTTTGTGCTTTGTATTGCTGTCAGTTGATTTAGGCATCTGGTTGTGCCTCCTCTGTAAGCCGCCCTGAGTCCCCCCCGGGGTGAGAAGGGCGGGGTATAAGTAAATGAAATAAATAATAAATAAATAAATAAATAAATAAACCAAGCCGAACTGTCAGGATTCTGAGAGGATCAGACCTTGCCGAACAGAAGTTAGAAGGACCGGATAGGTCTGGATTAGTCTGGATTATAAATACAGGAGAAATGATCACAGACATGTAGTGAAGGTAAAGCAGATGGTCACATTGCAGGGGCCGAGGAGAAGACAAATCTGCCAGGCTCTAAATTCACTTCTCAAGCTTCGGAGCACAATTCAAAGTGCTGCTGTTAACATATAAAGCCCTAAACGACTCCGGCCCAGTTTACCTGTCCAAACGTATTCTCCCCTATGAACCATCTAGGTTGTTAAGATCGTCTGGAGGGGCCCTGCTCTCGGTCCCACTAGCCTCTCAGGCCCGTCTGGTGGGGACGAGGGACAGGGCCTTCTCGGTGGTGGCCCCTCGACTCTGGAACTCTCTCCCACTGGAGATCAGAACTGCCCCCTCCATTCTGTTGTTCAGAAAACGGCTGAAAACCTGGCTATGGGGTTTGGCTTTTTACGAGTGAATCAATATTTCTGTGATCGGATGGATGATGATGAATGACGGACAACGAATTCACTATGACGACTGACCATTGTTATTATGTGATTTCATTTTGCTGTTATAATGTTTTAATTGAATATGTTATATGATGTTTTTAATGATTGTTTTGTGATTTTATTGTTGGAAACCAGCCCGAGTCCCCTGATAGAGGGGAGAAGACCGGTATACAAAATTGCTAAATAAATAAAATAAATAAATTCCCACCCCTATTTGTGAGGAAGATAACGCAATCTGGTGTGTCCTAATAAAACATGAAATAAGTTAGATCATTTCACAAGCAAAATCCATTTTTAACAAATGGAACTTTTAAAAAATTGAAAATAACTTTCCAGGCTGTATTGGTGCCATACTGAGATCCCAGGAGATCCCCCAGATCTTGTTCCAGCTTTGCTAGCATCTCCCTTGAGCTCCAGCCTGTTTGTGCTTGAACCTTCAACCTCGGTATCTTCCCAGTTGTTCTTGGCTCGGCACTTTTGCCCTCCGTTGGAAGACCCATTGTGTTCTGGCAGAGGTCCAGCCATTACAGTGGCAGAGCAGCAAAAGGAAAGGAATTGGTTGCTGAACAGAAGAAGATTGAACACCCGCTGAGCATTTGTCAGCTTGAAAGGATTTTAGAAAGGACTTGGGTGGAATAAAAAAGCATGGCAGCATATGGCAAAGCAGGCTACATGACTTTCTGAGGAAACCAAAAGAGGAAAGAGCTACTGGGGACAGTTGCTAATAATTATGTGTTTAGCTCAACTTCTAAAGCAGAGATTCCCCCATGGAGCTCTGCTACTGTTCCTATGGCTGTCTCGGAGGTGAAATGGGGACGGTTTACATATTGATAACCGAGTGAGGAAGAGAACAAGAAGGAAAAATCATCCAGCTCCATTTCAGACAACCATTCCATGTTTACCTCTATACCTACAATGATGTTGTTTTGTTATGTGTTTTTGGTGAGCCACAGTTTGCAGTCTCCTAACAAACAAGCTGAGGAAAAAGAATAAAGTCTTATCAATATGCTTCTTTGATAATAGGGCAGACTGATGCAATTACCATAGGCAACAGATGAAGAAGGCAGTGACAACAAACCCATAGACCTTTATTCTGTATCTCACACACCTTAAATGAACTTTGTGCAAAGTTTCCATTCCAAATCGCTGCTCTCAAGACAGTTCACTGTGAAAGGTTGAGAGATCGATGGTTGCAGCCATGCTGGTATGTGTGTGCAAGTTTTAAAGGCAGTGGTGGCAACTGCAGACCTGGTAGAAATGGGAATGTAAGCAATTTTGGAATAAGAGACAATCCTGGCATTAGGTTCCAGCAACAGTGTAGTATACCAAGTGAAGATGCGAGGACAGAGCATAACCTGACGTTGATTTTGCCCACAAATCATATTTTTATTTATTTACAGTATTTATACCCCGCCCTTCTCACCCCGAAGGAGACTTAGTACACAACTTTTTTGCTGTGTACTAATCTTTTTGTGTTTCAAATAATATTATTATTATTATTATTAATAATAATAATAATAATAATAATAACATCCTCAGCTGCTGCAAGAAGATTGCACAGACAGACTCCAAGCAGAGGCATAACACTGTTGCTCAGATGATGATACCATCTGCCTGCAACAAGAACTGGTGGGATCACAAGCCAGAAAAAGTTACAGAAAATGAACATGTCAAACTCCTCTGGGACTTCAAAATTCAGACAGGCAGAGTTTTGGAGCACAACACTCCTGACTTTGTGATCGTGTTAAAAAACAAAGTGTGGATTGTCAATATTGCAATCCCAGGTGACAGCAAGATTGAAGAGAAACAACTTGAAAAGCTGACACAATATGAGGATTTAAAGATCGAACTGCAAAGACTCTGGCACAAACCAGTCAAGGTGGTCCCAGTGGTGACTGGCACACTGGGTGCAGTGCCTAAAGACCTTGGCCTGCACTTAAACACAATCGGTGCTGACAAGATTACCAACTACCAGCTGCAGAAGGCCACCTTACTGGGATCTGAACGCACTATTCGCCGATACACCACACAGTCCTAGACACTTGGGAAGTGTCTGATGTGACATCCGATACAACAGCCAGCAGAGTGATCTTGTCTGCTGTGGACTCATCTTGTTGTGTTTCAAATAATTATAATCATCATCAGCAGCAGCAGCACACCGGGTGCAGTGCCTCAAGACCTTGCCCTGCACTTAAACACAATAGGCGCTGACAAAATTACCATCTGCCAGCTGCAAAAGGCCACCTTACTGGGATCTGCATGCATTATTTGCCATACATCACACAGTCCTAGACACTTGGGAAGTGTCCGACGTGTGATTCAATACAACAGCCAGCAGAGTGATCTTGTTTGCTTTGAACTTATCTTGTTGTGTTTCCAATAATAATAATAATAATAATCATAATCATAATAATAATAATCATAATCATAATCAGCACACTGGGTGCAGTGCCGCAAGACCCTGACCTACACTTAAACACAATCCGCGTTGACAAAATTACCATCTGCCAGTTGCAGAAGGCCACCTTACTGGGATCTGCACACATTATTCACCAATGCATCACACAGTCCTAGACACTTGGGAAGGGTCCAATGTGTGATTCAATACAACAGCCAGCAGAGTGATCTTGCCTGCTGTGGACTCATCTTGTTGTGTTTCTAATAATAATAATAATAATAATAATAATAATAATAATAATAATAATAATAATCCTGGATTGCACAAGATGCTATGCTACTAGTTTCAAAATCTACCGTACAAATGGGTTGTTTGGCTTGCCATTCAGTCATTCTTATACACCTCTTTTGTACAACTCTGCTGCACCACTGTTTGTGTAAAAATATATTCCGACATAACTAGACCAGTAGGGATTTACATTCTGGAGTTACTTTGAATTTAGGCCAGAGACTCTAACCATGATTTAAAAAAACCCTATCCCAAATGATGAAGAGGAAAGCTTTAAAAGAAAGAAGGAAAGCACAAGCAGAGACTAATTGTGGATTGCAGCCTGATAGCAGCCTATGTGGGATAGTGGAGTGCACTGGGGATTGTGAGAGATGAAGTGGAAAATCAACATTAACAGATTGAAACCAACGGTAGCCTTGGGATTCTTGTTGCACAAACTGCCTTGGCTGGGAGAATCCTGGAAATCCCGCCTAATGCACTGCTGAGCCCTATGCAAATCTACTTTGAATTGGCACCTACAGAAGCCTACCTTGTCAGCGGAGTTACTAAATGTCAAACTTTTATGGGCTGGAAGGTTTCTTCCTTAGTCGGAGCTTGGAAATAACATGGTACAGGTCACTGCTACCTGGATTTCTTTGGGGAAGCTATTTTCCTGTAAGATGAGTATCTATATGAGCAATATCAGTGTACATCTATCTGCCTATGCAATTAGTAAATGTCTCTTTCCTTCTAAAACAGTGCTTCTCAACCTGGGGGTCAGGATCCCTGGGGGGGGGGGTCACAAGGGAGTGTCAGAGGGGTCACCAAAGACCATCAGAAAACACAGTACTGTATTTTCTGTTGGTCATGGGGATTTTTGTGGGAAGTTTTGCACAATGCTATCGTTGGTGGGGTTCAGAATGCTCTTTGATTGTAGGTGAACTATAAATCCCAGAAACTACAGCTCCCACATGTCAGGGTCTATCTTCCCCGAAACTCCACCAGTGTTCACAATTCGGCAGACTGAGTATTCGTGCCAAGTTTGGTCTATATCCATCATTGTTTGAGTCCACAGTGCTCTCTGGATGTAGGTGAACTACAATTGCCAAACTCAAGTTCAGTGCCCACCAGACCCTTCCCGTATTTTCTGTTGGTCATGGAAGTTCTTTTTGCCAAGTTTGGTTCAATTCCATCTTTGGTGGAGTTCAGAATTCTCTTTGATTGTAGGTGAACTATAAATCCCAGCAACCGCAACTCCCAAATGACAAAATCAACCCCTCCCCAAACCCCAGCAGTATACAGATTTGGGTGTATTGGATATTTGTGCCAAGTTTGGTCCAGTGACTGAAAATTTTGTTTATTTATTTATTTACTATATTTATATACAGCTTTTCTCAGCCTACGGGCGACTCAAAGCAGAAAATACATCCTGCATATCAGATATTTACATCACAATTCATAACAGTGGCAAAATTACAGTTATGAAGTAGCAAGGAAAATAATTTTATGGTTGGGGGTCATCACAACATGAGAAACTGTATTCAGGGGTCATGAATTATGAAGGTTAAGAAACAATGCTCTAGGGGTAGGGAACCTTTGGCCCTCCAGCTGTGGTGGACTTCAACTCCCACAATTCCTTGAGGCTCGGCATTGGGCCAAGGTAAGCCTTTGGGGCGAATGCCGAGCCTCAAGGAATTGTGGGAGTTGAAGTCCACCACAGCTGGAGGGCCAAAGGTTCCCTACCCCTGCCTAGAGCTACAGGAGCGGCATTAGCAAGGTTGAGAAACACTGTTCTAAAACATTGCAGACATTTCAGGAGATGAGGGGAGATGTTAGGCAATTTTTCAGCATTTCGTAACATATATATTTTTAAAAATTGCTAACACGTTCATAGCCTCTCATAAAGCAACTGGAAGGTTTAGTGTTTTGCAACCAATATGGGAGATTAGGAATGTTTATATTTTAGGCAACCTTCTTAAAACACAATGACCACTAACATGTTGTTGTTGTCAATTGCCATCCAATTAGTTTTGACACATGACAACGCTGTAATGAGAGATTTCCAAAATACGTTGTCATCATGTGTTGGAGCGGCTTCTGGACTAAGATTTCGGGTCTACGTGCAATATTTAACAGTATATGTAATGTATATCTATATGCCACTGTTTTAATCTCCCCTATGAACCATCAAGACTGTTAAGATCTTCGGGTGGGGCCCTGCTCTTGGTCCCATCACTTTCGCAATCACATCTGGTGGGAACGAGAGACAGGGCCTTTTCGGTGGTGGCCCTTCGGCTATGGAACTCTCTCCCGAGTGAGATCTGATCTGCCTCCTCCCTCCTGGTCTTCAGGAGGCTAGTGAAAACCTGGATATGGAATGAAGTATTCTCGGCTTAATGGCTGAGACTGGTTATAGACCAAAGTTAGCGCCCACATATGCAGACTGAGTTGGACATGATTTTATCTTGGCGATTTGGCTTTATGTATTTATTCTATATGTATTTTAATCTTTTACTGTTGTATGATATTTTAGTCTGTATTATTAGCATTGAATCCTTGCTGTGAGCTGGTCTGAGTCCCTCTATGGAGGCGCAGAAGATCAGGATATAAAACTTTTAAATAAATCTATATAAATAAAAACGCAATGTTTGTTTGTGGGATTAACAGAACTCAAAAACCACTGGACGAATTGACACCAAATTTGGACACAAGACACCTAACAACCCAATGTATGTCCATCACAAAAAAAATTGATTTTGTCATTTGGGAGTTGTAGTTGCTGGAATTTATAGTTCATCTACATTCAAAGAGCATTCTGAACCCCACCAACGACAGAACTGGGGCAAATTTGGCACACAGTTCTCTTATGACCAACAGAAAGGAAGGCAGACGGTTGAGGTCCAAGGAAGGAGTTCGGGAGGAGTTGGAAGGGGTGCCCAAGGAGGATGGGCAGCCTGAAGGAGAGGGCAATGGGGGATACAGAGTAGAGGCGCTCCTGATGGAAGGGCCTGAGTCTGGAGAAGGAGATTTCTCCGCCTCAGGGGGTTTGGGTCTGTTGGATAGCTGGGCTGGGGATGCCTGAAGAACAGGGATGCCAGGGAGAAGAGGCTGGGAAGGAGGGGCAGGAGGGGGAGCAGTGGGAGGAGAGAGGGAAGAGCAGGGACGGTAAGGAGGGGGGCAAGCGAATACTTCAAGGGGATCCTCCTCAGGGGGAGGTAAAGGGTCTGGGGGGAGACTTTTAGGGGGTTGGGGCTTTGTTTCCTTCTCCTTGCATGGTAGGAGTTGGGCACAACTACCCCCTTCCACCTCCCTCCGGTACAAGGTAAAGAAACATGAGGCATAAGCGAGCTCGGTCCATCTGGCTCTCTCACAACAGTCTGACTGGAGCTTCAAAATGAGGTCCGGGTCAGTGCTGCCATGAGGGGGCCACGAGACTCCCCCTGCAAGTGGCCGGCAGGGCCACTTCTTCGTGCTATACTTTACCAAACTGGCTGGCGACAACGACCGTGCCGCCCCCCCATTCCACTCTGCCAGTATCTTTCCCAAAGGTGACTCTGGTGGAATGGGACGTTTGATTCCTGCCTGACATGCGCCCATTTTTCTGAACCAGCCCCACAGTCCAGTGGCTAAACAAGGAGGGCCTCTGGCAACCGGGTCAGAGTCAAAAACCTACACCTTGAAAGGTACCTGGCCAAAAAGAATGAACGACCAGCACCTGAACTACTAGGACAGACCGAAAGGGGAGGACTCCCTTTCTCACACAGCCCCTAGGACAGGTATGCAAAGAAGGCAAGCTGGATTGCCAAGGTCAAGACCTCAAACGCCTAGATGTTCGCCCCCCTCATCCAGGATTTGTTACCGAGCCCCAAGAAAATCCCTCTCCAGTGGTCAGACTCCGAAGCTGGCCAGAGAAACTTGAGACCCCTCCACCTGGCCGTCTTGGGGGACCCCGGTTGCTTACCCTTCAGACGTCTTCCCCAATTCGCGTCGGTCGTGCTCCTTTCTGGAAGTCCTTGGATCAAGGCTTCCCTATGCTCCTTTGTGCTGAAACTCCGGGTCAGAGCTTGGGAGGAAGTGGCTGCGGGAGAATTTGTAGTTTTTGGTCAGCTGGTCAAATAAGGTCCGAATCAAGAAGAGGCGCCTCGATTCCCAAGCCGCTCCTCCTTTACTCTGGCCCAAAGAATCAGACCAAGGTGCCTGCTTGAAAATTTGGGCTATAATTGAGATCGGGACCTTCAAGCAGTGTCCCTTCGTGGTAAAGCCAATTGATATCGAGCTCTTTTAGGGGCCCCTCCAGGGAGGAGAACCCAAGGACCACACCAAAGAGGGTCCTGGATACCTTGGTGAGATTTCTTCCGGAAGCCAATCCAAGAGCGCAAAAAAACAATTAAAATCCAATAAGCTCACCAGAGGCGAAAGGAGTCCAGCGACCGAGGCGTTTATTTTGCGATTCAGCTGAATGGATGCGATACAGGAATCATTCCACTGCAAAGCATGCAGTACAAGAATTTCCAGGCATTTTTATACAGTGTGAGACAAAGGAAAAGCAGTTTGAAAATCCCGCCCGCCCCCCTGTCAGCCGGCTTCACGCTGATTGGCTGAGGCTTGAACAGCTGAATCTTGGAGTTTCCATTGTAGATGTCTAGCATATAGCTTTATACAGTGTAGAACAAAAGAAAGCAGTTTGAAAATCCCGCCCGCCCCCCTGTCAGCCGGCTTCACGCTGATTGGCTGAGGCTGGAACAGCTGGGAGGAGGTAATCCCGCCCTCCCCCGTCAGGAGCCAATGGGAGCGTTTCTCTGCCTCGGGAGGGCCAATGGGCGCCCTCCGCTCGCTTCCTGGGCCCTGGCCAATCAGGAGCGAGGAGGCGGGACAGCCGTGGACAATGGGGGGAGAGATGATGGGATTTGGGATTTCCTGCCCGCTGGAATGCGGGCCATTGTCCCAGGTGATGTTTGTCAAACAAAGGCTTTCCTGTCCTTAATGGGTCTGGCAAGTGATATGAATAGCTGGGTCGAAATCGGACCGCCCGGAGGATCAACAATTTCTGAGTGAATCAATCAGTCTTTTGTTCCGAGGCTCTGCTGACCCTACCCTCCTTCGTTGGCCTTGCTCCGAAGACGAAATTGGCCTCCCTGCCCGATCCCTACTTCCAAGGCTTCCCCTGGGCAGCGGCGGTGGATCCCAGGCGGCTGGAACCATGCTGGAGCGAGCAGCAGCGAGTGAAATGGAGCAAGCGGCACAACCGGCGAATTTGACAATCAGCTGGTGACTCGGCTGAATTTTAATGATTAACCCAAAAACAATTATTCCACGAGTGCAGGAGTCCAAAATGAGGAAACCAAGATAGCAGTTAGTCTTAGAAGTTAATGTAGAAAAATATAAAATTTGAACGGGCCTGATCCGCCATGTTGTTGTTGTGGCGGATAAAGGGGGCCATTAGGAAAACCTCCGTATCCACGATTTTAGCTAACGCAAATCCGGGGGCCTGGGGAGGCCAGGAAGGCGTCCCCAGTGAGCTCACGGTTCCCCGGAGCTCAGAAAAAGGTTTATGGTGAGTTAGAAAAAAGCTGCAGTCAGAAAAGGGACACAAAGTATCAAGCGGAAAGGATTCTAAGTTTCAAAACTTAAGTGTTTTATTGAGGGATTAGTTACAGAGATAGGGAGAGGGGAAAGTGAAAGAAAGCTTCATGCAGTCCTTTGCTTTGAGCTGCTGCCTGGGGCACATTTCATCAGTTCGGACCCAACTTTGCTTTACGGAACTGCGGAACTCCCTGCTGCGGTTCAGACCAACTTGAAGGCGGGAGACTCCGCTACCTGGGGGGTCATCAGGCCAACATGTTGCTAATGTTCCCAAACATATATTCTTTCAAAAATATGATACCCTGCTACACATCCACCATCAATTGCTAGGACCCGGCAGAAATTTAATATACATGTGCAGAGATAAAAACTGATGTAAATTTCCATTTTAATGCAGTACCTGCCTGCACCCACACAGTGAAACATGGCACTTTAATGCCAGTTTAATTGTCTTGTCTTCTGTCCTATAGAATCCTAGCCTTTCTTTATATAGAGTAGATGAGCAGATGCTGATGCTGGCAAAATATTGTTCAGTTGAAACTTCATGACACACATACAGAGAAGGAGGAAAGGAAGGAAGGAGGGCGTGTGGTGGAAAATGCCAAAATCCAGGCACTTCCTCCAACCGTCCCTGTAGCTCTATTCCCCACCGAGAATAGAACAATGCCGGCAGCTCTATTTGTGCATATCAGCAAATCAGTTCTAGCCAATTTCAATTCCACTAGGAGTGGGTCTTTTGTTTCATTAATGGGACTTAATCATCCATTCAAAATGAAGCTAAGCTCCAGAATACTTTGTCTTACAACAGTAGTAGCTCACAACAATATATTGCGGCTAGGCGTTCTCTCCCACATGCCAATTAATCATCCAAAGAACAGGGAAGTTTAGGAGAGGCTGTTCTATCCCTCCGAATGAAAATGTGCTACAGCTTTGACCCGTGAGCCTTGGCTCCCCTTTACCACTGCCTGGTCACCCATACGAAATATATTCTGCTGATAGTTGATGGAGGAGAGAAAAAATAATTTATTTATTTATTTGTTTGTTTGTTTATTTACAGCTTTTATATTCCACCCTTCTCATCCCGCAGGGGACTCAGGGCGGATTACAGTGTACACATATATGGCAAACATTCAATGCCAATTTTTGACATACCAACATATACAGACATACACAGAGGCTATTTAATTTTTTTATTTATTTATTTAAAAGTTTTGTATACCAACCTTCTCACCTCTCTTGAGGGACTCAGACCGGTTTCCAACCATAATATCACATACAATCAATAAAACATCATAATTCATATTACAGTAAAACATTAAAACAGCAATTACAATCAATAACTACAATGGTCAGTCGTCACACTAAAATCGTTGTTCATCATCCTCCATCCATATCTCAGAGTGTTGGCTCACTCGTCGAATGCCTGTCTCCATAACCACGTCTTCACCTGTTTCCTGAATGTCAGGATAGAAGGGGCGGTTCTGATCTCCAGTGGGAGAGAGTTCCAGAGTCGGGGCCACCACCGAGAAGGCCCTGTCCCTCGTCCCCACCAGACGCGCTTGCGAGGCCGGTGGAACCGAGAGCAGGGCCTCTCCAGACGATCTTAATAATCTTGATGGTTCATAGGGGAGAATACGTTCGGAGAGGTAAACAGGGCCGGAGTCGTTTAGGGCTTTATAGGTTAACACCAGCACTTTGAATTGTGCTCGGAAGCTAATTGGCAGCCAGTGGAGCTGGTAACAGCGGAGTGGTGTGCTCCCTGTACCCAGCACCTGTTAGTAGTCTGGCTGCCGAGCGTTGGACTAGCTGCAGCTTCCGGGCAACTTTTTCTGGCCGCCAGGGGAGCTTTCGCTTTCATCGTCCATCTGCGACACTGATGAAGCACTTCCGCATTCCCCGCATGCTTCCCCGCTGGAATGCTTTGCTGGAGTCTTCTTTATGGCCTCATAAATCAGTTAATTTAGCCTCCCCACACTTTAAGGTGGTACCTTATTTTCCTACTTGACAGATGCAACTGTCTTTCAGGTTGCAACAGGCTACACACAATTGGTTGGAAACCCACTCCAACCCGAAGAGGAAGGAGAATTCTTCCTGGGAGACAGATACTAGGCTTGGTTGATCCAAAAAAAAAAAAAAAGGCTCAAAACTCGTTTCGGATGTAGGGGGCACTGGTGGTTCAATTCTAAAATCACTTCTGAATTTCTCAAAAAAAAATTTCAAAACTTTCCCAAACTTACAAAACTTCTGAATCCCTTTGTTAATGGCAGACACGCATGCGCAGTAGGAAAAAAAGCAGCACTGGCACTGGGAAACCTTCAGGGGATTCTTCCTCTCTCATTTTAGACCAATTCTGACAAAACTTGCTACAGTGGTAGAACACAAGGACCACTGTCAGCTCACCAAATTTCATAACGTTTAACTTATCCATGGATTTTTGGTGAATATTAAAAGTTTTTATAAAAACATTTTTAATAGTAAAGAAAACCTGTTCCTGGCTTGAAAGTATCATTTCCTGTTTCATTGGGTGGTCTTTACTTTGAAAGTAGTTGTTCTACTCCAGAAACTTTGTTTGTGTGGTACAAATCGTGTTAAATTGGTGGAGAACAGAAATCATAGTACAGAGCCCTATGCATCTTTCCTGCATGGTTCAAAACCGCTTCAGAAGCCCAAATTCGTATGTTTTCTTCCGACTTTCAGGGTCTTCCAAATGAACCTATCCAACTCTAACAGATACGGCTTCTATTTTTCCTATATGGCTTTAACAACTGCCTGTTCTGTGGCCATTTAGACATCACACGTGTTAGGCAGATAGGATATGCTGAAATTCAGTATCTGAATGCCTTTCATAAAGACCTCCATGAGCTGGTAGCACCAACGGCTATTTTGTACTACACAACCACAACCTCATGATTCCATTTTAATTGCCATTGTTGCATCCAGCGGAAATCTGAGACTTATAGTTTGGGGAGGCTTCCTGACTGTGAGAGCCGTTCAGCAGTGTAACTCTCTGCCCCAGAGTGTGGTGGAGGCTCCTTCTTTGGAAGCTTTCAAACAGAGGCTGGATGGCCATTTGTCAGGGGTGATTTGAATGCAATATTCCTGTGCCTTGGCAGGGGGTTGGACTGGATGGCCCATGAGGTCTCTGCCAACTCTTTGATTCTATGATTCTATGAGGTATTATTGTTCTCTGGCAGAGAAGTCTAAATATTTTATTTATTTACAGTATTTATATTCCACCTTTCTCACCCCGAAGGGGACTCAAAACAGATCACAGAACACATATCAAAAAACATTCAAGATCATTACACACTGACAAGACAAACAACTGTACATAGATAGATGTATATTAGGCTTGGGCGGTTTCGTTCGTTAATTTCGTAATTCGTTATTTATTCGTATTTAAATTAGCTTACGATCCAATATTGAGCCATGCAGGAATAGTGTGAGGAGTATTTCAGATTCGAAACAATTTTTTCAATTTATTTCGTAATTATTTTGTAATTATTTCGTAATTCAGTTCTTGTGGGGTTTTTTTTTTGGGCTATATGGCCATGTTCTAGAGGCATTTCTCCTGACGTTTCACCTGCATCTATGGCAAGCTTCCTCAGAGGTCCTCTGAGACCTCTGAGGAAGCTTGCCATAGATGCAGGCGAAACGTCAGGAGAAATGCCTCTAGAACATGGCCATATAGCCCGAAAAAACCCACAAGAACTGAGTGATTCCGGCCATGAAAGCCTTCGACAATATTTCGTAATTATTTTGTAATTATTTCGTAATTATTTTGTAATTATTTTGTTATTATTTTCGCATGTCTGGTGCAAGTTTTATAGTTGTTGTGTGTTTTATCACACCAACAGTCAACAACAGAGGGAGAGGGAAGCTTCAGAAGTTCCCCCTGTCCCATTTGGAGGTTTTTTTTAGCATATTGCGCAATCGCGTCTGCCATTAACAAATCGATTCGTAATTATACGAAATTTCGTGTATTTCAAAATTTTTAAAAGGAAAATTTCGGAATTATTAAAAAAAACGAAACGCAAGGGCCCCCTAAAAACAAAACGAGTTTAGAACCAAATTTTTCCGTGGTTACCCAAGCCTAATGTATATATATAGGCTTTTCCCATGTTCGACCTCGTGGAAGCTTGTGCTCGGTTCCATCCTTACTTTTACTTAGGTGATCCCTCGTTGTCTGAGTAAGATTGTCCTCCAAGTATGGTGTCCTGGCAGTTGGTACGTAGGTCACTGTGGAGCCCTATTCTTGACCGGCATGTTCTCCTGCACTGAGAGCATCGGTTTCCCACATTATCTGAGTGTGGACTGAGTGTGGATAACTCAGTTCAAAGTAGATATTGTGGGGTTCTCTGCCTTGGTATTCTGGGATATAGAGCTGTATGGAAGGGCCCTTAGGTGGCCAATAAAGCAACTTACTTAGGCAATCCCTCGTTGGCTGAGTAGGATAGTCTTCCAGGATCAGAATTCTTGTGAGTCTGTAGGTGGCTGTGGAGCCCTATTCTTGACCTGCATCTTCTTCTGCAGTGAGGGCATTGGTTTCCAGGTGGAAGGCGGTCCCGGTCGGGATTGACTTGACACGCCTTCCTTTTGGCACATTTCTCTCTTTCACCCTCCATTCATGCCTCTTCAAATTCTGCAGCACTGCTGGTCACAGCTGCCCTCCAGCTGGAGCGCTCAAGGGCCAGGGCTTCCCAGTTCTCAGTGTCTATGACAGATTTTTAAAGGTTGGCTTTGAGCCCATCTTTAAATCTCTTTTCCTGTCCTCCAACATTCTGTTTTCCATTCTTGAGTTCGGAGTAGAGCAGCTGCTTTGGGAGACGGTGGTCGGGCATCCGGGCAACGTCGCCGGTCCAGCGGAGTTGATGGCAGAGGACCATCACTTCAATGTTGGTGGTCTTTGCTTCTTCCAGCATGCTGACATTTGTCTGCTTGTCTTCCCAAGAGATTTGCAGGATTTTCCCGAGGCAGTGCTGATGGAATCGTTCCAGGAGTTGCATGTGACGTCTGTAGACAGTCCACGTTTTGCAGGCATATCGCAGGGTTGGGAGGACAATAGCTTTATAAACAAGCACCTTGGTCTCCCTACAGATGTCCCGATCCACAAATACTCCCTACTTCATTCAGAAAAATGCTGCACTCGCAGAGCTCAGAGCAGGCGGAGGATAACATGGTACATGTTACAACGGCTGTGAAGGCAGAAGAAGGCTGCAACAGACTGAGAAGCCACGGTCATTGTGTTAAACTACACCACCAGTGGAACCTCCCTCTGGGAAGACTGTGTGTTGATCAGTTGTGCACTGACCTCCACATATTTAAAAAAAAACTCACGCACAGGCGTCTTCCAAAGAAAATAAAAACAAACCAACAAACCAACCCATGGCGATCAGCAAATAAAGCAAGGAAGCAGTAGCTGCAACCTGTTGTTGAATGTTAAATAACATACAGTACAGTGGTTCTCAACCTGGGGTCCCTAGAAATAGATTAATTGGGTCTACTTTAGTCAGGATTGAAAGAAGTTTTAAAGCAATCAGTTTTGAGTCCGTAGTCAGTGCATGCACACTTCTCAAATTTAGATTTTAATACTTTATAGACTCTTGTTTATTGATAATCTGCAGTGAGCATATGTGGCTCCTGTGGAGACCAAAAGGTAGATTGTTCTGCAGGTAGCGGAATTCTAAGACCAAAATTAAGATTTTAGTATGGATCTACCAGGGATTTATTTCAAATTAAATGAGAAGTATAAAAACACACTTCATGCCTCCTGGATTTCACACTGAGTAATCTTTCCATCCAAAATGAACCACTGTATATTGCTGTGTTTATAAAGGAAAGAACATTGATGGAGTTCTCTGTGACCCAGGGAGATTGTCACAGGAGTGGCCAGTGTAGTCAGTCTGCCTGTGCGTCTGTCTGTAAGAAGTATCTCCCAACTTAAGATCTCTTTGTTGCACTCCGTAGCGGTGCCGTGCTGGAGTGTGCCATAGAACAAAAATGGTAACTGGTTTCATGAAACATGGAAAGAAGAAAAGTGATGCATGGAACAGTTGCCCATGGTCAAAATGAACAACTGTCAAGGTCCAGAGGGAGCTAGATCTACATAAGAATCAGATTTGCACCTGAAAGTAGAGATCCTTCAATGGGCAGGGCAGAATGGCCAGGTATATAAAAAGTACAAGGTTGTAGCAGACAGCCCAGAAAATGAGGAAACTCAGAGTGAATGTCTTCTGCTTAATACAGTGGTTCTCAGCCTTCCTAATGCCACAACCCCTTAATATAGTTCCTCGTGTTGTGGTGACCCCCAACCATAAAATTATTTTTGTTCCTCCTTCATAACTGTAATTTTGCTACTGTTATGAATCATATCTGATATGCAGGATGTATTTTCATTCACTGGACCAAATTTGGCACAAATACCCGATTCATCCAAATCTGAATACTGGTGGGGTTGGGGAGAGGATTGATTTTGTCATTTGGGAGTTGTAGTTGCTGGGATTAATAGTTCACCTACAATCAAAGCGTATTCTGAACTTCACCATTGATGGAGTTGATCCAAACTTGGCACACAGAACTCCCATGACCAACAGAAAATACTGGAAGGTTTTGGTGAGCATTGGCCTTGAGTTTGGGAGTTGTAGTTCACCTACATCCAGAGAGCACTGTGGACTCAAACTATGATGGATCTGGATCAAACTTGGCACAAATACTCAATATGACCAAATGTGAGCACTGGGAAAATAGATTTGACATTTGGGAGTAGTAGTTGCTGAGATTTATAGTTCACCTACAATCAAAGAGCATTCTGAATCCCACCAACAATAAAATGGGGCCAAACTTCCCACACAAAATCACCATGACCAACAGAAATTACTGTGTTTTCTGTTGGTCTTTGATGACCCCTCTGACACCCCCTTGTGATCCCCTGGGGTCCCGACCCCCAGGCTGAGAAATGCTGCCTTAGATCTTAATGAAAGTACGTAGGCCAAACTTGGCACACGGAACTCCCATGACCATCAGAAAGTACTGGAAGGGTTTGATGGGCACTGACCTTGAGTTTTGGAGTTGTCATTCACCCACATCCAGAGAGCACTGTGGACTCAAACAATGATGGATATGGACCAAACTTGGCATGAATCCTCAAAATGCCCAAATGTGAACACTGGTGGCGTTTGGGGAAAATAGACTTTGACATTTTGAAGTTGTAGTTGCTGGGATTTATAGTTAATTTACAATCAAAGAACATTCTATATTCCATCAATGAAGGAATTGAACCAAACTTGGCACACAAAACTCCAATGACTATTAGAAAATATTGTGTTTTATGATGGTGTTTGGCAACCCCTCTGACACCCCCTTGTGACCTCCCTCCAGGTGTTCCAAGCCTGTTTTAGAGCATGTTATTCTCTGACCCCCAGGTTGAGAAACGCTGGCTGAATATGGCTCATACATAGAGAATGAGCAATGTCTGTTTAAGGCTGTGGTTGAGGAAGGATGTAGTTCTGAAAACATCAAGTCCTATGCTTCTCATGTCTTTGTAGCCTAAGACTTTCTATGACATTTAGTAGGCCTGTTTGATCAAGAAAAAAATTGTTTCTAAAATCGATTTGTAATTGGGGTGTTTTTTTTGTTTTGATATTTAAAATAATTACAAAACTTTCCAAAAAAAAGTTTTGGTATTTAAGAAATTTTGTAAATATTAACGAATTTTTAGAATATTTTTGGTATTTCTTAAGAATAATATTAAAATAATATTAAAAAATATTTTAAAATGGAAAATTAACCAAAAAATGGCCCAAATGTGGACCAAACACAGGCACGATACAGCAAATGAGAGCACACACCAACAGAAGAGTCTTTTCTTTTTTAGAATATTTTTTAAGAATAATATTAAAAAATAATATTAAAAATAATATTAAAAAATAATATTAAAATAATATTAAAAAATATTTTAAAATGGAAAATTAACCAAAAAATGGCCCAAATGTGGACCAAACACAGGCACGATACAGCAAATGAGAGCACACACCAACAGAAGAGTCTTTTCTTTTTTAGAATATTTTTTAAAAATAATATTAAAATAATATTAAAAAATAATATTAAAATAATATTAAAAAATATTTTAAAATGGAAAATTAACCAAAAAATGGCCCAAATGTGGACCAAACACAGGCAGGATACAGCAAATGAGAGCACACACCAACAGAAGAGTCTTTTCCTTTTTAGAATATTTTTTAAGAATAATATTAAAATAATATTAAAAAATAATATTAAAAAAATATTTTAAAATGGAAAATTAACCAAAAAATGGCCCAAATGTGGACCAAACACAGGCAGGATACAGCAAATGAGAGCACACACCAACAGAAGAGTCTTTTCTTTTTTAGAATATTTTTTTAAGAATAATATTAAAAAATAATATTAAAAAATAATATTAAAAAATAATATTAAAAATAATATTAAAAAATAATATTAAAATATTTTAAAATGGACAATTAACCAAAAAATGGCCCAAATGTGGACCAAACACAGGCAAGAGACAGCAAATGAAGCAAGCAGCACTCACAGCAGCAAGGAATGAATCCAATCCCAGTTGCTAGCAGCCATTGCCAAGCCAACCCAATGCAAACTCCCTCGCCCTCCAGCAAGCTACGGGCCGCGCGGAGCCGCTTTGAAAGGGCTCGCCGGCCAATCAAAAACAGACACAGCCACGGACCCATGGTGCACTGCTTGGGAGCGCCGGATTGGCTCCCATGCACCAGCACTCCAGCAGCCTCCACCCCATTAACGAAACGAGCGGAGGCTCGTAAATACTATGGGGGCTGCTGGTTCGATATTTATAAACCCTTCCGGGTTTGGAGATTTGTTTCAATATCGCTTCGGAAATGGTAAAATTAACGAATTATTGACGAATTAACGAATTAACGAACCAAATCGCACAGGCCTAACATTTAGCTCTGCTGGCATCTTCATCTTAGTGGAACTCATCTATGGCTTCTCTGCACTAGACTCCAAGAATTGGCAGGACCAAATCTGTTATGAACCTCGTCCGATTTCTCAGACTCTTCTCTCATCTGCCTCTCTGTTGTATTGACTCCATGTGGGCCTTGATTTCCGTTCAACTTCCTGGACACTGTGTTTGGCTACACCTGCTTTGCTTTGAGCCACGCTGTGGGGCTACTGGCTTGATGTGGGATCATCTGATACTCGGCCTGGCACTTGCTTCATAGAACTAGGACACCCTGCCAAGTTGCAGGCGCATAGCTCCAGGGTGTTTTCTTTTTAATGCTAGCCAACTTTAAGGCTTCCTCACTCCAAAAAAATAAATAAAAAATCGAAATGCCTTTTGAAGGAAAGCATATATGGTTAGTTGAATGCTCAGTCCTGCCAGTTCTTGCTGCTTTTTGCACTCTAGTGTCAGTGAAGTATGCCTGCTGCGAGTGCAGCAGGAAACAGGCTGTGTGCAGTAGACATGGACACACATATACAAACAACGGTAGACAGAGGAGAAAGGGTAATGAGAGGGAAAATATGGCTTTTCCTCCAGGCAGACAATCCCCTACCTTCACTGTTGAAGGAACCATGTTGCAGTCTCCAAAAGGCTCTCCAGAGTTTCAGTGTCAGTCACAGAGGCACTTTAAACTACAGCTAAGGACAATAGATAATAGCCAGAAATAAATAAGAGAACTGAATGAGTGGAAGGGTGGACTCTGGCTAGACAGGAAGGAGTTTACACAAACGGATAGGTTGGTAGGCAGATAAAGAACTGCTGCTGCCCCTCGAATTTTGCAAACACCTGTAAGGAGAGAACTGAATAAATACAGTTCGGAAACCTCACTTAATGCTTTCATACAGTCGCTGCATACGGCAGGGATGTGGCCACTGCAGCAACCATGCAGCAACCACAGATTCTCCAGTCTGGATTGGAAGTTTTAGCACCCGCTCTATAAGACTACTCCCAGCGTATAAGACTACTCCCGCATATAAGACGACTCCCATGTATAGGGCTATTCCTGCATATAAGACGACTCCCACGTATAAGATGACCCCTGACTTTTGAAACATTTTCTTGGGTTAAAAAGTAGTCTTATATGCCAGAAAATATGGTATTATTATTATTATTATTATTATTTTCCTCCGCCTTCTCCACTGTTGAGGTCTTCAGATCTTCGGATTGTGCTTGGTCTGGAACCTCAACCTGCGGCCACTCCCGGGAGTGCACAACTCCAGTGGTTGTGCCTGCAGGTTCATTGGAACACGTAAGCCCTCTCACCATGACAAGGTGATAATCCATCAAGGCCACAAAAGCCTTTGACAATAAGAGTTGTGTGCTTCCCTCTGTCTTTCACCATTTTGGAGGTTTTCCAACCTTCTGCCCATTCCCATGCCTTGCTATCTGCAGAAGCATGTTTGATATTTTCTGGGTCACCATGACAACAGAACAGTAGTCTGAGAGTGACCAACTGTAAGGTACAAAAGGCACTGGCCCTGCCATCAATGCAGGATTTACTTAACACATATCTATCAGCTATTTACACTTTATTATCAGCATTGTATTTGAGGCTCTTTAGGGTAGGACCTCTCCCTCTCATCCAGACACACTTGCTCCCTCGCTTTCTCTCTCCTTGCAGAAATAGGGTAAAAAGGAGCACAATTCACCCGCGAGATAGCTACTCAATTTGTAAATGAGATACAGTTCTTGAAAGTAATCGTATTTAGGTCTGTGCATAGCATGGCATTTTCAATATTCAGCACCTTTCATCCACAGATCTTGAAGCATTTACAAGTATTAAGCGGAAAACTCTCAGCCACCTCGTGAGCCATGAAAGGGCTGCAAAGGCATAGACGGATGTGGGCTGCATGGATTCCATGGTTCTCTGTGCAGCATCTTACCCATTCATCTTTTGTATCAGAAGCAAAGAAGAGCTTGGTCATTACTTTTTGTGCAACTTTCCCACTTCTTCCATCCCACTTTTAATTTTCTGCTGTCTTAAAAATATCCCTGAGAAGAACTTAAGGGGTAAAAAAAAAAAAGACAAAACAAGGAGGAAGTGTGTTGGGTTTATCACTTTGTGCGTGAGGATAATGATGTCCAAATCCTCACGTTATTGCTTTTCCGTGAGTGTTATGACATTGGGGTTCCTGCATCTCTTAAATCTGACACTTTGGAGTTCATATGTTTCAAGCTTGGCTCTCCAGTTTGTGACAGGTGTTGTCTTTACTATGCAAGTATATCCGATTGAGGCTACTTTGAAGGTCATTACTTTTTCATAAATAATACATAATAAACTTTATTTATATTCTTCCATATCTCCCCAAGGGGACTCAGAGTGGATTACGATATACACATATATAGGCAAACACGCAATGCCTTTTATACAATGAACAACAATGGCATACAATACACAAACAAAGGCAAAGGAGTCTATTTTCCATCTCCGGCATCTGGAGGCAATGCTCACCTCTGGTCATGAGGAGGTGCTCTTGTTCCATTTCCATGCCAAGGAGCTTTATTTATTTATGTTTATTTTATTTATTTACAGTATTTATATTCCGCTCTACTCATCCCGGAGGGGACTCAGGCAGGATTACAGTGCACATACATGGCAAACATTAAATGCCATAGACACACAACATATATAGACAAACACAGAGGCAATTTGACATTCCAACTTCATGAGGGTATGCTCGAATTCTGGCCACTGCCCCATCGTTATTCCCTGCAGCTGCTCCAAGCTCTTCACATGAATTCCCTTGTCCTTCCCTACAAGTCCTCCATCTCCTGTCAAGACTTAGATCCCCCCAAGATTCAGTTGGATCCCCCTCATGCACAGGTGTCTTCTAAGAAAAATAAAAACAAAGCAACACTATTTATTATTATTATTATTATTATTATTATTATTATTATTATTTCATGTATTTCTACCCCGTCCTTCTCAACCCCTGAGGGGGGACTCAGGGCGGTGTACAAAAGGCACAATTCGATGCCAACACAACAATAAAATAGGACATATATAGACAACAGTTATAAACAATTAAAACAATCAATTATACATCATAATCAATAAAACCAGTCTAATGCTCAACGTTCGCAAGCTCAGAATCCGTAAATTCATTCCACATTGTCAAATCCTATCAATTCTAGTCGTCATTGTCCTTTGTCTATCTGCCAGATTGCCCAAAAGCCTGGTCCCATATCCATGTTTTTAGTTTCCTTCTAAAGGAGAGGAGGGATGTCAATGACCTAATTTCCCCAGGGGGTGAATTCTACTGGTGAGGGGCCACCACCGAGAAGGCCCTGTTCCTCATCCCCACCAATCTCACTTGTGATAGAGGTGGGGCCGAGAGCAGGTCCTCCCCAGAAGATCTTAAATTCTGAGGTGGGACATAGAGGGAGATGTGTTCGGACAGATACGCTGGGCCGGAGTCGTATAGGGTTTTGTAGGTCAAAACAAGCACTTTGAATTGTGCTCGGAACTGGATCGGCAGCCAGTGGAGCTGACATAACAGAGGGGTGGTATGCTCCCTGTATGACGCTCCAGTGAGTAATCTGGCTGCCGCCCGCAGGACTAATTGAAGTTTCCGAACAATCTTCAAAGGTAACCCCACGTAGAGTGCGTTGCAGTAATCTATTCGGGATGTAACAAGAGCATGGACCACTGTGGCCAGATCTGACTTCCCAAGGTACGGGCGCAACTGGCGCACAAGTACAATAGTACCATGGTGAGCAGCGAGTGAAGACGAGAGCAGGACTGTGAAATCTGGAAACCCCTAGTCACAGACTGGCACATGTGTGATGGATACAGACTCAGACATTCTACTTCAAGGTCCAAGGTAGTTGAGCAGCTGTATACATGACTGAGCAGCCCTTTTTAGGATCCACTCTGCTCGCCACACAAGAGAAAGGGGCTAAAAAAGGGGCCCTAAACATAGTCTGCCTCTCACGATGTCCTCACTGCGGGAGAACATGCGGATCAAGAATAGGGCTCCACAGCCACCTACGGACCCACCGCCAAGACACTACATCTGGAAGACAATCATCCTTGAGCTACGAAGGATCACCTAAGTAAGTAAGTCATGGCCAGAATCATTGGGTTGTTGTGAGGTTTATGGACTGTATGACCATGTTCCAGAAGGATCGGGTTGTGTCACAGCTGGTTGGGAGTCAGCTGCACTAAAATCACTACTTATGCATGGAGGCATAAAAATTTACGAAGCCATAAAAATCTCCAGCAGCGTGCAAAAGAATGAGGAAGTACTCCATCGGTGTCACAAGTGAATGGTGAAGCGACAGCTCCCCTGGTGGATGGAATTCAAAAAGCATACCCTCATGAAGCTGGAAAGTTAAACAGCCTCTGTGTCTCTGTCTATGTATGTTGTGTGTCTATGGCATTGTATGTTTGCCATGTATATGTGCATTGTGATCTGCCCTGCGTCCCCTGTGGGGTGAGAAGGGTGGAATATAAATGCTGTTAATAATAATAATAATAATAATAATAATAATAATAATAATTCTCTCCTGACGTTTCACCTGCCTCTATGGCAGGCATCCTCAGAGGTTGTGAGGTCTGTTGGAAACTAGGAAAATGGTGGCCAGTTGAAACATTCACACTTGCCTCCAACAGACAAGAGTTCTTTTTCCCACTCTGGACATTTCCCAGATGTATAAACCCCATTTTCCTAGTTTCCAACAGACCTCACAACCTCTGAGAATGCCTGCCATCAATGTGGGCAAAATGTCAGGAGAGAATGCTTCTGGAACATGGCCAGACAGCCCAAAAAACCTACAACAACACACAACTCTTTCTCGGCTGACTAGCCTTCTCCCATAAACTCCTTCCCATGTTGTTGTTCATTCGTTCAGTCATCTCCGACTCTTCATGACCTCATGGACCAGCCCACGCCAGAGCTCCCTGTCGGCCATCACCACCCCCAGCTCCTTCAAGGTCAGTCCAGTCACTTCAAGGATGCCATCCATCCATCTTGCCCTTGGTCGGCCCCTCTGCCTTTTACCTTCTTCCTTCCCATAGTTACCTTTATGTTCCCTTGGCTTCAAATTAAAAGAAATTTGTCCTGATAAGAGAGGCTTTCAGGCAAATCTTGAACCTAACCAAGTTGAGACAATTTTTGGAAATGTCCTCCTTTGGTCCCATCCTTATCTTGGGCACATTTGAGTAAGAACACATGAAAGATCCTTCTCAGGCTGTATCTACACTATCATATGATCGAGTTCCTAAATCCAGATTATCTGCTCTAATCTGGATAATATGAGTCTACACTGCCATATAATCCAGTTCAAAGCAGACAATCTGGATTCAGAAACTGAATTATTGGCAGTGTAGACAGGGCCTTGGTGACTATCCCTCTTCACTGCATTCCTCCAAACAAAAAGCAAGGCTGACCCTCTCTGATTTATTTTTGTGACAAACACTATTTCATTTAGACCTGGTTTTTTAAATTTTCAATTGGTTCCCGTTGAAGAATATTTCAGTGGAGGTGTTATGCTTTTATTCCAACCATTATGTTTTAAACCTTTTAAGCTATTTCAAATTGGTACTTTAATAGGATTGTTTATGTGATTGATTATAATATTTTAACTTGGATTATTGGCTTTAGCTGAATTTTAGTTTAATGTCGATTGCGAATTGCCTTGAGTCCCTTATTGGTTGAAAGGTGGGACATAAATAATAATAATAATAATTCACAGAATGGAATGGCACTTATGAAAAGCATTCGGTGTCTATCACCATTTCAAATTTGTCATTTTGATTAACAGTCCCTATTTTCTATAGTTTTGCATATTCACATGAAGTCAAATGCCTCATAGATACAAGAGTTGCACCATATATCATGTTCTCTAGAACTTCATCACAACTGATTATTTTTATTGTGCTCCCGGCTCTACATATTAGGTAACAAGGATAGAATCATAGAATTATAGAGTTGGAAGAGACCTGGTGGGCCATCCAGTCCAACTCCATTCTGCCAAGAAGCAGGAAAATTGCATTCAAAGCACCCCTGACAGATGGCCATCTAGCCTCTGCTTCAAAGCCTCCAAAGAAGGAGTCTCCACCACATTCCAAGACAGAGAGTTCCACTGCTGAACACTTCTCAGAGTCTGGAAGTGCTTCCTCATGTTTAGCCGGAATCTCCTTCCTTTCCTGTAGTTTGAAGCCATTGTTTCATTGCGTCCTAGTCTCCAGAGAAGAAAACAAGCTTGCTCACTCCTCCCTATGATTTCCTCTCACCTATTTGTACATGGTCCTCACCATGTCTCCTTTCAGCCTTTGCAGACGACACCAAATTGGGAGGGATAGCCAATATTCCAGAGGACAGGAGCAGGATTCAAAACGATCTTGACAGATTAGAGAGATGATTGGCCAAAACTAACAAAATGAAGTTCAACAGTGACAAATGCAAGATACTCCACTTTGGCAGGAAAAACAAAATGCAAAGATACAAAATGGGGGACACCTGGCTTGAGAGCAGTACGTGTGAAAAAGATCTTGGAGTCCTCGTGTACAACAAGTTAAACATGAGCCAACAATGTGATGTGGCGGCAAAAAAAGCCAATGGATTTTGGCCTGCATCAATAGGAGCATAGTGTCTAGATGTAAGGAAGTAATGCTACCCCTCTATTCTGCTTTGGTTAGACCACACCTGGAATATTGTGTCCAATTCTGGGCACCACAATTGAAGACAGATATTGACAAGCTGGAATGTGTCCAGAGGAGGGCAACTAAAATGATCAAGGGTCTGGAGAACAAGCTCTATGAGGAGCGGCTTAAGGAGCTGGGCATGTTTAGCCTGAAGAAGAGAGGCTGAGAGGAGATATGATAGCCAGGTATAAATATGTGAGAGGAAGCCACAGGGAGGAGGGAGCAAGCTTGTTTTCTGCTTCCCTGGAGACTAGGACACGGAACAATGGCTTCAAACTACAAGAGAGGAGATTCCATCTGAACATCAGGAAGAACTTCCTGACTGTGAGAGCCGTTCAGCAGTGGAACTCTCTGCCCCAGAGTGTGGTGGAGGCTCCTTCTTTGGAAGCTTTTAAACAGAGGCTGGATGGCCATCTGTCAGGGGTGATTTGAATGCAATATTCCTGCTTCTTGGCAGAATGGGGGTTGGACTGGATGGCCCATGAGGTCTCTTCCAACTCTTTGATTCTATGATTCTACGATTCTTCTGCATGCTAAACATGCCCAGCTCTTTAAACTGCTCCTCATAGGGCTTGTTCTCCAGACACTTGATCATTTGAGTCATCATCTTCTGGATCCATTCCAGCTTGTCAACATCTTCCTTCAATTGTGGTGCCCAGAATTGGACACAATATTCCAGGGGTGGAAAGACCTGCTTGTTTCTTTCCAAAACCACTACTGTGTTCCCTCACTTATCGCAGGTGTTATGTTCCAGGACCACCCGAAATAATGGAAAATCCACGAAGTAGGGATGCTGAATGTGTACTGCCTCAGCACGCAGAAGGTGTAGACCCACCCCCTCCTAGGAGTGGCTCCACCCAAACCACGAAAAAGCGTGTCTGCGAAAAGTGAACCATGTATTCTGATCTTTCCACTAACCTGTACTTAATCATCAAATCTCATTTAGTTAAAATAATCCTTAGCAGACTAATACATTTCTCACACCAGTGAACCCAGATATGCTGATGGACAGTTGCTGTTGAGAATGTGCTCTTCATGGAGGCGACACAGGGCCTTCCACTTGGCATCCTCAGATCTTGTTGGCCTCCAGTTCCCAGAAGTCAAATGATGGTCAATAGTTATGGATTTTGAGAATTGTAGCCTAATAACTGTGCACGAGGGAATGCAAAGAATATGCTCATTCTGGATTATTTCGGTTAAGTGGGAGTTTGTCTCAATACACTGTGATCTCCTGCTGAGAAAATAAGGCATGGCTGTGAGGTATTCGGTACATCAGGTCCCTTTTTTGCAAAATCACTTTTTGCAATAATATAAACATTTTTAGAATAGACAAAGGTGATTGTTTTCAGTGTGAATTTTGCTTTTTGATATATATTTTCCCCTCAAAGGGTATTTGACTTTAGAAAAAGTAAAGCAAGTGCCTTGGGCAACAGATGCTTGGTGGTCGCAACAGCAGTTCTTTGCTTCTTCTTTCTGAACCATTCCTCTCTGCTGGATCAGGGCAGAGTTTTGTGCTTCATATTGTCTATAGTCTTTCTACTACAACACTTTTGTTATTCCTAGGAACAGTAGGGGATGCCATTCTAATATCCAACTGCTATTCCATAGGGCTGTGCAATTCGTTTCGTTAATTCGTAATTCGTTAAAAAATTCGTTAATTTTTGAATTACAAAACGATTACAAAACTTATTTTTAAACCTGGAAGTGTTTTTAAATATCGAAACGGCAGGCGCCAAAAAATTTTGTATTTCCGTCCATTTCGGAAATACGTAAGATGGCCGCCTGGCTTGCTGGGAGCTCTCCTCTCTCCGCGCCGGCTGAGCAAGCGAGCGAGAGGCGAGCGAGAGGGCGAGCGAGAGGGCGAGCGGCGAGCGAGAGGGCGAGTGAGAGGGCGAGCGGCGAGCGAGAGGGCGAGTGAGAGGGCGAGCGGCGAGCGAGAGGGCGAGTGAGAGGGCGAGCGGCGAGCGAGAGGGCGAGTGAGAGGGCGAGCGGCGAGCGAGAGGGCGAGCGAGAGGGCGAGCGAGAGGGCGAGCGAGAGGGCGAGAGGGAGGTCTCCTTCTCTTTCTTTCCTTTTCTCTTCTTTCTCTCTCTCTCACCTTTCGCAGGGGGGTTCTGAGCTCTCTTCCAAAGAAGGCTCCCCTTTCTTTCCCTCCTGGTTGGAAAGGCAGCCCCCATTGTGCCCTTCTTTCTCAGCCATGGCAGAAGCAGATCAGCAGAGCCTTGGAAACGTCTCACTTGCTTCCTCTTCTCTCTCTCTCTCTCTCTCTCTCTCTCTCTCTCAATTCGAGGCAGGAAACCCCTCCATCCTGCAGCCATCTACACTGCAGCCTGGATGAGGTTTGGCACCACATTGGCTCAATGCTGTAGCATCCTGGGAGTTGTAGTTTGGCAGCCTGGGAAAAAGAGCCCCTCCTGGAAGGAACCCATCCTAGCGAGAGGGCGAGAGGGCGAGCGAGAGGGCGAGCGGCGAGCGAGCGGCGAGCGAGAGGGCCCGCCAGAGTGAGTGCCTGCCTTCCCTCAATAATAATTTCTCCTCCCTATTCTACTAAATTAATAATTAAATTTAAAAAATATTTAAAAATATTGAAAAAAAAGGGCGCCATCTTTACAAAATGTTTTGTAAATATTTACGAAATTTCGTAAATACCGAAACTTTTTTTTGGAAAGTTTTGTAATTATTTTAAATATCGAAACAAAAAAACACCCCAATTACAAATCGATTTTAGAAACAATTTTTTTCTTGATCAAACAGGCCTACTTTCCAGCCAGTTTTTAGATATTGAAATGGGAGAATACAACATTTTGACTTTTAGATCTGGAAGAAAAATGCATTGGGGCATCACTGTTTTGGAGGAGTAGTCATCCTACAGAGGATGTGTTTATGAGACTGGGCAAGACCCAGAATTGGATAGGAATTTGGAAATTCTTTTCTCAGTTGATTTTGATGTGAACTGGCTAATTATTGCCTCACTTACAAATGACTGAGGTGAATCACAAAATTTGTCCCTAAGCTTGGCTCCACATTCATAGTCTCTTGCTCTAGGATAGTGTTTCTCAACCTGTGAGGGTTGCGAGGGGGTTTCAGAGGGTCACCAAAGACCTTCAGAAAACACAAATTTCTGATGGTCTTAGGAACCCCTTTGGCAAAGAGCACCAGGATTGTGGCACAGCTGGCTGAGTGTCAGCTGCATTAAGATCACTCTGACCAAAAGGTCATGAGTTCGAAGCCAGCCCGGGTTGGAGTGGGTTTCCAACCAATTGTGTGTAGCCTGTTGTCGACCTTTGCAACCCGAAAGACAGTTGCATCTGTCAAGTAGGAAAATTAGGTACCACCTTAAAGTGTGGGGAGGCTAAATTAACTGATTTATGAGGCCATAAAGAAGACTCCAGCAAAGCATTCCAGCGGGGAAGAATGCGGGGAATGCGGAAGTGCTTCATCAGCGTCGCAGATGGATGATGAAAGCGACAGCTCCCCTGGCGGCCAGAAAAAGTTAAATAGCCTCTGTGTATGTCTGTATATGTTTGTATGTCAAAAATTGGCATTGAATGTTTGCCATATATGTGTACCCTGTAATCCGCCCTGAGTCCCCTGCGGGGCATTTTATTGAGAACATAGAAATGCTGGACCACTCTCACAACTACCATGTCAGACTACACATAGAAGCCATTGAAATCCACAAGCATGTGGACAATTTCAACAGAAAGGAGAAACCATGAAAATGAACAAAATCTGGCTACCAGTATTAAAAAAACTCTAAAATTACAACAGCAAAAAAAAAAAAAACCCAGAGAGGAAACAAACAAGGACATCTAATCACCTCTCAACAAAAGTTTGCTCCAGGCACTGTCAGGCCATTATATGCTGATGAGGGTGGTCAGTTGAAACATTCACTCCTAGCTCCAGCAGACAAGAGTCCTTTGTCCCACCCTGGTCATTCCACAGATATATAAACCCTTTTTCCTAGTTCCAATAGACCTCACTACCTCTGAGGATGTTTGCCTTAGGTGCAAGTGAAACGTCAGGAGAGAATGCCTCTAGACCATGGAATTTTAGCCTGAAAAAACCTACAACAACCCATAGCTATTCTTATCAGAAAACTAACTTCCATATTAAAAGAAAGTGATAGAATTTGAGTATGCCGGCAATTGTAAAAAAAGAAAGAAAAGAATTTGTGTTGAATAATAAATGTTATGGAAGCGAGTTGCATCTGCGTGCTTTCCCAAATGCAACTTGAAGCCAAATGCTCTTTTAGTCTGTTTACCTGCTTTCAGAGCTCTCTTGTTCCTCACCGCAGAGCAGTAGTTAACATCTGCATCTACTGGAACTGGAACATCTGGTGGGGTTTTCTACAGTCAGAATCGGCAGACAAGCCTCTCGCAAATTGTTTAAAGGGATGTCAGTTATGTGCCTGCTCATTACTCTTAACTGTTCACTTCTTGAAGCAATTACTCAACTGATCAATTATGCCTCCGTCAAGTTAAATGCATGGCTTAAATGCTAAAAGGTTCTGCCTCTAACCAGGTCCGCTCCACGAGTAATTCATTCGTGATGGTTCCCCCCTCCCCGACACTACTGCCACCCATTCTCTCTCTGCGTCGAGAAATAACAGTTTATATTCCGACTGGTATTAGCTTCCATTCCAATTGCATTTCTCTTTTAATTTGTTTGTTATTCAAACAAATGAGGTTGTTTTACCCTGTTGCATTGTGTATTGTACCTTATAAGATTTGAGCATTGGCTGATGATTTGATTACACCGAGCACAAACAAAGATGAATGTTTTCGGAGGCAGGAGTGATTTCATACTGGGTGGCTGTGCTCGGGCTGATACAATTCATTTCAGACATAATAAATACCGTAGTCCAAATTCATTAAAGCAGAGCTAATGAGGATAAGTTGAGCTTCAATGGCTGTGGTGTTCCTCCCCCCCCCCCCCATCATAGAGATGAGGATGAGATGACGAGAGATGGGGAGTGTTTGTTGGCAAAGCAAAAATATGAAGTTATGAGAGAATCTCTGTCACATATACCAGTGCTTCTGAATCTTTGACCCTCTGATTGTTTCAGCTCTCATAAGTATGGATAATGTTCAAAGATGCCAGTTGTCAAATACGAGGCATGGTTGGAGGTCTAGGACCCCATTGACTCTACCATATTATGAAGCTTGAAACTGCATTATATGATCAGTGTAGACTCATGTAAATAATAATAATACTATATTTTACTATATAATAATTTCAACTACAAGGGTTGAATGAAAAGTAATGCCTCCACCTTCGTTACTTGGGTTTGGATGGGAATATTTTAATAAATCAAAGGCAAAAATAATGGCACACATCATGAGGAGACATTATGAGGAGACAGCAAAGCCTAGAGAAGACAATTATGCTGGGGAAAGTGGAAGGAAAAAGGAAGAGGGGCCGACCAAGGGCAAGATGGATGGATGGCATCCTTGAAGTGACTGGACTGACCTTGAAGGAGCTGGGGGTGGTGACGGCCGACAGGGAGCTCTGGCGTGGGCTGGTCCATGAGGTCACGAAGAGTCGGAGATGACTGAATGAATGAACAACAACAACAACAATAATATAATAATAACATGTTTTAGTAATAATACAACATAATCACTGGGTTGTTGTAGGTTTTTTCGGGCTATATGGCCATGTTCTAGAGGCATTCTAGAATGCCTCTAGAACGTGGCCATATACCCCGAAAAAACTTACAACGACCCAGTGATTCCAGCCATGAAAGCCTTCGACAATACCACTATTTACTTTTTCACATAATCACCAGACAATTGGATACGTTTCTGCCAACGATGAACAAGTTTTCTGAAGCCATCACAGAAGAAGTCGACACTCTGTTTCCGCAACCAGTATCTCACAGTTCTCTCATCCTTGATACACATCATGCACAGATCTTCTGATAGCCAAGCAAAGCAATACTGTGACCCACACATTCTTGTGAAATGCCGATTATGCTTGAAATTTCTCTCTGAGTGATATGACGATTGTCCTGAATCAATCTGCCAACCTTTTGCTTGTGAAACTCGGTGGTTGCTGTCACAGGACCCAACTCTTTGTTTGTCATGCAAGTCAGATGTTCCCACCTCAACATCTTTAAACTTACTCGCCCAACAACACACAGTACTCACATCAACACAATCACCACAAACAGCTTGCATTCTCTGATGAATCTCCTTTGGGGTGACACCTTCTGCTGTCAAGAATTCAATGGCTGCACATTGCTTTAATTAGTGGAAGTTAGTTGTGTTTTCCATGTTTCGTGCAAATATAAACATAATTGGATTGCAAAACTCCTGAATGCTGAAAAGTAAAGATCGTCCAGTTTCTCAGAGGTGCATGTTATGATTTTTGTATAAGGTAGCCTTAAGATGCAATCTACTTAAAATACATTCGATGTTATCCACTTTGAGTAATGGACTCTGGAGACTATTTTGTGGATATGCCTTCAAGTTGCCATACTTTGGAAAAACTTGAAGGCACACAAGTAAGTATGTGGTTTGTATTGCCAACAGGCAATCGTTATTGTCTTTCCCAGTTCTACATACTCAATGGACAAAAGCAATCCCGAATGTGAACATTTTCTCCTAGGGAAAAAAAAAACATAAAAATAGGCAGATTTTTCCACCAGACTACGGGGAGATTTTTCCCCCCTTGCATAACACATGAGGATGAACCTGTTCACAATGCAATTCATTAATGCATGTCTATTCAGAAGTAAACATCACTAGGATTGGCAGGATGTTCTCTCAGGGAAATCTGTATACAAAGGGTGAGTAGCAAAGAGATTTTGCTATAGTGGTAATGCTTTGGGTTATCTGCAGCAACTCAACAAGGATTTATATCCTCACTGTGGTTGTGGATCTTTTCTTTGTTTCTGCTTCAAAAATAGAAGACTTCTTCAAGTTTTCACCCCTCTAGGTATAATTATAACTTTTTGCACATTTTTATAGCAAAGCAGATCCAAACATTTTGCTGGATATGAAAGCTCCCTCTTCATATATGTGCATATAAATATCCCCCACTATAGGACCCAATGTTAGCTCACAATGTTAAAATCAAAAAAATAAGTGACAAGCTTAAGTTATAATATGGATGAATAATTAAAACAATTAAGTGAAGTTGTCAAAGAAATTAGTTTAAAACATAATAAGAAAGAAATCAAATAATAAAGGAACTTTCAGTTTATATTGTTGTGTCGTTTATTATATTGGTTTTTATTTTATGTGTTTTTATTTTCTGGTTTTGTTATGCTTTTGTGTTATGTTGTGTGTATTGTACTGATGGGCGTGGCCTCATGTAAGCTGCACCGAGTCCCCCTGGGGGAGATGGAGCAGGATTTAAATAAAGTATTATTATTATTTTCCCAGTCAGGCTGGGCCTACATTGCACTATGTCCCAGGATCTGATCTCAGATTATCTGCTTTGAACTGAATTATGTGAGTCTCACATAATGTGAGTTAGAGCTGATCTCTAACTGGAGGTCAACTGTGACCAGCAGTGCTGTAGATTTTGAAGAGGCATGAATGGAGGGTGAAAGGGAGAAACATGCCAAGAGGAAGGCACGTCAAGCCAACCCTAACCAGGACCACCTTCCATCTGGAAACTGATGTCCTCACTGCGGGAGAACATGCAGATCAAGAATAGGGCTCCACAGCCACCTACAGACCCACCACCAAGACACCACATCTGGAAGACAATCATCCTCAAGCTACAAGGGATTGCCTAAGTAAGCAAGTAAGTCTACATTGCCAGATAATCTGGGATAAGCAAACAATCTGATATCAGATTTTTGGATATAGGGTAGTGTAGGTCCAGCATAAGGCCCCTTATAATAATCATCATCATCATCACCACCACCACCACCATCTTTATGGAATTGTATTATTTTGTATTGTTTTATTGTATTCTTATGTTTTTATTTATTTAATTGTGATGTTTTGTTTTGTTGTTCTGGTTTTATTTTGATGTAATGTACTGTTGGGCTTGGCCGAGTCCCCTTTGGGGAGATGGTGGCGGGGTACAAATAAAAATTATTATTATTATTATTATTATTATTATTATTATTATTATTATTATTATCCCCCCAAGAGGACCTAGGGTGGTTTCCAACATAGGCAAAACATTCAATTGCCAAAAGGAAAACAATACAACAGAATTAAACATCATAAAACATAAAATACTACTAAAACGATCACACAAAAAATGATATACAGTTTCAATTTTACTCAATCGGATGGATTCAAAATACCAAATGCCAGAATTACAGAATGGACATGGGCTCTGCTGCTTGGTTTTGAATCCCATTATAAGCCAAGGGATAGGGCTGGGCGGTTTCGTTCGTTAATTTCGTAATTCGTTATTGATTCGTATTTAAATTAGCTTACGATCCGATATTGAGCCATGCAGGAGCAACTAAAAATCGAAACGAATTTTTCAATTTATTTCGTAATTGTTTCGTAATTGGTTCGAAATCATTTCGAAATCGTTTCGAAATCATTTCGTAATTGTTTCCGTATGTCTGGTGCAAGTTTTATAGTTGTTGTTTGTTTTATCAGTGATAAAAAAATAAATTATCACACCAACAGTCAACAACAGAGGGAGAGGGAAGCTTCAGAAGTTCCCCCTGTCCCATTTGGCGGGTTTTTTAGCATATTGCGCAATCGCGTCCGCCATTAACGAATCGATTCGTAATTGTTTCGTAATTTCCGAAATTTAATTTTTTAAAGAAAAATTTCGGAATTCTTTTAAAAAACGAAACGCAATGGACCCCTAAAAATGAAACGAGTTTAGAAACAAATTTTTCCGTTGTTACCCAGCCCTACCAAGGGAGGATTTTTCAGCCTATAAAAATGTCTGGAAAATCCGTCTTATCTTCGAGTATATATGGTAGTTTCTCTTCTCCAAGCCATTGGCATGTTTTTTCCTTAAATCAAGATATCTCACTGCTTCTTGCATTCTAATGTTTCCATCTCACTTGAGGTTAGTAGACTAGAGGATCCAAAACACTCTGGGCAGTTTGATCCTCCAAGAGATGGGAACGAGCCCAAGGTGACCAGGAGAAATGTGTTTGCCTCCTCCTACTGAATGGTAGGGCTGACCCTAACTACAGCAACAGCAAAGCAATTGTCCTTCGCATTAATTTATACTGCTGTAATGTCTGAATTGTGAGTTCCTTTCACTTCCTGAATTCATCATTCTTAACTGAGTATAATTCTTTTGTATCAGGCCCCAATTGATGGATCGTAGCATTCATGGTATAAACAAACAAAACTAAATTAAATGTTTGTTTCCAGCCTGAAGCCTGCCCACCCCCTAAAGACATGTTGTGATAATCGACCTATTTGTTTAGATTTCTGGAGAGAACAGATTAGTGTTACTGACATTTCTTCCACTGGAAAAGTAATGGCACAAAGACGACGGATCTGGGAAAAGAGATGTTCGCTGTGACTGCCAAAGAATCAGTTCTGGAAATGTCCAATAAACAGGATCTGAAAGACAGGCTGGGTCTCAGGATGTATTCGTTAAAGGGTTTTATTCCACAAATGAGCTCACTAATTCATGGAACAAAACCTTTTATGATCCTCAAGCTCAAAACAGCCCACTAAATACTGGAGTAAAACCTATTTGTTTGCATCATGGGTTTCCTTCATATCATTCTTCCTATTTATCATTTTGCTAATGTCAGTCTGTGTCCATATACATCCATTATCCTTCTTTCATTAAGATCTAAGACAGCATTTCTCAACCTGGAGATTGAGACCCCTGTGGGTGGTCACAAGCGGGTGTCAGAAGGGTCACCAAACACCATCAGAAAAAATAGTATTTTCTGTTGATCATGGGGGTACTGTGTGGGAAGTTTGGCCCAATTCTATCATTGGCAGGGTTCAGAATGCTCTTTGATTGTAGGTGAACTATAAATCCCAGCAACTACAACTCCCAAATGTCAAGATATATTTCCCCCAAACTCCACCAGTGTTCACATTTGGGCATATTGAGTATTCATGCCAAGTTTGGACCAGATACATTATTGCTTGAGTCCAGGGTGCTCTCTGGATGTAGGAGAACTACGACAACTCAAGGGCAATGCCCACCAAACCCTTCCAGTATTTTCTGTTGGTCATGGAAGTTCTGTGTGCCAAGTTGGGTTAAATTCCATTGCTGGTGGAGTTCAAAATGCTCTTTGATTTTCGGTGAACTATAAATCCAAGCAATTACAACTCCCAAATGACAAAATCAACCCACTCAACCCAACCCACCATTACTCAAATTTGGGCATATAGGATATTTGTGCCAAATTTGGTCCAGTGAATGAAAATACATATTGCATATCAGATATTTACATTACGATTCATAACAGTAGCAAAATTAGAGTTATGAAGTAACAACAGAAATAATGTTGTGGTTGGGGGTCACCACAACATCAGGAACTGTATTAAGGGGTCGTGAGATTAGAAAGGTTAAGAAACACTGATCCAAGGGAAGAATTCCTGAGAATGTAGTAGGTTTGTCTTGTGATATATGAAAGAAGGCAGAGATGACATGTATGCACAAAGAACTATGTTCCGATTGAGTACATAGAAAGAAATGGGATAACAGGCATGACTTTCTCATTGACCTCAAGAGCAAACGATGTGAGAAATTGTGCAGTCTCCATCTCTGAAAGCTTCTAGGAACAGATTAGACAACCATGACTTAGAGACTTCCAGCTCTATTTCCTTTGCGTTTCTAAACATGTAGATTATGTCACGGTTCCTTAGTGAGACATGTATCACCGCAGTCTGGTTAAAAATGTACAGCAAGCCATGCATGTAATAGGGCTAATTTCAGACCGTAAACAGGGGGCATGACAGGGCATGTCATAACAGCTTGCTCACGAAAATAAAGGTGGCTTCCCTGTGATAACAACTATCCCTGGTTCTCTTGGAAGAGTACAGAGGTCATTGGAAGGTACATTTTAGAGCAGCTTTTCTCAACCTTCCTAATGCTGCGACCCTTTAATACAATTCCTCATTTTGAGGTGACTCCAACCATTAAGTTATTTTCATTGCTAATTCAGAACCGTTATTTTGCTACTGTTATGAATCTTAATGTAAATATCTGATATGCAGGATGCATTTTCATTCACTGGACCAAATATGGTACAAATACCCAATATTTGCAAATGTGAATACTGGTGGGGTTGGAGGGGGATTGATTTTGTCATTTGGGAAGTGTAGTTGTTGGGATTTATAGTTCACCTACAATCAAAGAGCATTTTGAACTCCACCGGCAATGGAATTGAACCAAACTTGGCACACAGAACTCCCATGACGAACAGAAAATACTGGAAGAGTTTGGTGGGCATTGACCTTGAGTTTTGGAGTTGTAGTTCACCTACATCCAAAGAGCACTGTGGATTCAAACAATGATGGATCTTGACCAAAATTGGCAGAAATACACAATATGCCCAAATGTGAACACTGGTGGAGTTTGGGGAAAATAGATCTTGACATTTGGGAGTTGTAGTTGCTGGCATTTATAGTTCACCTACAATCACAGAGCATTCTGAACTCCACCAGCAATTGAATTGAACTAAACTTGGCACACAGAACTTCAATGACCAACAAAAAATACTGGAAGGGTGTGGAGAGCATTGACCTTAAGTTTTGGAGTTGTACTTCACTTACATCTAGAGAGCCCTGTGGACTCAAACAATGATCCATCTGGACCAAACTTGGCATGAATACTCAATATGCCCAAATGTGAACACTGGTGGAGTTTGGGGGAAATATATCTTGACATTTGGGAGTTGTAGTTGCTGGGATTTATACTTCACCTACAATCAAAGAGCATTCTAAACTCCACCAATGACAGAATTGAGCCAAACTTCCCACACAGAACCCCCAAGACCAACAGAAAATACTGTATTTTCTGATGGTTTTTGGTGACACCTCTGACACTCCTCCTGCCCCCCCCCCCCCCCCCCCCCCCCCGCCCCCATGGGTCCCAACCCCCAGGTTGAGATACACTATTTGAGAGCACATTATTGAGTTTATGAAGGTCTGGATCTTGTCAGACATAATAGGGCAAGAGGCTGTATTTCATCATGATTTCTATGGTAGAGAAATGTGTGCACCAAATAAATGAGAAAATGGACAAATATCAAATCCCTTCTAAGCAAACAGAATGAGTTAATCTTATACATCCAAATTATCCTGGGTATTCTATGTCGACTTGTTTTGTTTACGTCAAGATTGGTATTACTTTAACAAACCATTATGGTCTCTCTCCCCTTCTCTTCCCACAAAAAAAGCAAAACAAAACCCTTAATGTAGAACCTGTAACCAGATATGCGGAGGTAAGTAATTTTAGCTTGGTAAATATCATCAGCCAGTATTAGCAAATTGCTCAAGGACATGTTTTCATGTGCGATGTGAGAAATAATCTACTATACGCTGACAAAAAGGGAAAGTATTTAAACCAAATGTAAGACTTTGTTACAAGAGATGAACGCTTTAAATAATATATGCTTGTTTACAATGTCTTGGCTCCTGGGAGAGGCAGCCGGCCGAATGTCAAACTTGGTAAAACATTGCCCTCTGCTGGTTGCCGCAACTTTGCCGTCCTTGGCTTCTTTGTTCTTCTTCTGCATTTCTGGTAATCTGCTAAAATGACTTTTGTTTCATGTGAGTTGCAAGATAAGGTCATAATTACAAGGTTTTATTGTAAACAGAAAATGCAGACAGAATTCACGATGCAACCTTCTAATGGAGACATATGTAGTGAAGGGGTGACTTACACAGTTCCCTTTGCCCTAATATCAAGTCCTTGACTGTCTATTTCACAGAAAAATGCAAAGAGGGAAAATGCTGGCTGACAAAAGGAGAGGCACCAGATTTTCCGGTACTTTTCCAAAGACGCAATCTTTCACGTTGTGTGGTTTGTTATTTATCGTATCAGGAGCGAACCAAACAGTTATATTGTATTTTAAAAAAAAACAGGAAATTTGAAAACTTGGCATTCTATTAAATATCCTTTGACCAGTAGTTGGCCACTTGGAGTGCCTCTGGTGTTGCCTCAAGGAGGTCCTCCATTCTGCATGTGGCAGGGCTCAGATGGCATTGCCATTATATTACATTTCTAACAGAACAAAGCAAACAAACAGACAAAATACAAAACTTGTGAGTTTGGTAGTTGGTTAAATGTCCTTTGACCAGTATCTGGCCCCTTGGAGTGCCTCTGGTGTTGCTGCAAGAAGGTCCTCCATTGTGCACGTGGCAGGGCTCAGGTTGCATTTTAGTAGGTGGTCTGAGGTTTGCTCTTCTCCACACTCGCATGTGGTAGATTCCACTTTGTGGCTCCATTTCTTAAGGTTGGCTCTGCATCTCATGGTGCCAGACCGCAGTCTGTTCAGCGCCTTCCAAGTGGTCCAGTTTGCTGTGTGTCCCTCATTTAGTATCAGCCATTGGTTGAGGTTCTGGGTTTTAGCCTGCCACTTTTGAACTCTTGCTTGCTGAGGTGTTCCAGTGAGTGTCCCTGTAGATCTTAGAAAACTATTTTCGATTTAAGTTATTGGCATGCTGGCTGATATCTGAACAGGAGATAGGCCGGAGATGTCATTGCCTTGGTCCTTTCACTATTGGCTACTACTACCCGGCAGATGTCAAGTGGTACAATACCAGCTAAACAATGTAATTTCTTCAGTGGTGTAGAGCACAGACACCCCGTGATATTTAGGCATGTCTCATTAAGAGCCACATCTACTGTTTTAGTCTGGTTAGATGTGTTCCACACTGGGCATGCATACTCAGCAGCAGATTAGCAAAGTGTAAGGGCAGATGTCTTCACTGTATCTGGTTGTGATCCCCAGGTTGTGCCAGTGAGCTTTCATATGATGTTGTTTCTAGCGCCCATTTTTTGCTTGGTTTCAGGCAGTGCTTCTTGTAGGTCAGAGAACTGTCCAGATTAACTTCCAGGTATTTGGGTGCACTGCAATTCTCCAGTGGGATTCCTTCCCAGATCATCCTCAGAGCTCGAGATGCTTGTCTGTTCTTAAGATGTAAAGCACATGTCTGTGTTTTAGATGGATTAGGGATCAGCTGGTTTCCCCTGTAATAGGCAGTAAGAGCACCTAGAGCTTGTTAATTGATTGATCGATTATTGAAAGTCGAACTATTTCACTCACCAGAAGCTGGTTTCTTTTAATCTGAATTCTTCCTTTCAGTTCTTTATATCATTTTTCACCTCAATCACAAAGTAAGGGTGGCAGCTATGGCCACACTAGTGCAGTTTTGTATAATAAAGCATGGTATCTGTTGCATTCAGCTTTGCAGGTCCCATGAAAGACTTTCCCCCACGGTCCTGGAGTCCAGCAGGGACACTCTTTTGTTCAGTTGCTAATGAGGGTGGTTGGCACAATTAGCAGCAAGGATCGAATATATTCCACATCAACCACGCCTGAAAAGAATGCAATGATCTGAATGGTCTTGCCAAGACCCATATTGTCTGCCAAGATGCCTCTTTTCCTTCCATCTCTGTATAAGCCATACAAGAAGGCCAGCCCTTTTTTCTGGTGCTCAAAGAACTTGTACATTTCTCCTTAAGTCATCAACCCACTCAGGCACACATCCACAAAGTCATCCTCCTCCTGGTCCAGGGCCAAAGAAGCCAAGGCTTCCTTCAACTTTTTGATGTTCTTCAGCTATTCACTGGGATGGATTTGTAAAGCTTGTCTGAACAGTCGAGTGGATTCCTCCAGGTTCCCATTATGAGCCTCTTTCTTTCCTTTTTTAGACATATATTCAGCACTGTTCCACTTGCATGGAACCCTCCATGATTGTCCAAAATCTAAGTCCTCCACCAAGGCCACTACCTGGGAGCATGTCTCTGGACCACATTCCTTGCCTTTATCTCTGGAGGCAGGATGGCCAAGAACTGCCCCAAGATTAGCAGTTCCAGGATCTGCTTCTTGAATGCCTTTCAGCTTTCAGGCTTGGGCCACTTGCTCATTTATTTATTTATTTATTTAAAAGTTTTCTATACCGATCTTCTCACCTCCAAGAGGGACTCAGATCTGGTTCACAACATGTGTTCATATACAAAAATACAAACCACACAATGTATTATCATTACACAATTAAAAACATATTACAATACAACATCGTCATCATCACAATTACACAGCCAAGTCGACAAAACATTCATGGTCATAATTCACAGTTAATCATTATTCTTCCATGTGGACCAAAGTTGACTCAGTTATCAAAGGCCGCATTCCAGAGCCAAGTCTTTGTTAGCTTCCTGAACGTCAGGAGGGAGGGAGCAGTTCTAATCTCCTGTGGGAGGGAGTTCCAAAGCCGGGGAGCCACCATTGAGAAGGCCCTGTCTCTCGTCCCCACCAACCAGGAAGGCTTTGGCATCGTCCCATGGTTCCTCCCTCGACTCAGAGGTCCCCCAGTTTGGGTGAGGGCCTTCCAGACTCTTCAGGAACTCCTGCCATTGGGTTTTCCACTGTTGCAGCGAGTCCTTGTCGGGCTCCTGTTTCACCTCCGCTGGTCTCCATCGTCCCAACATGGCAGCTCCTTTTCACTTCCCATGGCATCTGCCCTGGTATATGACTTGTAAGGTCTGCTTGGGTCTCCATTTTCATGCTTGGATAGTAGCCTGAAACGGTAGGAAATGCTAGACTCTACTGCAACAATCTTAACATCGGCATGGAGCTTTCTGCCATCATCCTTCCAGTTTTTTCCATCTAAATCCAAGAACTCTGGCTGAAATCTTTGTCCTTTTCCTCAAAAAACCTCCAAGAAAGAAAAGCAAAAGGCATAAGTTTCCCAAGAAGCTGAACCAGGAAGAGGAGGACACAGCCCACATCTCTTATCCAAAATGAAGAAAGAAAGAAAAATGTGGTATCTGAAACACTGTTGTTTGGTTTTCAAGAAAACAAACTTTCATGTTTCCCCTTTTTCTGGGGAGGAGTGCAAAAAGAAACTGAAAATCGGGGGAGAAAAGCGAAAGGCTGTGGAGCTGCCATGCTTTTCTTACTGCGGGGATGCAGCCAAGGTTGTGAATACCTGTTCTTCATAGCTGCAACTTGTGGACCATTCTCCCTCTCTTTTGTAGCTTCTCTGCCTTGCAGCCTTCCCTATGGAGCTTTGCAAGGCTGCTGATTGTTGATTGCTTGGAAACCGAATGAGGCTTTCTTAGTTTGGTTGTTAAAATAATTGTCGTTATTGTATGATTGTGACTGGCAACAGCGGCTACATCAATAACAACCACCAATGCCCTTGTTTGTCTTTCAGGCCCTCAGCAAGCAGAACCCTTGAAGCCCCGAGAGAGGAAGCAATTATCTTGTCTAGTGGCCTTTCTGGGAAGGAGAAGCAACTCGGAAGGAGGCTGCAAAGCACACACACAGGCACGGCTCTTGTAAAATACAGAGTACACCGCTCCTCAGCCCACCTTCTTAAATTGAGCACCGAAGGCTTGCACTGCTGGGTTTTGCCAAATTTCTCAGAAATGTTCAAGGAGAAAATAAGTTGCCTCTGTCTCCAGAAGGGAAAGGGATTCTGAAAGGATGGGAGGGGATTTAGCAGCATACTAGTTCCAGATGCTTTTGTTCATAGGCATTGAACTGCATTATATGACTGTGTAGTAGTAGTAGTAGTAGTAGTAGTAGTAGTTGCTGTTGTTGTTGTTGTAGTAATACAACACACATCCTCAGCTGCTGCAAGAAGATCGCGCAGACAGACTACAAGCAGAGGCACAATGCAGTTGCTCAGACGATCCACTGGAACTTGTGCCACAAATACCATCTGTCTGCATCAAAGAACTGGTAGGATTTCAAGCCTGAAAAAGTTACAGAAAATGAACCCGTCAAACTCCCCAGGACTTCCGAATTCAGACAGACAGACTTTTGGATTACAATACTCCTGACCATGATCGTGAGGAAAAAACGAAGTATGGATCGTCAATGTTGCAATCTCAGGCGTCAGCAGGATTGAAGAGAAGCAACTAGAGAAGCTGACACAATACGAGGATTTAAAGATTGAACTGCAAAGACTCTGGCACAAGCCAGTCAGGGTGGTCCCAGTAGTGATTGGCACACTGGGGGCAGTGCCTAAAGACCTTGGCCTGCACTTAAACACATTCGGTGCTGACCAAATTAGCACCTGCCAGCTGCAAAAGGCCCCCCCTACTCAGATCTGCACGCATTATTCACTGGTACATTGCACATTCCTAGACACTTGGGAAGTGTCCGATATGTGATCCAATACAACAGCCAGTATAGTGATCTTGTTTGCTGTCTACTAATTTTGTTGTGTTTCAAATAATACTACTATTTTATTTATTTATCATGTCAGGAGCAGACCAAACAGTTGCATTGCATTTTTAACAAAACAAACAAACAAAACACAAAGTTTGCAAGCTTGGTAGTTGATTAAATGTCCTTTGAGCAGTAGCTGGCCACTTGGAGTGCCTCTGGTGTTGCCGCAAGGAGGTCCTCCATGGTGCATATGGCAGGGCTCAGGTTCCATTGCAGCAGGTGGTCAGTGGTTTGCTCCTCTCCACACCCGCATGTCGTGGATTCCACTTTGTGGCCCCATTTCTGAAGGTTGGCTCTGCATATTGTGGTGCCAGAGTGCAGTCTGTTCAGCGCCTTCCAAGTTGCCCAGTCTTCTCTGTGCCCAGGGGGGAGTCTCTCATTTGGTATCACCCATGGATTGAGGTTCTGGCTTTGAGCCTGCCACTTTTGGACTCTCGTTTGCTGAGGTGTTCCAGCGAGTGTCTCTGTAGATCTTAGAAAACTATTTCTTGATTTAAGTCATTGGTGTGCTGGCTGATACTCAAACAGGGGATGAGCTGGAGATGTCACTGCCTTGGTCCTTTCACTATTGGCTGCTACTTCCTGGCGGATGTCAGGTGGTGCAATACCGGCTAGACAGTGTAATTTCTCCAGTGGTGTAGCGCACAGACACCCCGTGATAATGCGGCATGTCTCATTAAGAGCCACATCCACTGTTTTAGCGTGGTGAGATGTGTTCCACACTGGGCATGCATACTCAGCAGCAGAGTAGCATAGCGCAAGGGCAGATGTCTTCACTGTGTCTGGTTGTGATCCCCAGGTTGTGCCAATGAGACATGAGAGAAGCCTCCTCGCAGGATTGCAAGACATCCGGGCATCCCCTGGGCAACATCTTCATAGACAGCTGGTTCTCTCACTCCAGAAGCGAGAACAGACAAGCATCCTGAGCTGAGGATTACCTGGGAAGGAATCCCACTGGAGCATTGCAGCGCACCCAAATACTTGGGAGTCACTCTGGACCGTGCTCTGACCTACAAGAATACTACTACTAATAATAATAATACTTTATTTATACTCCACCACCATCTCCCATAGGGACTCACTGCAGCTTACAAAATAGCACACAAAGATGCCATACATAAAATACATAATACATAAAATTAAAATTCTGCAGCACTGCTAGTCATAGCTGACCTCCAGTTAGAGTGCTAATTTTGCTTTCCAGTCTCTGTTTGGTAAAATGATTCAAAAGAAGTTGTTGATTAAGTCTTTTTTACTATTTAGAGCCAATGGCTGTGAATATTGTTCTGTATTCCTTGCTTCGTAAAGATTATCTACATCCAAGCAGCATGAGCCTTTTCAAAAACACAGAGGCAGAAACCTCTCTGTTCCAAACCCAACATAGGGAGTGGAGACACGCAAACACATTATTTGTTGTAAAACCTAGTTCAGCCACAGAATTCTCATGCTGCAACTATTCTCTCTCTCTCTCTTTCTCTCTCTGCCAGCTGCAAAAATGCCAAATAAATATTAGCTGATAAAATCTACAGGGTGCAGGAACTGGAAAACAAGGTTAGCAGCAGTGTTCAAGCTGTGATGCCTCCTCCTAGAAATGTCGATAAAGTTGTCCCACTTTTCCCCTCCCCACTTTTTCTTTCTCCTGAAGCCCAGAGATGAATTCCTTCCTTCACCCCTTTCCCATTTCAATTTACTGCTTCCAGAAACCTTTCTTTTTCTTTAACAGGTGGTACCCGAAGCAAAATTTGACCACATAGAAACGGAGAGCCAGCCCATCATCCCCTGCTTTGGATGCTCCATTACCTTCTCAGTTTCCAGTTTTCACTCCCTCGCTTCTCAAAAGCCAGCTAGCAGTCTTTGTCTACCAAGCAGGTCTTAGTTATGCAATATATGGGGGTCGTGAGGGGTGTCAGAGGAGTCGCTAAAAACCATCAGAAAACACAGTATTTTCTGTTGGTCATGGGGATTCTCCGTGGGAAGTTTGGCCCAATTCTATCATTAGTGGGGTTCAGAATGCTCTTTGATTATAAGTGAACTATAAATCCCAGTAACTACAACTCCCAAATGTCAAGTCTATTTTCCGCAAACTCTACCAGTGTTCACATTTGGGCATATTGATTATTCATGCCAAATTTGGCCCAGATCCACCATTGCCTGAGTCCACAGTGCTCTCTGGATGTAGGTGAACTACAATAACTCAAGATCAATGCTCATCAAACTCTTCCAGTATTTTCTTTTGATCATGGAAGTTCTGTGTGCCAAGTGTGGTTCAATTCCATCGTTGGTGGAGTTCAGAATGCTCTTTAATTGTAGGTGAACTATAAATCCCAGAAACTACAACTCCCAAATGACAAATTCAATCCCCAACCCCACCAGAATTCAAATGTGGGTGTATTGGGTATTTGTGCCAAATTTGGTCCATCAGCATTGCCCCCAAAAAATCCAGCATATCTCTTGAGAAGACAGGCGGACAAATATCAGTGTCTAGAAGACGCAAAGACCACCAGTATTGAAGCAATGGTCCTCCACCATATTTATTATTTATTTATTTACAGTATTTATATACCGCCTTTCTCACCCCTAGGGGGACTCAAAGCGGTTTACACATAAATAATGGCAAAATTCAATGCCTTACATTGGGCACCGATATGATGCCAATATAAGCAATTACGATAGTAAAACCACAATTATACATAAATCATAATTAAAACAATACATCAACAAGCATTAAAACAATAAAACAGTCTCGTCAGTCAAATCATAGCTGGTCCATCAATTTCACTGGACCAGCTACGTTGTTCAAGTGCCTAATCACTGTCTCCAAAAGCAGTTACTCCACTCTAAACTCAAGAACACAAACGGAAGGTTGGAGGACAGGAAAAGAGATTTAAAGATGGGCTCCAAGCCAACCTTAAAAGTTGTGGCATAGACACTGAGAACTGGAAAGCCTTGGCCCTTGAGAGTTCTAGCTGGAGGTCAGCTGTGACCAGCAGTGCTGTAGAATTTGAAGAGGCACGAATGGAGGGTGCAAGAGAGAAACATGCCAAGAGGAGTGTGCATCAAGCCAACCCCAAATTTATTTATTTATTTTTTGTCATGTCAGGGCAACCAGTCAATTGTATTACATTTCTAACAGAACAAAGCAAACAAACAAAATACAACATTTGTGAGTTTGGTAGTTTATTAAATGTCCTTTGACCAGTATCTGGCCACTTGGAGTGCTTCTGCTGTTGCTGCAAAAAGGTCCTCCTTTGTGCATGTGGCAGGGCTCAGGGTACATTGCAGCAGGTGATCAGTGGTTTGCTCTTCTCCGCACTTGCATGTCGTGGATTCCACTTTGTAGCCCCATTTCTTGAGGTTGGCTCTGCATCTCGTGGTGCCAGAGCGCAGTCTGTTCAGCGTCTTCCAAGTCGCCCAATCTTCTGTGTGCCCAGGGGGGAGTCTCTCATTTGGTATCAGCCATTGGTTGAGGTTCTGGGTTTGAGCCTGCCACTTTTGGACTCTCACTTGCTGAGGTGTTCCAGTGAGTGTCTCTGTAGATCTTAGAAAACTATTTCTAGATTTAAGTCATTGACGTGCTGGCTGATACCCAAACAGGGGATGCACTGGAGATGTCACTGCCTTGGTCCTTTCACTATTGGCTGCTACTTCCCGGCGGATGTCAGGTGGTGCAATACTGGCTAAACAGTGTCATTTCTCCAGTGGTGTAGGGCGCAGACACCCTGTGATAATGCGGCATGTCTCATTAAGAGTCACATCCACTGTTTTAGCGTGGTGAGATGTGTTCCACACTGGGCATGCGTACTTAGCAGCAGCAGCGTAGCATAGCGCAAGGGCAGATGTCCTCACTGTGTCTGGTTGTGATCCCCAGGTTGTGCCAAATGAGACCACCTTTCAACTGGAAACCGATGCCCTCACTGTGGGAGAACATGCAGATCAAGAACTGGGCTCCACAGTTATGTACTCACTGCCAAAACACCAAACTTGGAGGACAATTCTACTTGGACAATGAGGGATTGCCTAAGTAAATAACATTTTGCATATTAGATTTTTACATAACAATTCATAACAGTAGCAAAATTACAATTATGAAGTGGCAATGAAAATAATGTTATGGTTGGGGGGCACCACAACATGAGGAACTGTATTCAGGGGTCATGAATTACGAAGGTTGAGAAACAATGCTCTAGAGCTACAGGAGTTAAATTTTTCCCTCCCTGATGGTATAGTCAGCCAGTGAGCAGCAACCCTTGCAGATACCGTTCTTTTGAATTTGGGCATGAGAATAAAACAGATTTCTCCTTTGCTAAGATTTCTTTATTCTTTAGAATTCAAAGATTTCACAATGGAAGGGAATGTAATCCTTTCTGCATAGTCATGTGAACCTGGCCTTTCATGCCTCATGTTTTCTTGTCCATAGTCACCTGGCAGACCAGTGCCAGAACTATGAAAAGAGCTTCTGTACCAAATTTAGAGGGGAAAATATTGTTCAGAGAGCTGTATGAAATGTGCAAAAGGAAATGTGCCCTTTCCTATGTCACAAAACATACCCGCATCTTAGCCAAAGCATACCAGCAGTAAGTAGATGTTGATTTCCTCTCAAGCAACACTCAATTCCATTTGGAGGACCATGAGACATATCATTCCTACACAATACACAACCATAGGTGGTCAAGTTACCTTTCTCTCTTTGACACTCACGTCACGTATACACATGCCAATCAGTAAAAATTAACCCATGTGGATATAGAAACTAGAAAAGATTTTAAAATGGAAATTGCAATCTATGAATGGAAGAGTTAAGAAGTCATAGTGGCATTACTTACTCCTGTTAATAATGCACCTCCTGAGGACTGAAAATTGAAAACAATGCTGATATCACAGAACATCTGCAATTTTTTTATCTGCAGCTATTTGTAGCAGATAAGTGGACTTGAAAATTGTAAAAGTCCATGAGCTGGCTCTTTATTTATTTGTATCTGTCTGTTTGTCTGATTATGTCAAGGGGTGGAAGATAACTTCTCTTGTGGACTTATACCACGATTATACAAGGCTGTCTCATTAGTGCATTGCTTCCTTGCAGATTGGAATATGCACTCAATCCATGTGCATGGATGATCTGCAATTTGGAGCCACAGTGGTGCAATGGGTTGAACCCTTGTGCTGGCTGAACTGCTGTCCTGAAGGTTGGCAGCTCAAATCCACAAGATGGGGTGAGCTCCCACCTGTCAGCTCCAGCTTCTCATGCGGAGACATGAGGGAAGCCTCCCACAGGATGGTAACACATCCGGGAATCCCCTGGGCAGCCTCTCTGCAGACAGCCAATTCTCTCACACCAGAAGCAACTTGCAGTTTCTCAAATCACTTCTGACACGATTTTTAAAAAACTGCAATTAATGCACAAATGCACAGTGTATAATTATATCACTGTTTGATGGATCGAACAGTGATACAATTATACAGTGTGCACTTTGTGAATTAAGATATCAGCATGTGTGTTGACATGGCATGAAACTCTGTCCTTGCACAGCCTGTAACTTAACACATCAGTTCCACACTGGACACAAAATGCCCAATCTCTTCTATAGGAGAAATAATATATGCATAAGACACCAGCAAACATCTGTTTGTATATCTAATAGTAAACAACGTAATCATAAAAGGTTTTTTGGGTAATACTTCTCCTTTTCGTACTTCGGAACACTGGAAAGCAAAGAGAGAGAGGCATGGGGAGAAGGAGGAATGGAGTTGAAAGTGACCCCCTAAACTGACTTTTTTTTTTACTATGGAATTTGCTATTGCAAAAAGGTAATAATGGCTCCCATCTGAGACAACTTTAAAAGGCTGTTGTACAAATGTTTGCAAAATTTATGGATGGGATTCTCATTAACTACCAATCATGATGGATATATAAAGCCTAGAGTGGTTGTTAATATGATAGAGAATCAAGTTCAAGACCTTGATGAGTCTCGAAAGCCACTAGATGATCTTTGGCTAGTCACTATCTCATATAACAATAAAAACCATAGCGTTGTGAGGAGCATAATGGCAAAGAGGAGCATTGCATATGCTATCTGGTGCTTACTAGAACAATATCAGAAAGAAAAAACAATGAATAAATAGTTCTGTCCAAGGCAAGGTGGCATCTCAAGGAGGAGGCACTACCTTGAAAAAATATGTGTTTATATGTTTCCTAATTTTTGAGATCTAGTGCTTGATGTTTAGTGTACCATTCTTAGTTCATCACCAGGTATTGTACCTTCGGGTATAAGAAAGTGTTTATCCTTATATCCCAGATTTTGGACCCTTCTAGACAGGCCCTATATCCCAGGATATGATCCCAGGTTTTCAGCATTAAACTGGATTATATGAGTCCACACTGCCAGTTAATCTTGGATAAGCAGAAAACCTGGGATCAGATCCTGGGATGCAGAGCCTGTCTGGAAGGGCCCTTAGAGTCCAAGATTGCCCTGACTTGGCAATCCAAGATACAAGGTTTATGCATTAACCTAGGGATATATTTCTCAACATATTTCTTATCAAAGACAACAACAATTAATTTGATACGTTTACTTCCTACTGTGATGAAGCCTGGCATAGTGGGTTAAACCCTTGCAGGTTCGAATCCGGGGAGAGCTCCCTCTGTCAGCTACAGCTCCCCATGCAGGGACATGACAGAAGTTTCTCACAAAGATGGAAAAACATCAAAACATCCAGGCAATGTCCCCTGGGCAACATCCTTGCAGACGGCCAATTCTCTCACACCAGAAGTGACTTGCAGTTTCTCAAGTTGCTCCTGCCACGAAAAAAATGGCAATTTGCAATTCATGCAGAGAATGTAGTTTTCTATACAAACCATGTGCAAATTTTACAAAGAACAAATCCCCAATTATAGTAAATTTTATGTGCAAAAATTCATATTTCTGCATTGAAATTTAATTTTCCATGCAGAAAATGCTGTTTCTTGTGTTTGTCTGAAAAAATAATAGCAATGTGCGAATTTTTCACACGATCAATCTCAAATTGCAAAAATCATCATTATCTTGTTTTTTGATCATTTGAGAAAAAAAGTTTTCCAGTATCTTTTCATACCTTCATTAGCCCTTGCACTCTGTGCCAAAAAAGCTGTTTCTTGTGTTTTCTGCAAAAACAATAGCAATGAGCGAATTTTTCACATTATGAATCTCAAATTGCAAAAATTACCATTACCTTGTTTTTTTATCATTTGAAAAAAAAAGTTTTCCACTATCTTTTCATACCTTCATTAGCCCTTGAACTCTGCCAAAAAAGCTGTTTCTTGTGTTTTGTGCAAAAACAATAGCAATGTGCAAATTTTTCACACGATGAATCTCAAATTGAAAAATTACCATTATCTTGTTTTTTGATCGTTTGAAAAAAAATCCAATATGTTTCCATACCTAGATTAGCCCTTGCACTCTGTGCCAAATTTACCTTGTTTCCCTGCAGCTATCAAGTCATATGTAGTGCTGCTAAGGCTGTCAAGAGACCGGAGAGGGGGAGACAGATGGAGGAAATCAAATAGCAAGGACTGCCTCTCATCTTCACTGCAGCTCTCCTGAGAGAGAGGAAAGGGAGACTGTCATGGAGACAGGAGGCAAGCCAACTGCCCAGTCACCTCCTTTCTGCCCTCCTCTCTCTGTTTAGTGACCTTAGTGGCATCATGGGGAGCTTGGCAACTGCCCAAGGGCAAGGAAGGTAAGGAGCTACTCATGCACACCATTTCACAGTGCAAGATTTGGGCCATTTACACCCAACACTTTCCATAATGTAACCAGTAGTTTGGCCCAAATTCTCCTCTTTTGAACTGAACAGATGCATCAGGGGCATCACTTTTGTAATTGATGAACCATGCTCTTTATTTATGGAATAAGCTTCATAGGCCAAATTGTCCTCTCACATTTTGTATCAATACAGCACGTGTGTGAAGTTGCAGCTCATATAATGTGCTTATTATCTCTCCTGCTTTTATATCACTTCTCTGGCCCTTGCTTCAAAAGGTCTGCAGTTTCCAGCCTCCCGTTTGCTCAGTAACCATATGGAAGTCTTACCCACCCTCCTTCCCTCGCTCCTTCCCTCTCTCTCTTTCTCAAAAAACTTATTATTTCAGCATACCCAAAGATGTTCTTTAAAGGATGAATTAAAGCGTGTGTTCTGTCTATGCAGGAAACAGGATGTCAGCACTCTGCTAATTGCAAGCATAGCACATTATAAAATATGCTAATAAGAAATTTATCTCCACTGAGCCACAAAGTGCAACTGAAAAATTAAGGGTGAAAACATAAAATTGGTGGAAAGGGCAAAATCATATGACAGAGGCCTGGGCTGCGTTGGACTGTAATTGCTACTGCCTTGGGTTCAGTCCTGCTCTTATTCGAAGCGGTAACAAAATTGTAGTGGAACTAGGTAGTCGCCTTGGTCTGCAATTGAGGACAAGGGAAAAGTTTGAGAAAGATGATACCTAACTTGTTGGGAGGAACATTTCTTAAAATGTAGCTCAGACATCAAAGTTTCTCAGGAGGTGTATCAAATATTCAGATTAAGTGGGACAATTGAGCTAAAGGCCCTTCCTCGATTCCAACTGCCACTGCCCTGGCCTCAAAGGTAGAGAAGAAGAGCTGGGCATGACGCCATCATGCTTAGGGCCATAGGTAGAGGAAATGTCTTCCATCCACCCCAAACTGCCACTGTTGTGGCCTCAGAGGAAAAGGAAAAGGCATGGACAACTCCTTGATGCCTAGGCCCAGAAGGAGAAGCAGATGAAAAGCCCTTCCTCTATCCCAGCTGCCACTGCCCTGACCTCGAAGGTAGAGAAGAAGAGGTGGGCATGACTCCATCATGCTTAGGGCCATAGGTAGAGGAAATGCCTTACATCCACTCCAAGCTGCCACTGTTGTGGCCTCAGAGGAAAAGGAAAAGGCATGGACAACTCCTTGATGCCTAGGCCCAGAAGGAGAAGCAGATGAAAAGCCCTTCCTCTATCCCAGCTGCCACTGCCCTGACCTCGAACGTAGAGAAGAAGAGGTGGGCATGACTCCATCATGCTTAGGGCCATAGGTAGAGGAAATGACTTATATCCACTCTAAACTGCCACTGTTGTGGCCTCAGAGGAAAAGGAAACGGCGTGAACAACTCCACCATGCCTAGGAACAGAAGCAGATGAAAGGCTCTTCCTCTATCCCAACTGCCACTGCCCTGATCTCAAAGGTAGAGAAGAAGAGGTGGGCATGACTCCATCATGCATAGGGCCATAGGTAGAAGAAATGCCTTACATCCACTCCAAACTGCCACTTTTGTGGCCTCAGAGGGAAAGGGAAAGGCATGAACTACTCCACCTTGCCTAGGACCAGAAGCAGGTGAAAGGCCCTTCCTCTATCCCAACTGCCACTGCCCTGGCCTCAAAGGTAGAGAAGAAGAGGTGGGCACGACTCCATCATGCTTAGAGCCATAGGTAGAGGAAATGTTTTCCATTCACTCCAAACTGCCACTGCTATGGCCTCAGAGGAAAAGAAAAAGGCGTGAACAACTCCTCCATGCCTAGACACAGAAACAGAAGCAGATGGAAAGCCCTTCCTCTATCCCAACTGCCACTGCCCTGACCACAGGGGAGCTATTGCTTCATTCACTATGACATTGAGCCTTTTGAGCATAGTATTTCCTCCTTGCTCTCCGATATTTTTATGGTGTCATAAATTAACCTCCCCACTTTAAGCGGTCCCTAATTTCTCTACTCACAGCTATTTTCAAACTACTTAGGTGGACAGTAAGCTGGCCTATTTTTAATAGCTATTAACAGTCGGGTGCTCAACCCCAACTCAAACTTTGAACTTGCCACCTTTTGGTCGGCAGTGATTTATTGCAGCTGATTAACCAGCTGTGCTACAAAATAAATATATTTAGGATTGCAACCTTAGTTTGGATCCAGTCCACTCAATGTATGTTATGATGAAAGGTGTTACCTTGACATTGTGTGAGTTCAAAGGAAAAGAAAAGGGGGGGAATCCAAAGTGGTTCCCAATACGAGGGTTGAATGAAAAGTAATGCCTCCACCTTCGTTACTTTGGATGGGAATATTTTAATAAATCAAACGCAGAAATAATCCTTAGAATGTGCTCTTTAACTACCACTGTTCACTTTTCCACATAATCACCAGACAATTGGATACATTTCTGCCAACAATGAACATGTTTTCTGAAGCTGTCACGGAAGAAGTCGACACTCTGTTTTCGCAACCAGCGTCACAGTTCTCTCATCCTGGGTACCCATCATACACAGATCTTCCAATAGCCAAGCAAAGCAATAATGTGACCCACACATTCTTGTGAAATGCTGATTATGCTTGAAATTTCTCTCTGAGTGATATGACGATCATCCTGAATCAATCTGTCCACCTTTTGCTTGTGAAACTCGGTGGTTGCTGTCACAGGACGTCCAACTCTTTGTTTGTCATGAAAGTCAGATGTTCCCACCTCAACATCTTTAAACTTACTCGCCCAACGACGCACAGTACTCACATCAACACAATAACCACAAACAGCTTGCATTCTCTGATGGATCTCCTTTGTGGTGACACCTTCTGCTGTCAAGAATTCAATTTTATTTATTTATCGTGTCATCCGCAACCAGAATATTGTATTACATTTCTAACAGAACAAAACAAACAAACAGATAAAAAAACACAAATTTTGCAAACTTGGTAGCTGATTAAATGTCCTTTGACCAGTATCTGGCCACTTGGAGTGCCTCTGGTGTTGCCGCAAGAAGGTCCTCCATTGTGCATGTGGCAGGGCTCAGGTTGCGTTGCAGCAGGTGGTCAGTGGTTTGCTCTTCTCCACACTCGCATGTCGTGGATTCCACTTTGTAGCCCCATTTCTTAAGGTTGGCTCTGCATCTGTGGTGCCAGAGCGCAGTCTGTTCAGTGCCTTCCAAGTCACCCAGTCTTCTGTGTGCCCAGGAGGGAGTCTCTCATTTGGTATCAGCCTGGTTGAGGTGCTGGGTTTGAGCCTGCCACTTTTGGACTCTCGCTTGCTGAGGTGTTCCAGCGAGTGTCTCTGTAGATCTAAGAAAACTATTTCTTGATTTAAGTCGTTGACGTGCTGGCTGATACCCAAACAAGGGATGAGCTGGAGATGTCTCTGCCTTGGTCCTTTCACTATTGGCTGCAACTTCCCGGCGGATGTCAGGTGGTGCAATACCGGCTAAGCAGTGTAATTTCTCCAGTGGTGTAGGGCGCAGACACCCTGTGATAATGCGGCATGTCTCATTAAGAGCCACATCCACTGTTTTAGTGGTGAGATGTGTTCCACACTGGGCATGCATACTCAGCAGCAGAGTATCATAGCGCAAGGGCAGATGTCTTCACTGTGTCTGGTTGTAATCCCCAGCAGGGAGCTTTGAGATGGTAGAACAGAAGCTCTCTGAAGCTCTAGGTGCTCTAACTGCCTATTACAGGGAAAACCAGCTGATCCCTAATCCATCTAAAACACAGACATGTGCTTTTCACCTTAAGAACAGACAAGCATCCCAAGCTCTGAGGATTACCTGGGAAGGAATCCCACTGGAGCATTGCAGCGCACCCAAATACCAGGGAGTCACTCTGGACCGTTCTCTGACCTACAAGAATAATTCAATGACTGCACATTGCTTAAGTTGCACTGACTGACCGTCTGCGCAGGGTTCCATACACTGTACTTTAACAACAGAAACCATTCAATGTTAAGGCTTCCTGCCAAAAGGGAACTGTAGAGGAGAGTCTACTGAACAAGCCAGTACCTGCCGCATAGCAGTACTACCATCTGTTGAGGAGTTACGAAGGTGGAGGCATTACTTTCCATTCAACCCTTGTATATCAAGGAAGTACAATGATAGGTGTGACAAAGAGACAAACAACCCCAATCTATGACACTCCGTGGAAAATAAAAGGCAAAATAATAAGTCTTCTTTCTAGCAGTGAACTTTAGTAGGTCTGCTTTCAGCTCCGACCTGCTTTTTCTGCCCTGGTTTCAGGAGCATTTGCACTCCTTCCTGCCAAGGAAGTCTTCCGAGTTGAATTGAATGGATGGTGAGAGGCCTACTGAGAAGAGAGGTCACTATAGGTCAAGAAAGTAATGCAGCTAAAAGGAAAATTAAACCAACTCTGTGAATGAATTATAGGTTAACTAGTATTCTGTTCAGCGGAGCACTTGTCGGTGTTATTTATATCAGTTTCTGCAGGGAGAAATGTAATAAAATGAACACTCCAAGAATAAAAAAGAACATTACCTACCCCTCAGGCAATCACATTTCCATGACTTTTTCTTCTTTTCCTGTTCAGTGGGGTTCTTGAGTGTTCCACTTTGTAATAAAGTTAAACAATTCTTTGATCAAATTTATCAATTTTTACCCTGTTCGCACATTGTGCCTGAACACTTTGTAAACGCGGTTGTTCAAAATTGCATTGCGGACTAAAGACACGGGGCTCCCTGCTAAGCCATTCCCTGGCACAAATCCCCATATAAACCATACATCCCCTAATATGTTCAGAAGGAATAAGGGGAGTATTACTTCCATTTCTACTTTCTCAACAGGAGACTCGATCCACCCATGGAAGGTCTCAGATTTATTTATTTATTTATTTATTTATTTATTATTTGGTTTACTTTTACCCCGTCCTTCTCACCCCGAAGAGGACTCAGGGCGGCTTACACATCCAAGGCACAATTCGATGCCCGTAACAAACAACAGCAATAAAACAGAATAGCACAAATTAGCAATCAACAACAATACATTACATCTATACCCGCTTAAACCAATAAAACCACTAAAATTTCATACAAACCGATACAAACCAATTACTCCTTATTGCCGGTCAATGTTCACTATCACATAGTTCAGAGTTTCCTATTTGTCTGGTTGTCCTTCCTAGTTAGCAGATTGCCCGAAGGCCTGGGCCCACAACCACGTCTTTACCTTCCTCCTGAAGGACAGGAGTGATGTCGATGCCCTGATATCCACTGGGAGTGAGTTCCACAGGTGAGGGGCCACCACTGAGAAGGCCCTGCTCCTCGTCCCCACCAGCCTCGCTTGGGAAAGCGATGGGGTTGAGAGCAGGGCCTCCTCAGATGATCTTAAATTCCGTGGTGGGACGTAGAGGGAGATACATTCGGACAGATATGCTGGACCAGAACCATACAGGGTTTTGTAGGTCAAAACCAGCACCTTGAATAGGGCTTGGAACTGAACCGGCAGCCAGTGGAGCTGACATAGCAGAGGAGTGGTGTGCTCTCTGTATGTCGCCCCGGTGAGCAGCCTGGCTGCCGCTCGCTGGACCAGTTGAAGTTTCCAAACCGTCTTCAAGGGCAACCCCACGTAGAGTGCGTTGCAGTAGTCTATTCGGGATGTAACAAGAGCATGGACCACTGTGGCCAGATCAGACTTCCCAAGGAACGGGTGCTTGGGATGTCCTTCTTTGTGAATTTCTGTGAAAAAAGTGCATTCGTACTTAACCATCTGTCAACATAGTTCTCTTGGTGCTAAAAAAAGTTCTTGTCAGGTTAAAAACGTACCAATATGTCTTTCTGTGCATATTTTGAAAAAAATATTTAGGTATGGGTATTCCCCCCCCCCCCCCTCAAATTACATGTTATTCTGGAAACAGAACTGTACAAAATGATGGGTAAAATTGTGCACAGTTGCATGGATCACAAATAGATATTGCCTTTGCTAGCTATCAATCACTCTGGAAAAATATGAAAAAAATGTGTATAAGTATATACTGGGCAAGAATCATTGTGTTTCCCTTTTTAAAAATTAGCATGTTTCAATGTGTTGTCAAAGGCTTTCATGGCTTCTCTGTGCAGTCTGACATGGTGGTTGTGAGAGTGGCCCAGCATTTCTGTGTTCTCAAATAATATGCTGTGTCCAGGTTAGTTCATCAGGCACCCTGATAATGGCCCATTGCAACATTCACACCTGCCTCCAACAGACAAGAGTTCTTTCTCCCACCTTGGACATTTCACAGATATATAAAACTCACTGGCCTAGTTTCTAACAGACCAGTTTCTAACATATATGTACTGTCGAAGGCTTTCATGGCTGGAAGCTCTGGGTTGTTTTGTGTTTTCTGGGATGTCTGGCCATGTTCCAGAAGACTTCTCTCCTGATGTTTTGCCCACATCTTTGGCAGGCATCCTCTGAGGCTCACAACCTCTGAGGATGCCTGCCATAGATGTGGGCAAAACATCAGGAGAGAATGCTTCTGGAACATGGCCATACAGCCCAAAAAACTTACAGCAACCCATTGCTTGTTTCATTTATGTATCTGGTTTCTTCCAATGATCTCAAACCAATTTATATGCATCTACTGTTCCTTGCAAGTCAATCATTTCAACCAATGTATCAAACTTCCTCTATTTGGTCAGTGCAGCATTTTAAATTTGCAATGCAGATAGCAAAGCTGTTGTAATACTTGAAGCCGTGCATTCAAGATCAAGTCTTGAACAGAGAAAACGTCTGGACATGTTGGCTACTACTCTAGGAATTGTAGTCCAGAAAAGACTTTCCCCCTATCTACAGATCCACTAAGAAAATCCAACAAATGCTCCATTCAGCAAAGGACAAGAGGGATCCTCTCACCTCTGCAGGAGCCTACCGTATCCCATGCAGCTGTGGACAAGAAGTCTCCATAGGGACCCCCAAACGCAGCAGCATTTCCCAGACACGTGTCAAGGAACATGAAAGGTACTGCAGATGAAGGGTACCCCTTTAGTTAGGCACCCCAAGGCTGGTGACAGAAAGCAAGCAGTCTCCGTAGGTGAAGCAAAATCTTTATTCAAGTGTGGCCACACAGGGAGAAACAGCCAAGACCAGTGTCTTCAAAGAAGGCTGTCTCTGCCATTTGGATATTTCAGTCACCTTATATACATGTCTTTTCGCTGTGTCATGGGCACACACCTCTCTTATCGGATCAACCATTCAAAAACATGTTTTTTTCATATTTTGCCACTTCAGTGTCTTTAACTGATAACCCTCTACAAACTACGTAAACACACACATTATTGTTACAGATAAGCATTCTGGGTGTTAACCCACCCTGGGTACTCCCTGGGCGTACTTGACAATGGAGCATCTTGTGTCTTCTAGATACATTATCTCCTCTTGGCTTTTGGTCTTCTGCAGGCCAGAGGAGAGGGACAAGCCTCCATTTAGGTTTGCATTTCAGCAGTCTGTGAAAGGGTTAACAGAACTTAGATTTAAACACTTCTAAGTTCTGTTAACCCTTTCACAGACTACTTCAACCCGAGAAGTCAGCCATAGCAGAGCACCTGATGAACCAGCCAGGACACAGCATATTATTTGAGAATACAGAAATGCTGGACCACACCAACAACCACCATGTCAGACTATACAGAGAAGCCATTGAAATCCACAAGCATGTGGACAATTTCAACAGAAAGGAAGAAACCATGAAAATGAACAAAATCTGGCTACCAGTATTTAAAAAAAACTCTAGAATCAGGACAGTAAAGAAAGAGCAACACTCAAAAAACAGGGGAATTCCTGACATGAAACAATCAGGACCAGTTAACATCTCCCAACAAAGGATTCTCCCAGGCAGGAAGCAGCCAGGCTTTGAAGCTGCAAGGCTACTCAATGAGGATCAAGCTGGCCAGTTGCAACATCCACACTTGCCTCTAGCTAACAAGAGTTCTTTCTTCCACCCTGGACATTATTCCACAGATATATAAACCCCATCTTCCAACAAACCTCACAACCTCTGAGGATGCCTGCTATAGATGTGGGCAACATGTCAGGAGAGAATGCTTCTGGAACATGGCCATACAGCCCGAAATACCTACAACAACCCAGTGATTCCGGCCATGAAAGCCTTCAACAATATTTATTTATTTACTGTGCTTATATACCGCAATTCTCAGCCCAAGGGTGACTCATTGCGGTGTCTTGTCCCAATATATTAATAAATTTATTTTTATACCCTGCCACCATCTTAGATGAGCAAGTGGAGTTTATATAAATTGCTCTGGAATGATGTCCAGGGCAGGGACAAGAATTATTCTCTGTAGGAGACAAGTGGGAATATTGCAACTGGCCACCTTGATTAGCACTGAATGGCTTTGCAGCTTCAAAGCCCGGCTGCTTCCTTACTGGGGAAATTCTTTGTTGGGAAGTGTTAGCTGGCCCTGATTGTTTACTGTCTGGATTTCTCCTGCTTTTTAAGTGTTACTCTTTATTTACTGTCCTGATTTTAATACTGGAAGCCAGATTTTGTTCATTTTCATTCTCAACCTCTGAGGATGCTTGCCATAGATGTGGGCAAAACATCAGGAGAGAATGCTTCTGGAACATGGCCAGACAGCCCAGAAAACTCACAATGACCCAGTGATTCCAGCCATGAAAGCCTTCGACTACACTTTCCCCCTAATTTGTGACTCTTAAACTAACAATAGAATGCCATTTCTCCTTCTGTTGCTGATCTTCATATTGTTTACGTCCTGAATCCTGTTGTCCAAGACATCATAAGGCAGCTTGTTTTTGGAAGTTTAAACAGCTCTTCTAACCTGATTGTTTTGTTGCTGTTTGACTTATTTTTGCACATCCTCTGTGACATATTATATTACATCTACGATTGCAGCTTCCCAAATATAGTTGGTTAAGATGTTGCAATCTTATGGAATTTACTGCGGAGCCAAGCTGGTTCGGTAAAAATGGTTCCTTCTAAATATTTGTCAAAAAGCAGAGCAGTTTTGGCGAAGAAATCAAAAGAACCGCAGGAGGTGAAAGATACAAGATACCAAAGATGTGATGCTGAATATAAAGTAGAAAGAAAGGATGGAGGCAAGGCACATAAAAGCCTGATGAGCAGAGTGACTGAATGCTTTTGAGAGAAAGCAAATGAGCAAAAAGAACATACGAAGCAAGTAACTTCAGCTGGTCCAAGTTCTGCATATTTATTGATACTAACCAGTAAGAATCTGATAACCTTGAGTACATGACCGCATTGTCCTAGATCCAATTTTGGTTTCTCATAACGCTTAGCCTCATTCTTAGGGATTATGAATAATTTGAAGGACTCGACCTAAAAACTCAGTTGTGCTCTGCTCTGTCTACTAAAAGCCACAAGCTTGACACATGAGATCTCTACAAAATAGGGATGTGCGATCCATTAAAAATGGTTCAAATGTCATTACAAAACTGGAGGGAGGTGTGTCCTGGTGCTTCATCTCTAAAGTGTTTCTAAAGTACAGTTTGTGAAAAATTCAATACTATATTGAGAGTAACAAAATTGTGTTAGTAAAGGTAAAGGTTTCCCCTTGACATTAAGTCCAGTTATGTCCGACTCTGGGTGTTGGTACTCATCTCCATTTCTAAGCCGAAGAGCCAGTGTTGTCCATAGACACCTCCAAGGTCATGTGGCCAGCATGACTGCATGGAGCACTGTTACCATCCCGCCTGAGCAGTACCTGTTGACCCATTCACATTTGCATGTTTTCAAACTACTAAGTTGACAGAAGCTGGGACTGAAAGCGGAAGGTCATGTCGGTCCTCCAGATTCAAACCTGGAGATTCTTAGTTGGAGTCTGAAAGTCTCAGAGGTGTGTTCTGGTGCTCCATTTCTAAAGTGCTTCTAAAGTATAGTTTGTGAAAAAATCAATACTATATTGAGAGTAACAAAATTGTGTTACTAAAAGTAAAGGTTTCCCCTTGGCATTGAGTCTTATTTGAGTCCGACTCTGGGGGTTGGTGCTCATCTCCATTTCTAAGCCGAAGAGCAGGCGTTGTCCGTAGACACTTCCAAGGTCATGTGGCCAGCATGACTGCATGGAGCACCGTTACCTTCCCACCGGAGCAGTACCTATTGACCTACTCACATTTGCATGTTTTCAAACTACTAGGTTGACAGAAGCTGGGGCTGACAGGTCATGTCGATCATCCACATTCGAACCTGTGACATTTCGATCAACAAGTTTTGAATCTCAGAGGTTTAACCCACTGCGCCACCGGGGGCTCCAAATTGTGTTCAGTCGCTTCCGACTCTTGGTGACCTCCTGGAGCATCTCAGGCCAGAGCTCCCTGTCAGCTGTGGCCACCCCCAGCTCCTTCAAGGTCAAAGATACTATACTATCCACTTCAAAGATACCATCCACCCACCTTGCCCTTGGTTGGTCCCTCTTCCTTTTTCCTTCCATTTTCTCCAGCATCATTGTCTTCTGTAAGCTTTCCTGTCTTCTTATGATGTGGCCAAAGGACTTCCTCTTTGCCTCTACTATCCTTCCCTCCAATGAGCAGTCAGGCTTTATTTCCTGAAGTATGGACTGGTTGGATCTTCTTGTGGTCCAAGGCACTCTCAGAACTTTCCTCCAACACGACAGTTCAAAAGCATCTATAATCCTTCGCTCAGTCTTCCTTATGGTCCAGCTCTCACATCTGTAGGTTACTATGGAAAATACTATTGCTTTGACTATGTGGATCTTCATTGCCAGTGTGATGTCTCTACTCTTTACTATTTTATTGAGTTTGGTGCTAGCTCTCCTCCCAAGAAGGAATCATCTTCTGATTTCCTGGCTGCAGTCTGCTTTTTTGTTGTTGTTCATTCGTTCAGTCGCTTTCAACTCTGTGTGACCTCATGGACCAGCCCACGCCAGAGCTTCCTGTCAGCTGTCACCACCCCCAGCTCCTTCAGAGTCAAGCCAGTCACTTCAAGGATACCATCCATCCATCTTGCCCTTGGTCGGCCCCTCTTCCTTTTTCCTTCCATTTTCCCAAGCATCATTGTCTTCTCCAATCATTCCTGACTTCTAATTATGTATCCAAAAGACTTCATCTTTGCCTCTCACCTCCTTCCCTCCAATGAGCAGTCGGGCTTTATTTCCTGAAGTATGGACTGGTTGGATCTTCTCGCAGTCCAAGGCACTCTCAGAATTTTCCTTCAAAAGTGTCTGTTTTCCTTCGCTCATCCTTCCTTATGGTCCAGCTCTCACATCCATAGGTGACTACGGGGAATACCATTGCTTTAACTATGTGGATCTTTGTTGCCAGTGTGATGTCTCTACTCTTCACGATGTTATTGAGATTGGTCCTTGCTCTCCTCCCAAGAAGGAGACGTCTTCTGATGTCCTGGCTGCAGTCTGTTATCAGTGCCTAATATTCTTCTTATTGACTCATCATGGATGCTTATTGCAATTTTTCTGAGGCTGGTGTTTCTCCATGTTTTATTTTTAAAAAAACCCTCTGAAAATGATTGCCAACACAAAGCAGGAAGAAAACTCCTCCAACCCTTATTTTATGATGAATGTTCTGCTTCAGCATTTCTTTGTACACTACATTTAATACTTTAAAAGGGCATTTAACTGTTATGAGGCATAAAATCAATCTTGATTATTATGAGGAATAAAAATCTCAGCATTTTGCAGAGACAGTAAAACTTTCCAGAAAAAAAAGATTTTTTTGGTGAAAAAGTAAATGAAGATGAAAGAATAATAAATGATGGCCCAGAAAGTTTAATTGATCTGAATGCTCCTGGCAGGATCTTTATCCAAAGAGCATATCTGTGATTGACCTGCAATTTGCTTCAGCTGCAGTGATGCCGAAAGCATTGCTATGTGTGAAATCTCATCCAGAATTTCATTTGGGTCCAGCCCATAATTTGATCCACTTCCTTGTAATGTTGTAAATATTATGAAAAATTGAGAACATATTGCTTATTTATGTCTCACATTTATTGGTTACCATTCCACAAAGTACATCATGGTTTGGTTTTATTAAAGTTTTAAATTGGATTTTCAAAGTATTATCACAAAAAAGAAGAAGAAAGAAACCAAAAGAAAGAGGAGAGGAAAAGAAGGTGGGAGGAGGACACAGAAATGCATAGGTTACATACAGGGACAACCAGATACAGTGAAGACATCTGCCCTTGCACTGTGCTACTCTGCTGCTGAGTATGCATGCCCAGTGTGGAACACATCTCACCACGCTAAAACAGTGGATTTGGCTCTTAATGAGACATGCCGCATTATCACAGGGTGTCTGCGCCCTACACCACTGGAGAAATTACACTGCTTAGCCGGTATTGCACCACCTGACATCCACTGGGAAGAAGCAGCCAATAGTGAAAGGACCAAGGCAGAGACATCTCCAGCTCATCCCCTGTTTGGGTACGTCAACGACTTAAATCTAGAAATAGTTTTCTAAGATCTACAGAGACACTCGCTGGAACACCTCAGCAAGCAAGAGTCCAAAAGTGGCAGACTCAAACCCAGAAGCTCAACCAATGGCTGCTACCAAATGAGAGACTCCCTCCTGGGCACACAGAGGATTGGGCAACCTGGAAAGCACTGAACAGACTGCGCTCTGGCACCACGAGATGCAGAGCCAACCTTCAGAAATGGGGCTACAAAGTGGAATCCTCGACATGCGAGTGGGGAGAAGAGCAAACCACTGACCACCTGCTGCAATGCAACCTGAGCCCTGCCACATGCACCATGGAGGATCTTCTTGCAGCAACACCGGAAGCACTCCAAGTGGCCAGATACTGGTCAAAGGACATTTAACCAACTACCAGACTGACAAGTTTTGTATTCTGTCTGTTTGTTTACTTTGTTCTGTTAGAAATGTAATGTAATGGACTGGTTGCTCTGACACGACAAATAAATAGGGACAGGCTAAACATTTACATTTCTGACCACACGTTCTTGAATGTGCATAAGTAAAATACATGTGTGGCTTTTTAAAATTATGTCAGAAGTGACTTTAGAACATACTGCAAGTCGCTTTTGGTGTTACAGAATTGGCAGAATTTCCTAGCCGTTATACATTGTCATCTACCTTACTTAACTACGTTATCCTTTAACTAGTTCACATAGTGCCCCCCCCTCTCCAAAATTAGTCTGTTGTTATTGTTGATGCTAGCTATTTTTGTTATGTTGTTTTATGCTGATTTTATGCTGTTTTAATTGTTATTGCTTTATTTTAATTGTATTCCGCCTGGGCTTGGGCCCCATGTAAGCCGCCCCGAGTCCCTTCGGGGAGATGGAGGCGGGGTAGAAAAATAAAATTCTTCTTCTTCTTCTTCTTCTTCTTCTTCTTCTTCTTCTTCTTCTTCTTCTTCTTCTGTCTACACTGATTTGGGTGGTCCCTCATAGCCCAAGGGTGATGTTCCTCCATGTGCAGTGTTTTGTTGATGGGTCCGTAGGTGACCGTGGAGCTCAATTCTCAATCTGCATGTTCTCCTGCAGAGAGGTCATCTAGAAAGTGGTCCTGGTCAAGGTTGGCTTGATGCTGGCTTCCTCTTGGCACATTTATCCCGTTTGCCCTCCATTCGTGCCTCTTCAAATTCCACAGCACTGCTGGTCACAGCTGACCTCCAGTTAGAGTGCTCAAGGGCCAGGGCTTCACCAGTTCTCAATGTCTATCGATGTTACAGTTTTTAAGGTTGGCTTTAAGTCCATCTTTAAATCTCTTTTTCTGTCCACCAACATTTTGTTGCCATTCTTGAGTTGGGAGTATAGTAACTGCTTTGGAAGCGACTTCAGAACATACTGCAGGTTGCTTCTGATATGAGAGAATTGGCCATCTAACAGAGACATTGTCCGGACAGCCAATTCTCTCACACCAGAAGCGACTCGCAGTCTCTCAAATCACTCCTGACATGAACAAAAATTGCCTCCAGATCATCGGCCATCCCATGTCTTTTCTCGTATCACCCTGCCAGAAGGCCAAGACTTGCCTTTGCAGTTAAAACAGTTTGTACTAAAAGCATTTTTTAATATGGGTGCCCGATGCCTTTAACACCAATTTATTTTAATTTCAATTGCATTGTAAGTGGATTCATGTTTTAACTAATGCCTTTTATGTTTTAGCCTATATTGTTGTATTATTATGACCTGCCTTGAGGCCCATTTGGCGCAAGAAAGTCAAATGCAATAAATCACTGTAGTAAGTGAAGAAAAAGTTAATCTGGTTGGGGGAGAAAGAGGCACCCAAGACCACATGCATATATCATACTTGGACTCATCCCAGTGGTATCTATAATTACTTTCAGTGGCCACAAAATATTGAAATAGATAGCCCTGTCTCCCATCAAGTAGAATCCTCCTTATTTGTTTGTTTTAGGGCTGGGCGGTTTCGTTCGTTAATTTTGTAATTCGTTAATAATTCGTTATTTTTTTATAACGAAGCGATATTGAACCATTCAGGAGCAACTAAAAAATGAAACGAATTTTTTAAATCTATTTCGTAATTGTTTTGTAATTGTTTCGTTATTATTTCCGTATGTCTGGTGCAAGTTTTATAGTTGTTTCCCTCCCCTCTCCCTGGTTGCAAGCGGTCGGCATTTACCCCACTTCCGGGTCCCTGGCCTCTGCTTAAGTGGATCAAATTCTCCTCTCCTCCTGTCGTCACCTCACCTCGTTCCTCACTCTGGCCTGCGTGCATTGGGCAAAGAGACACAGCAGTGCAGCACTCAGAGACCTGCCTGTTGCCTGCCTAACCTCCTGCCTTCCTGGGCAGGGGTTAAAACTGTTATGATTATTATTATTATTGAGAAGCATTGTCAAACCAGAATAGAGATTTCACCCCTCCTCTCTCTCTCTCTCTCCCCCCTCTTTCCTTCTCCGAGGTTAAAACTATTATTATTATTATTATTATTATTAAGAATGGATGGCCATCTTTCAGTAGTGCTTTCACTGTGCCTTACATGCACGAAGGCAGAAAGGGGTTTGTTATTATTATTATTATTATTATTATTATTATTATTATTGAGAAGCATTGTCAAACCAGAATAGAGATTTCCCCCCTCCTCTCTCTCTCTCTTTCCCCCCTCTTTCCTTCTCCGAGGTTAAAACTATTATTTAAAACTATTATTTTCACTTTGCGCAACCGCGTCCGCCATTTTAACGAATTGATTCGTTAATATTAACGAAATTTCGTAAATATCGAACTTTTTAAAAGGAAAATTTCGGAATTCTTTAAAATAACGAAACGCAAAAAAAACCCCTAAAAACGAATCGAGTTTAGAAACAAATTTTTCCGTTGTTACCCAGGCCTAGTTTGTTTACTTTGGTGCATTGAACATGAAGAAGAGAAAAGTTTTCTGCTGACTCCAGGTTTGGTCTGTGCTATAAAGCTGTGTGCTTTTTGGAGTGCTTAAAGTTGAGATACTGCCCACCTTGGAGCAAACCACGATCCATTTCACATTTTACTGAGAAGTGTGGCTTGAGAAAGGCCAAATTCCGTAGCTTCATCCGTCTTAGAGATGTCCTTATAGCATCTGGTCAAAGTACACGGTTTTTTAAATGTCAGCCAGCCATATCTCCTCTTTATATTGGTCATCTCTCCTGCACCTAAATAAGTACTTTCATTTATCGCTCTCATCTGTCCTTGTAGTTTTTGCCGGGTTTGGGGATGCTGAATTTTCCCCTGAGGTTTCAATGCTATGGACAAGTAAAGTTGCTTATCCCTTGCTGCTCTATTCCAAAATCTTTATTCTTAGGATAGAAGAGGACTGCGTTTCAGGAGGAAATGCCTGTCACAATATATCACAGGCATAAATGCGTTTAAGCTTTCTGAAATCAATGATCTTGACCCACTACACTTTAGTTTGGGTTATGGACAATATATTTTTTGTGCACAATTGCAGTCTTTAGGTGACAGCAGGGCCGTCCCTATGTAATTTTCAAGTGTAAGCAAACACTATTTTGGTGACCCCCCCCAAAAAAAAAACAATCACTGAAAAATAAAAGGTAGAAGGTAGAGGTGAATAAAAAGTTACCTTACATACCAGAAGTTTACTTACAACATTATGTTCATATAGTTAAATTACGTAGAATTAACACAAATTAACTTTTTTTAGAATGCAAATATTTTATTGAAATTAGCAACAATTTTTGTTGTTATTTTTGGTCTACAAGTACTACACAAAGGTTTCATGGTCATGCTGTCTCTTCAGAAGATTTTTCAGACTTTGGGCTTGCTAATAACAGAGAACTCAATCCCATGCTTGTTGAGTCTGTCAATCAGTTTTGTTTTGGAGAACGCAGCCCCAGGAGAATCGGGAGCGCCTCAAGAGCACCCCTCGGGGATTTGCACTATACACAAATGCGTATCTTGCCTATTACTTCAGCCGCCCCTGGGTGACAGACCAATGAAAGAGTGCAGGTCTTCACTATGAGATGGACCAATCCTTCTCTGACAATATTCAATGCAAATCCCATCTTGTCCTCAGTTTTATTTATTTATTTACAGTACCCGCCACACATTGTTGTAGCCAACCTTCCCTCCCTCTTTCCCTTCTTTCTTTCTCTCCTTCCCTCCCTCCCTCTTTCCTTCCTTCCTTCCCTTTTTTCTTTCTTTCTCTCCTTCCTTCCTTCTCTTCTTTTTTCCTTCCTTCCCCCCACCTTTTCTTTCTCTTCCTCTTTCTCTCCTCTCTTCCTTCTCTACCTATTCTTGGACTGCAACTCCCAGCAGTCCCCCTGATCTATCCATCTATCTACCTAGCTATCTATCCCTATCTAATCTATCTATCTGGAGGATTGCTGGGAGTTGCAGTCCAGAAATAGGAAATTGGAAATATGCAGGGATTGGGATGCTCTCAGAGAAATCCAAGGAGAAGAAAGCTTGCAGCTTGGAAGCAGTGCATTTGAGTCATCTTCCTCTCCTAAAAGGCCTGGTCTAAGGGATTCTGGGAGCTGTAGTCCAGAAGAGAGTGCAGATATGCTATTGTGTGTTTTGATTTTGTGCGTGCGCTGAAGCATCTTCTTGGGGTTTTTTGGATTTTCAAGTCCCCTTTGCTGTGTTTTTATGAGTGGTGGTCACTCATTGGCCTGATAGTGTATTGTGTCCAAAGATCAATTCATCCAGTTGTTTTTTTAGTTATGTTAATCCCACAAATGAACATTACATTTTTATTTATATAGATTATTTATACCTCGCCCTTCTCACCCCAAAGGGGACTCAGAGTGACTTTACAGAATACACACATCCAGCAAACACTCAATGCCGATTAACACTTAATAAGAACAAACAAACAGAGGTAAAGGCAGTTTTTTCCCATCTTATTTCTGGCATCTTGGAGGCTGTGCTCGACTCCGGCCACAGGGAGTGCTGTTGCTCTATCTTCCATGTGGAGGGGTTTTCCTCCAATTGATGTCCTTAAGGGTGCCTTTATAACCTTATTTATTTATTTATTTATTTACTATACCTGTATACTGCCCCTCTCAGCCTGGAGGTGACTCAAGGTGGTTTACATTTGGCAATCAATGCCCTACAAGATAAAATACAGTCAAAAACAATTACATATAGTATAAACCGTATAAAAACAATAAACAGTAAACAATTAAAATCATAATCATATTTATTATTTATTAGATGGAGCATTACAACTCTAAGCAGGGAACAGTAGAAAATAATAATAATAATAATAATCATCATCATCATCATCAAATTTTATTTATACCCCACTACCATCTTCCCAAGGGACTCGTTGTGGCTTACATGAGGCTGAGCCCACAATACATCAATACAAGCAATAACAACAACAATACAAGCAATTAAAATAAATCACATACACAGATAGCATAAACATTAACAATAGCACAACACACCTTTAAAATCTGTGGCTAGGCCAAATGTCATCGAAATATAAAAATAATGATGGACATGGACAAGATAAGGAAGTGGGGCATTAGTGGAGAGATACAAGCAGGCCTAAATCAGTATAAAGTGCTTTTGGAGGACAAAGTGCTAAGGGTTCATTATTCTGGGAAGGCACACTGGAACAACCATGTTTTCAAGCTCCTCCTAAAGACTGCCAGAGTTGGGGCATGCCTGATGTCCTTAGGAAATGAGTTCCAGAGTCAAGGAGCCACCACCAAGAAGGCCCTCTCTCTCATCCCCACCAATCGCACCTGCGATGCAGGTGGGAGCGTGAGCAGGGCCTCTCCAGATGATTGAAGAGATTGTGTGGGTTCTTACACAGAAATGCGGTCACATAGGTAGGCGGGTCCCAAACCATTCAGGGCTTTGTAGGTAAGAACCTGCACCTTGAATTGGGTCCAGAAAATGAATGATAGCCAGTGGAGCTCCTTAAACAGGAGGGTTGACCGCTCCCTGTAAGGAGCACCAGTTAACAACCTGGCCGCCGCCCGTTTGACCATCTGGAATTTCCAAAAAGTGCAGGAACTTGATTTTAAGCCATAGCTGGGGGCCGGAAATTCCTGAGAAGACATCTAATCAAAGGTACAGTGGAAAATACATGTCTTTAGTTCCTTGTGAAAGATGGACAAAGAGGGTGCCAGCTTAATCCCCTTTACTGAACAAAAAGTCTTCAGAAATTAACTGCAGAATCTGCACTGTCTGTATTCTTTAGCGGCTGCTTCCCCAGTGTGTGCAAGTAGTGTTTCTGCAATTTTCTTTCCCACTATTACTTTCTCTGAATGCAATGTGTGTGTATGTATGTGTACAGTCAGCCTCTTCAGCAGCTGCTTTTGAGAGCCAACAGTAACTCTTCTGCAGTGATTCCAGTTGACAGCTACAGAGCAAGCCTGTGCTGAAGTGCTCGGCGATTTCGGCATCATCCCTTACCCCCAGCTGGAGCAATCAAAGGAATTCATTTCAAAAGACCAAGGCTTGTCAGGACTCAGCTAACCTATTAGCAGAGGGCAAAGCCACGGTTACTTCAGAGAAACGGGAGGCATGGCTCCCAAAGAACGGTTGCTGGAGTTTGACATGTGACGCCCAGAGATAGTTTTTATTGACAACCCATTTCCTCATTGAGGAAATTGCTGGTGTTCTGTTGTACCTGAGAACATATACCATGCAACAATTTTTAATTGGTTGTGATAAACAGAAATCATATATGTTTGGGGAAAGGAGGATAGAAATTGAACAAGTGGGACCTTCCACCAAATGGAATGCTCCTGTTCAGAGTTGGAGCCAACTGGCCAGCTGACATGGAAAAAAATTGCTTCCAAGTTGATTCCCTTCAATGTGAGATGACTGTTATGTTTAGCCCCATGTTCTTATATGAGGAAGGGTCAAAAAAATAATGCCTCCACTGCTCTAACTTTTATTTCTTTCACAGCTACTGGACTATCTATGAATAATATGATATAGGTAACCTTACTCTAACTTCTAATCAGTCTGTTCTTTTTCCACTTGATTAGAACTTAGTAGTAATTCCATTCCAAAGTCATAGTCCATAGCATTGTTGTTGTTGTTGTTGTTGTTGTTGTTGTTGTTATTATTATTATTATTATTATTATTATTATTATTATTATTTGAAACACAACAAGATGAATTGGATCACACATTGGACACTTCCCTAGTGTCTGGGACTGTGTGATGTGTCAGCGGATAATGTGTGCAGATCCCAGTAAGGTGGCCTTCTGCAACTGGCAGATGGTGAATTTGTCAGTGCCGTTTGTGTTTAAGTGCAGGCCAAGGTCTTGAGGCACTGCACCCAGTGTGCCGATCACAACTGGGACCACCTTGACTGGTTTGTGCCGGAGTCTTTGCAGTTCAATCTTTCAATCCTCATATCGTGTCAGCTTTTCCAGTTGTTCCTCTTCAATCCTGCTGTCACCTGGGATTGCAACATTGATGATCTATACTCTGTTTTTTAACACAATAGTGTGCTCCAAAACTGTTTGAATTCAGAAGTCCCAGAGTAGTTTGATGTGTTCATTTTCTGTAACTTTTCCAGGCTTGTGATCCCACCAGTTCTTTGTCGCAGGCAGATGGTATTTATGGCTCAAGTTTGACTGCATCATCTGAGCCACTGTGTTGTGCCTCTGCTTGTAGTCTGTCTGTGTGATCTTCTTGCAGCAGCTAAGGATGTGATCTATATATTATATTATGATATTATTATATGTCAGTGTTTCTCAACCTGGGGGTTGGCGACCATCATGATACACAGTATTTTCTGCTGGTCGTGGGAGTTCTGTGTAGGAAGTCTGGCCCAATTCTATCGTTGGTGGGGTTCAGAATGCTCTCTGATTGTAGGTGAACTATAAATCCCAGCAACGACAACTCCCAAATGTCAAGGTCTATTTTCCCCAAACTCCAACAGTGTTCACATTTGGGGCATATTGAGTATTCGTGCCAAGTTTAGTCCAGATCTATCATTATTTGAGTCCACAGTGCTTTCTGGAGATAGGTGAACTACAACTCCCTAACTCAAGGCCAATGCTCACCTAACCCTTTCATTATTTTTTGCTGGTCATGGGCATTCTGTGTGCCAAGTTTGGGTCAATTCCATCTCTGGTGGAGTTCAAATTGCTCTTTGATTGTAGGTGAACTATAAATCCCAGCAACTACAACTCCCGAGATCCAGAGAATGAGAATACATCCTGCCTATCAGATATTTACATGATGATTTGTAATGGTAGCAAAATTCCAGTTATGAAGTAGCAATGAAAATAATTTTAGGGTTGGGGGTCACCACAACATGAGGAACTGTATGAAGGGGTCACGGCGTTAGGAAGGTTGAGAAACACTGTTATATGTAATCTATATTATTATTATTATTATTATTATTATTATTATTATTATTATTATATTTATATTTATACCCCACTTTATCTCAAAGCAGCTTAGCATATATGATAGTGTTGATCCAACCTGAGACTCTAGGTGACTAGAATGTGAGTATTTGCTCAGAAATGCACTTGAGAGCAGTACGTGTGAAAAAGATCTTGGAGTCCTCGTGGACAAGAAGTTAAACATGAGCCAACAATGTGATGTGGCATCAAAAAAAGCCAATGGGATTTTGGCCTGCATCAATAGGAGCCTAATGTCTAGATCTAGGGAAGTCATGCTCCCCATGCTCTATTCCGCTTTGGTTAGACCACACCTGGAATATTGTGTCCAATTCTGGGCACCACAATTCAAGAGAGATATTGACAAGCTGGAATGTGTCCAGAGGAGGGCGACTAAAATGATCAAGGGTCTGGAGAACAAGCCCTATGAGGAGCGGCTTAAGAGCTGGGCATGTTTAGCCTGAAGAAGAGAAGGCTGAGAGGAGATATTATAGCCATGTATAAATATGTGAGAGGAAGCCACAGGGAGGAGGGAGCAAGCTTGTTTTCTGCTTCCCTGGAGACTAGGATGCGGAACAATGGCTTCAAACTACAAGAGAGGAGATTCCATCTGAACATGAGGAAGAACTTCCTGACTGTGAGAGCTGTTCAGCAGTGGAACTCTCTGCCCCTGAGTGTGGTGGAGGCTCCTTCTTTGGAAGCTTTTAAACAGAGGCTGGATGGCCATCTGTCAGGGGTGATTTGAATGCAATATTCCTGCTTCTTGGCAGAATGGGGTTGGACTGGATGGCCCATGAGGTCTCTTCCAACTCTTTGATACTATGATTCTATGAATGACCTTGAGCAAAAGGATGCTTTCTCAACATCTGAGGAAGACAATAGCAGATCCCCCCTCTGAACATATCTGGCCAAGAAAACTCTGGGGTGTGTTTGCCTTAGGGTCAGAAGCAACTTGAAGGTATTACCACCACAACAAATATGTATATATTCTTTTGAGCACACTGTTCCATCGTCTGCAGCCAAAGTGGGTCAGAAGGGTAAGAGCAGATTGTGCAGCTTGACTGCTTATGCTACAGGTAAATTTGAAAAAGTTTATCTTTTGCACAAAGGGAGGGGGAAATCCACTATCAGAAAATAGATCAGAAAATTAATACATCCAGATGGCTGTGACATCTCCGATTGTTTCATAAGGCCATTACACTTCATATATTGTGATTTTTATAAACTGATGGATCTTTGTGGAGGAAAAATACCGCCCAGAATTGGGGTGCACTGGGGATTTAGTTTTAATCCTCTTAACTTCATTACTCTGAAGTCATTAACTTTGTAAAACAGTTGAAAGAGTTGTCATTCCGGCAACCTTGAGACAAAGGGAAGAAAACTCCCAAGAATTTCCAGACAAGGCACCTGAGTGGGTTTTGATGTGCATAAATAACACACATGAATATTCATGCTCTGTGTGTGAGCGCTTGCTTGTGTGTGCATGTGCTTGTGTGAGACCAATGTGAGGGGTAGCACCAAGAATAAGAACAAAAAAAAGTAAATTTACAAAGTTAATGAAGAAAGAGCAATGTCAAGGTTGAGATGGAGTTACGAGCCAGCTTTAATGCAATCTCAGGTTGGTGCAAGCAAGATACCATAACCCAACTGGTGGGAATTTATTTATTTATTTGCTATATTTATATCCTGCCTTTCTCACCCAGAAGAGTACTCAAGGAGGCCTTACAACAGGCAACATTTCAATGCCATATATACATAAAATAAACAATTACAATTAAAATCCAAACATTTAAAACATGAATTATTAAAATCATACCACCCAAAACATAATCCAGGGCTGTTCCATATACCAACCACATTGATTCGTGGTCACTTATTGCACTGCTCCAATTGACAAAAGCTTGATCCCAAAGCCACGTCTTAAGGTTTTCCTGAAGGTCAGGAGAGAAGGGGCTGAACTAATTTTGCTGGGGAGGGAGTTCCTTAGCCAAGGGGCCACCACCAAGAAGGCCCTGTCTCTCGTCCCCACCAATCGAGTCTGCAAAGGAGGTGGGACTGAGAGCAGGGCCTCTCCAGAATTATCTTAACCTCTAAGATGGTTCATAGAGGGATATTCATTCAGGCAGGTAAGCTGGGCCGGAACTGTTTAGGGCTTTATAGCCTAAAGCCAGAACTTCGAATTGTGCTCGGTAACAGACTGGCAGCCAGTGGAGCTGACATACAGGAGAGTTGTATGCTCCCTGTATCCTGCTCCAGAGAGGAATCTGGCTGCTGCAGTTGGACTACTTAAAGCTTCCAAACAGTCTTCAAAGGCAACCCCACATAGAGCATGTTGCTCAAGTCTATACCAGATGTAACAAGAACATGAACCACCATAGCCGAGTCTGACTTCTCAAGGTAAGGGTGCAACTGGCGCATAAGTTTTAATTGTGCAAAAGCTCCCCTAACCACTGCCAAAACTTGAGGTTCCAGGGTCAGTGATGAATTTTCATTTACTGGACCAAATTTGGCACAAATACTCAATACACCCAAGTTTGAATACTGGTGTGGTTTGAGGGGGGGGGTTGATTTTGTCATTGGGGAGTTGTAGTTCCTGGGATTTATAGTTCACCTACAATCAAAAAGCCTTCTGAACTCCACCAATGATGGAATTGAACCAAACCTGGCACACAGAACTCCCATGACTAACAGAAAACACTTTGGTGGGATCTTGAGTTTGGGAGTTATAGTTCACCTACATCCAGGTAGAGTACTCTGGACTTAAACAATGATGGATCTGAACTACACCAGGCATGGATACTCAATATGCCCAAATGTGAACAGTGGTTGTGCTGGTACAGCTGTACCAGGAGCTCCAATTCTGTTTGATTTGCATTAAATGTTTGTTTGCAATCCCAGGCTTGGGATTTTGCAGCAGGGTGGCTTCCTGTTATAGTTTGCAATCATAGAGCAAGCCACCTGTCAATTATCGTTAGGTTCCCTGGTCCCACCCCTTTTTGAGTTTTGGAGGGAATAGGAGCCTTTTTGAGTCAGTTCTCACAGAGAAGCCTTTCGCAAAGGACATAAAACGAAGAGCTCCTGTAGAAAGCTTCGTCTTCTACAGCTTGGCTGGGATTATACAGCCCTACAGCTTGGCCGGGGAGAAAAGCCCCACAGCTTGGCTGAGGATTTTGCAGCCTTACAGCTCCTTTGCTGAGGGACTTCAGCCAGCCATCACCTAAACCTGAACTCCTTCTTTTCCCCTGGAAGTCTACAAAGCTCTGCTTGGTAAGGGTTGCTCGCGGAAGCCAGACGCAGTTGGTACCGGGTGCAGGGGCTCCACGCCAACAGAGGCAAGTACAGACTGCCGAGATTAGAAGTTAAGGATTTCCCCATTAGTTAGTATACAGTTATGAAGATAGTGCCTGTTCCCAGTAAACAAGATTGCAAGAGCCAATAGACTGTTAAGAAAGTACCTGTTTGATTTCATCAATAAAGAACTTTGTTGAACATTTAAGCAATCTAAAGAACCTTGTTTTGGGGAGGTCCAAGGGCCTTTAATCTGAGGCATCCCCGGCATCCCGTTGTTCACTCAGAATTTATGTCCTGTCTACAGTCATATGCACAGGCCCAGCGTGCGACAGCACAGTGGTGGAGTTTGGGGAAGATAGTCCTTGACATTTGGGAGTTGTAGTTACTGGGATATATAGTTCACCTACAATCAAAGAGCATTCTGAACCCCACCAGACAGAACTGGGCCAAATTTCCCACACGGAAACCCCATGACCAACAGAAAATACTGTGTTTTCTGATGGTCTTTGGCGACCCCTCTGACACTCCCTCGTGACCTCTCCAGGGGTCCCGACCCCCAGTTGAGAAACACTGGTCTAAGGTATGGAAAGCTACTGAGAGGTCCAGGAGATCCACCAAGGACACAGTGTTGGTTCTAGAAAGAAGAAAACGGCTGTGGCAAAAGTAAGCCAAGGGATGAATCAGTGGATCCAGCCAGCAACTTTGGTTTCTGCTCTGGTTTCACAATGGGAACTGTCATTATGAGCCCCTGCGCTTCTAAATTTATCAGCGCAACTTGTTAATCTAGTCTTATTTTAAAACTGGGGCACCAATTGAATGATCCCTTTTTCTGTCCGACTACCTCTTGATTTATTTTTCCTTTTATTACTCTGAACAGTAGGTGCCTCCGAGATAAAGAAACTGAAGTGAACCCACCAAACTCACTGGGACTTACATTTGGGTCAGAATGAATAGGGCTGCATGATAGGTCATCCTTAAAATGCATACTTTTTCATACACTTTAACTTCAAAGCCATTCAAAAATCTGGGGATGCAAAGAGGAGCACCACCTCCTTGCCACAGAAGCCTTAATCTGCTTGGAACAACATCCCTGTCTTCGGCAAATTCCCTTGACAATTGATACAGGAACAGAACGGAAGACGGGAGGCTGCCGAACCAGACAGTCCCAGCAGCGCACATAAAACAGAATGCTTTCTTTCAGTGGAGTGACAATTTCCCAGCGTGAGGCACATTGCACGGAAATGCCTCTGTTCTGTTGCCCTCCCTTTCTGTCACCACTTTGTTTCCCATTGTATTCAATGCTTCTCTCCTGAAAAGCATCTCCTGCGTTCCCTTTTGATACATAGGGCCCTTTTCCTTTCAGCCTTGGCATTGACCCTCCATCCATTTCCTCTGTTGAACTTGAACCCCTGCTTGGACAATCCATTATATGCCATCCACACCCTCACTAGATATACACTTTCCCATTATACATTTCTGGTGTGTTTGCCTGCTAAACTGCAAGAACGCAATCCCTATTGATGTCTCTATATGTGTCACTGGGATGTAGAAGGACGTGATTACTTTTTCAAGCAATGGTTTAGCCTTCATAATGGCCCAGTACACTATTATTTCAAACTAGCTTGGGGACCCGGCACTGCCCAGGTTATTTGAGAAAGGAATTGTGTATCAAGGTTGGCCTTTATCTGTTATTTATATGGCTCACAGTGGTCTCAGGAAGTTAGTGAAGGTACTGTGAGTCCCATCATCTGTGGTCCTTCCTCCTCCAAATTGCACCATAATGGAGAGTGGGTCGTGGGGGCTCTGTGTGCCAAGTTTTGTTCTTCATCAATCAATGGATGAGGATCACAGTGGTCTCAGAAAGTGAGTTTAGGTACTCCAAGTCCCATCATCCATTGTCAAGTCTGCAAGTCCCATCATCCATTGTCAAATTCTTCCAAACCGCACCAGGATGTAGAGTGGGTCATGCGGGCTCTCTGTGTAAATTGTGGTCCTGATCCATCATTGTTGGCAGTTGTAATGGTCTTAGGAAGTGATTGCAAGTATTCCAAGTCCCATCGTCCATGGTGCATCCTCTTCCAAACTGCACCAGGATGTAGAATGCATCATGGAGACTCAGTGTGCCAAGTTTTGTCTTTATCGGTAATTGGATGAGGGTTGCAGTGGTCTCAAGAATTGAGCAAAGGTACTACAAGTCCCATAATTCATGGTCCATCCCCGGCCAAACCATACCAGGATGTAAAGTGGGTCATGAGAGGTCTATGTGCCAAGTTTGGTCCTGATCAGTCATTGGATGAGGTTAACAGCGGTCTCAGAATGTGAGTGATGGTACTGCAAGTCGCATCATCCATGGTTCATCCTCCTCCAAACTGCAGTAGGATGTCGAGTGGGTCTTGCAGGCTCTGTGTGCCAAGTTTGGTCTTTATTGGTAATTTTCTGACGCAGCCCCCTCTGGCCTTTTCCTTTCCTCTCTTTGTCATCTCGAAATCTTGGAATTGAGGCTGGCCAATCAGAGACCATATGCAAATTTCCTTCTCTCATGTCTCCGTTTCTGTCATGAACCCTTTTCTCCACCAGGGGCTCCTGTTGCAGCTGGCCAATCAGAGACCATATGCAAATAGCACCACACTGGCAGCCAATCAGAAAGCTGGCACATACCTGGTCGCACCGCCGCATACAAACTTTGACTTTTATTATATGTATAGATTACAGTCCCTGGTGACTTAAAGATAAGCTAATGCATCCCAAGGATCACTTCTGAAGAAGTACCCTATATCCTCGAGTATAAGCTGAGTTTTTGGACCTTTTTTAGGCTGAAAAAGCACCCCCCCCCCCCCACGGCTTATACTCAAGTCAAAATTATTTATTTATTTACTCTCTTATACTCAAGTCAACATTATTTTTTTACTCTATTATTATTATTATTATTATTATTATTATTATTATTTTACACTATTTATTATTATTATTATTACATTTACATTATTTTACTGTATTTATTATTATTATGTTGCGGCAACACCAGAGGCACTCCCAGTGGCCAGATACTGGTCAAAGGACATTTAATCAGCTACCAAGTTTGCAAAATTTGTGTTTTTGTTTTTTTAAAAATCTGTTTATTTGTTTTGTTCTGTTAGAAATGTAACACAATGTTCTGGTTGTGGATGACACGATAAATAAATAAATAATAATTATATTTATTATTTTACTCTATTTATTATTATTTTTATTATATTATTTTACTCTATTTATTATTGTTATTGTTACATTTACATTATTTTGCTGTATTATTACTTTTATTACATTTATTATTTTTCTCTATTGCAACAACAATAATAGAATAAAATAATGTAAATGTAATAATAACAATAATAAAAAGAGTAAAATAATAAGTATAATAATAATAAATAGAGAAAAATAATAAATTTATTGTTGTTATTATTACATTTATTATTTCACTCTATTATTATTATTACATTTATTAGTTCACTCTATTATTGTTGTTATTGCATTATTTTACTCTATTAGTACTGTTATTACATTTACATTCTTTTACTCTATTATTATATTTATTATTTTACTCTATTTATTATTGTAATTATTACATTCATTATTTTACTCTATTATTACTGTTATTATTACATTTCCATTATTTTACTCTATTATTTTTATTACGTTTATTATTTTACTCTCTTCATTATTATTGGAAGGATACGTAAGCACGTTTATATTGAAGAAGGTCAGAATAATGGTTTGATCAGAGGTAAACAGTTGTGCCATCACACCCAGACCCTATAACATTAAAACTAAGCTGTGCTTCTCTCTTTGTCTGGGTGAACCGCAGGGGGTCTTTCTTTGAAGCAATAACTCAATACTTTCAGCAACTGATGCCAGTCAAGATATGAATGTCAACAAAATGTTTATTTCCAAAGTCCTTGGCAGACTTGGCACAGCTTGATAAAGTTACAACACAAACAGTCAATTTGAGAAACCATAGAGATGTTCTTTCTTTCCCCTTTTCTTCAATTACTGAGGTAACCTTTCTCCAAATGGTAGAAAAAATCCTGAGATATTTCACCCTAACCTTGAGCTGCTATGGTTAGAAAGAACAGGTCTTCCCCTATCTAAGCACAAGGTCAGTTTTGGAGATTAAGTAATGCTCAATAATACTCAATAGCTATTTCTCTCTATTTCTCAATAACTCAATAACTCAGTTACTATTTCAATATCTTAATATCTCTCTCTCTATCTCAGTTGCCTTTCTTAATAACTCAATGTCTATCTATAACTCAATATTTATCTATAACTCAATATCTATCTATAACTCAATAGTACTCACAGTGGGTTTTTCAGAGCTCCCTGCCTGACCAACAGCACATCTGAGGCTCTTTTCTCTACTGAAGGAGGCAGGGGAGATTCCAAAATGGAGATCTCAACCCCAGCAAAAAGGACAGACTCCAAACCCAAAGAGATACTTTCTAAACCAATAACTGCAGAGGGCCTGCAGCCTGGCTTTCCAGACTCTGATACTGTTTAACTTCCAGGGTGCTGCTGGGTCTATAGCAACCCTGGAGAAATGCAAAGGAATGCAACCCCATGCAGCTAAAAGGCAGTGTAAACCATGCTCCTGGAAGACGGAATAACAGTCTTCTCTTAAATTACAGTTTTATTTAAATATTCATCAACATTTAACCTAGGTAAAAGGTAAAGGTAGTCCCCTGACATTAAGTCCAGTCATGTCTGACTCTGGGGTGTGGTGCTCATCTCCATTTCTAAGCCGAAGAGCCAGCGTTGTCCGTAGACACCTCCAAGGTCATGTGGCCAGCATGACTGCATGGAGCGCCGTTACCTTCCCACTGGAGCGGTACCTATTGATCTACTCACATTTGCATGTTTTCGAACTGCTAGGTTGGCAGAAGCTAGGGCTGACAGCGGAAGCTCACGCCGCTCCCCGGAATCAAACCTGCAACCTTTCGATCAACAAGCTCAGCAGCTCAGTGCTTTAACCCACTGCGCCATCGGGGGCTCCCACATTTAACCTACTGATGCCTAAATTAATATAATTTTATTAGTATCTCTTTTTATTTTGAAATTGATCAGTAGCTGCTGCATTTCCCACCCTTGGCTTATACTCGAGTCAATACGCTTTCCCAGTTTTTTGGAAAAATTAGGTGCCTCGGCTTATATTCATTTTGGCTTATACTCAAGTATATACGGTAAGATTAGATACCATCAGGAGTCTTTATGGTTACAGCTTTCTTCCTGAGACACATGTACAACACATTTATTTTGCCTCTCTCATGAGCCATTGAAGATTGTTTATCTGGACTTGGGAATGAGCAGTCATTACAGCTTCTCTCTCTCTCTCTCTCTCTCTCTCTCTCTATATATATATATATATATATATTAGGGCTGGGCGGTTTCGTTTCGTTAATTTGTAATTCGTTAATAATTCGTTAATTTTTTTAATTACAAAACAATAACGAACCATTCTGGAGCAATTTTTTAAAAAAACGAATTTTTAAATACGTTTTGCAAATGCTTCGTATTTCGTTATTGTATTTGTTTCGTTATTGTTTTGAGGTTGTTTCGTTATTATTTCCGCATGTCTGGGGCAAGTTTTATGGTTGTTTTTTGTTTAATTAGTGAAAAAAAATTATAATATCACACCAACAGTCAACAACAGAGGGAGAGGGAAGCTTCAGAAGTTTTTGGAGGTTTTTTAGCGTATTTTGCGGTCGCGTCCGCCATTAACAAATTGATTCGTTATTGTTTCGGAAATCGATTCGTTAATGTTTTGTATTTTTTTTCACATTTACGAAATTTCGTAAATATCGAACTTTTTAGAAGGAAAATTTTGTAATTATTTTAAATAACGAAACGCAAAAAACCCCAAAAAACAAATCGATTTTAGAAACATTTTTTTCCGTTGTTACCCAGGCCTAATATATATATATTACCACCACCCCCAGACAAACCAGAGAAATGTTAACCAGCTAGCCTAGCTTCTTCCTTGCTGCCTCCTTTACCTTTCAATATTGTGATTTGGAGCATTTTCTTTTTGCACTACAAGTTGGGGAGAGGGGTATAAACATCTTTGAAAAGGCACCTTGCAAAGGCTAATGAGTCTTTTAATCAACCTGGCGTGTCCCACCCTGGATAATTAGAGCTCCTGGGAATATTTGCCTGGACAAAACAATATGCAAATGTGTCAAAATGGCTAGGAAGAGCGAGTCAACAGGAGCCCAACACAATTGTTTAACTCTTCTCTTCCAAGTCTTGATCAGTTCAGCTCTGGTTTATTTTCAAATGCAAAAAAAAAAGGGAAACATGCTATTTTTTCTTCTTGGCTTTTTAAATTTTTTGATTACTTTGGGAACGAGTAATTTTGTATGCATCCTTTTGTAGGCTACTTGCAATCAGGAAGGTATTTCGCAATATGCTTAACATATTGTCTTCCCTTATTCGTGATGGGAGCAAGCAATTGTGAAGTGTGTTGAAGAGTGGGGATTGTGTATGTATCTGGTCCTCGGCATTATTCTAAGTGCCGAACGCCTTGCTTCGTTGGGAGCAATTCAATAACACAAGGCTGGATAAAGTTTCCATTTTGTTTGAAGTGCATGGAACTGGCACACTTGCTCTTCAGGGGCCCTTCCAGACAGGACCTATACCCCAGGATCTGATCCCAGGTTTTCTGTTTATCCCAGATTATCTGGCAGTGCAGACTCATATAATCCAGTTTAAAGCAGAAACCCTGGGATCAGATCCTGGGATATAGGGCCTGGTTGGAAGGGCCCTAAGGCTGGATCTATACTACCCTATATCTTAGCATCTGATCTCAGGTTTTCTGTTTATCTCAGATTATCTGGCAGTGTGGACTTATATAATCCAGTTTAAAGCAGAAAACCTGTGATCAGATCCTGGAATATAGGGCCTGTTTAGAAGGACCCTAAGGCTGGATCTATACTACCTTATATCTTAGCATCTGATCTCAGGTTTTCTGTTTATCACAGATTATCTGGCAGTGTGGACTCATATAATCCAGTTTAAAGCAGAAAACCTGGGATCAGATCCTGGGATATAGGGCCTGGTTGGACGGGCCCTAAGGCTGGATCTATCCTGCACTATATCCCAGCATCTGTTCCTAGGTTTTCTGTTTATCCCAGATTATCTGGCAGTGTAGACTTATTTAATCCAATTTGAAGCAGAAAACCCGGGATCAGATCCTGGGATATAGGGCCTGTTTGGGAGGGCCCTAAGGCTGGATCTATACTACCCTATATCCCAGGATCTGCTCTCAGGTTTTCTGTTTATCCCAGATTATCTGGCAGTGCGGACCCGTATAATCCAGTTTAAAGCAGAAACCCTGGGGTCAGATCTTGGGATACAGGGCCTGTCTGGAAGTGCCCTAAGACATACAAACACATACATAAACTGAAGTAAGGAAATGTGTGGGGACACAACATATCTCATGAAAACCTTTCATTGATATTTTGGAAAATATATCTTTTGTAAGATAATAACATACCTTTCGTAGATATTTTGTCATGTGTGTCATTTGTGCAACACACATAAAATTATCCAGCAGCATGCAAAAGAATGAGGAAGTACTCCATCGGTGTCACAAGTGGATAGTGAAGCGACAGCTCCCCCGGTGGTCGGAATTCAAAGCATACCCTCATGAAGCTGGAAAATTAAATAGCCTTTGTGTGTCTGTGTATATATGTTGTATGTCTATGGCGTTGAATGTTTGCCATGTATATGCGCATTGTGATCCACCCTGAGTCCCCTGTGGGGTGAGAAGGGCGGAATATAAATACTGTAAAGAAATAAATAGATAAATAAATAAGCAAAATATCTTATCATATACTGTACCAGCTGTCCCCCTGCCACACGTTGCTGTGGCCCAGTCTGTGTATATGTGTTTTGTGTGTATATATGTATTTGTGTATATGTGTATATATGTGTGTTTCTGTATATATGTGTTTTTGCACATGTGCTATAGCATCTTTTTGCTTTTTTTTTTACTTTTTAAGTCCCTTCTGCAGTGTTTTTCAGTGTTTTTATGACTGACGGTTACCCGTTGGCCTAATAGGTGTATTGTGTCCAAATTTGGTGGCAATTTGTCCAGTGGTTTTTGAGTTATGTTAATCCCACAAATGAACATTACATTTTTATTCATATAGATTGTTATAAGTGTCTTATTTTAGTACATCAAAACATCTGGGCATCCCCTGGGCAACATCCTTGCAGACAGCCAGTTCTCTCACACCAGAAGCAACTTGCAATTTCTAAAGTTGCTCCTGACACAACAACAACAACAAAAATCTTCTTCTATGACAATTTTTTAAACAGCACATAATAATTTTAAATATAGCTATTTTGTTAAAAGAAACCCAATTCTATTAAAAAGCACATAGTGAACATGGGTAAAGCACATTCAATAAACTAAACCTTCCTTCTTCAAACTCGGCATCCTCCATGTTTCTTTTCCCAGTTTGAGTGACGGAAGGAGTAGCCATTATTTCTCTGAGCGCAAAGTAAGAAGGTTGTGTCCTTGGGGAAGTGTCTATGTGAAGAGCAAAGAAATGCAGCAATGTATCGGCACCCCTGACAGAGGAGTCAGCGCACTGCTGTCTGAAAAGACATTTGAGAGCACAAGAATGGTTTTGCATTTGAGCTGACCTTCAATTTCCATCTCAAGCATGACAAAAAATAATAGTGTGGTTTCCCTTTTGTGTTGGTTATTCACTTCCTCTTTTCTCTTTGCAACTTGAAAGTGTTGTGTTGCTCTCTTTAGAAAACCTTCTCTGAATATCGAGTGCCTCCATCACTTGGCCACTTTCTTAATCCTTCAACTTTCTGCATGACCTCTCTGACTGTCTGGAGGAGCAATCTGTTCCTGTTCCAGGCTGCTTCATACCTCAGTGATAGCCGGCTTACCCTCCTTCAGGGCTGCCAAGTACCAAGGTCTCTCCGTGTGACACATGGCTACGGTGTCAGTCACAGAGTCACAGAGTGAAACCAATACCTATGGCCCTGCTGCTTCTAGTCCTTTAAAAGACCTCTGGACTGTAACGTTCGGTCTCTCCCACAATTGCAGTTGCATGACGGGGCGTCCGTTGAGGCAACGCAAGTGGTTGGGAAGAAAGAAGAGGAAAACGCGGGAATCTTTGTGGTGCAGGAGAGCCCAGAAAACGTTGTCATACAAGAAAGGCTGGGAGTTGCTGCAGTTGCTGAGCTGCTTTTCTTTCTTTCTTCTTTGAAACAAAAGGAACCAACATTTAAAAATTTATTCCGCCCTCCCTTTCACCCTCCATTTTTGCCTCTTCAAATTCCGCAGTACTGCTGGTCACAGCTGACCTCCAGTTAGACTGCTCAAGGGCCAGGTGTTCTGTTGCCGCTGGAGCCGAAATTAGGTGTTTTTAAGAGAGGATGTTAGGCTTGCATCCAACGGGAAGCCAGGGGGCCCGAAAAGAAGCCTTTAGGAAAATTTCCTTTATTAAACAGTCTTTATGAGGCTTGAGAAATATAACAGTTCTTTATTAATGAACAAACAGTCTTAACAGTCTATTAGCTTTTGCAATCTTGTTTACAGGAAACAGGCACTATCTTCAAGAACTTTGTTAAAAGTTTTAGCTCCTCCCAGGCTGCTGTGAACCTAAACCTGACTGATTTGAGTCCACTACCGGCTGAACTGCGTCTCAGAATCTAGCAGACGTACCAACAGGCCTCTAGTCGCTTAGCTGGAGATGAGCAGAGCTGTTATTCCCTCCGGAAGTCCTCAGGGCTGTAAAGCTGTTTCCCTGGAATCCTTTGGGAATCTTTAGAGCAGGGTTTCTCAACCTGGGGGGCGGGACCCCTGAGGGGGTCGCGAAGGGGTGTCAGAGGGGTCACCAAAGACCCTCAGAAAACACAGTATTTTCTGATGGTCATGGAGGTTCCATGTGGGAAGTTTGAGCCAATTCTGTTGTTGGTGGAGTTCAGAATGTTCTTTGATTGTAGGTGAACTATAAATCCCAGCAACTACAACTCAAGGTCTATTTTTCCCAGACTCCACCAGTGTTCACATTTGCACATATTGAGTATTCATGCTAAGTTTGGTCCAGATCCATCATTGTTTGAGTCCACAGTGCTCTCTGGACATAGGTGAACTACAACTCCCAAACTCAAGGTCAATGCCCACCAAACCCTTCCAGTATTTTCTGTTGGTCATGGGAGTTCTGTGTGCCAACTTTGGTTCAATTCCATTGTTGGTGGGGTTCTGAATGTGGAGTTTTGTGTGGCAAATTAGGTTCAAATCCATCGCTGGTGGAGTTCAGAATGCTCTTTGATTACAGGTGAACTATAAATCCCAGCAACTACAACTCCCAAATTACAAAATCAGTCCTCCCCAACCCCACTAGCATTTACATGTGGGTGCATTGGGTATTTGTGCCCAGTTTGGTCCAGTGAATGAAAATACATCTTGCATATCTGATATTTACATTATGATTTATAACAGTAGTAAAATGACTGTTATGAAGTAGCAACAAAAACAATGTTATGGTTGGGGGTCACCACAACATGAGGGACTGTATTAAGGGGTCACGGCATTAGGAAGGTGGAGAACCACTGCTTTAGAGGCTCTTAAAACTGTTCTCCCCTGGGAAGTCTTAAGAGACGAAGCCTTTGCACAGGAGGACATTTGTGTACATCCTCTGCATTGACCTCCTTTTTGAGACTGACTGAAAAATGGCCCCTTCCCTCCAAAAAACCCAGAGAGGGGCGGGACCAGGGAACCTAACTTATTGACAGGTGGCTTGTCCTATGAATGCAAATTATAACAGGAAGCCACCCTGCTGCAAAATCCCAAGCCTGGGATTACAAACCATCATTTAATTCAAAGAAATAATATTGGAGCTCCTGGGACAACTGTTCCAGAACACCAGGGCTTCCCAGTTCTTGGTGTCCATGCCACAGTTTTTAAGGTTGGCTTTAAGCCCATCTTTAATTTATTATTATTTATTATTTATTACTGCGCTTGTATACCGCCGTTTCTCAGCCTACATTGGCGACTCAACGCGGTTTACAACATTACAATAATCAACAATATTCAAGATAAAAAGCATAAAAAAAGCATAAAAACACATACATAATATACAATATTGGGCCACCAATATCGAACCAATGCATCTCTTAGTTAAAAACGCAGTCCAATTTCATCGTCTGTGATTACCAGTCCTTGATCATCAGATTCGTTGCACCGTGTTAACCGAATGCTTGTTCGAACATCCATGTCTTCAGTCTTTTTCGAAACGCCACCAGCGAGGGGGCTGATCTTACCTCTATGGGGAGGGCGTTCCAAAGCCGAGGGGCTACCACAGAAAAGACCCTGTCTCTCGTCCCCGCCAGCCGCACCTGTGAAGCAGGCGGGATAGAGAGCAGGGCCTCCCCAGAAGATCTTAGGGTCCTGGTGGGCTGATAGGCCGAGATACGTTCGGATAGATAAGTTGGGCCAGAACCGTTTAGGGCTTTAAAGGCCAACGCCAGCACTTTGAATTGGGCCCGGTAGCAAATCGGCAGCCAATGGAGCTGGTACAGCAGAGGAGTTGTATGCTCCCTGTGCCCTGCTCCTGTTAGTAACATGGCTGCCGCCCGTTGGACTAATTGGAGCTTCCGAGCCGTCTTCAAAGGCAACCCCACGTAGAGAGCGTTGCAGTAGTCAAGACGGGATGTAACCAGAGCGTGGACTACCGTGGCCAAGTCAGACTTCCCAAGGTACGGGCGCAGTTGGCGCACAAGTTTTAACTGTGCAAATGCTCCCCTGGTCACCGCCGAAACCTGGGGTTCCAGGCTCAGCGATGAGTCCAGGATCACACCCAAACTGCGAACCTGCGTCTTCAGGGGGAGTGCGACCCCGTCTAACACAGGCTGTAACCCTATACCCTGTTCGGCCTTGCGACTAACCAGGAGTACCTCTGTCTTGTCTGGATTCAATTTCAATTTGTTCGCCCCCATCCAGACCGTCACAGCGGCCAAGCACCGGTTCAGGACCTCGACAGCCTCCTTAGTAGCAGGTGGAAAGGAGTGACAGAGTTGGACATCATCTGCGTACAGATGACATCGCACTCCGAAACTCCGGATGATCTCGCCCAGCGGCTTCATGTAGATGTTAAACAACATGGGAGACAGTATTGAACCCTGAGGAACCCCACAAGACAAAGGTTGTGGGGTTGAACAGGAGTCTCCCAGTAACACCTTCTGAGACCGCCCCTCGAGGAATGAGCGGAGCCACTGCAGAACAGTACCTCCAAGACCCATCCCCGCGAGGCGTCCCAGAAGGATACCGTGGTCGACGGTATCGAAGGCCGCTGAGAGGTCCAGCAGCACCAACAGGGACACACTCCCCCTGTCGAGCTCCCGGTGTAGATCATCCACTAAGGCGACCAAGGCTGTCTCGGTTCCATGTCCCTTCCTAAAGCCAGACTGTGCCGGATACAGATAATCCATGTCTTCCAAGAACACCTGGAGTTGTGAGGCCACCACACGTTCCAGGACTTTGCCCAAAAAGGGGAGATTGGAAACAGGCCGATAGTTGACGAATTGAGTGGGGTCCAGTGATGGTTTCTTCAACAGCGGTTTTATCACAGCTTGTTTTAAGCTGGCTGGAATTTTGCCCTCCCAAAGGGAGGCATTAACCACCACCTTCACCCACTCGGCCAATCCCCCTCTGGCCTCCTTCAGAAGCCAGGATGGGCAGGGGTCTAGGATGCATGTGGTAGCTCTCATTCCTCCAAGCACCTTGTCCACATCCTCGGATTGAACCAATTGAAATGAATCCATCAAAATTGGACAAGCAGATGCTCGTGTTACATCCTCAGAGACTGCCGTTAATATGGTATCCAGTCCAGAGCGGATCAAAGCGACTTTGTCTGCAAAGAACTGAGCAAAAGCTTCACAGCGAGCTGCCGAGTCATCAGGGCTCTTTTCCTGTCCTCCAACGTTACTTTTTCCATTCTTAATAATAATAGTAACACAACAAAGCCTTGCATGGGCAGTTCCTTGACAAAATTGAAGGAAAAGTTGATAAGGAGAAGACCTGGTGATGGCTCATGAATGGAACCCTGAAGAAGGAGACAGAAGAAGGCCTGATTCTGGCAGCCCAGGAGCAAGCCATCGGGATAAAGGCCATTAAGGCCAGGATTGAAAATCAGCGGATGACCCAAAATGCAGATTGTGCAAGGAAGCGGATGAAACCATAGATCATATCCTCAGCTGTTGCAAGAAAATCGCACAGATGGACTACAAACAAAGACACAACTCTGTGGCCCAGATGATTCACTGGAACATATGTCACAAGGACCACCTGCCAGCAGGAAAGAATTGGTGGGATCATAAACCCACAAAGGTTGTGGAAAAGGAACATGCTAAAATACTGTGGGACTTTTGAATCCAGACTGACAAAGTTTTGGAACACAATACACCAGACATTGAGATTGTGAAAAAGAAAAAAGTCTGGATTATTGATGTCGCCTTTCCAGGTCACTGTCACATTGAGGAAAAACAACAGGAAAAACTCAGCCATTATCAGGATCTCAAAATCGAACTGCAAAGGCTCTGGCATCAACCAGCACAGGTGGTCCCAGTGGTTATTGGCACACTGGGTGCCATGCCAAAAGATCTCAGCCGGCATTTGGAAACAATAAACATTGACAAAATCACAATCTGTCAACTGCAAAAGGCCACCTGACTTGGATCTGCGCGCATCATTCGTAAATACATCACACAGTCCTAGACGGTTGGGAAGTGTTTGACTTGTGATTTTGTGATACGAAATCCAGCATAGAGATCTCGTTTGCTGTGACATACTGTGCTTTTGTGTCATAAAAACAACAACAACAACAACAACAACAAACTTTCTTTATACCCCACCACCATCTTCCCAAAGGGGACTCAGAGCGGCTTACATGAGGCAAAACCCAGCAATACATTAGAGAAACATAAAATATAAACAACAAAATAACATCACAATAAAAAATAAGCCATTCAAATAAAATAAATAGTACAAAATAACATAATGGAAAATCAAACACAGTGGGTGGGCCAAATGTATGTCATAAAATGATAAATCTCTGGATGAGATAGCAGTGAAAGGTGCATTTGTTTGGGAGTAACCGCTTTGGGAGACTGTGATCGGGCATTCGGACAATGTGGTCAGTCCAGCCAATACAGTGATGTCTAGTGAGTATATCTCAGTTTTTCTGTCCTTAACCTAATATTACCCTGCTTTCAACAGTGTTGGGGATACTCTGGAGTTTCCTGTAAACTCCAAAGTAACAATGGGTTTCATGGTAGCCTGGGCAGGTAGGTTGTGTCCAATTCCAGATGCATGCCATCTCATTTCTAAATTTACCATTCTGATTTAATTTAAACATTCACCTGTAATGTTGGAACCCTCGGGGGAGCAATGGGCTAAACCCTTGTACTGGCAGACCAAAAGGTTGGTAGTTCAAATCCAGGGAGTGGAGTGAGCCCCCATCTGTCAGCTCTAGCTTCTCATGCGGGGACATGAGAGAAATCTCCCACAGGATGGTAAAACATCCGGGCAGCGTTCCCTAAGCAACGTCCCTGCAGATGGCCAATTCTCTCATACCAGAAGCGACTTGCAGTTTCTCAAGTCGTTCCTGACACACACACACACACACACACACACCTGTAATGTTTCAACCTAAACATGGGAAATCAGGCCTTTAGAGGCAAGGCAGCACAATACTTTTACAAAAGTTTGTTTTATACTTTTTTTTTGTTTCTTTTCACATTTTCCTTTCTAAATGTACTCTGTTTTCTCTCTCCGTGCCACTTTGTTGTCATTCTGTGAAAAATACAAAAACCATTGAGCATAACAAGTACAGGGTTTTCTCATAAAAAAGAAAGAAAAAGCTATTTCTGTCATCCTGTTAAACATGTTGTATTCTCCCTTTCTGCAATCCAGTGACCAGCATGACACCTTCGTTCTGAAATCCTTTAAATATAACATATTTTTTAATCTCAAAATTGAGTTGGCTTGTAACTCAGACTCCTTTTGAAAATGTATATTTGGACTTTTCTCCTGCTTGCTTTATTAGAAGATCTGGGTTGTTTGTTTTCTGAGAACTCTGTGCAGGCCGGATTCATGTTCGGCTTCACTCGTAGTTCACCCTTCACAACATTTGTCAGTCACAATCTCAGGATGGATTGCTGCAGCAAGAATCCACGAATCTTCCCATTTATTTATTTATTTCCCTTCATTGTTGAGTGAAAGCAGTGACATTTTTTTAAAAAATTGATATTTCAACACCGTAACATTTCTTCGGGTAGTATGCCAATGCCTTAAAAATAGTCTCTTTCTCTTGTCACACAATGACCAAAATAACTTCGTACTCCCTTCTTTTTTTAAATCTAGAATCATGTGTTCTATGAGATCATGTTACTTACTTTACTTACTTAGGCGATCCCTCGTAGTTCGAGGATGATGGTCCTCCAAGGTCGATGTTCTGGCGGTGGGTCCGTAGGTGATTGTGGAGCCCTATTCTTGATTTGCATCTTCTCCCACAGTGAGGAAATCGGTTTCCAGGTGGAAGGCGGTCCCAGTCAGGGTTGGCTTGACGTGCCTTCCTCTTGGCACATTTCTCTCTTTCGCCCTCTATTCGTGCCTCTTCAAATTCTACAGCATTGCTGGTCACAGCTGACTTCCAGCTGGAACGCTCAAGGGACAGGACTTCCCGGTTCTCAGTGTCTATGCCAGAGTTTTTAAAGTTGGCTTTGAGCCCACCTTTCAATCTCTTTTCCTGTCCACCAACATTCTGTTTTCTAGTCTTGAGTTCGGAATAAAGCAACTGCTTTGAGAGACGATGGTTGGGCATCTGGACAACGGGGCCAGTCCAACGGAGTTGATGGCGGAGGACCATCGCTTCATTGCTGGTGGTCTTTGCTTCTTCCACCATGCTGATATTTGTCTGCTTGTCTTCCAAGAGATTTGCAGGATTTTTCGGAGTCAGTGCTGATGAAATCGTTCCAGGAGTTGCATGTGATGTCTGTATACAGTCCACGTCTTGCAAGCATATACCAGGGTTGGGAGGACAATAGCTTTCATAGAATCATAGAATCATAGAATCAAAGAGTTGGAAGAGACCTCATGGGCCATCCAGTCCAACCCGATTCTGCCAAGAAGCAGGAATATTGCATTCAAATCACCCCTGACAGATGGCCATCCAGCCTCTGTTTAAAAGCTTCCAAGTAAGGAGCCTCCACCACACTCCGGGGCAGAGAGTTCCACTGCTGAACGGCTCTCACAGTCAGGAAGTTCTCTCATGTTCAGATGGAATCTCCTTTCTTGTAGTTTGAAGCCATTGTTCCGCGTCCTAGTCTCCAGGGAAGCAGAAAACAAGCTTGCTCCCTCCTCCCTGTGGCTTCCTCTCACATATTTATACATGGCTATCATATCCCCTCTCAGCCTTCTCTTTATAAACAAGCACCTTGGTATCCCTATGGATGTCTCGGTCCTTAAACACTCTCTGCTTCATTCATAAAAATGCTGCACTTGCAGAGCTCAGGCAGTGTTGACTTTCAGTGTTAGTGTTGACTTTTGTGGAGAGGTGGCTGCCAAGGTAACGGAAATGGTCAACATTTTCTAATGTTACATGTAGCTCTGTGGTATCATAGAGTTTTGTCAAGTTATGTTTTAGTCTTGTTATTGGTTTTATTTTTATTTATTTATCATGTCAGAAAAGAGTTGGGGGTACAATAATAATATAGAGTGTTCCCTCACTTATTGCAGGTATTACTTTCCAGGATCACCCGCAATAAGTGAAAATCTGCAAAGTAGGGACTCTATATATAGTAGAGCTGCTTCCACTTTTGTGGCCCTCCCTTCCTCTCTTGTTCACCCACCCGTCCTTCCTCGCTCGCTACTCACCAGGCCAAGTCCTAGTTCTGCCGCCGAGACCCGGCCCGGTGAGTGAGCAAGCGAGGGAGGGTGGGTGAATGAGCGAGTGAGGGCAGCAAGGGCAGCAGTGGTGCCAGAAGCAGGAGTCCCAGAAAGCCGCAAAACAGCAAGTACATGAAAAGCAAACCCCGAAGTAGCGGGGTTAAATACTTTGTATTTAAAAAAACAAACAAAGTTAAACTTGGCATTATACTAAATGTTCTTTGACCAGTAGCTGGCCACTTGGTGTGCCTCTGTGAGAAGGTCCTCCATTGTGCATGTGGCAGAGCTCAGGCTGTACTGTAGTAGGTAGTCTGTGGTTTGCTCTTCTCCACATTTGCATGGGGAGGACTCCACTTTGTTGCCCCATTTCTCAAGATTGGCTGCATATCTTATGGTGCCAAAGCATATTCTGTTCAGTGCCTTCCAAGTCTCCTAGTCTTCTTTGTGCCCAAGAGGGAGGTTTTCATTTGGTATCAGTCATGGATTGAGTTTCCGGATTTTGGCCTGCCACTTTTGGACTCTCACTTGCTGAGGTGTTCCTGCAAGTGTCTCTGTAGATCTTAGGAAGCTATTTCTTGATTTAAGGCATTGACATGCTGGCTAATATCTGAACAGAGGATGGGCCAGAGATGTCATTGCCTTGGTCCTTTCATTATTGGCTACTACTTGGAAAACATGAGAGAAGCTTCCCCCATAGGATTGTAATACATCCGGACATCCCCAGGCAACATCTTTGTTAACAGTTGAGTCTCTCAAACCAGAAGTGATTTGCCGCATCTTGTTATATAAACAACATGGGATTCTGCAATAAAGGAGGAAAAGTTTCTTGTTCTACTTCAGCATAATCTTCACATATTCTTCTATTTATTTATTTATTTATTTTGTGTATTTTTACACCGCCCTTCTCAACCCCTTTGGAGGGGGGGGGGGGGACGGGACGGACTCAGGGCAACTTCCAGCCAGCAACAATTTAATGTCTCCATGCATACATAATAAAACACAGAACAAAAACAATAATTATATATAGTTTAAAACATTAAGTCAATACAATTAAAATCTACTAAAATATACCCGTCTGGTGGCCATTATTTAGCCAAATTCTGTAATTGGAGACTCATCAAGCTTGTCCATAGTCCATTACCATAGCAGTTGTCATCATAGTCATTGTCATAATCCATATAGTTACCCAAAGGTAAAATAAATATTTGCCCCCAAAACAGGGCAACATAATAATATGCATTCAACAGTGGACAGTGATGACAAGCAACTTATTTGATGAGTGTTTAAACATCAGAGTTCAAAAACTGAATCTTTTGTTTGAGACAGTTATAGATCATGAGACACCTGAACTCTCTTGTGGGCGTCACAATGTTTTAATTTCTGATACTCTTAACTTTATCCAATACTTACAGGATCATTTTCATCCACATTAGATGGCACACTGTTAGTGCTGAGACCATTCATCTGGAGAAATATTGGTACTCTCCTTGTACTAGTCTCATTATTGCCATTGACAAAGTCAAAACAAATCTTTATTAGTTTCTGAAAACCTGCACTGATGGAACATTATACTTTTTTGAAGTATATGGTTTCAATTATATAGGAATCATTTAAACTCGTAAGTCAACTTGGAGTCCCAGTTTGGAGGGGAAAGTGAGATGTGAATAAAGATGGCAATGAGGGTGAAGGAACTCAGTCCTCGTGTTTGATGCTTCACACTGATTTTCCTCCCACATAGTAAAAACATTTAATGGCATAGAATGCATTCATCTGTAACTTGTGACTTTGTGAAGCCAATTTTGATGCGTCCTCTTTACATTATTCATCACGAAACAACATAAACACATTCTCACATTCTCTCTCTCTACATTTCTCTCTCTCTCTCCTGTCTCACTTTCTGAAGGTCAGAGCTTATATTTCCATCATCGGCCATGATTTGAACATCTTTGGTTTAATTTAAGAGAGAAAAATCATATGGCTGACCAGTATCGACTCGCTGAGAGGTCTTCTTCCAGGCCAGCAAGCAGATGTAAATTGTTCGAAGAGGTTCTTCTATTTTTTGTGGTCAACACTTGCTCATCTTCTCAAGCTGGAAAAACAAGGCTTTCAAAAATGTTTTCAGGGAGCAGATGACTTTATATGAAAAAGGGGCATTTAGAAACTTTTGTCTGAAGTTCTTAAACTCTCTTTGGTCAGATAAATTGAACCACCAAAAGTTTGGTATAGTTCTGTATTATTAGAAACTATGTACAAGATGGTCACTAAGAATGACCAGGCTTTAACACAGCTGGTAAATCACCAGCAATGATAAGATCTACCAACAGAAAGGTTGCCAGTTTGAAGCCCCAGATCAGCATGAGCTTCCAACTGTCAAGCCCAGCTTACTGTTGACCTAAACAGTTCAAAAACATCTTGAGCTGTAGTTAAAGAACATAGGTGCCACTAAAACAATCAGAGGAGGTATTTTATGACACCATAAAGAAAAAAAAGATCAGAAAATGCTCAGTGACCAAAAGGAAGGAGGAAGTCCTAAGGGCTCTTCGTCATAGAGGACGGAGCAACAGCAACCCCCGTGGCTGGATTTTGAGCACAAACCTTCCAAAGTGCCAAAAAGCTGGATGTTGGTCTACACAAGATACCTCCTTTCTGTTCTGTCTGTCTCTGAACAGAAAATGCCCAGTGACCAAAAGGAAGGAGTAAGTCCTGATGGCTCTTTGTCATAGATGATGGAGTGACAGCACCCCCCTGTGGCTGGATTTGAGCACAACCTTCCAAGGTGCCAAAAAGCTGGACATCAACACAACATACCTTCGTTCTGTTCTGTCTGTCTCTGTATTGTCTATCCAAAAATGGCATTGAATGTTTGCCGTGTATGTGTACTGTGATCCGCCCTGAGTCCCCTTGGGGAGATAGGGCGGAATATTAATAAACTGTTGTTAATGGAGCCAGAAAATTCAAAACATGGAATGGGGTCCTTGCATTTGATAATTGACACAACTCTAGCATCCAAGAAGTATAGGAAGCTGCCTTCTGCTGAATGAATTTATGGCTCCAACTAACCCAGTACTGTCAACACTCACTAGCTTTCCAAGATTTCAAGCAGAATTCATGTCTGAAAGTAGTTGAGTCATCTCCATTCCACCCATTCCTATATATAGCCCTATATGTAACCAGAGGTGAGTTGAAACTCTAGAAGACAGAAATCTCCTAATTAAAATTGCAGGAATATCTATACTGAATATCTAAGTGAACATACCAAGTGGCAGTTAGCTTTGCAGAGATAGGCATTGCTCATCTTCATGTTGGAAATATAGTAGTGGTGGCGGCGAAGTGGATTAAACCCTTGTGCCAGCAGGACTGAAGACTGACAGGTCGCAGGTTCGAATCTGGTGAGAGTGCAGATGAGCTCCCTCTGTCCGTTCCAGCTCCCCATGTGAGAACATGAGAGAAGCCTCCCACAAGGATGGTAAAACATCAAAACATCCGGCCGTCCCCTGGACAATGTCCTTGCAAATGGCCAATTCTCTCACATCAGAAGCAACTTGCAATTTCTCAAGTTGCTCCTGAAACTAAAAAAAAAGTAGTACATCAAGTTCCATCTTGAACCACCATTTTAATTCTTCTAGTTAACTGTGGAAATGGAAATGCAGTGTGTCTTATCGTGCAATGATCTTTAAGATCACAAAATACAAGAGTTGAATGAAAATTAATGCCTCCACCTTCGTTATTTGTGTTTGGATGGGAATATCTTAATAATCAAACAGAGAAATAATCCTTAGAATGTGCTTTCTAACTGCCACTATTCACTTTTCCACATAATCACCAGACAATTGGATACATCTCTGCCAACAATGAACAAGTTTTCTGAAGCCATCACGGAAGAAGTCTGTGCACTTTCATTTCAGGCGTCAGCATCCTGGGTACCCATTGTGCACAGATCTTCCGATACCCGAGCAAAGCAATAATGTGACCCACACATTCTTGTGAAATGCCTATTATGCTTGAAATTTCTCTCTGAGTGACATGACGATCGTCCTGAATCAACCTGTCCACCTTTTGCTTGTGAAACTTGGTAGTTGCTGTCACAGGACGTCCAACTCTTTGTTTGTCACGCAAGTCAGATGTTCCCACCTCAACATCTTTAAACTTTCTCACCCAACGACACACAGTACTCACATCAACACAATCACCATAAACAGCTTCTTGCATTCTCTGATGAATCTCCTTTGGGGTGACACCTTCTGCTGTCAAGAATTCAATGACTGCAAGTTGTTTAAATCACATTAACCAACCATCTGCGCAGGGTTCCATACTTTGCACTTTAACAACACAACCATTCAATGCTAAGCCTGTCTGCCAAAATAGAACTGTAGAGAAGAGTCTACTGAACAAGCCAGTACTTGTTGCATACCAGTGCTGCCATCTGTTGAGGAATTACAAAGGTGGAGGCATTACTTTCCATTCAACCCTCATAGATAGATAAACAGATAGATAGATAGATAGATAGATAGATAGATAGATAGATAGATAGATAGATAGATAGATGGATAGATACTGAAGGTGTGGATTTCTAACCATCATAAAATAGGTGTGGGATTTCACCAGACTATCCTTAGAAGATTAATGCAAGCATTTTTTTCTCCCCCAGTAACATGCACATATATTTTTCACAAGCAGAGAACCATGTTCAAAACATTGTCACTCAAGGCTGCTTGCCAAAATGGAACTGTAGAGGAGAGTCTACTAAACAAGCCAGTACTTGCTGCATACCAGTACAACCATCTGTTGAGGAGTTACGAAGGTGGAGGCGTCACTTATCAATCAACCCTCGTGCATGGAATATGGAGAGGAGCCTTAGCAAAGACTGCTCCCTTTGATTTTCTCTTCCAACTTTCCTTCTCTCTCTTCATTTCCTTTTGGATGTTTGCAATATTGTTCCCTATCATAATCACCCCAGCAAACTCATACTGTTTTTCTAATTAATTTGCCTTGACTAGTTGTAATTAATTTGCCTTGACATTTTAAGGACACTGATCATCTCTGCCATTTACACAACAGATAACAACATAATCCAATGTTTTGTTCACCCTACAACGACGACCCTCCCGAAGAATGGAGCACTCCCACCCTGTGTGTTGAATGCATGTGCTACCCTTAGCCTAGCAACCACTGTCGATTCCTAATCTTTTATTATTGGCTCTGTGGAGAGATGAAAGGAAGAGCCGAAATATAGTTGACAGTTCAGTTATCACATCTGGAGCAAATGAAAAGCGTGGCCTGAATCCATCAGAGATGATTAGGTAAATAGGAGAAAATTACAGATGTCCTTTTACTCCTGTAAATTTCAAGGCTGCCTAAACAAAATGGTGAGATTATATATATATATATATATATATATATATATATATATATATATATGAAGTATCTCACTTATTACTGATTTCCTCCAATTGCAGAAATCTCTGGAGAACAATGCACTGTACAGCAAAAGGTAATGCAAGACATTTTTCCCCATCAGTGAAACAATTGCAATAACATTGCTTTACCACTCACCTCCAGAGAGACATGAAAATGTCAGCTGTGAATAAAATGTACTCACTCCTTAAGTGACAAATGAGACTAAAGAGGAGCTGGCTGTAAGTCCTATTGGGACAAAATGTTAATCAAAGTAAGGCAGACCTTGCCTCGGCACAAGATTGCTGCAACGCCAGCCTTTGTTTGATGCGATGATGCGCCATACTGAGAATTTTAACAACTTCAGAATGTATGTACGGAAATGTTGGCAAGTTTGCTATATTCAACTTCCCCAAAACTAAACAGACTAACTTTTTATATTTCACTAGCTTGGGTACCAGGTGTTGCCCAGGTAATTTCAAAAAGTCAAAACAGAGTGCACTTTGATGGCAGGGGAACTATACATCCCAGTACCTACAACTCCCCCCAAAACCCACAAGTATTCCAATGTGAGCCTATTGAGTATGTGTGCTAAGACTTCCAGGGTTCTGTGTGCCAAGTTAGTTCCAGATCCATCGTTGGTGGGGTTCAGAGTGCTCTTTTATTGCAGTACCTACAACTTCCCCAAAACCCACCAATATTCCAATGTGGGTCTATCAGGTATGTGTGCTCAGTTTGGTCCAGATCCATCATTATTTGGGTTCACACTTCACTCTGGATGTTAATTAACTCCAACTTCTATAAATCCCTCCAAAGATCTCCAGTATGTTTCATTGGTCATGAGGGTTCTGTGTGTCAAGTTAGTTCCAGGTCAATCGTTGGTGGGATTCAGAGTGCTCTTTTATTGCAGGTGAACTATACATTCCAGTACCTACAACCTCCCCCAAAACCCACCAATATTCCAATGTGGGCCTATCGGGTATGTGTGCTAGGTTTGGTCCAGATCCATCATTGTTTGGGTTCACACTGCACTCTGGATGTTGGTGAACTCCAACTTCTATAAATCCCTCCAAAGACCTACAGTATGTTTCATTTGATTGCAGGTGAACTATAAATCCCAGTACCTACAATTCCTATAAATCAAGGTAAATTCCTCCCAAACCTCTCCAGTATTTTTTGTTGGTCCTGGGGGTTCTGTGTGCCAGATGTGGTCCAGATCCATTGTTGATTAAAGTCATAGTGGTCTGTCTTGATGCAGGTTGACCTACAATATCCATCATCTTGAGTCAGTCCCCCCAAACTCCTCCAGTATGTTCAGTTGGTGATCAATTCCTCTCTGTTTGCTGTGCACCATAGGAAAGGGTAGTATAGGGTTAAGAGAGAGGCAGTGGGTGGGGTCATGCAAATAACACACTAATGGAGAGAGTCAGAAATACTGGGATGTGAAGGAAACACATCAAATCAAGGATGAAATTGTCCCTGTATGAAAGCATTCACTTGGTTGGTGGGCAGCGTGGTGTTTGGGGAGGACATTGGCAGGAGTTGGGAGATATCTTCATGACACTTGGTGTAACCTGCAAGAGAGTGCTCTGGTTGGGAGTCAGCTGCATTAAAATTACTACTGACCAAAAGGTCATGAGTTTGAAGCCAGCCTGGGTTGGAGTAAGCTCCAATCATTTGTCTAGCTTGCTATTGACCTTTGCAGCCTGAAAGACAGTTGCATCTGTCAAGTAGGAAATTTTGATACTGCTTATGCAGGGAGGCTAATTTAACTAATTTATGGTGCCATAAAACTCTCCAGCAGTGTGCAAAAGAATGAGGAAGTACTCCATCAGTGTCACAAGTGGACGGTGAAGCAACGGCTCCCCCGGTGGTCAGAATTCGAAGCATATCCTTGGAAAGTTAAATAGCCTCTGCATGTCTGTCTACATATGTTGTGTGTCTATGGCATTGAATGTTTGCCATATATATGTGATCCACCCTGAGTCTCCTGTAGGTTGAGAAGGGCAGGATATAAATACTGTAAATAAATAAATAATTAAATAAATAAATGTGTGGAGGTGGGAGGCTGTCTGTGTAAGTGGGCACCTCCACCACATACACACATACACACTTTTTCCACTTTTATTATATGTATAGAAGATTAATTTTCATGTGAAATTATGTCTGTTATACCTAATGGATTTGGGCACATTAAGGCTTAGATTGAGTTTATTTCATTCCACTTAATTCATTATCTTGCCTTTCTGCTGGGATGGGACCCAAGGCACCGTTCGAGCAGAATGTCTCAGCCTTGACTTCATTTATATAGTAAGCATTGATCTGCCAGTATAATATATCAGTTATAACGCTATACTTGGAACAAAGGGACCCAAGGTCAAGTCCCTGCTCAATTACGAAGCTGATGAAATGACCTTGACAGTCACTATTGCTCACCCAAACTTACTTTATTGTTTTTCGTGGGGATGAATGGGGAGCCAGAAACCATGTAATCCAGCCATTCTATGCTGGTGGTGTAGTAAATACTACTAATCCTGCTAATATAATATTAATAATACTTTGTGTCACAGTGGGATTTCTGTGATAGCGTTTTAATTTTTTTGGCATCAGTCTTTTCCTCCCTCGCAGATGGCAAAAGAAAGTACATTTCTACTCCAATGTCATAGGGAGACCCACAAGTGACAAGCTGTCACGATTCAATTTATTTATTTGATTCATTCCTCCACGCACACATCATTTCTCCACCCAGATGGGACTGTACATCATGTTTTGCTGTGGCTGCGTGTCACATTTCGCTGTGGAAGAGAGCGCATTCCCAGGTGCATGCAGTTTGGAAGGTGCGAGTTCTGTATTTAGGTTTGGGAAAATGGTTTTAGGAAAACGGGTCACTTGGTTTTTCTATGTAACGGCCCTCCCTTCTTCTCGGCTAACAGTGAGTGCTCTTCATGCAGCGTGGCAGCCCACAGTGTTATATCACACCTTTCTTCCAGAGTGTTTTTATAGAACTGAAAATATAGATGGAAGCGGAATTGATGGAGATCAGGGGAGTTACAGAAGAGGAAAAAAATTATTTATTTTGACGAAAGTGAGAACCATACCACCTCCATAAGCCTAGTTATGGTTAACATGTAAACACAGGAAATACACAACCAATCTCTTCCTGTGTGTGTGGTGGTTATGGCACAATAAGTGGAGAAGTAAATACAAAGTAAAATAATGAGGGAGAGAAAAATTAAGAACTAAAGAAAGGGAAAAGAAAAATACCGACTATGGAATACAATTATATAAATTTATTCTATTTTGTCCACTACCTTGGCAGCCACCTCTCCATCAAAGTCACCATTGACACTGAAATACAACCCCGCCTGAGCTCTGCAAGTGCAGCATTTTTCCGAATGAAGTAGAGAGTGTTTGAGGATTGGGACATCCCTAGGGAGACCAAGGTGCTTGTTTACAAAGCTATTGTCCTCTCAAGCCTTTTATATGCCTGTGAAACATGTCAGAAGTGAGAACCATACTACCTCCATAAGCCTAGTTATGGTCAACATGTAAACACAGGAAATACACAACCAATCTCTTCCTCTGTGTGTGGTGGTTATGGCACAATAAGTGGAGAAGTAAATACAAAGTAAAATAATGAGGGAGAGAAAAATTAAGAACCCAAGAAAGGGAAAAGACAAATACTGACTATGGAATGCAATTATATAAATTCATTCTATTTTGTCCACTACCTTGGCAGCCACCTCTCCATCAAAGTTGACATTGACACTGAAATACAACACTGCCTGAGCTCTGCAAGTGCAGCATTTTTCCAAATGAAGCAGAGAGTGTTTGAGGATTGGGACATCCCTAGGGAGACCAAGGTGCTTGTTTACAAAACTATTGTCCTCCCAAGCCTTTTATATGCCTGTGAAACGTGGACTGTGTACAGAAGTCACACTCAAAAGTGAGAACCATACTACCTCCATAAGCCTAGTTATGGTTAACATGTAAACAAAGGAAGATAAAAACAAATGCATAACCAATCTCTTCCTGTGTGTGTGGTGGTTATGGCACAATAAGCGGAGAAGTAAGTACAAAGTAAAATAATGAGGGAGGGAAAAATTAAGGACCAAAGAAAGTGAAAAGAAAAATGCTGACTATGGGATATATATATAATCTATTCTATTTTGTCAGCTACGTTGGCAGCCACCTCTTCATCAAAGTCAACATTGACATTGAAATACAACACTGCCTGAACTCTGCGAGTGTGGCATTTTTCTGAATGAAGCAGAGTGTGTGAGGATTGGGATTTATTTATTTATCATGTCAGGAGCAAACCAAAACAGATGTATTGAGGATTGGGACATCCGTAGGGGGACTAAGGTGCTTGTTTATAAAAGCTATTGTTATTCCAAGCCTTTTATATGCCTGTGAAACGTGGACTGTTTACAGATGCCACATTCAACTCCTGGTACGATTCCATCAATGTTGCCTCCAAAAAATCTCTTGGGAAGACAGGGGGACAAAAGTCAGTGTGCTAGAAGTAGCAAAAACCATCAGCACTGAAGCGGTGCTCCTCTGCCATCAACTCTGCTGGACTGGCCACGTTGTCTGAGAGCCCACTCACTGTCTTCCAAAGCAGTTACTCTACTCCAAACTCAAGAACAGAAAACGAAATGTTGGAGGACAGGAAAAGAGATTTAAAGATGGGCTCAAAGCCAACCTTAAAAACTGTGGCATAGATATTGAGAACTGGAAAGTCCTGGCCCTTGAGCACTCTAACTGGAGGTCAGCTGTGACCAGCAGTGCTGTGGAATTTGAAGAGGCATGAATGGAGGACAAAAGGGAGAAACGTGCCAAGAGGAAGGTGTGTCAAGCCAACCGCAACTGGGACCACCTTCCACCTGGAAACCGATGTCCTCACTGAGGGAAACATGCGGGTCAAGAATTGGGCTCCATAGTCACCGATGTCCCCACCACCAGGACACCACATTTGGAGGACAATCTTACTCAGACAATGAGGGATTGCCTAAGTAACTAAGTAATTTTGTCTTTCAGGGTTAGGATGGAAAATAGTTTGGTTGCCCCTAGACCTTTCAGTGGTTCTTGATACCATTGAGTTTGTATCTAATTTTTCTCTCAGCGAATGCATACCAACTACAGTGTCTGTAGTTGGTATGCATTCGCTATCTACAGAACTGCAAATGAAGTGGAATGGGGATTCATGCAATAAGAACCATAGTTTTGAGAAAGCAATGTTCAACAGTCTGCATGGGAAAAAAGCACAATGTGCCCATGCCTACAATTCTGAAAAATGAAAGTAAGTCCCGTTTTCAAAACCCTATTGAAATGCAGGAAGATACTACTTGAATCCAAAGGAAAGAAATTGGCAAAGCAATTTAAAGAAGAAACATGCTCTGGAAAAAGTATGAAAGATATATATTGGATTAAACAAGACAGATGCAGGGGGTGTGTATGTGCATATGTGTATATATTTGCAGGAATGTGCATGCACACACATACACTGTCACCAGCATTGCTTTCATTTGTATATGTATATAGGTTTTAATGAATAGTCTACAGATTTCCTCCTTTGTTAACTATCATATAAAAAGATATTTTAAATTGAATGTGTTAAGTCTTTTGGAGTGTTTGTTTTGGAGGAGGATTGATTTAATAAACATTCCCTTTTATTTATGTTCACAACACAGGAGGACATAATTACGGTTTATTCCATGAAGATGTAATTATGAAGTTTTATTCTTGCGCTACTGAAGCAAAGTGCTGGGAGGGAGGAGGGACTGCGATAAACTAGTCACAGCTTGTAGAAACGAAAGGGGGGGGAGAGAGAGAGATGGGGACCATTTGCAGCACATTGCAGTCAGATCAATTTACAGCTTGTACATGGCTTCGAGGTATACAAATCAAAGAATGCCTGCAATCCTGTTGGTGACACATAGGCACATAGCGTGAGGTTAGGTGTGCCAATGTATTGTTTTGGATGGATCATTATTATCTTGAATCCCATACAAAGCTTCCTCCTGGAATCTACCACAACAAGGTGCTGCTACTATAGCTATTTAAGTTGCAGCCAATAGTGAAAGGAGCAAGGCAGAGACAACTCCAGCTTATCCCTTGTTTGGGTATCAGCCAAACACGTCAATGACTTAAATCAAGAAATAGTTTTCTTAGATCTACAGAGACACTCGCTGGAACACCTCAGCAAGCGAGAGTCCAAAAGTGGCAGGCTCAAACCCAGCACCTCAATCCGTGGGTGATACCAGATGAGAGACTCCCCCTTCCTGGGCACACAGAAGACTGGGCGACTTGGAAGGCGCTGAACAGACTGCGCTCTGGCACCACGAGATGCAGAGCCAACCTTAAGAAATGGGGCCACAAAGTGGAATCCACGACATGCGAGTGTGGAGAAGAGCAAACCACTGACCACCTGCTGCAATGCAACCTGAGCCCTGCCACATGCACAAGGGAGGACCTTCTTGCGGCAACACCAGAGGCACTCCAAGTGGCCAGATACTGGTCAAAGGACATTTAATCAACTACCAAGTTTGCAAAATTTGTGGTTTTTTTATCTGTTTGTTTGTTTTGTTCTGTTAGAAATGTAATACAATGTTCTGGTTGCTGATGACACGATAAATAAATAAATAATCGATCAAGAAAAAAATGGTTCTAAACTCGTTTCGAATATAGGGGGCGCTGGCGATTCGATTTTAAAATGATTTCTGAAAACTTCTTGAAAAACATTATTTATTTATTTATTTATTTATTTGGTAGTTTTGTATACTGGTCTTCTCACCTCCATTCGAGGGACCCGGGCCAGTTTCCAACATCAATATTACAGACCGTCATTAAAACATCATATTTCTAAATCACACTAAAACATTAAAACATTAAACAATTGCCTTTCCCCTCTCCTTCCGTCTTTCCGGACTGCAATACAATGTTGTGGTTTTTTAATTTTGAACATGTTTCAATGGATTTTAACTGGGAATGTATACATATTTATTTATTTACGACTTTATATGCCGCCCTTCTCACTCCGAAGGGGACTCAGAGCGGCTTACACTATGCTAATAATACAATATATTATTAGTATAGTAAAATATCAGTATTAAATATTACTATATTGTACTATTTATTTATTTATTTATTTATTTACGACATTTATATGCCGCCCTACTCACCCCAAAGGGGACTCAGAGCAAGTTCCCAGCAGGGCCCTCTCTGAAGGAGGAGCCTAGGAAACTTTCCAAAAAGAAATGGGCAGATGCTGCTGCTGGGGAAGGAGAAAAGGTTGTTGCAGGTAACGCAATGCCCAAACACGAATCAAGGAACATGAAAGGCACGGCAGACTACTACAACCAGAGAAGTCAGCCAGAGCAGAGCACCTGATGAACCAACCTGGACACAGCATTTTATTTGAGAACACAGAAATGCTGGACCACTCTCACAACCACCATGTCAGACTACACAGAGAAGCCATTGAAATCCACAAGCATGTGGACAATTTCAACAGAAAGGAGGAAACCATGAAAATGAACAAAATCTGGCTACCAGTATTTAAAAAAACTCTAAAATTACAACAGCAAAACAACAGAGGGAAAACAATCAGGGACATCTATTCACCTCTCAACAAAAGATTGCTCCAGGCACTGTCAGGCCATCAAATACTAATCAAGGTGGTCAGTTGAAACATCCACACCTAGCTCCAGCAGACAAGATTCCTTTGTCCCACCCTGGTCCTTATTCCACAGATATATAAACCCATTTTCCTAGTTCCAACAGACCTCACTACCTCTGAGAATGCTTTCCATAGATGCAGGCGAAACGTCAGGAGAAAATGCCTCTAGAACATGGCCATAGAGCCTGGAAAAACCTGGGGTCAGGACCCCTGGGGGGTCATGAGGGGGTGTCAGAGGGGTCACCAAGACCATCAGAAAACACAGTATTTTCTGTTGGTCATGGGGTTTTGTGTGGGAAGTTTGGCTCAATTCTATTGTTGGTAGGGTTCAGAATGGTCTTGGATCCCAGCAACTACAGCTCCCAAATGTCAAGGTCTATTTTACCCAAACTCCACCAGTGTTCATATTTGGGCATATTGAGTATTCGTGCCAAGTTTGGTTCAGATCCATCATTGTTTGAGTCCACAGTGTTCTCTGGATGTAGGTGAACTATAACTCCAAAACTCAAGGTCATTGTCCAGCAGACCCTTCCAGTATTTTCTGTTGATCATGGGAGTTCTGGGACCAAATTTGGTTCAATTCCATCATTGGTGGAATTCAGAATGCTCTTTGATTTTAGGTGAACTATAAATCCCAGCAACTGCAACTCCCAAATGACAAAATCAAACCCCCACTCCCAACCCCACCAGTACTCTAATTTGGGCATATCAGGTATTTGTGCCAAATTTGGTCCAGTGAATGATAATACATCCTGCATATCAGATATTTACATTACGATTCATAACAGTAGCAAAATTGCAGTTATGAAGAAGCAACAAAAATAATTTTATGATTGGGGGTCATCACAACCTGAGGAACTGTATTAAGGGGTCGTGGCATTAGAAAGGTTGAGAACCACTGCTCTAGAACATGGCCATATAGCCCGAAAAAACCTACAACAACCCAGTGATTCCAGCCATGAAAGCCTTCGACAATACATTGCTGCAGGTAATCTCATCTTCTTCAGGAGCTCCTCAGCAGACCTCTGCTTCAGGTATATTGCAAATTTTACTCTATCCTCTCCAGAAGCTGACAAAATCCATCTCCCTTAATTTGTTTTGCCAAGCTTTTTGGTCCCCCCCCCCCACCCACTGTATTAAATGGACCACCAAATATTACAAATCATTTTCATTCAAACTGATTTGGGCCCAATCTAATATCTTGTTTAGCCTTCAATAAACACTTACATAGCTACATTTATGCCATGTTAAAGAAACAATAGGACTGCATTAAGGATTCATGTTTGATTACTTCTTACTTTGAGTTGAGTAGGATTTTGAAGCATGAGCCCCAATGTGGCTACCATTTGTTCCACGAGCAGATGTTGAGGGGTTGTTCCAGTTCTTCTACAGCACACTTTGGTGGCCCTGGCATCTCTTTTAAATTGTCACAGAGATGCTCTGATGTGACATTGATGCAGGGACATTCTGGGATGTTAAAATGAAAGCCAGATCCAGCTTCTTGGTAATGCTTCAAACTACAGCAGGAAAGAAGAAGCAAGAAGGGAGTGTGGGAATCAATGGAGGGCCTTGGCATCTGCCCAAAGATGTCAAATGTCGATGTTGATCTTGTTTTGGGTATCTTGCCAGAGAGATTATGATCATATACTTTGACATTCTCTCTCTCTCTCTCTCTCTCTCTCTCTCTCTCTCTCTCTCTGAACTTGGAAAAAAAATTTTGGTCGTGTCAGGAGCGACCTGAGAAACTGCAAGTTGCTTCTGGTGTGAGAGAATTGGCCGTCTGCAAGGAGGTTGCCCAGGGGATGCCAGGATGATTTTTGATGTTTTATAAACCTTGTGGGAGGCTTCTCTCATGTCCCCACATGAGGAGCTGGAGCTGGAGCTGATAGAGGGAGCTCATCCACCTCTCCCCGGATTCGAACCTGCGACCTGTCGGTCTTCAGTCCTGCCAGCACAGGGATTGTGGAGCAGCTGGCTGAGTGTCAGCTGCATTAAGATCACTCTGACCAAAAGCTCATGAGTTCGAAGCCAGCCCGGGCTGGAGTGGGTTTCCAACCAATTGTGTAGCCTGTTGTCGACCTTTGCAACCCGAAAGACAGTTGCATCTGTCAAGTAGGAAAATTAGGTACCACCTTAAAGTGTGGGGAGGTTAAATTAACTAATTTATAAGACCACAAAAAAGACTCCAGCAAAGCACTTCAGCAAAAAAGCATGCGGGGAATGCGGAAGTGCTTCATCAGTGTCGCAGATGGACGATGAAAGCGACAGCTCCCCTGGCGGCCAGAAAAGTTAAATAGCCTCTGTATATGTCTGTATATGTTGTATGTCAAAATTGGCATTGAATGTTTGCCATATATGTGTACACTGTAATCTTCCCTGAGTCCCCTGCGGGGTGAGAAGAAGGGCGGAATATAAAAGCTGTAAATAAATAAAATAAAATAACCCACTGCACCACCAGGGGCTCCACTTGGAAACATAATTATCTGTAATACAACTCTCCTAATCAGGCATGTAGCCTATGGCAGGCATCCTCAGAGGTTGTGAGGTCTGTTGGAAACTACGCAACTGAGGTTTATATATCTGTGGAAGACCTTGGGGGGGGGGGGGAGCTTGAGGGGCTTCAGCCCACCCCCCCACCCCCGAAATTCTCATGGTGGTCCGCGAAAAGGCCTTACTGGTACATTATTTAAACTGTTATGTTTATTCATATCATGATCTGATCACCATGCTCAATATATCTCATATGCATGGGGGTATTGGGGTAACGATACAAAAGGTTTGCTAGGGTAGACCCTCTTTCACTCAGACTCAGGCCCCCCCCCCCCCCCGAATCAAAATCCTGGCTATGGGCCTGCTCCTAATGCCTCAGTCACGATAACCATGACATAATAGTAATCATGACTTCAGAAGAGCTGCAAGATCGAGAACAAGCCACAAGAGTCAAGACAAAGATCCACCCAGAGGAAAAGTGTACTTGCCATACATCAAGGGAACCACTGACCGCAGAGGGAAGCTGATGAGGAAACACAACATACAAACTATCTCCAGACCCACCAAGAAGATACAACCAATGCTACGTTCAGCAAAGGACAAGAGGGATCCTCTCACTTCTGCGGGAGTCTATTGTATACCATGCATCTGTGGACAAGCCTACAGAGGGACCACCAAACGCAGCAGCATTGCCCAGACATGAATCAAGGAACATGAAAGTCACTGCAGACTACTACAACCAGAGAAGTCAGCCAGAGCAGAGCACCTGATGAACCAACCTGGACACAGCATTTTATTTGAGAACACAGAAATGCTGGACCACTCTCACAACCACCATGTCAGGCTACACAGAGAAGCCATTGAAATCCACAAGCATGTGGACAATTTCAACAGAAAGGAGGAAACCATGAAAATGAACAAAATCTGGCTACCAGTACTAAAAAAACCTCTCTAAAATCATAACAGTAAATAAAAAAAAACTCAAACATGTGGAAACTCCAGGCAGGAAACAATCAGGAACATCTGGTCACCTCCCAGACAGTAACAAGCCACACATAAAAACTGTCAGGCCATCAAATGCTAATCAAGGTGGCCAATTGAAACATTCATACCTCTCTCCAACAGACAATATTCTTTCTCCCACCCTGGACCTTCCACAGATATACATACCCAATTTTCCAGTTTCCAACAAACCTCACAACCTCTGAGGATGCCTGCCACAGATTTTATTTATTTATTTATTTACCATATTTTAATATTGCCCCTCTCAACCCAGGGGCGCCTTGAGGCGGTTTACAGTCGGCAGTCAATGCCCCCAAACAGCATAAATGCAGTTAAGAATATTGCATATAATATAAACCATATAAAAGCAATAAAACAATAAAAACCATAAAACACAAGTCCTCAGCTTCTCATCACTAAAATCATTTTTCTGTCGCATTGTCCAATCGTTCCGTGGATCTCAATTAATCTGTTGCACTGTGTCTTCAAATGCCTAATCAAACAGCCAGGTTTTGACTCTCTTTTGAAATGTTAGGAGGGAGGGGGCCAATCTAATATCCTTAGGGAGGGCATTCCATAGCCGAGGGGCCACCGCTGAGAAGGCCCTGTCTCTCGTTCCCGCCAATCGCATCTGAAGGGGGTGGGACCGAGAGCAGGGCCTCACCAGATTATCTTAAGTGCCTAGATGGTTCATAGGGAGAGATGCGTTCGGACAGGTAAACTGGGCCAGAGCCGTTTAGAACTTTAAAGGCTAAAGCCAGCACTTTGAATTGTGCCCAGTAGCAATCTGGCAACCAGTGGAGCTGGCGCAAAAGAGGAGTTGTGTGCTCCCTGAGAGCCGCTCCTGTTAACAACCTGGCTGCTGTCCGTTGGACCATTTGAAACTGTGCTGTCACAGGCTGGGCCTATGACAATGTCTGTTTACAGGACGTGCTTTCTGTATGCCCAACGGGATGCCGGGGTGCCTCAGCTAATGGGTCCCATAGGTTTCCCAACTCAAAGTTCTGTAGAGACTCAAAATAAGTCCAACAAAGTTCTTTATTAAGGCTTAAATCTCCAAACAAGTGAATTAAATGCTTCATAATCTTAAAAAGCTGGTAGCTTTCTCCATCTGCCAACAAAGGGAAGGCAACTGCTCGATAAACTGTTCCTTTCTTCTTTCGGGAAACCTTCAGACCCCTCCTTGGGCAATCTTTCTTAACCCTGCTGGCGTGAGGCCCCAACTCCCGGCTCCAAGCTGTGTTATGGATAGCCCAAGTGGTCCCTTACCAGGCAATGGTTGCTGCAGATCTGCCAAGCTGGTGTCATTTTAGTTTCTCCATGAAAGCTGTAGGAACTATTTCTTTGCCCATCAAAGGCTGGCTGTATTCCGCCAGCAAAGCTGTGGAACTGTAACTTTACTCCCCCGTAAAGCTGTAGAGGTTTTCCTTTCCCCCCAGCAAAGCTGGCTCTGGTTGCTTCTGGATCGAGAGAATCGGCCGTCTACGAAGACGTTGCCCAGGGGACGCCCGGATGTCTTGCAATCCTGCGAGGCTTCTCTCATGTCCCCCACTGAACAAACCACTGACCACCTGCTGCAATGCATCCTGAGCCCTGCCACATGCACAATGACCTTCTTGCGGCAACACCAGAGGCACTCCAAGTGGCCAGATACTGGTCAAAGGACATTTAACCAACTACCAAATTGGCAAAATCTATGTGTTTTTTTTCTTTTTCTTTTTAATCTGTGTATTTGTTTTGCTCTGTTAGAATTGTAATACAATGGTATGGTTGCTGATGACATGATAAATAAGCAAAGCTGGCTGTAGATCTATTTCTTTCACCCCAGCAAAGCTGGCTGTAGATCTATTTCTTTCACCCCAGCAAAGCTGTAAAAAGTGAAGCTTTTTGCAGGTGGGACAGAGAAAGCCCACATGTCCTGCTGTAAGGCTCCAAACTGTGAGACTGAACAAAAAGTCCCCTTTTCCCTCCAAAACGGGGGAAAGGGGCGGATCTAAAGGCTCTAACGATGATTGATAGGTTGTTGGCCCTATGACTGCAACCTGGGAAAAGCTACCCAATTGCAAAAAGCATGGCCCAAATGAATTCAAACAAACTAATAGTGCAAGAAAAGGAATCAAATCTCCTGGCACAGCCATGCCAGCACAGAAGCTTCCGAACAGTTTTCAAAGGCAGCCCCACGTAGAGCATGTTGCAGAAGTCTATACAGGATGTAACCAGAGCATGGACTACCATGGCCAAGTTAGACTTACCAAGGTATGGGTGCAGCTGGCACACAAGTTTTGACTGTGCAAATGCTCCCCTGATCATCGCCGAAACCTGGGGTTCTAGACTCAGTGATGAGTCCAGGAAAACTCCCAAGCTGTGAACCTGCGTCTTCAGGGGAAGTGTGACCCTGTTCAACACAGGCTGTAACCCTATGCCCTTTTCGGCCTTTCGACTGACCAGGAGGTGAAACGTCAGGAGAGAATTCTTCTAGAACATGGCCATACAACCTGAAAAACCTATAACAACCAATGACACAATTTCTGATCAAGAGTGAATTTTTGCATCCTGGACATTTTGTAGATGCCTATAGCTTTGACATTTGTACTGCAAAGGCAAACCAAAGCTGAAACTGTGAGCCAGTTTTACACCAAGCAACACTGCCGAGCTTTGAAGATCCATTTTTATGTCTCAGTTTAGTCAGAATCATTTCAACAAACCTACTCTCCCACTCCTGTTAGGATATGAAGGCCTTTTTCTTTTTGAAGCAGACCAATCTAGCATTTTCTGTAAACAGCATGATGGAGCCAATAACTTATGCAAATGTCTGGAGAATGTCCCCCAAGAGCGATGAATGAGGCAGGTGTTAGCGATGGCAGGCACAAACGCCACTTAGAAGGCAATAGTCCGAATGGTTTTGATTTGTGAAACCATTTACAAAATTATAGTGTTTTAAAAATCATTATTCTTCTCCTTTCCTTCCCTGTTATGGAAAAAAAATCATTAGGAATGGCGCATAGCTTGCTTTAGGCACAGAAAAGTATTGTGGATGAATTATGCAAAATTAAAATGATCTAGTGAATGCCTATGCAAATATGTCTGGTGTTGCATACAGATACCTCTAACTGTTTGCTTTCACAGTATCTCTGAAAAGGCATTCCTCAGTTCAATCACTCAAGAGAAAGGAAAGGGAAAACATAGTAATAAGGAACAGAGAAATGAGAGGTAACACCCTTCCCCAAATCACCACTGCCTTGATTTGTTTAATATTTTAGATTCAATTCCTTAATATATATATATTTAAAAAGCACACTATACTTTGAGTGCCACCACTGTAAATTTTTGGAAGCGGTAAAACTGGAATGTCTAAACTATATTTTAAAAGGCACAACTATTTCTCGATGAAATATAAGGCTATTTAATGGAAAGTAATATAGCCAGAGAAGGATGATGCCTTAAACTTGGCACAATTTAAAACAAAAATGCTCGAGGAAACGCTATAAAATAGAATGAATGGCTCAGCATAGGAATATTTCTGTTCATTATAATTTCTCATTTATCAGCTTCTGCTAATGGCTCCAGCAGAAGACATTATAGAGAAGTAATTCCCCCTGGTTCCCCTGGATCTTCCTTCCTTCCACGTAAGGGAGTTTTAGGGTTGTGGTCTTAATTTACTTCTGGACGCGGAGAAAGAAATTGCAACTAGAAGCGGAAAGCAACTACGGCACAAATGCTGACTTTGGTCCAGAATTGTATTTCTTTCAAAGACGTTACATCTCTCTTTTTAGAAAGATTCAATCCATTACATTCTTGTGAAGGCTTTCATGGCTGTGTGTTTACCGGGCTGTATGGCCATGTTCTGGAAGCATTCCCTCCTGACGTTTCGCCTGCATCTGTGGCAGGCATCCTCAGAGGTTGTGAGGTCTGTTGGAAACTAGGAAAATTCCCAAAGGCTTTCATGGCTGGAATCACTAAGTTCTTGTGGGTTTTTTCGGGCTATATGGCCATGTTCTAGAGGCATTTCTCCTGACGTTTCGCCATAGATGCAGATGTTCCCATTTTTAAAATGTTATTATTTACTGCCCTGATTTTAGAGTTTTTAAATTCCACACAGGAATCAATCAAGTCCAGCTAATACCTCCCAACAAAGGTCCTTGACTCCCAACTAGAATGGATTCCTTGAAAGGGTTCTTGGATGGCAATGAAAGTGGTTTATTTATTTGTCGTGTCAGGGCATCCAGTCAATTGTATTACATTTCTAACAGAACAAAACAAACAACAAGACAAAATAAAAAAAATGCAAGCTTGGTAGTTGGTTAAATATCCTTTGACCAGTATCTGGCCACTTGGAGTGCCTCTGGTGTTTCCGCAAGAAGGTCCTCCCACTGTGCATGTAGCAGGGCTCAGGTTGCATTGCAGCAGGTGGTCAGTGGTTTGCTCTTCTCCACACTCGCATGTCGTGGATTCCACTTTGTGGCCCCATTTCTTGAGGTTGGCTCTGCATCTCGTGGTGCCAGAGCGCAGTCTGTTCAGCACCTTCCAAGTCGCCCAGTCTTCTGTGTGCCCAGGGGGGAGTCTCTCATTGGGTATCAGCCATTGGTTGAGGTTCTGGGTTTGAGCCTGCCACTTTTGGACTCTCACTTGCTGAGGTGTTCCAGCGAGTGTCTCTGTAGATCTTAGAAAACTATTTCTTGATTTAAGTTGTTGACGTGCTGGCTGATACCCAAACAGGGGATGAGCTGGAGATGTCTCTGCCTTGGTCCTTTCACTATTGGCTGCTACTTCCCGGTGGATGTCAGGTGGTGCAATACCAGCTAAGCAGTGTAATTTCTCCAGTGGTGTAGGGCGCAGACACCCCGTGATAATGTGGCATGTCTCATTAAGAGCCACATCTACTGTTTTAGCGTGGTGAGATGTGTTCCACACTGGGCATGTATACTCAGCAGCAGAGTAGCATAGCGCAAGGGCAGATGTCTTCACTGTGTCTGGTTGTGATCCCCAGGTTGTGCCAGTCAGCTTTCGTATGATATTGTTTCTAGCACCCACTTTTTGCTTGATGTTCAGGCAGTGCTTCTTGTAGGTCAGAGAACGGTCCAGAGTGACTCCTCCCAGGTATTTGGGTGCGCTGCAATGCTCCAGTGGGATTCCTTCCCAGGTAATAATCCTCAGAGCTCGGGATGCTTGTCTATTCTTGAGATGAAAAGCACATGTCTGTGTTTTAGATTGATTAGGGATCAGCTGGTTTTCCCTGTAATAGGCAGTAAGGGCACCTAGAGCTTTGGAGAGCTTCTCCAAAAAGGTAAAGGGGCGAAAACCCCCAAATGTGCACACACACACCACCCACCATCCCTTAAGTCCTCAACTCCTGGTCAGTCCCACTAAATAAAAAGAATCAGGAAAATAAAGGAAAATTGAAAAGATTCAACTGTGATGCTGAAGAATGGAGATTGGCTTCCACTTGCTTTCATATCAAGCAGGTTTTTGTACTGGGACGGCCCTTTACCGTTACGAGCTCCCAAAGTACTGAAGGAAACTGAGAAAATGGAGGAAATTTAATCCATGCACCACCCTATTAATTGCTGTTACTCTTGCTTAAAGATAAAGGTATCAGATCCTTAATTAAATATATCTTCTGATTCTGGCCTTGCCCTTATATACACTAGACAGTTATAACAGTTTGATACCACTTTAGCTGCCATGGCTTTTAGAGATTTTAGTTTGTCACAGGCTACTTACAATCCTGGCCTTCTAAAAAAATAATTCATTTACAAAACAATCAAATTGCAGCAGTCATAATAACTACTCGATGGGATGGAAGCACAATATACACAAGGGAGCAAACTCGCCAATTAAAAGATTGACCATTATTGCTAGAGAGCCCATTGTAGGTTTGGAGAGCTCTCGTTCATGGAGGTGGTCCATCACTCCAAAGCATAACAGATGCACTCCTGTTGGTGTCAGACACTTTGACTTTAACATCAAGCTATCTGTTAGAGAGTGCTCATGATTGCTCATTTCAGTGCACTTCAATGGAGAGTTTTCACACATTCGGCCAACAGTGATAGGGAATTAACTAATTACAGTTTACTCAGATGTCACAAGTGCATTTACAATTTGAAGTAGGGCAACGGCATTTCCCTCAATCAATGAATAGGTAAGGATTTGTAAGGCTGTCATATATCCCAGGATCTGATCCCAGATTGTCTGTTTATCCCAGATTATCTGGCAGTGTAGACTCATATAATCCAGTTCAAAGCATCTGAGACCAGATTTTGGGATATAGGGCAGTGTATATCCAGCGTAAATTACATAGTATTTCTTTAAGTGATAACATGATCTCAGTCTTAATCACAGATGTCATTATAATTGTGTGCTATTCTAATAATATAATATAATATATAATCTATTGTATATACATATAAATAATATTATAATGTAATGCAATATAATAATACTAATAATATGATATTATAATTATATTTTTATATCACATGTAATGTTACCAATAATATTACAATATAATGGTATAGTACAATATAGTAATACTAGCCATCCCCTGCCACGTGTTGCTGTGGCCCAGTCTGTTGATCTGGAAAATAAAGTAATGAGAAAGTGTTGTTTTCTAATATATGTAATTTCTTTATCCTTGTGGGTAAACAGTATTTCTTGCTGTTTCTTTGTCAGTGTTGATGTGGAGAGTGTCTGGTTTGCCTGCTCTGGAACATGCAACATATCATTGTCCTTCTTTAGGGGCCCCTTTCAAATCTATGATACTATATCTGTGTGTATGTGAATCATATACCTATCTATATCTATGGCTGGATGGCTTGTTAGGAGGGCTTTGATTACGTTTTCTTGCCCTGGTGAAGATAATTGGACCGGATGGCCTTAAGTATTTTCTGTTGTTCATGAGGTTTCTGTGTGGGAAGTTTGGCCCAATTCTGTCGTTGGTGGGGTTCAGAATGCTCTTTGATTGTAGGTAAACTATAAATCCCATTAACTACAACTCCCAAATGTCAATGTCTATTTCCCCCAAACTCCATCTGTGTTCATATGGAATATCTGTGCCAAGTTTGGTCCAGATCCATCATTCTTTGAGTCCACAGTACTCTCTGGATATAGGTGAACTACAACTCCCAAACTCAAGGTCAATGCCCACCAAACCTTTCTAATGTTTTCTGTTGATCATGGGAGTCCTGTGTGCTAAGCTTGGCCCAATTCCATCATTGGTGGAGTTCAGAATGCTCTTTGATTGTAGGTGAACTATAAATCCCAGCAACTACAACTCCCAAATGACAAAATCAATTCTTTTGAGTGACGGTCACTCCTTGGGTTAGTAGATGTCTTGTGTCCAAATTTGGTGTCAATTCGTCCAGTTGTTTTGGAATTATGTTAATCCCACAAACGAACATTACATTTTTATTTATATAGATTTAAGACTGATATTGTCCTATGCTAATAATATAATATATTGTATGTATATATAGCTTGTAAGCCACTCTGTGTCCCGTTCAGGGTGAGAAGGGCAGCATATATATTTCATAAATAAATACATAAATAAATAAATATATAAATAAATACATAAATAAATAATTGGGGTGTGGTAGCTAGTGCTGAGACTATAGATATAGGTTGTAGTAACCCTGTGTTCATTGCATGAGGATTTAATAATGGAAAATAATGTAAATAAATGTGCAATATTGCATGTACACATGAGAAAATACATAAAAGATGCAGTCCTACACTGGCATATGCTAAATTCATCTTTTATAGTAATGGTTAATGGATTTTGTTCCTGATTTTGATACCGAGGTTGGAGATAAGGAAATAAGGTATGCCGTTAACCTAAATATTGCACACCTCCATAAAGTCTAAGGTGGATCAGAGAAACACACACAATCGCACACTTATTGATGTGACCAATCCTCATAAAGGAAGTCTGAGGTGGATCATCTCAACTGACCAGATTTGCATACCAAATACATGCAAAGCTTTGGCTCTGTAAGAATGCTTGACGTTCGTTGACAGGTTGACAGCCAAGGCACGAATATAGTGTCATGTCAGGATTTCTCCAACAATAGAACGAGCTGATGATTTGAGTTTGCGAGCAAAGTTCGGATTGTTTGGATTATTTTAAACGGACAGTAGCGTTGAAAGGTGCATTTTGTACTTTCATTTCTCGAGTATTTTAATTCCATTTCGACGGCTTGCATCAAATTCATTATAGCTTAGACAGTTGTGACAGCTGTATTGTGAACATATAGGCATATATTTGAAGATCATAGAGTTTCACCATTGCGAAGCGTATTCTCCGAATGCATTAGACTATAACCCATATTAGCAAAAGCCAGGGTGGCCAATGATCAGGTGATGGAATTTGCAATCTAAGCATCTGAGCCAGATCAAGCTTTATATAAGCAGACCACCTGTTTTCAGCTTCCCTTCTCACAGCTGTTATGTGTATATGAAATACAACCAGGCACCCTATTTAAAGTTCCTTGGAACAAAGAGAATGTTGATACTGCAGATAAAAAATAGTGTATTTCATCACATCTAAGGCACACATTTTCCTGTTTAAGGGGCTTCAAAATGGGGAGCAACTTAGATTCTATGGTCCCATACAGTCACCAGTTTCCCCCCAATTACCAGTATTTTTGTTATAAGAGTTACTTCCTGCTTTGGTTCCGGCCCAGCTTACCTGTCCAAATGTATCTCCTTCTACGTCCTGCCTTGGACTCTAAGATAGTCCGGGGAGGCTGATCCAATTCCGAGCACAATTCAAAGTGCTGGTTTTGACCTACAAAACCCTATACGGTTCCGGCCCAGTGTATTTGTCCGAACGGATCTCCCTCTACGTCCCACCTCGAAGCTTAAGATCTTCTGGGGAGGCCCTGCTCTCGACCCCGCCACTGTCACAAGTGAGGCTGGCGGGGACGAGGAGCAGGGCCTTCTCAGTGGTGGCCCCCCACCTGTGGAACTCACTCCCCGGGGAGATTAGATCGGCGACTTCCCTTCTGGCATTCAGGAAAAAACTGAAGACCTGGGTTTGGGACCAAGCCTTTGGACACACTGGCAACTAAATTAAGGATCTGACGACAGACAAGGACAAATGGAATGGAATGGATATATGGACTCTGAACCCGAGCATGAGATTGTCTTAATATTTTATTATGCACTGATGTTTTAATTCTAACTGTTGAACTGCTTTTTTGTATTTTGTATTACTGTCAATTGTTTTAGGCATTTAATTGTGCCTCCTCTGTAAGCCGCCCTGAGTCCCCCCCGGGGTGAGAAGGGCGGGGTATAAGTAAATGAAATAAATAAATAAATAAATAATAAACACAGGAATTCTGCCAAGGCACAGCCGCAGTCCAGTTTCTACGAAAACGTTGCTTGATCTAACAAGACACCCGGAAGGAGGCCCCTTAAACCAAAGAAACTATTCCTTGAAACGCCCCTTGACTTTGAAGCCTGGGCCTGTCTCTCCTGTAATCTATTTGACCTTCGTAGAAACTGTGAATCACTCCTGTCTCTAGCTATCTGTTCCCTTCGGTCCTCATTAAAAAACCCAGGTGGAGAGCTATCACGGCTGGATTCCAAAACATTTTCATCCGGCTGTTCAGTTTCACTTTCCTCGCCACTGACCTCAACATCGACAACAGTTTCAACACTGTCAGGGAGAGATACATGTTCAGTGGCTTGCTCAATTGGAAATACAATTAGAGAATCAGTTCACACAGAGATTGGGGCTGGGGCTCAGGTTCACACAGATCAGGCTGAACCCCAACATTGACAGCAAATTGCAATGTTTCTGAAAACTGACTATGAACAAGCTTTGGACTGGGTCGTTGGTTGTTGAATTGGTCTCAGATATGGCTATATGGTTAATAATAATAATAATAATAATAATAATAATAATAATAATAATAACTTTATTTATACCCCACCACCATCTCCCTAAGGGGACTCGGAGTGGCTTACAAGAGGCCAAGCCCGACAACACATCAAGAAACAAAAAAAAATTAAGAAAACAATACAATTAATATAACTCACATATAAACAGTAACACACAAGGATTTTAAAAACCTATGGATGTAAAAAAAACTATGTTTAAACCTATGTTTTAAATGGATTTTTAACCTATTGTTTTTAACTACTACTAGCTGTCGCCTGCCACGCGTTGCTGTGGCCCAGTCTGGTAATATGGGAAATAAAATAATGAGAAACTGTTGATTTATAATATATGTAATTTCTTTATGCTTGTGGGTAAACAGTATTTTGTGTTGTTTCTTTGTCAGTGTTGATGTACAGAGATTATCTTGTTTGCCTACTCTGGAACATGGAACATATTATTGTCCTTTAGGGTCCCTTTACAATCTATATGTCCAATAAGTATGAAACCCATAGTTGAGAAAGGAAAGGCAGGAGAGAAAGAGAGGCAGGGAAGGCAGGCAAAAAGATGTCAGCTCATCTCACTAACACCTGGCTACTAGACTTGTGTGTGGATCTGTTTTCCTTCAGTACCTTTGGGAGCACATAATGGTAAGGGTTCTCCCAGTACAAAAACCCACCCATAACCAAAACAAACAGGAGCTAATCTTGGCTCCTCCTCTGCTTTTCGGCATCACAGCTTAATCTTTTTTTTATTAATCCCCCAGCAAAGAAAAAGGAAACCCTATTTCTCTGAAAACTGGGTTGTTGTAGGTTTTTTCGGACTATATGGCCATGTTCTAGAGGCATTCTCTCCTGACGTTTCGCCTGCATCTATGGCAAGCATCCTCAGAGGTAGTGAGGATGCTTGCCATAGATGAGGCGAAACGTCAGGAGAGAATGCCTCTAGAACATGGCCATATAGCCCGAAAAAACCTACAACAACCCAGTGATTCCGGCCATGAAAGCCTTCGACAATACATTCTCTGAAAACTACTACCTATTATCTCTCATCTAGAGTAGAGAGTAGAAACAGCTGTAAGGACGCATTAAACCAAAAGTAGAAACGAGATTAAAGCATGAAAGAAAAAAGAGGGATTTTTTAAGGGAGTCCAGGAAGGATAGCTCCAGAAGGTCATCGCTCTTCCTTACCTGGAAGTGGGAAACCTCCTTAAAATGCCTTGGAAAGAGTTTGTGGCTGCTGGTGTGGTGCAGGTCCAGGAAAGGATTTGCGCACCTGCCTGCGGCATTTTTCCTTTAGAGTAGAAACAGCTTAAATGCCTAAAATGGTAGGAAGGGGGGCCTGGGAAGCCCTCTTCCCAAAATGGGCCAGGTAGAAAATGAATCTTTTGGCACCCCAGAGCGAAAACAGATATCTGCCCTCCTGAATTCATGAAACTCCTGAAAAACAGATCAGGGTCCTCACCAAAATCCGAGACACTGAAACGGATCATGGTTTACCTGGAATGCACAAGGCTACAGCGTAATGCAGAAGAATAACATCAACATTCTCCTTCTGCTTCTAAAGCAAATAGCAGTGGGGTGAATATATATATATATTCCCTGATTACTGGTTACCTAGAATCATAGAATCAAAGAGTTGGAAGAGACCTCATGGGCCATCCAGTACAACCCCCTGCCAAGAAGCAGGGATATTGCATTCAAATCACCCCCGACAGATGGCCATCCAGCCTCTGTTTAAAAGCTTCCAAAGAAGGAGCCTCCACCACACTCCGGGGCAGAGAGTTCCACTGCTGAACCTCTCTCCTAATCCCTCCACTTCCACTTCCATACCAGTTAACTATAATAATAGTGGTACCATGACAGCTACCTAAATTCGGAAACATGGAATTACATGTGAACAGGTGTTATACTCTACATCTAGGATTCTGGTTGGAAGCCTGTTGGTGCCATGCCCAGATATAAAGATCTATCAGAAGGCATTTTCTGGAGCAGTGTCAATGAAGGTGGAAGGAGAGTGGAGAAAGCTATCTCCATCCCTAAATAAAGCTGTTTTGTCAGTTGCCAGGCAAGTCAAGAAGTGACTTTTCTCTCCTGTTGCTACCATTCTGCCTTCCTCCACAATTGTTCTGCATAATCTGTCAATTTTATCCTAACATTCCAGCATGGTTGCATCAGTCACCGTACATCTCTTTACATATAACATAACAAACTTTCATGGACACTGGCTACTTCATCAGATGTTTGGAGCCCTTCCAAGAATTTGAAGTATGGATATACAATAGACCAGTTGGAAAATGGAACAGTAGACAGAGAGATGTATTTTTTTTTCATGTCAGGAACGACTTGAGAAACTGCAAGTCACTTCTGGTGTGAGAGAATTGGCTGTCTGCAACAACACTGCCTAGGAGGCACCCGGGAGTTTTGCCATCCCGTGGGAGGCTTCGCTCATGTCTCCACAAAGGAAGCTGGAGCTGACATATGGGAGCTCACCCTGCTCCCCAGATTCAAACTGCTGATCTTTTGGTCAGCAGTCCTGAAAGCTCAAGGGTTTAACCCATTGCACCAGAAAGATATAATGACCACGAGACTTACGTAATTAATGTTTGTCGTTCATCAAATTGTCGCTGATAATTCCGGTCTCATAGGTTGAAGCCACAACCGACCATGTAATTCTTAAAATAGTAACAGATATTAAGTGTTTTCACTATTTTGACAGTACAACATACAGATATTGTTTTCAGTTTTACACCTGCAATCTTAATTTTTGAAATCTAAACATTTTTCTCCATGTTTGTTACCTCTGTCACCTTGGCCCCGTGTCATTATTTCATATACTAATTTCTACAATTTTTTTTTAAAGGAAAGGATTCTATTAAGTTGATGCCATAGTTAATTTAAACACTCTGACAGACCAATTGTATTAAGAGAATAAGGTTGTTAACATTTCCCTTGGCACATTTGATGAGGTTAAGAAGGATGAATGTCATAATTAGTAATGCTATTAAGATAAAGCTCTCGTGGGGGAACTATAGGTGATGCCTCTGCCTTGTGGTCTTGAGCTCCAATAACTTTTACAAATGTCGTAATTGGATCTGTAACCAGTTTAAGTCAGAGTGCTTGGGCTGGAGCAAGTGAAGGGTCGCCGAGTAGCAAATCTGTAGCATATAGCCATCCAAAGAATTCATCACTGTGGTGGCATACAACATTAATTAGATGGATATGGTAAAAGTAATGCATCCCATGCTTGGGCCCATACAATCTCACTTACCACAAGGAACAAGAGTTTTTTCTCCCACCCTGGACATCATTCCACAGATATATAAACTTCACTTAACTAGTTTCCAACAAACCTCACAACCTCTGTAAATGCCTGCCATAGATGTGGGCAAAACGTCAGGAGAGAATGCTTCTGGAACATGGCCATACAGCCTGGAAAACTCACAGCAACCGAGTGATTCTGGCCATGATAGCATTTAGTCTACCTACAAGGCATGGGTAATCCATGGTTCTAAAGTGCTTGCAAAACTAAAGTTCTAGTGGTGAAAACTAAGGGGTGCTGGTGCTTTGCTTCTACACTGTTGCTAAATGTAGAGGATGGATGGACATCCCTCAGACTATTTTAGTTACGTATACTTGGACTGGGTGGCCTTTCCAGTTCCTTTCAGCTCTTTGATTCCAATACTCTCAAATTTTGTTGTTCCATAAGATGGTAAGGGGATTCTTCAGAGGCCATGAAGCRGCTTTTTGATTTTGTTATAAATASCAGTTCCTAATTGGTTCTTTCATTAAAATMGRCAATAATGAAATAATYATGAAATTTTYAAAGTTTTGTTAGAGTTCTGAAATTTTCACCACCAGAACTTTAGCAACAGTGTAGAARAGTGGTTCTCAASCTTCTTAATGCRGTGACCCCTTAATACAGCCCCCCATTTTGTGGTGACCCCCAACCATAACATTATTTTGTTGCTACTTCATAATTGTAATTTTGGCTACTGTTATGAATTATAGAATCATAGAGTTGGAAGAGACCTCATGGGCCATCTAGTCCAACCCCCTGCCAAGAAGCCGGAATATTGCATTCAAAGCACCCCTGACAGGTGGCCATCCAGCCTCTGTTTAAAAGCTTCCAAAGAAGAAGCCTCCACCACACTCCAGACCAAATTTGGCACAAACACCTGATACATCCAAATTTGAATGCTGGTGGGGTCTGGGGCTGGATTGATTTTTATCATTTGGGAGGTATAGTTGCTGGGATTTATAGTTAACCTGCAATCAAAGAGCATTCTGAACTCCACCAATGAAGGAATTGAACCAAACTTGGTACTCAGAATTCCCATGACTAACAGAAAATACTGTAGGGATTTGATGAGCACGGACCTTGGGTTTTGGAGTTGTAGTTCACCCACATCCAGAGAGTACTGTGGACTCAAACAATGATGGATCTCAACCAAACTTGGCACAAATACTCAATATGCCCAAATGTAAGCACTGGTGGAGTTTGGGAAAAACAAACCTTGACATTTGGGAGTTGTAGTTGCTGGGATTTATAGTTCACCTACAATCAAAGAGCATTCTGAACCCCATAAATGATAGAATTGGGCCAAACTTCCCACACAGAATCCTGACGCCCAACAGAAAATATTGTGTTTTCTGATGGTCTTTGGTGACCCCTCTGACACCCCCTCATGATCCCCTCAGGGGTCCCAACCCCCAGGTTGAGAAACACTGGTGTAGAAGCAAAGCACCTGCGCCCCCTAGTTTTTACCACCCAAACTTTAGCCCACACGGTCCTTAAGATATTACGGGGATGCCCCTCTTTCGCTCCCGCCCCCATCTCAGGCACGGATGGTGGGATGAGGGAGGGCATTTTTGGTGGTGACCCCCCGTCTCTGGAACTGACTCCCTAGGGAGATCAGGCAAGCATTCTCCCTAGCCACATTCCATAAGGAACTAAAGACGTGGATGTTTCGTTGTGCCTTCGACTGATGACCCCTATGACCAACAATTGTACCATGATCTGTTTTCACCATTTAAATTGAATTCCTATATTATATAATTATTCATATATGTAAGTTAAACTGAGATGATCCTGATCCTGTTTAATTGCTCTGTTCTCATGATATCTCCTGTGCCATTTTTGTTCCTATCCACCTTACTGAACTATTTACCCTTTAATCAATTTGTATGTTGACCTCCCCCCCCCCATTGAAAAAAAATTGATTTGCTGTTGCTTGATACTTGTTTATTACTGTTATGGTGTTTGTGCTATTTTAATTTGTAATTTCCTGTTGTCTTTGCTTTTAATCTGTATGTTGCTTGGGCTGGGCTCCATGTATGCTGCCCCGAGTCCACTTGGAGAGAGGGAGGCAGGGTAGAAAAATAAAGTTGTTGTTGTTGTTGTTGTTGTTGTTGTTGTTGTTGTTGCTGTTCTTCTTCTTCTTCTTCTTCTTCTTCTTCTTCTTCTTCATCTTCTCCTTCTCCTTCTCCTTCTCCTTCTCCTTCTTCATTTAGAACCATGGATTACCCATGCCTACTACCTACCACAGCCTCTGACAACACACCAAACAGAAATGTTGGAAGCCCACCATAGCATATGTCAATCAAAAGGCAACTCCACAACAACTGGCCAAATATTATAAAAGCTTAAGTAATAGTTGTTGGAAGTGTGGAGATCAAATAGGCTCTTATTTCCACACCTGGTGGATATGCAAATAAGTAAAGAATTTCTGAAAAGATATACATGTTCATATACAAAAATGAAATATTTTTGGAAAGTTATACATGATCATATACAAAAATATACAAAAAGGAGCCCCGGGTGGTGCAGTGGGCTAGAGCGCTGAACTGCTGAGCTTGTTGACCAAAAGGTCGCAGGTTCGAATCCCGGGAGTGGCGTGAGCTTCTGCTGTCAGCCCCAGCTTCTACCAACCTAGCAGTTCAAAAACATGCAAATGTGAGTAGATCAATAGGTACTGCTCCGTCGGGAAGGTAATGGCGCTCCATGCAGTCATGCCAGCCACATGACCTTGGAAGTGTCTACTAGGGCTGGGTAACCACGGAAAAATTTGTTTCTAAACTCGATTAGTTTTTAAGGGGTCCATCACATTTCATTTCTTTAAAGAATTCTGAAATTTTCCTTTTAAAAATTTCAAAATATATGAAATTTCGTAAATTTCGAATCGATTCATTAATGGCGGACGCGATTGCGCAATATGCTAAAAAAACCTCCAAATATGCTAAAAATATGCTGAAAAAACCTCCAAATGGGCCAGGGGGAACTTCTGAAGCTTCCCTTTCCCTCTGTTGTTGACTGTTGGTGTGATAAAACAAACAACAACTATAAAACGCCAGCCCTTCGGCTTAGAAATGGAGATGAGCACCACACCCCAGAGTTGGACACAACTTGACTTCAGGGGAAAACCTTTACCTTTACATTATACAAGAATTATTGCAGATCAAATTTGACTTGAAACCTGAGTACTACTTATTAAATGTAATTGACTTTAATTTAGGGAAAAACAATGACAAGCTATTATACTATATGATGACAGCTGCAAGAATTATTCTGGCAAGTAGATGGAAAGATAAAGAACTCCCGACCTTCGAAACCTGGATCGTCAAAATAAGGGAGTACATGGACATGGACTCTCTGGTGAATATGCTGTGTGACCAAAATATAAAAAATAATCCTGACTGGCAACCACTGAGAAGATACCTTAAGGAAAAGAAATTAATACAGACGGAGTAAAAGGGAAGGCGACCCATACAACAAATAAAACACAAAGAAACAAGACCTTCTATTTATCCTGTGGACTGGACTGGAAGTCCATCCCTACCCCTACCCTCTTCCTCATATGAATACTGGTTTCTTCCCTTCAACCCCCCTTCCTCCCCCCCCCTTTTCCCCACTTTTCCTTTCTCTTCACCCTTTTTCTTCCCTTTCCATTACTTTTCACATCTGTAAAAAAAACCAAAAAACCTGATTTATTAAAAAAAAAAAGCAGCTTTATGGCCTCTGAAGCATTCCCTTACCATCTTGTGGAACAACAAGGGCTTTTGCACAATTGAGACTCGTGCGCCAACTGCGACCTTACCTCGTAAAGGCTGATCTGGCCGGGGTGGTCCATGCCTTGGTCACCTCTAGATTGGACTACTGTAATGCGCTCTACGTGGTGCTGCCCTTGAAAACGGCTCGGAAATTTCAGCAAGTCCAATGGGCGGCGGCCAGGATGTTAACCAGTGCTCCTTTCAGAGAGAGGTCAACCCTCCTGTTCAAGGAGCTCCATTGGCTGCCGTTCATTTTCCGGGCCCAATTCAAGGTGCAGGTGCTTATCTACAAAGCCCGAAACGGTTTGGGACCTGCCTACCTGCGTGACCGCATCTCCATTTACGAACCTGCACGCTCCCTTCGTTCATCAGGAGAGGCTCTGCTCACGGTCCCACCGGCTTCACAAGCGCGGTTCGTGGGGACGAGGGACAGGGCCTTCTCTGTGGTAGCCCCCCGACTCTGGAACACCCTTCCCAAGGACATCAGACAAGCCCCTACGTTGGCAGTCTTCAGGAAGAGCTTGAAGACTTAGCTATTCCGGTGTGCCTTTCCAGAATAGGAACCCAGCAATCATGTCCGAAGCACTTTACCAGAGATTTAAGATTGTCTGCACATTGCACTTACCCCAAAATCCTATATTCCACCTGTCATACTCAGTACTTTTTAACCTGTACCCATTACATTCGGCCAGCCCTAGTTTTATTGTGTCATGTTGTATTGTCTTATTGTTTACTGTTATTGCTTGATGTTTGACTTGCTTTATAATGCTATACGTATTGTTATGTTTGTTGTTTTTATTGAGGCCTTGGCCTTTGTAAGCCGCATCGAGTCCTTCGGGAGATGTTAGCGGGGTACAAATAAAGATAAATAATAATAATAATAATAATAGTATATGTCGAAGGCTTTCATGGCTGGAATCACTAGGTTCTTGTGGGGTTTTTTCGGGGGATAGGGCCATGTTCAAGAACTAGAACATGGCCCTATAGCCCGAAAAAACCCACAAGAACCTAATAATAATATAAATAATAACAAGATTTGAGAGTATTGGAATCAAAGCACTGAAAGGAATTGGAAGTGCCACCCAGTCCAAGAATACATAATTAAATACTCTAAGGGATATTCATCTATCATCTATATTTATGGAAAAAATAGACCCCATAGTCTATATCCCTGCATATTCAAGGGAAACATCCCACCCATTTTCTCCATGCATTATTGCCCTGCTACAATGGCTTTTAGGCTTAGAGTCGCAGTATTCTATTTCTTATCCATGTCTGTCCAGTGAGCCATCACGGAAAGGCAAAAAATTTGGAAATCCCCACCAAAGGGAGAGGTGAAAAGAAATTCAGTATATTGAGGGGGGCGGCGTTGTTTGGTTACCTTACAATTGCCATGATGTCACTTTAACCCAACTGCAGATAGGACATAAGGAAATCATTCTGGAGGCTTATATAGAGTTCAGCACCCTGGACAGTTCTGAATTACTCTGCTTCTGAAAAGTTGAAGTCCTGCTAGCAATGGGAGATTGCTCTCCATGGGAAATAAATCTCTTGAGTTCTCTTTCAAACTGAACCAAAGTCTGGCCATGTTTGTTGACACTTAACCCCAATTTGGCACAGGAATGCCCACCCCTCTCTCCTACATTAGAAAGATTTTTTTTTCCTGATACTAGAGCAAGGTTAACTAAAATGGCTCTCAGTGGTCCTGTTATCTCCTTTTGTGTGACTGTTTAAGGATGCCATTAATTATCTGCTGTGCCACAGCTGTAACTGACATGATCACACAAGTGTTGATTGTTAACAAGAAAGCCTTTTATTGAAAACTTTTCAGAGAACAGGAAATCGAGGGAAAGTGAGATTTTCCACATGCTACAAACCTCGTCAGATCATAGAAATGAAAAATGATGTATTTTTTCTGTGCTCAATCATCTTGGCTTCTGACATAATGATCTTATGCTCTTGAGGTGAGAAGAATTATTTTGATCAAAAATGATTTTGGGTAGATTTGGGTCTCCATTGGTTCAAGGTTCACTCACAGAGTTGTTTGCATGGCAAAAATATATGACAGATCTGAAATTTCAGTATCCACCATAGTTCAAAAAGCATCTCTCTTCCTTCGCTCAGCCTTCCTTATTGTCCAGTTCTCACATCCATAAGTTACTACAGAGAATACCATTGATTTGACTATGTGGATCTTCGTTGCCAGTGTGATGTCTCTAAGGTAAAGGTAAAGGTTGTCCCCTGACATTAAGTCCAGTCATGTCTGACTCTGGGGTGTGGTGCTCATCTCCATTTCTAAGCCGAACAGCCGGCATTGTCCATAGACACCTCCAAGGTCATGTGGCCAGCATGACCGCATGGAGCGCCGTTACCTTACCGCTGGAGCGGTACCTATTGATCTACTCACATTTGCATGTTTTCAAACTGCTAGGTTGGCAGAAGCTAGGGCTGACAGCGGAAGCTCACGCCGCTCCCTGGAATCGAACCTGCGACCTTTTGGTCAACAAGCTCAGCAGCTCAGTGCTTTAACCCACTGTGCCACCGGGTGATGTCTCTACTCTTCACTATTTTATTGATATAGGTCCTTGCTCTCCTCCCAAGAAGGAAACGTCTTCTGATTTCCTGGCTGCAGTCTGTATCTACAGTCATCTTTGCACCAAGAAATACAAAGTCTGTCCCACGTTTTCTCCCTCTATTTGCCAGTTATTTTTTAAATGTTTTTTTTTATTTGCAACCATTTCTGGATAACAATAAAAGAGGGGGAACATAACAGATATAAAGGAAATGTCATGTTGCCAGAACTCTGCCTTATTTAAGTAGAGATGAACCAAACTCCCAGTTTTATCAAACAGTTTAACTAAAACAGCACTTACTTGCTGGCTGTTTTAATAGACCAAAATATAAAACATAAAGATAGCACTCAGCCACAGAATAAACAAACACTGATAGCAAAAACTACACCATAGTCAAAGGGTCCAGTCCAGTGGTCAAGCGCTGAGGGTTCAATAAACAAAGCCCAGGGATCAAGAGTCTATACCATAGTCAAAAGCCAGTCCAAAGGTTCAAGGTTCCAAGATTACAGGAGACAGGTCACGATACTGAAAATCCAACAGACCTGGGGGGGAAACCAGCAGCATCCACCACCAAAATATAACAATACTTTTCTCCCGAAGATCATTTCCAAGGCTCGCTCCTTATATCCACAAACACCCAGCTGCAACCTATCTTTTGCATACCTCCACCCTTAATTGCTTTCACCCATGAACTCTTACTTACAGATTACTAAACCCTTTAGAAAAAGATATACATTAGCCCTTCCATCATCAAGCACCATCAACTGCAGAACATATCAAAGGAAAGCAGGAAAACAATAGCAGAGGGGTGGGAAGTGAGGATTTGGGGAGGGAGGGTAAGATAGTTAGGGCTGGGAAGTAGGGGATTTAGAGATTTCCAGTCCATTCCACAGAGAGGTAATCTTTCAAAGATGCATTTTTGAGTTCCGCTACCTGATTACCTCTGGTACCTTTTAATACAGGTTTCTAATTGTTCAGTTTCATTTTTTCCTGTAGATACATTTTCAAAAGTTTCCAATCGGTGTTGCTCGCTTTGTTTGGATCTTTCAGCAGCTGTGTCAATTCGTCCATATTCATATATTCTATTATCTTGATCGTCCAATCCTCAATTAATGGAGGGTCTTTTCCCCTCCATTTCTTTGCTATTACTATTCTCGCTGCTGCTGCCAAATGAAATAAAATCTTCTCTTTGTTTTTCTCCACCTTGAAATCTATTATATTCAACAAGTAGTATTCAGGTTTCAGGTCATATTTTACCTTAATAATGTTTTGTAAGTATTTGCCAGTTATTGATCAGTCCGGTTGCTATCATCTTGTTTTTTGGATGTTTAACTGCAACCCAGCTTTTGCCCTTTCTTCTTTCACCTTGGCTAGAAGGCTCCTCAGCTCCTCCTCGCTTTCGGCCATCAAAGTGGTATCATCTGCATATATAAGAATATTTATGTTTCTTTCAGCAATTTTAACTCCAGCCTTGCATTCGTCAAGCTCTGCACATTGCATGATTTGTTCTGCATACAAGTTGGTTAGGTTGAGTTAGAGTATACAGCCCTGCCGTACACCTTTCCCAATCTTGAACCAGTCTGTTGTTCCATGGGCAGTTCTTACTGTTGCTACTGGTTCGGATAAAAGCAGAATAATTCCCTATCCTTTTTTTGGAGAGGTTGGTAAAGATAACTGCATTGAGGTTATTTCAGACGCAGCCAGCTTTAGGCCTGAAATGCACCAAGGTTACATCCAATACATTTGAGAAAGAGAGATTAATGCACACTGGGATATTTTAAACTATGGCCCAACCATATAAGACCTTTATGTTCTCTTTGCCGAACTCCGCTACTTCCCACATTATTTGATTTACATAAATTTTGTTTCCGAATGTTTACACTAAAATAGAAGCTATCTTAGCAACAAGCAGACACAAATAACATCCTGGGCTGAACATTCATCTTTAATGTATTAATATGTGTTATCTAAAAAGGAACATTTTTCACTGGTTGATTTAATTATGGTTTTCATGACTTTGGCAGTAAGGGGGAAAATCTCTATATAAAAGTTTTATGAGAAATGAAAATACATCTTAATGTACTCTCAACCAGAAGTTTCCAAACTGAAAGCCAGCCATTCGGAGAGTTAAGGCTAAATGGCTGATTTACTGTTATGTCCTTCTCCGTGCGATTCAATATATGTGTACTTCGAAGTAAGCAACACTAAATTCAATTGGACTTGCTCCCAGGTATAGATGTATATGATAGCCCCAGGATCAATAGAATGGAAGAAATAAACAACCAGTGGGATACCAGGAGTTCATTCACAAATTATTTGACTTGTTCATGCTACAAAGTAATTGCTATTTTTGCTGATCCATGCGTTTTAGAAAAGTTAAATGTTTCTCACCCAAAGACTGAAAGCAGGATTTCACATTGAATTAAAGTTCAATTTAAGTTAGTGGAAAAGCATGATATACCAAAATTATGAAGTAAGGTTGATCTCCACTCCCACCTGTTCATTCCTCATAAACTGCACATAGTTATCCTAAACTTGGGAAATTCAAAGTAACAGTAACAATAACATTACGGCTCCAGCCCAGCTTACTTATCCGAACGTATCTCTCTCTCTACGTTCCACCTCGTAATTTAAGATCTATTGGGGAGGCCCTGCTTTCAGTCCCACCGGCATCACAAACATGTCTGGTGGGGACGAGGAACAGGGCCTTCTCAGTGGTGGCCCCTTGCTTGTGGAATTTGCTCCCCAATGAGATTAGATCGGTGTCCTCCCTCCTCACCTTTTAGGAAAAAACTAAAGTCGTGGTTTTGGAGTCAGGCTTTTGGCTACTGAACTTAGCAGCACTTAGATACTGAATCCGGACCACAGGATTATGACAATAGGAAACGGATATGTGATTTTGATTAGGCGACTATGTTCGTATATGGGTATGTGATTTTAATTAATGTTATTGTTAAATTTTTATGTACTTGATTTTATGTTGTTGTATTGATATTATGGCATTGAATTGTTGCCCATGTAAGCCGCCCTGAGTCCCCCCTCGGGGGTGAGAAGGGCGGGGTAGAAGCGATGTAAATAAATAAATAAATAAATAATAACACAAATATTATTGGAAAACTTAGGAAATATTTACTTTATTTAACTGATAATAATAAAAGTAAAAATAAACTTTATTTATATCTTGCCCCCATCTCCACAAGGGGACTCAGGGCGGCTAACATGAGGCCAAGCCCAACAATTACAACAAAGCAAAAAGAATACAAACATACATCAAATAAAAATATAATAAAATATAACAAAATAAAAATAGTACAAGATAAACACAGGATCCCTTGTTCTCCAAGTATGATGGCCTTCCAAGTGCATTGTCTTGGTGGTGGATACGTAGGTGACTGTGGAGCCCTATTCTTGACCCACATGTTCTTCCACAGTGAGGGCATTGGTTCCCAGGTGGAAGGCAGTCTTGGTCAGAATTGGTTTGACATGCCTTCTTCTTGACATGTTTCTCTCTTTCACCCTCCATTTGTCCCCCTTTGAATTCCGCAGCACTGGTGGTCACAGTTGGCCTCCAGCTAGAGTGCTCAAGGGCCAGGGCTTCCCAGTTCTCGGTGTCTATTGCACAGTTTTTAAGGTTAGCTTTAAGCCCATTTCTTCCAGTCCAACATTCCATTTTCCATTCTTGAATTCGGAGTATAGTAACTGCTTTGGACATTCTGAGTGGCTGGCGTAGGAGCTTCGCTTTAATGCTGGTAGTCTTTTCTTCTTACAGCACACTGACATTTTTCTGCCTGTCTTCCCAAGAGATTTGCAGGACCCCCTGCGATAAGTGAAAATTCGCAAAACAGGATTGCTATATTTATATTAATATGTATACATTATTTTATTTATACATTATTTTAGTAGTCACAATATACACTATTCCCCTTGTGTCTTCCGTCTTCTCACTCACTCTTCTCCCTCGCCATACTTTAATCCATCCATTCCATCGGATCTTGCTTCCATGTTGTTCCTCATAATCCTTGTTGCTTTTGGCCGGTTCGTTGTTTGCGTCCCGTCACTTCCTTCTTCTTTCAACCTTCTTTTTCTCACTTCTTCCATCTCTTTATGGTGTTCTTCTCACCTTCTGCCTTTTTGTCCCTTCCTTTGAATTGGACCTTTTCTATCTCTCTCTTTCCTGTCCTCCAACCAACTCATAGACCACATCTGGAATATTGTGTCCAATTCTGGGCACCACAATTCAAGAGAGATATTGACAAGCTGGAATGTGTCCAGAGGAGGGCGACTAAAATGATCAAGGGTCTGGAGAACAAGCCCTATGAGGAGCGGCTTAAGGAGCTGGGCATGTTTAGCGTGAAGAAGAGAAGGCTGAGAGGAGATATGATAGCCATGTATAAATATGTGAGAGGAAGCCACAGGGAGGAGGGAGCAAGCTTGTTTTCTGCTTCTCTGGAGACTAGGACACGGAACAATGGCTTCAAACTACAAGAAAGGAGATTCCATCTGAACATTAGGAAGAACTTCCTGACTGTGAGAGCTGTTCAGCAGTGGAACTCTCTGCCCCGGAGTGTGGTGGAGGCTCCTTCTTTGGAAGCTTTTAAGCAGAGGCTGGATTGCCATCTGTCAGGGGTGATTTGAATGCAATATTCCTGCTTCTTGGCAGGGGGTTGGACTGGATGGCCCATGAGGTCTCTTCCAACTCTTTGATTCTATGATTCTATGATTCTATGATCGCTTATGCTGAGTCCTACAGTCTCCTCTCCTGCTTTTCTTTGTCTTTCGGAGCCTAAATCCTCCTCTGTCACTTTTCTCCTTCCATGTCTTAGGTTTTTCCTTTGTTTAAATAAATGGTCCACATAGAGTAAACAACTCTCCCTCAAGGTCAGTCCTTTCATTCTCAAAAATAATACAAAAATAGCACACCAGCCTCCCTTGAAACAGCGAGTATGCGTAAAGCGAACCGCAAACTAGTGAGAGACCTGTCATGTATCATGTTCTGCAGTTGGTGGTAGTTGGTGGTGATAGGCCTAGCAGTTGGTGATGGAAGGGTTAATGTAAGTTGAAGTTCTAAAGGGTTGAGTAATCTGTAAGTAAGAGTTCATGGGTGAAAGCAATTGAGGGTGGAGGTATGAAAAAGATGGGTTGCAGCTGGGTGTTTCTGAATATAAGTAGCTAGCCTTGGGACTGATCTTGGGGAGAAAAGTATTTGTCTTATTTTGGTGGTAGATGCTGCTGGTTTCCCCCCAGGTTTGTGGATTTTCGGTGTCCTAACCTATCTCCTGAACCTTAGGAATCCCAGAACCTTGAATCTTGGACTGGCTTTTGACGATGGTATAGACTCTTGATCCCTGGATTTTGTTTATTGAACTCTTGGTGCTTGACCACTGGGCTGGACCTTTTGACTATGGTGTTGTCTTGAACCTGCAACAGTGTTTGCTGTTTTTGTTTTATAATCTGTGGCTGAGTGCAATCTTTATGTTTTATATTTTGGACTATTATAACAGCCAGAAAGTAAGTGTTGTTTTAATTAAACTGCTTGATACAAACTGGGTATTTGTTTGGTTCATCTCTACCTGAATAAGGCAGAGCCCTGGCATCGTGACAGTCCTTTCCTTCTCAAAAATAGCACAAAATAGCACACCAGCCTCCCGCAAAACAGCGAGTCCGCGTAAAGCAAAGCGTGAACTAGCAAGGCAACACTGTTGGAGTTACTAATGGCTCTCTCCACTCAGCTTTTGTATGGGGGACATGTCCTGGAGAACCTCCCTGGTTGACCTCCACACATAGAGGGTTTCAGAAATTGAGATCGTGATCATCACGCAGATATTAACCATACTCGGAAACAAAATACCCAAAGAAGGATTCTGTGTCCACACAGGATCAGAAAGGCTTCTTCCCTGCTTCATTGCCGCCCTGCTATGTTCAACTCATCGGCAATTTCTCGTCTTACGAGAATTTATTCATTGCTTAACCTGGCTGTCTACCTGCATTACAGATCCGGTGGGATGTCACTGGTGGTGTTATCCTGCTTATCCCAGGTGGCAGAAGGTCTCAGCCAGGATTGAACACTTCTGCATAATTACCTCCGCCTTGTCTCTGTCATAAATCCCTACCAGGAGTTTGACTGTGTCCTCTAAATTATGTTGAAAGGCTTCTCCCTGCCTCCTTTCACTTTGCATTCAAAGTGTTACTTCCCAGCTTCATAGACAATTCACATCATTATTTATAACATGCATAAGGAAGATATAAAGAAAGGGAAGTTCCTCAGCTTGCTTCTACGCAGCTGTAAAAAAGAAACCTGAGGAGATTCGGGAGAAAACAGTTTAAAAATTAAATTCAGTGTCACATTGTACTTCGGCACTCAAACTCCAGATTTATTTCTAAGAGTTTGCATGTTGAGCATTCTCATTTCCTGTATATGGGTGCTCTGGAAGAGAAAAAAAATAGAATGATGCTCATTGTTTTCTTTTTCCATCTTCAAATACATCTTGCTTTATTTATCCGAAGCTTTTTGAAAACCCAGATGTTTAGGTAAACAAGGTTTCCAAGGTGGTTTAGATGACAGCAGTATCAAGCAAGACATTCCTCACCTGCAAAACAGAAAGTCTAAAAGACATGGGAAAAAATGGAAAAGTGAATGGCAAAGAAAGGGGAAAGGAAACAAGCTGTCACAGCCTAGAACCAAATGTTGCAAACCTTTCATAGAAATGAACTCAAATGGAAAGTCTTGCCTGTGCTTGTCCTTCATCGAAGCCCAAGGCATGGTTCTGCTCTTTCACCTCTTCCTCTCTTGTAGAATTAATGTAGTTTGGCACCACTTTAACTGCCTAGGCATCATGGGAGTTGTAGTTTACCAGTGTCATTAGCCAAAGAATGCGGGCGCCTTACCAAATTACAGATCCTATCATTACACAGCACTGAGACATGGCAGTTAAAAGAGTGCCAAACTGTATCAATTATATAGTATAGATCGGGTATGAGTAAACCCAGGCCCAGGGCAGGATGAAGCCCCTTGGGCTCTTTTCTCAGGCCCTCCTCACTCACATCATCCTGTCCTTCCTTCCTTCTCTCCTTCCCTCCCTACCTCTCTTCCTTACCTCGCTCTTTCTCCCTTCCTCCTTTCTTCCCTTCTACTCTTTCATCCTTCCTTCTCTCTCTTTCTCCTTCCTTCCTTCCTTCCTTCCTTCCTTCCTTCCTTCCTTCCTTCCTTCCTTCCTTCCCTTTTGTCTTTCCTCCTACCCTTCCTCCCTTTCTTTCTTGCCTTCCTCTTTCTCCCTTCCTCCTTTCTTCCCTTCTACTCTTTCATCCTTCCTTCTCTCCCTCTTTCCTCCTTCCTTCTCTCTCTTTTCTTCCTTCCATCCCTTTTGTCTTTCCTCCCTCCCTTCRTCCCTTTCTTTCTTGCCTTCCTCTTTCTCCCTTCCTCCTTTCTTCCCTTCTATTCTTTTGTCCTTCCTTCTTTCCCTCTTTCATGCTTCCCCCTCTCTCTCCCTCCCTCCCTCCCTCCCTTCCTCCCTTCCCCTTTGGCTTTCCTCCTTCCCTCGCTTCTCGCCCTTTCTCCATTCTCTTTAACCCTTCCTTCCTCCCTCCCTCCCTTCCTTCCCCTTTGGCTTTCCTCCTTCCCTCCCTTCCCACCTTTTCTCCATTTGCTTTCACCTTTCCTTCCTTCTGTCCTTCCTTCCTTCTTTCTTTTTTTCCTTCCTCCTTGGCTCCTGGGGGATGTTTAGCTGGAAGAAGAGAAGGTTGAGAAGGAACATGAGAACCATGTTTCAAGATTTAAAAGGGTGCCCATTGAGGAGAAGGAGGGAAGGGGAAAGCTGATTTTCTGCTGCTCTACAGACCAGGGCACAAGGGAGCAATGGGCTCAAATGGAAGTTTGGTAGAGTCTCCTTCTCTGAAGGGTTTCCCTTAGAGGCTGTCTATTGGGAGTGCTTTGATTGTGCCTTCTTGCATGGCAGTGGGTTGGACTGGATGGCCCTTGGGGGTCTCTTCCAGCTCTAGGATTATATATCAAGAGTAGGCAATATGGGGTCTAATGGATATACTTTTTTCTCTCCCATCCACCATCTCATCCTGAGCAAGGCCAACCCTTATGCGATCAAAACATTTCTCATCTTTCCTTCATTTTCTGCCTCCAAAAGAGAAGAGAAAGGGGAGGAAAGGGCAGGGAGGGAATGGCTTGGGGAGAACCCCCTCCCTCTTGGCCCACCCACCCCACTCCGGCCCACCATGTGGTCCCCAAGTTATAAAGTTTGCTGATGCCTGCTATAGATGGGAGTTGTATTTCAACTGTGATTGTTGCTGTTTTGATTTGCATTTGTATGATGATTGTTGTATCCAGTCTATAATTATTATAACGTATTATTATACTTCAGTTTTCAGGATGAAGCAATGCTAAATGTATTGCAAAAACATGGAATGTACAATGCTTAACTTAGAGAAAGAATAATAATAATAATAATAATAATAATAATAATAATAATTGATTTACTCATCATTTGTTACTGTGAGAGTGTGACTTTTGACATTGCTCATTACTAGCACATTACTTCTGTAACTTTTCAATTACCTTTTAAAATCTATGCATGCTTTAAAATACTAAAAAAAAGGATCTTCTGGCCTCTTCCAAATAAGAGTAACAAGTGAGTGTTATGTGTTGTTCTCACTCGGCAGCATTATCAGTCATAATGTCGCTTTCTAAATGGCAATGTTGGTAATGACATTGCCCCAAAGGCAGTGTTTTATTGGCAATATTTTACTTTGCCTGCGTTACTCCGGAGAGCTAGCACGGTGCAGCGATTTGAGTATTTCCCAGCTCAGAAAGGAAACCATTGGGAGACTTTAGGCAAGTTACACTCTCTCAGTCTCAGAGGAAGGTGAAGGCAAATGCCCTCTAAACAAATCTTGTCAAGAAGAAGTGTGTGGCCATAAGTCAGAAATGACTTGAAATGGCTTGAAGGCAATCAAGAACAGCCGTGTACACGGGGAAGTTTTTCTTTGAAGAGTAATTTGTGAGTGTTACAGCTCCAAGGCCAAAAAATGAGTTGAGTTGCTAATAAAGACATAATTTTACAATCACTCTTTAATTGTTTATTTCTCAAAGGTCACTTAAATGGATCGGCTGAGAGATTGCATCGGCCAAAGATCGGCATAATGATGGTGCTCCATTGCCAAGGTCTTGCTATAGTTACTGGGACTGGGAGATAGTTGCAGCCATTATTTCCCAATCCAATTGAAGCCCTTTGGTGAGCGTGACATTATCCTTGAGAGGTAGGTTTTGTGGGTCATCACAAATGTGAATCCCAAAACTTATGAAATCATAACTCTGTCTTATGATCTCATAGGTATTGAATAGGACGCCAACCCCCAATTCCCTGCAAAATTTAGCACACTTAATGCAGAAACATAAGCCAGCACTTGAACCCCGTGTAATTCTGTGAAATAACTGTACAAATATGGCAAGTAAAGTACCTAATAAAAATACTGTTAGAGAAAGAATTTTTACTAGCGGTGTGCAAAATGGCAGAAATCTGTTCTGCTTTCATTTTGGATTTCGGGTGCCCCGCAAGTTCTGTTTTTGGGAAGATTCCAGGGAATTAGGATGGGGTCCATTCGGATTTGTAATTTGGGATACGGAGTTCCATTTCCATTTCGGTAAGTATCTTTCCAAAAACAGAACCAGGGGATGGGGATTTGAAATGGAACAAAAACAGAATGACATAATAATAATAATAATAATAATAATAATAATAATAAGAAGAAGAAGAAGAAGAAGAAGAAGAAGAAGAAGAACAACAACAACAACAACAACAACAACAACTTTATTTATATCCCGCCACCATCTCTCCGAAGCAGGGTGCACATTTAACATTCTGCCATTTCACACACCCATAATTTTAACTAGGTTTTTCTTGCAAGTAGCAAAAAGCTATTTTACTCATGTTCTCCCCTCTGCAAGAAATCTTTGAAATCTACACAATGTGATGGATGGACATACAAATATAATGGTAATGATAATAATAATAATAATAATAATAATAATAATAATAATAATAGAAGACAAGGAAGAAACATGGATGTGGCTTACAAACTGGACTTTGAAGAAAGAGACAGAGAGCCTGATTCTTGCAGCCCAAGAACAAGTCATTAGAACCAATGCCATCAAAGCCAGAATTGAAAAGTCAACAATAGATTTTAAGTGTAGACTCTGCAAGGAAGCAGGAGAAATGGTGGAGCACATCCTCAGCTGCTGCAAGAAGATGGCACAGACAGACTACAAGCAGAGGCATAACACTGTTGCTCAGATGATTCATTGAAACTTGTGCCACAAATACCATCTGCCTGCGATAAAGAACGGGTGGCATCACAAGCTGGAAAAATGACAGAAAATGAACACATCAAACTCCTCTGGGACTTCCAAATTCGGACTGACAGAGTTTCAGAATACAATACTCCTGACCTCATGATTGGATTAAAAAAACAAAGTATGGATTGTCGGTATTGCAATCCAAGGCGACAGCAGGATTGAAGAGAAACAACTGGAAAAACTGACATGATACGAGGATTTAAAGATCAGACTACAAAGATTCTGGCACCAGCCAGTCAAGGGGGTCCCGGTGGTGATCAGCACACTGGATGCAGTGCGCTGACAAAATTACCATCTGCCAGCTGCAAAAGGCCACCTGACTGGGATCTGCATGCATTAGTCACCAATACATCACACAGTCCTAGACACTTGGGAAGTGTCCAACATGTGATCCAATACAACAGCCAGCAGAGTGATCTTGTTTGCTGTGAATGCATCTTGTTGTGCATCAAATAATAATAAGGGTGGATTCCAACAACAAAAAGGCAAACATTCAATGCCTGGTACAACAATAAATATGAGTACAAATTACAAACACAATACTAAACCACCCAGAACACAAAAATTAACCAACATTTACCAAAATAAACCGACATAAGCCAAATCAAACCCACATATCAAACTACATTGTAATATATAACCTAAAATTATATTTCCAGAGGTGGGGGCGATCACTGTATTCATTGGGACAGGCAACGTGATCTGGTAGGTACTGCATAGAAGTTGTCAAAAGACAATTTATAAGTTATATTCTTTTTCATTTGTTTGGCTAATTGAGGTTATTTTGGTGTTCTCTGCCTCTTCATGCCTGAATCAGGGGCAACCTGGGGTTGTGATTGATCTTTCCTCCTAAACAGAAGGCAAGGATTTGCAGGGATTTCATTGAGTTCATTCTTTGATAAGAATTTGTCAATATTCCCAGGGATGCCAACATTTTTGAGAACAAGTTCCGCAAAACTGGCAGATTTGTCAGTCCGAGCAGATGGCTCCAGTGCTTAATTCTTATACATCTGACACTAAACCTCTGTACATTCAACCATGTTGGTGAGGCTGAATTAGGGTTTTGCACTTTCTTTGTTCTTGTAGGGTCCTCTTCACAGTTATGTCAACATTACATGAAGGCACAATTTAGTCCTGTGCCAATGCAGATATTTGAGAATTTGATGTGGTGTGCTTGACTAAGAAGATGCCAATTGGCACATTTTCTTCATGAATTAAATAGAAAACATTTAAAATTAGATACTGATGAATCTGCAATCTGAAGATTAGAGATTGATAAATCTTATTTTTTACTTTTTTCCAAAAATAGAATGAGTATAGGAAAATGAAGAATCATCAGTACTTAATCTTCAGAGCTCTGGACTTGCATATGATTCGTAACACAAATTGCAGGGTTTAAGTTTTTGCATCGGAACATGTCATTTTATCTTTGCTCAATGCGGATATAGGGCAGACCATGTATAACTAACTTGATTAAACTTCTTTCAGGGCTGTGACAGCATTTGAAGAGAAAGAAAGGAAATATAATCTCTACATGGCATGCAAACGGCTTTCGATATTTTGCTAAACTCTGCTCGAGTTGATCTGATTTGTTTGCTCCTGGAGATAGCATAGTCCCCGAGGTTGATCCAGGTCTTTGAAATTACATTGCTGTTTGAATTACTATTTTAAACTATTCTGAATGGTGTGGGCAACAGGGTGTGAATTGTGATTAAAATGCCATTCAACCTTTACTGATGATTGCTTCTTATAAGGTAGTTGTATTGTGGCACAAATATTGCATGCAGTATCATCTACCTGTAAAATGCTCTATGTGAATACTTGGCCAGCCATGTTGACAAGCAGAAGACCAACGTCAGGAGAGAATGCTTCTAGAACATGGCCATACTCCCCGAAAAACCTACAACAACCCACAAGACCAACTCCCTTTGAAAAAAAATCTTCATGCATGTTGAGTGAATTCATGGCGAATAGAAGAGAGGGATCATTGAACATGGGTCTTCCCCCAAGATCGTTATTTGTAGATTCTGGAACATTGCATATTTGGTAATCAGTCCTCATATGAACCAAAAACTCAATTACATGGGATAACTGTGTATATAGAGATGTATCTATGGATGTAGACAGTAGAGGTGTGCAAAATTTCAGTGGATGAGGGCAATTTATAAGTCATATACATTTTTGACAATTTTGGGGAAATAGGATTCATAACCTTTTTGAAAACTACTAGTCACACGAAAGGTACGATCCTGTTAGAAGTCACAACCTTTTGAAAAGTGATATTCACCAGCATTCATGCAAGGCATCTAAGTCTCTCAGCTGTTAAACTGATGTACCTAGGTCTGTCTTTGAACTGCTAGGGACAAAGGCATGCTAATGCACAAAATATATATTCAGCAGAGTTTCAGATTTTTTTTATTTTAGTTGCACAAGAAACATCTACTCTCCCTTAAAATATATTTGCCTTTAAATCAGGCTCTCAAGAGACAAAACAAACAGTCTTCTTTAAAAGTAACACAGTTGGTTTACTCACAAAACTTCATGTTTACAGCATGCAGGCACTTTGCGACTTGAGAAACTGCAAGTCACTTCTGATGTGAGAGAATTGGCCATCTGCAAGGATGTTGTCCAGAGAACACATTGATGTTTTGATATTTTACCATCCTTGTGGGAGGCTTCTCTCACGTCTCCGCATGGAGAGCTGGAGCTGACAGAGTGAGCTCATCCGAGCTTTCCCCAAATTCGAACCTGCGACCTGTCAGACTTCAGTCCTGCCGGCACTAGGGTTTAACCCATTGCACAACCAGAGGCTCCAATAGTTGAGCCAATGGATGTTTAACTGACTTACCAGATAATTTTTTTGTCCTCACTCCATACATTAAAAAAAACCTTCAAAACTGTTAGTCATCTTCAATACATCCAGAGAAAAGGGGCATATAATCAGTCACCATAAATAAATGCATGAAGTAAACAGCTGAAAAAAATGAAAGACCTGCAAAGATAAAACAAGAATCTTGTACTCCTGACCTTGTTGACATCCCACATTCCGTACAATTAGGAGATTGTTCCCTTTTTCATCTTTCTGCCAGAGGCACTTCCATTTGATCCTTTACTCAGTCTCTGTCTCTCTCTAGTCTTCAGATTTCTAACTCCAGGAGCAGATTTATGCAGTTGGACAAAAAGGAGTAAAGAAGACACATTATGCATGTTAAAGGTTTATTATGCACTTAAGTGACAAAGATGATAAGCAAAAAAAGTTAGCTTTGGTTTTAAAATATTCTACCCATACGGTATAAAAACATCTTATTTTTGACCACATTTTTTCCACTCTTCAGGCAAGGTAACATTGTGCTACATCCTTGAAGTAAGTATTAAAAAAAGAATAGTCAGTGTTATTTACTTACTTACTTAGGCGATCCCTCATTGGCCGAGTAGGATAGTCTTCCAGGATCAGAATTCTTGTGAGTCTGCAGGTGGCCGTGGAGCCTTATTCTTGATCTGCATCTTCTTCTTCAGTGAGGGTATTGGTTTTCAGGTGGAAAGCGGTCTCGGTCGGGATTGACTTGACGCACCCTTCCTCTTGGCACGTTTCTCTCTTTCACCCTCCATTCGTGCCTCTTCAAATTCTGCAGCACTGCTGGTCACAGCTGACCTCCAGCTGGAGTGCTCAAGGGCCAGGGCTTCCCAGTTCTCAGTGTCTATGCCAGAGTTTTTAAGGTTGGCTTTGAGCCCATCTTTAAATCTCTTTTCCTGTCCACCAACATTCCATTTTCCGTTCTTGAGTTCAGAGTAGAGCAACTGCTTTGGGAGACGGTGGTCGGGCATCTGAACAATGTGGCCAGTCCAGCGGAGTTGATAGCGGAGGACCATCGCTTCAATGCTGGTGGTCTTTGCTTCTTCCAGCAAGCTGACATTTGTCCACCTGTCTTCCCAAGAGATTTGCAGGATTTCCCGGAGGCAGCGCTGATGGAATCGTTCCAGGAGTTGCATGTGACGTCTTTAGACAGTCCACGTTTCGCAGGCATAGAGCATGGTTGGGACGACAATAGCTTTATAAACAAGCACCTTGGTATCCCTACGGATGTCCCGGTCCTCAAACAGTCTCTGCTTCATTTGGAAAAATGCTGCGCTCGCAGATCTCAGGCGGTGTTGTATTTCAGTGATATATATTTTCTGATTAAATAAATAGTTTTTCTGATATTCTGAGCATGGAGAAAAGAAAACTAATGCAGAGACAAGTGGCCACCCTCCTCCCAATAATAAGGAACATTATTTGGTATAGTTACCTAGTTTTTCAGATGGATGTTAGGGGAAGAAATCTGTAGATGGAATGCATACAAGATCTTGCTCAGTATTTTTTTTACCTATCCTAAGATCACTCTTACATTATTCTCTCTGTGCAAAATAATTTCCCAAACCATGCCAGGATGTATAGATACTGGGTGAGAACTGTGCCAAAATATTAATTTTCTCTGAAGTGGTTATTACTCATTCTTATTCATAAAGATGAAATAGTTGAATATTTATCTCCTTTCTTGGAGTAGTTATGTTTTTATGCCTTAGGTCTTTCTTGCACCCAGTGATCCTTTTTTGGTTTGCAATGGACTAAGTTTCCACTCTGTTTATTACTGAAAGACTATACTGAATGACCTACTGACTGCAAAGTGAAATGGATCTGCCTTAAGCTGACGAATGATGTACTTATACAATCTTGTCAAAGACAGGAGAACCACCATTTAGGAGGGGTACCAATTTTGGCAGCACAGATTTGATGAAGCAGCAGGAATGCTCCTTGTACTGGGATTTACATGGGTGCATTAGCTATCGGACCGCCCTGTTACTTAGTGAAGCAAGGCAGATCCGTGAATGTATCACTGGTGTAGAGTAGATAAAGACTAAGACTCCTTTGGAGAAACTGCAAAGACTTTTCAGTTGGCTTTTTAAAGGAAACACGTGAGATTTCTGTTAAGGAATTTGTCCAGATGGACTACTTGGTTAAAAATATTCTAGCCTCGCTTTCCATAGTTTTATATTTTTGTTTATTTAAACTATTAGTAGGCATGTGCAAAAAATTCAGAAGTTTCGGAAATTGGAAGAAAATCTGAAGTTTTGTAAGTCGGAAGCTATATTCAAATTGTTTGCATCTAAATATTTTAGAACTGAAAATTACTCCATACTTTTTCGTTTTAGTTTTGTAAATCTCGGAAGGCTCCCAAATTTGTTTATTTATTTATACCCCACCATTCTGTTGGGTTTCAGCCTGCGTGTGAACCTGAACCTGATTCTCTGATTGTATTTCCTGATGCAACTGAACAGGCTACTGAACATGAATTTGTCCCTGATGGTTTGGAAACTGTTGAAACTGTTGATTCTGAGGTCAGTGTCTTGGAAAGTGAAACTACGCATCCTGATGGGAATGTTTCTGAATCAAGCGGTGATAGCTCTCCAGAGGAGTTAACACCTGCCTTTTTTTAATGAGGATAGAAAAGGACAGATTTGGAAAAACAGGAGTGAATCGCAGAGTCTGCGAAGGTCAAGCAGATTAAAGGAAAGGGAAGCACAGGCTTCAAAGTCTGGAGGTGTGTCCCGAAACAGTTTCTTTAGTTTTAAGTGTCTCTCCCTGGGCTCTCTTGTTAGATCAAGCATAGTTTAGACTGAGGCAATACCTTGGCAGATTTCCCGGTTTCCATGGCCTGCATTCCCAGAGGCTTCTAGTTTCCAAGTACGGTTAGTGAGATGCTAACAGGTTCCAGGTTTTTCTAGTGTTGCTTTTGGAATTTTGATCTAGTTCATAGATATTCCTGACTGCTGAATTTTACTGTGGCTTTTTGGACTTTGTATTTACCTCTATTTTGTAACCATTTTTTATCAATAAAAAAGGATTGTTTTTTCCTATAGTCAAGTGTGGTTAATTAATATCTTATGGTCTTGTTTCCTGATTTGGGTTGCAACACTTTCTCACACTGCAGGGGACTCAAAGTGGCTTACAAACTCTGGAAAAAATCCAATGCCGCATCACAAACAACTATAAAACAAGTCATATCAAAGTATAAACAGATGGATGGCCATCTGTCAGGGATGCTTTGAATGAGATTTTCCTGCTTCCTGGCAGAATGGGCTGGACTGGATGGCCCACAAGGTCTCTTCCAATGCTATGATTCTGTGATTCTATGAAAACATATAAACAAATTTATATAAATTATATAAATTAACACACATAAAGTCAGTTTCATATGCAAGGCAAGGAAGCAAAGCCAAAGGCTGCCTTAGTGTAATGTAATTTCTCTGTGAAATTAATGCAGTCTCGGTATTAGCAGTGGGCAAAAGAGGGAGCAGTGCATTTTGGGAACAGCACAGGATTCTAGGAGAAGGGAGGAGCCCTGTGCCAGAGAAATCCAAAGACCCTGCCCTAAACTACATTTCTCAGACTGTATCAGCATCAGAAAGCACCAATCAGTTCTTTACTTTGAACTACTTTCAAAGTAAGCACCACACAATTAAACAGGAATTAACACTTTCAAAGTAGGAGGAACATATTTTCTTTATTAAAGATTTTTTAAATTAAAATTTTGAATTTTTTCCAAAAATCCATGGATAAGTGAAATGTCCTGAAATTTAGTGTGCTAACAGTGGTCAATGTGTTCTACCATTGTAGCTAGTTTCACTTTGATAGCTTTAAAAATGAGGGAGACATGAGTCCCTGAATTTTTCCTAATTAATTATGCACAATTACTATAACATAATGGTAACAAAATTTTGCTACTTTCACTATAGTAATGACATTTTCACTAAGTATACTTTAGAATCACTTTAGCGATGAAGCATCAGCATCCCCCAGTTTTGTAATGATTTTGAACCAATTTTAATAGATCGCACACCCCTACTGACTAGAGATAGGAAAAACTACCAAAACAACATCCCAAATCCACAAAAGTGGGACGTCTTTACCGGCCAAAAAATGTACAAAATGCACAATGCAAGCTTTGGAGAATCTACTGGCTCCTTCAATTAGGCCAAGGATGTCAAAAAGAAGAAAGGCAATGGTGCTGCAGACACAAGTCCACATTTGGTCTTAGATGTTGTTTCAGTTGTTCTGCCGAGAGATCCCACGCAGGCAGAAGCAACTCCCACCTTTTCGGCGATGTGGGAACCAAGACAAAGAGCAGTAAATTTTAACTCCTGTAGCAGCAGGAAAGCAACTCTCCTTGGAAGCGAGGATGTCCCTGTCATTTTGAGAAGCCACAGGCTCCTTTCTTAGGAAGAGAACATCGAATATCTCTAGAAGTCTCTGTACTGTTACATCTGGGGGGGGGGGGGACCCTTTCACTGTTGTATAGGTAAAACTTAGCCAATTATAATCCAAAAGAGAAAGTTTTTCCCTTACTAGAGATAACTTCAAAAAATTAAGTCGCAGTCCATGGTTATCACTTGTTTATGATTCACCTATTGTGGCAAAATGTAGTATCTTCAGGGAACTTACTCAGGTAGCCATTAGGCATGGGCAATCCATGGTTCTAAATCAGTGTTTCTCAACCTGGGGGTCGGGACCCCTGAGGGGGTCGCAAGGGGGTGTCAGGTGGGTCACTGAAGAGCATCAGAAAACATAGTATTTTCTGTTGGTCATGGGGAGTTCTGTGTGGGAAGTTTGGCCCAATTCTATCTTTGGTGGGGTTCAGAATGCTCTTTGATTTTAGGTGAACTAGAAATCCCAGCAACTACAACTCCCAAATGTCAAGGTCTATTTTCCCCAAACTCCACCACATTTGGGCATATTGAGGATCCATGCCAAGTTTGGTCTAGATCCATCATTGTTTGAGTCCACAGTGCTCTCTAGATGTAGGTGAACTACAACTACAAAACTCAAGGTCAATGCCCACCAAACCCTTCCAGTATTTTCTGTTGGACGCGGGAGTTCTGTGTGCCAAGTTTGGCTCAATTCCATCATTAGTGGAGTTCAGAATTCTCTTTGATTGTAGGTGAACTATAAATCCCAGCAACTACATCACCTAAATGACAAAATCAACCCGCCCCCAACCCCACCAGCATTCAAATGTTGGTGTATCAGATATTTGTGCCAAATTTGGTCCAGTGAATGAAAATACAACCTGTATATCAGATATTTACATTACGATTAAAACAGGAACAAAATTACAGTTATGAAGTAGCAACGAAAATAATGTTGTGGTTGGGGGTCACCACGACATGAGGAACTGTGTTAAAGGGTCGCAGCATCAGGAAGGTTGAGAAGCACTGTTCTAAATGATTCTAAAGTACTTACAAAGCTAAAGTTCTGGTGATGAAAACTAGGGGGCGCTGGTGCTTTGTTTCTACAGCATTGCTAAAGTTCTGGTGGTGAAAATTTCAGAACTCTAACAAAACCTTCAAAATTTCATTATTATTTTGTTATTGGCTGTTCCGTCTTCCAGGAGCTTGGTTTGCCTTGCCCTTTAGTTGCATAAAATAACATCCCTTTGCATTTTCCCCAGGGTTGCAGCAGCACCCTGAAAGTTAATTATTAACAGAGGCTGGAAGCCAGCCTGCAAGCCTTTTGCAGCTATTGGTTTAAAAAGTGTCCTTTTGGTCTAGAGACCGCCCTTTTTCCTGGGGATGAGATCTCCATTTTGGAAAAGCCCTCCTGCTTTCTTTAGTTTAGAAAAAGCCTCAGATGTGCTGGTGGCCAACTAGGCAGCTCAGACAAGCCATTGTGAGTATGATTGAGATTAGGGTTGAGGTTGTCCTCTCACCTTTGAAACTGGCACTGAGCTCAGATAGAGAAAGACCTGCTCTTTCTAAAAGACAGTAGCTCATTGCTGGGGTATGGAATATCTCTGGATTTCTCTGTCATTGAGAAAGGCTCCGTTACTTCATCTCCAAAACTAATCTTGAGTTTAGATAGGGGAAAACCTGCTCTTTCTGAAAGATAGCACCTCAGGGTTAGGGTAAAAGATCCCAGGATTTTTCTACCGTTGGGGAAAAGCTAAATCAGTAGCTGAAGGAAAAAGGAAAGAAAGAACATTTATATGGTTTCCCAAATTAACTGTTTTGTTTGTAACCTCATCAAGTTGTGCCAAGTCTGTCAAGGAATTTGTAAAATAAATGTTCTGTTGATGTTCAATTCTGAACTGGCCTCAGTTGCTGACAATCTGGAACTTCTAAGAAAGGCACCCGCAGTTCGCCCAGATAAAAAGAGAAGCACATCTTAGTTTTAACTTCATAGTGTCTGGGTGTAACGGCACATTGGTGATTTTTATGACAGAACCAATTAGGAACTGCCATTTATAATGAAATTTTGAAAGTTTTGTTACAGTTCTGAAATTTTCACCACTAGAACTTTAGCAACACCGTAGAAGCAAATCACCAGCGCCCCCTAGTTTGCACCACCAGAACTTTAGTTTTGTAACTACTTTAGAACCATTTAGAACCATGGATTGCCCATGCCTAGTAGCCATATTTGCCATACAGTAAAAGCAAAATACGCAAACGGTGATACCTCTACTGGCTAACCAAAATGCTCTAACAGCTTCTTCACCAGGTAAAAGATGCTAAAATAATAAAAAAAAATGATTGTGTTGTAGTTACCAGCCACATTTTGTCATAGATGTTATTCCCTCGATCTGCACATACAGTGATGCCTTGAGTTTTATTTGATCTCAAAGCAAACTGAAATGCCATTGATTCAGTCAAGCCCCCCAAACCCCCTTCACCCCAATTTTTTTACATGTCTTTAAATAAGAAAATGCACTTTATAAATACCAAATAATGTATAAATGCACATTCACATGGAACAATAAAAAGAAAGATCAACTTTAAAATGGTAGAAGCACAAAGCTATGGCAAGGGAGCACAAAGTGAAACAGCAGGAGCATCCTTTTGTTTTTCATCCTGTCCTCATTCCACCCCCGCACCCTCACTTGCTCTCTCTCTTCATGAAGCAAGACAGAACAGAAATAAAAATCACACAAAATCAACTAACCCAAAGTTCCTCAAAGTGGACAAGAGCAAAGCGGACAGCAATCTCCCAAAGTGGACAAGAGCATGAGGCACAGAGGCTGCTCCCTTGAGGCCCTAAAGCCCTGGACACTTACTCTAGCACTCCCTCTTGCACTAGCTCTTAACTCAAAATGCTGCTCGTATATCAAAGCTAAACCTGGGCCGAGTGATGGCTCTTAACTTAAAATGCTCTTAAGTTGGGATGCTCTTAAGCTGAGATTCTATTGTAGTGGAAAAGTGTGGTTTAGTCAACATAACCTTTCAGTCTTCACTTTTCAATCAATGAGAAGAAGATAAGCACATGGGTCTGTGTCTAGCCCCAGTCTCAAAGTCAAAACAGTCTGAAACAAGCACATCTGCAAAATCTTGCCTTCTAATGCATTATATATTTCTGCCGGTCGAATTGAGATAATATTTCCACACAGGAATGATGCTCATTTTCTTCTGGGAACTCTCTCTCCAGAAGTTACAAAACCTCCCAGTAAAATTTACTCCAGACTCTACCCAAATGCATTCACTTCCCTCTTCACTTTAAGGGCCGTTCTTGTCTTATAGTCACCTATCTCTCTGTAACCATTTACACAAGTGTACTCAGTTATTATTGCCAGGTTTAGGTTTTTCCCTTTTAGGCTTTTCTCTTTTGATATTTGTTTCATTTTGTTGCACTTTTTCAAGTTTTGAGATGTCCCCAAACTTGCTTCTACATGGATGGATGGTATTTAGAGCTGAAGATAGCTGTATTCTATCTTCATGGAAGTTTGGGTAGAGTTGGTAGTTTGGGTAAAGTGTGAGACTAATCTTTCCAAAATTCTTTTTTGAAATGTATTTGTTTGTGGTATTGATTTCCTATTGTTTTAAATAGGTTTTTAATAGTGTTCTTAGCCATCCTGCTATTTTTAGCAGAAAAGAAAGATGAAAAATGCAAAACAAACAATGATAGCAACAGCAACAAGAATCCATTCATAACTAAATGAACTCATAATATAGTAGGAATGGGTGATTTGTGATCATCCAGCTCTTGATGAACTACTACCTCATTATCCTTGAACAGTGACCATACATACTGGGAGATGAAGGTCAACAACATCTAGAAATCCATAGGTTTTGTCCAACCATTTGTACAAGATTGAGATATAAGCTTCCACAGTGTCTTTCTCCTATCACAAAACAGTTTTGAAATCCTGTTTACTTCCCCTCCTCTGCTTTCTTGTTATATTCTGAAAAATAAATCTTGCTGTGCATCCACGTTTAAATAACTAATTTTAATTCATTAAATAGCTTTTCATAGAACGAGGCCGAAACTGTTGATAGATGTAAAAGCTCCTCGTTTGATTCTTTTCTAGCATTAGTTGGAATGAAGCGATTTTTGAGTTAACAAGCAATTCATTTGGAGAGCAAACCTTTGATTTAGGCTGCCATTTCAGCAAGCTGCAATAAATTATTTTCAAATGTCATTTTTGCATTTCAAAATTTGACGCTTGACTTTTTAATGGAGGGGGGAAGTGCGCACAATGCTGGTTGTGTGGGATTAGCATAATTCCTTGGATAACTCCTAAAATCTTTAAGTACCACTGTATCATTACTGATACAGGATTTTACTTGGAGAGAATAGTTGACTGCATAATTACGATCTTGCTACAAGTGCTAAAATCTGACTTATTTGATGACTGCCCAGCGCATTTTGAAAAACCAAAAGTTTCATCCTGAAGGTTAGCGTGTTGCTTGACCTCATTTTGCCAATAAGAATAAATCCATTTGGGCGCTTTGAAATCTAGGCAATGCAAAGTGACATACGTTCCCACTGAAAGCTGCCCAGTTGAACATGTACATGAAATCTTAGCACCATTCAGCATGCATCTAAAGATGTATACACAGTGTGGTAGATTAGACATGAGCATTCAGGGTAAACCTTGTTCCGTTTCGTGTCCCGGCTTCCATTGGGGGCCCCAATCTGTTTTGTGTAAGCCTCCTGAAATTAGAAAGGTTGTTTTCAGTTTTGTTTTAGGGCCTGAAAATTGGACCAGTATGGGAGGGGGGCTTCCCACCACTGGCTTCCCTTCCCAACATGTGTTCTTCTTACCTGGCACCTGTTGTTTCTACTCTAGAGTAAGAGGTGCTTGGTTGTAGGCACTGGCAGGTGTGCACGATTTTCAGGCCTGCCTGCACATTCTGCTACACATGCTCTCTCCTTGGAAAGAAAGTGCATGTGTGGTCGGACGTTCAGGCAGGCCCAACAATTGTGTGTGCCTGACAGTGCCTGCATCCAAGATTAACAACCTTAGATATGCAGATGATACCACTTTGATGTCTGAAAGTGAGGAAGAGCTGAGGAGCCTTCTAATCATGGTGAGAGAAGAAAGAACAAAAGCTGGGTTGCAGTTAAACATTAAAAAAACCAAGATTCTGGAAAGCAGACTGTATACCAGATTGATAACTGGCAAATAGAGAGAGAAAACGTGGAGGCAGTGACAGACTTTGTCTGCAAAGATTACTGCAGATGCAGACTGCAGCCAGGAAATCAAGAGACGTTTACTTCTTGGGAGGAGAGCAATGTCCAGTCTCGATAAAATAGTGAAGAGTAGAGACATGAACTGGTAACAAATATCCGCATAGCTGAAGCAATGGTATTCCCCGTAGTAACCTATGGATGTGAGAGCTGGACCATAAGGAAGGCTGAGCAGAGAAAGAGAGATGCTTTTGAGCTGTGGTGTTGGAGAAAAATTCTGAGAGTGCCTTGGACTGCGAGAAGATCCAACCAGCCCATCCTCAAGGAAATAAAGCCCGACTGCTCATTGGAGGGAAGGATATTAGAGGCAAAGATAAAGTATTTTGGCCACATCATGAGAAGACAGGAAAGCTTAGAGAAGACAATTATGCTGGGGAAAATGGAAGGAAAAAGGAAGAGGGGCCAACCAAGGGCAAGATGGATGGATGGCATCCTTGAAGTGACTGGACTGACCTTGAAGGAGCTGGGGGTTGCCAGGGTCGACAGGGAACTCTGGCCTAGGCTGGTCCAGAGGTCACAAAGAGTCAGAAGCGACTGAACAAATAAACAACAATGTAACTTTATCTTAAGATTTCAGTATGGATGGTATCCTTGAAGAGACTGGCTTGACTCTGAACGAGCTGAGGGTGGTGACAGCTGACAGGGAACTCTGGTGTGGGCTCGCCCAGGAGATCACAAAGAGTCAGAAGCGACTGAACAAATAAACAACAACTTAGCTTTATCCTAGGATTTCAGTATGGATGGTATCCTTGAAGTCACTGGCTTGATTGTGAAGAAGCTGGGGGTGGTGACGGCTGACAGGGAGCTCTGGCGTGAGCTGGTCCAGGAGGTCACGAACAGTTGGAAGTGACTGAATGAATGAACAACAACAACAACTTAACTTTATCTTAGGATTTCAGTATGGATGGTATCCTTGAAGTGACTGGCTTGACTGTGAAGGAGCTGGGGGTGGTGATGGCTGACAGGGAGCTCTGACCTGGGCTGGCCCAGGAGGTCACAAAGAGTTGGAAGCGACTGAACAAATAAACAACAACAACTTAACTTTATCCTAGGATTTCAGTAGTGTTCTAAGTCACGTTGCAATTGCTATGCGAAGATAAAAGAACAAATTATTTATATGTTTTTAATTCCACTACTGCACATTAAATTTTCTCCCAGAATCAAACAAGAAAGAAAAAAAAACACAACCCAGCATTTTGCAAAATACATAGAACCATTAGTAGAGCAAAATTCCCAACTAGCTTATTTACTGTGCCTTTCATAACACAGAAGGAGCAATAGAGCTGTTTGGCGTAGACATCTTAATTGCAAACGAAGTCTCCATGTTGGTGTATGTTCTAATCTCTCAAAGGCTTTAGAGATTTTCCACTCTCTTAGACAGCTGCTTATGTTTGTGGCAGTTTACAACTCCAGTGATGTCTCGCGATCCAGCAAAAATTCCCCGAGGAGTCTGTGGTACAGGACATTTTGGTGACAATCGATCTAGTGAGATATTCCGAAAACTTTTCACATGTCACGTGCTGATGCGTGTGCATATACAATTATCCACGTTATGCATTATTCTCAATCGTTCTGTTATTTCTGACTTTTTTCAAAACCAAGTGATTATACTGGTCCCAACTAGATGCAAATAGTGTTTATTTTAACCAAAGTGGTTCGAATGCAGAGTGCACGAGCATACACATCTACGGAATAAGCATTGCTTAATGTGATCGGTTTTTAAATTATTCAAATCCAGGGAAGTGAATTGCAGGAGAAGACATAATTCCTCCTGAATGCTGTTCTGTATTTCTCATTATCTAATAATGATAGCCTAATTCTACCACATGGAATCCTTAATAATAGAGTCGTGTCTGGAAATGTAACAATCAATTTGGAAGATGACATGATCCAGAATCTTAAGCAAAAACACTAACTGGAGCTTGAATAATCAACAGCAAGAGATACCTCTGTAAAAAATCTTCTTTAAATGTCTCTCTATACTTGCCCAGATCTCATTTCTTCCCTATCCTCTGTTTATCTGGAGGATTTTTAACAGCATCAGCACTGGGTGAATTTTTGTGTGTGTTAGGAACAACTTGAAAAAACTACAACTTGCTTCTGGTGTGAGAGAATTGGCAATCTGCAAGAATGTTGCACAAGAGATGCCCGGATACTTTACCATCCTGTGGGAGGCTTCTCTCATGTCCCTGCATGAGAAGTTGAAGCAAACAGAGAAGAGCTCACTCCGCTCCCCAGATTCAAAGTGCCAACCTTTTGGTCAGCAGTCCTGCTTTGTGTGTGTGTGAGGAATGACTTGAGAAACTGCAAGTCACTTCTGGTGTGAGAGAATTAGCTGTCTGCAAGGACGTTGCCCAGGAGATGCCCAGATGTTTTGATTATTACCATTTTTGTGGGAGGTTTCTCTCAGGAACGGGTTGTGCCGCAGCTGGTTGGGAGTCAGCTGCATTAAAATCACTCTGAACTAGGTCATGAGTTCGAAGCCAGCCCGGGTCGGAGTAAGCTCCAGACCATTTGTCTAGCTCGCAGTCGACCTTTGCAGCCCAAAAGACAGTTGCATTTGTCAAGTAGGAAATTTAGGTACCGCTTATGTGGGGAGGATAATTTAACTAATTTATGATGCCATAAAACTCTCCAGCAGCGTGCAAAAGAATGAGGAAGTACTCCATTGGTGTCACAAATGGACATTGAAGCTACAGCTCCCCCAGTGGCCGGAATTCAAAGCATGCCCTTATGAAGCTGGAAAGTTAAATAGCCTCTGTGTGTCTGTCTATATGGGTTGTGTGTCTATGGCCCCACAAGAGTCATTTTGGGAGACAATTATGAAGAAAGACAGGAAATTAATAAAAATGTTATATCATAAACTACTTGAGTGGGCCACAGAAACAGAGCTGATTAAAGAAAATATGATTGCCTGGGCTGTAGATCTAGGGCACACCATTCTGTTAAAGGAATGGGAAGACATCTGGAGAGGCAAATTAAAATTTGCCAAATCAGTGTATATTACTGAAAGTTGGTACAAATTGTTTGTACGCTGGCATTTAACTCCTCAAAGATTGGCAAAATTCAACAAAAATACACGCAACCACTGTTGGAAATGCAGGACACATTTAGGCTCATATTTACACATGTGGTGGGAATGCAAGAGAGCCAGGATATATTGGAAAGAAATCCACCACCAAGTACAGGGAATATTGCAAGTTAAGTTCGAGATGAGAGCGGAATATTATCTCCTACACTTACTAGATTTCAAAATAGAGCGAAATAAGGAGATGCTCCTGTATCATTTTTCTGCTGCAGAAAGAACAATATATGCTAGCAAGTGGAAAACAAAAGACCTCCCGACAACGGAGGCCTGGCTGTTAAAAATTTACGACTTTATGGAACTAGACTCTCTGGCAAACATGGTTTATGATGTCAGTAATAATAGAAAGATCGATTGGCAATTGTTAAGACATTATATAAAAGTGAAGAAAAATGTTATATTGTGATCGACTTGGTTTAATTAAAAGTTATAATATGGAAAAGATGACGATGTTAATTGGCATAAGAATATAGAGTACAAGTAATTCAATGCATTACCTCGTGGACTGTTGGGAAGTCCATTTGTTTATCTGTATGTTATTTGTTTGTGCACCCCTGTACCCACTACCCCCTCCCCCACTCCCTGCCCCCTCCCTTCCCGATATACTGAAGAACGAGTTTATTGATGTGATACTAAAGGTACCGGGATAAAGGGAGGCTCCTAGTGTATTTGTATCTTTAATATGTTGGTATTTAAATACGGTAACGGTAACTGTAATTGTAACTGTAACTGCAACTGTAATTGTAGATGTGTGTACTTATTTGGAGTTGTATATATCACATGAAAACCCACAATAAAAATTTAATGTAAAAAAAGAAAAGAAAGAAAGTTTGCCATGTATATGTGCATTGTGATCCATCCAGAGTCCCCTGCAGGGTGAGAAGGGCGGAATATAAATACTGTAAATAAATAATAAATAAAATCATGTCCCCGCATGGGGAGCTGGAGCTGACAGAGGGAGCTCATCCATGCTCTCCCCTGATTTGAACCTCCGACCTGTTGGTCTTCAGTCCTGCTAGCACAAGGGTTTAGCCCATTGCAGCAACGGGGGGCTCTTGGTGAGTGAAATGATGAAGAAGGGTTGGAGAAATGCAGACTTCCAATGACAAGTTACAGCAGTGTGCCTGCAGTAAATAATGCAATAAATAAAGCCTTAGCTGGGAAAAAGTTGGACTTTACCCAAGCCAACCATACTGTGGCTGTGTGTGCCCTGTCTGGAAGAGGGAAGTCAAACGACCATTGCAACCAACATCTTTTACTGAGCATGCTTTCGGTACAACAGGAAGAAAAGGGGAAAGCAGATAGGCCTTCCTCCGGAGCTATCTGCAGCAAGTTAAAGTTTGGCCAGCAAAGTGGAAATCATATGAAAAGTGGAAACTATTGAAAGCAAGAAAGAAAAACCAACTGTGGATACATTTTGGAAAAAGCTTTCAAGAGTCTCAACAAGGTTCAAAATGTTTCCATAGTTATGAAAAACTTACCTGACCTAGTTGTTCCCTTTCACATGTGCATATTGATGGCTTTGGATTTTTAAAAGTGTTAAAACATCTGAACTGCTCTTTTTTGTGTGTGTGGCGTAAGAACCTATCTCTATTCGTCCCCTGCTATTTCTAGCTCCAGTACCACATTTTCTGTCAAAGAAGCAAAGCCCAGGGACGCAGCTACTTTGTTAACTGAGGTACACTTTTACTGTCATCTTTTCCATGTATTATTTTTTCACCCTTGGTTAGCTTTAGTGCTGGTGATTGCTGCTTTATGGTGGAGATTGATTAACTTAGGATGTAAAAGTATCAGGCATTGAGGAAGTCATGGAGACCAAATGTGGTCTGTATGTTTCTTATTTAACAAATGTAACCATCTTCTCTGCATGCACAATTGCACATATGAGTGCAAGGTTAATTCTCAAAGAAATTGACTGAGGACTACAGTTGTGTGCAGATCCATTTCCCTTTGTTACGTCCTTTCTTTCGGTACTGTCATTGCCTTCGGGAGCACGTAATGGGAAGCCCACTCCCAGTACGAAAATCAGCTCAACATGAAAACAAGCAGGAACATGCTGTTGTGAGCATGTGGTGCTCCATGTCTCCTTGCCTTGGAAAGAGAGGGTGCATGTGAGCTGTGCAGACCCATCATGCGTATCTTCCTGCAGCAAAGCACCTCCCCTAGAGTCAGAACTTGCCTCCTTGCCTTGGAAAGAGAGAGTGCATGCATAGCATGCAGGCCCAGAAATGACTTGTCAATAACTTTAGAGCATATATTCCTTTTATTGCAATTTCCAGTGTGAGAGGGTATATCAGATTGCAGAAAAACATTTAGACATAGAATGATAATGGACATCCAGACATACAGATTCTATGCAACTACATAGGATTTACAATTACATTGGTTAACAAACAAACAAACAAAGGAGAATTACATTTCACTCAGTATTCACACACATGTACATGCATTCATCCTCATGCACACAAATATTACTATATCCTTTTCTCCCTCCTTGGAGAAGCACCTGTTACGCCAGACCATGCTTTCCTGCAGCCTGTCAAAGTACAGTTCCAAAACTTCCATAACACCATAACTTCAAAACTCCGGAAGCACTCCAAGTGGCCAGATACTGGTCAAAGGACATTTAATCAACTACCAAACTCACAAATTTTGTATTCTGTATTTTGTATTTTTGTATTTTGTCTGTTTTGTTTGCTTTGTTATGTTAGAAATGTAATATAATTGACTGGTTCCTGATGACTTGATAAATAAATAAAAAATTCAAAACTCCAAAATGCATCCTTCCCTAAGTACAATGCCAAGGATCAGATCTTTGTTTTCCTTACAGCAGAAGAACATGACTTCCTGCACAAAATCCAAGACTCCAGAATTGCACTTTTTCCTCTTCTCTTGAGAAAGAAGCCCCAAAGTGACCAGACTGCTCCTGTGCAAATCCGCCACTCTCCATAGGTACACTATCTCTCTCCTTCCCATGGAGCAGAACACCAGGACCCTAAGATCTTCTGGGGAGGCCCTGCTCTCTATCCCGCCTGCTTCTCAGGTGCGGCTAGCGGGTACGAGAGATAGGGCCTTTTCTGTGGTGGCCCCTCGGCTTTGGAACGCCCTTCCCATGGAGGTAAGATCAGCCCCCTCGCTGATGGTGTTTCGAAAAAGATTGAAGACCTGGATGTTCGAACAGGCCTTCGGTTAATCCGGCACAATGAACTGATGACTAAGGATTGGCAATATGGACGATGAAATTGGATTGTGATTTTAGTTAAGAGATGCATTAGATTATTATTGATGGGCCAATATTGTGTATTGTGTATTGTGTATGTTGTTTTTATGGTTTTAAACTGAATATTGTTGTTGTTGTACTGTTGTAAACCGCGTTGAGTCGCCAATTTAGGCTGAGAAACGGCGGTATACAAGCACAGTAATAAATAAATAAATAAATAAGCGGGTGAACAGCGTCACTGTCTGTCACACTTTGAGCATTATTAGACTGAGTCTTTTATAGGAATATTCCGTTGGTGTAGTCCCAAAGTTGTAAATGAATGATAGACGTCTTCCATCCTGGCTCCATCTCAGTTTCCTGGCCAGATGTTGATCTTCTTGATTGGTGTTGATCTTAGGTTGACTTCCTTCTTAACATTGTAAACATTTCTGTTATCACTGTCCCAATTCTTATCAGAGTTTACTTTTCAGTTCTTTTAGCAACTTTTAATTACAGTCCAGCAAGCAGGTAGTTAGTCATTGCAGGCCTTAATATTATACTGGTGTCTCCAAAATTATTAGCTCCATCCATACATTCATCTTCCATTCTTCCATTCATTCCCACACATCATATTAAATTCACATTTATCAAATTTGCACATTGAATTTCTTATTACACATGTGTGCCTGCCTGAAGCCGAGCATCTCTCCTCTAGAGTAAAACAGGCTAAATGCCTAAAATAATGGGAGGGGAGCCTGTGAAACTTCCCTGCCCCCCCCCAATAATGAGCCAATAGAAAACAGATCTTTCAGCACCACAGAACAAAAACAGATATCTACACTCCTGAAATGGTTTGGGGCCATCACTGAAAGCCAGCACATGAAACCAGTCAATATCTACCCTGAATGCACAATCCTATTGAGGACTTTATCACATGAGACTGGTAGTGTGATTTTTCCATGGGATAAAGTTGTTTTTAGCATTTGCTCACCATATGATGCACCGTATTCCGTCATTCTTGGGGTGACCCTTTTAATGGACAGGCAAACACCCTGTCTTTCAGGCTGCAAGGGTCAATAGCAAGCTAGACTATTAATGGTTGGGAGCTCACTCTGACCTGGGCAGGCTTCGAACTCATGACTTCTTGGTCAGTAGTGATTTAATGCAGCTGGCTACTAACTAGCTGCTGCAAATCTGAAGACATTTGGGTTGCTGTAAGTTTTTTGGGCTATATGGCCATGATCCAGAAGCATTCTTTCATGATGTTTCACCTGCACCTATGGCAGACATCCTCAGAGGTTGTGAGGACCTCACAACCTCTGAGGATGCCTGCCATAGATGCAGGCAAAATATAAGGAGAAAATGCTTCTGGAACATGGCCATACAGCCCAAAAAACTTACAGCAACCCAGTGCTTCTGGCCATGAAAGCATTTGACAACACACTGAAGACATTTGCCCAACACTCTCTGGCTGAGATTTTCCATCAAGGATCACAGAAGTAGACAGTAGTTGTTGTGCATTAACATCTCAAAGGTAGAAATTGGGCAAGGAGAAGATCAATTCCAGAACCCACTTGCTTATGTATATGCCAAGATTGATTCCAGAACCCACTTGCATATGTATACGCATACTTGAATGTGCAATGTGAATTGCACGATGATATCTCACATGCAACTTTGAATCAGCAGTAGATCTTTCATTGCACAAAAATGCATAAGATCTACAAAAATGAGTAAGATCTGCAACCACCTTCATAGGGAAACTGGTGTAATGTATGAACAGGATTCAAAGACTTAATAGAATCAAATTTAGATTTTTTTGATATCACTGTTCACACACATACAATACAGTACAGTACAATGAGGAATTGCCAGCTTGCTGCAGCTTGAGAATTGATGTTGCAAATCTGAATATTATCCATATAGAGTGTTGTGTTCTAGAGCCAGTCAACTAAATATATTTTCCTCTTCTTCCTCCTCCTCCTTCACCTCATCCTCCCTCTTTCTCGCCCTTATTTTGCAATATATTTCATGGTAAAATTCTACCTTTGCTTATGACAGACTCATTAATTACCGACTGAGAGCTCAACTGTGATGCCGTTTAGAAGTTTGCACAATTAAAAGTTTTATTCCTCAAGGAACTGGAAAACAAATGAAACACCACCAGCAAATTAAAGGCTTTATAGGTCAGCCATCCCATTAGGTCTCTTTAGGGATGTTGTTCTCACATAAAGCATGCCATAACCTATTTGCATAATGATTCTATCTTAACGGTGCCTTCTGCTCGTTTATGGTGTGTTGTTTATCCTTCTGTAGAGCTGATATTGTAGAAATGACGGGAATGTGGAAGTTGCTATTTATGGCAGGCAGAAGCACTGCCATGTTCAAACTCATTGAGTGCCAACAAAGAGGCACCAAGGCAACAACAGCAAATTAACACACGGCAATCAATTTGCATGATTATTATAATTTCACCACCACTTCCTCCTCCCCTCCGCAACACAGTCACTTTAGGAGCAACTCAATTTACCAAGCCAGCAACACATAGTACGAGGAAGCAGGAAGTACGAAGGCTCATTTGGATCTATCTAAATATTAGCCATAGAAATAATGGAAAAGAAGCCAAACCTGCCCCTCGTCCCTGGGCAAGTGTCCTGCTTGTGATACCAGCTTGTGAAAAACTCTTCCAGAGATCCACGGTATTTACAGAGCAGGCTGTTGCCAAGGTCTCAGGGCTGCTTGCAATGAGAAATGAAACATTTCAAAATTGAGCAACAGGAAAAACAATAATAAAAGTACAAACACTGGAACAAAAATAGCCACAGAGAATATGAACGACTACAACTATGATTTATTTCATTTTATTTCGAAGGCAAAGATTTTTAACAAGTCTTTGTCTGGTATCAAGAAAGCCCTCCAGATTTAGGATTACATTTTTTCCAACTCCTTTTTTTCCTACAAATTAAAATTATTTATTATTTATTTATTTATTTATTTATTTACTTTGCCTATATACCGCTGTATCTCAAGCCCGAAGGCGACTCACAGCGGTTCACAAACAGTAAAAACAGTAGAAACAGCAGTGGTTCCATACAACATATAACAATTGACTTAACACATTATCCATAAATTACCAATAAGCAATTACAATGCACAATTATTACAAAAAACAACCGTACCCAATCTTCTCATCATCCAAGCGTAGTCCAGGTTCGTCGTCCATTGTTCCATTCCTATGTTCCATTACCAGATTGCACTAAATTACTCAAACGCCTGCACAAACATCCAGGTCTTCACCTTTTTGCGGAATACCATTAGAGATGGCGCTAGTCTAATGTCCGTAGGAAGGGCGTTCCACAGCCGAGGAGCCACCACCGAGAAGGCCCTATCTCTCGTCCCCGCCAGCCGAGCTTGAGAAGCAGGCGGGATCGAGAGCAGGGTCTCCCCGGAAGATCTCAAAGTCCTGGTGGGTTCATAGGCAGAGATGCGGTCAGATAGGTAGCTTGGGCCGGAACCGTTTAGGGCTTTAAAGGCCAACGCCAGCACTTTGAATTCAGCCCGGTAGCAGATCGGTAGCCAGTGGAGTTGGCGCAACAGGGGGGTTGTATGCTCCCTGCGCTCCGCTCCTGTTAAAATCATGGCTGCCGAGCGTTGGACTAGTTGAAGCTTCAAAGGCAACCCCACGTAGAGAGCGTTGCAGTAGTCTAAACGGGATGTAACCAGAGCGTGGACTACCGTGGCCAAGTCAGACTTCCCAAGGTACGGGCGCAGCTGGCGCACAAGCTTTAGCTGTGCAAATGCTCCCCTGGTCACCGCCGAAACCTGGGTTCCAGGCTCAGCGATGAGTCCAGGGTCACACCCAAGCTGCGAACCTGCGTCTTCAGGGGGAGTGCGGCCCCATCCAACACAGGCTGTAACCCTATGCCCTGTTCGGCCTTGCGACTGACCAGGAGTACCTCTGTCTTGTCTGGATTCAATTTCAATTTATTTTGAGTATTTTTATTTTTACCCCACCCTTCTCAATCCCTTGGGGCGGGGGGGGGGGGGCGGTATCAAGAAAGTTCTCCAGATTTAGGATTACATTATATATTTTTTCCAACACCTTTTTCCTACAAATGAAAATTATTTATTATTTATTATTATTTATTTTTGAGTATTTTTATTTCTACCCCACCCTTCTCAACCCCTTTCCAGGGGTGGGGACAACTCAGGGCAGCTTCCAGCCGGCAACAATTCAATGCCTCCATGTACGCATAATAAAATACAAAAACAGAACAATAAATATATATAGTTAAAAACAATCAGTCAATACTAGGCTTGGGTGGTTTCGTTCGTTAATTTCGTAATTCGTTATTAATTCGTATTTAAATTAGCTTACGATCCAATATTGAGCCATGCAGGAATAGTGTGAGGAGTAATTAAGATTCGAAACAATTTTTTCAATTTATTTCGTAATTATTTCGAAATTATTTTGTAATTATTTCGTAATTATTTCGTAATTATTTTCGCATGTCTGGTGCAAATTTTATAGTTGTTGTTTGTTTTATCACACCAACAGTCAACAACAGAGGGAGAGGGAAGCTTCAGAAGTTCCTCCTGTCCCATTTGGAGGTTTTTTTAGCATATTGCGCAATCTCGTCCGCCATTAACGAATCAATTCGTAATTTTACGAAATTTCGTAAATTTTGAAATTTTTTAAAGGAAAATTTTGGAATTATTTAAAAAAAATGAAACAAAAGGGCCCCCTAAAAACAAAACGAGTTTAGAACCAAATTTTTCCGTGGTTACCCAAGTCTAGTCGTTGTCATAGTCCGCATAGTTACCCAAAGGCCTGATCCCTCATCCACGTTTTTAACTTCTTTCTGAAGGTGAGGAGGGATGAAGACAGCCTAATTTCCCCAGGAAGGCCACCACCGAGAAGGCCCTGTCCCTCATCCCCCACCAGATGTGTTTGTGATAGAGGCGAGCAGGGCCTCCCCAGAAGATCTTAAGCTCCTAGGTGGGACAGAGAAGGAGATACGTTCGGACAAGTACACTATTATCAGCTAAGCCAGTGTTTCTCAACCTGGGGGTCGGGACCCCCAGGGGGGTTGCAAGGGGGTGTCAGAGGGGTCACCAAAGACCATCAGAAAACAGTATTTTCTGTTTGTCATTGGAGTTCTGTGTGAGAAGTTTGGACTAATTCTATCGTTGGTGGGGTCCAGAATGCACTTTGATTGTAGGTGAACTATAAATCCCAAATGTCAAGGTCTATTTTCCCCAAACTCCACTAGTGTTTATGTTTGGGCATATTGAATATTCATGCCAAGTTAGGTCTAGATCCATCATTGTTTGAGTCCACAGTGCTCTCTGGATGCAAGTGAACTACAACTCCCAAACTCAAGGAAAATGCTCACCAAATCCTTCCAGTATTTTCCATTGGTCATGGGAGTTCTGTATGCCAAGTTTGGTTCAATTTCATCACTGGCGGAGTTCAGAATGCTATTTGATTGTAGGTTAAGTATAAATCCCTGCAACTACAACTCCCAAATGACAAAATCAACCCCTCCAACCCCGCCAGTAGTCAAATTTGGGCTTATTGGGTATTTGTGCCAAGTCTAGTCCAGTGAATGAAAATACATCCTGCAGATCAGATATTTACATAGTAGCAAAATTACAATTATGAAGTAGCAACGAAAATAATTTGATGGTTGGGGGTCACCACAACATGAGGAATTGTAATAAGGGGTCGCGGCATTAGGAAGGTTGAGAACCACTGAACTAAGCTTTTTTCTCTCTTTTGACTACTCTTATTTGCTAGACAAATAGGTGCGCTCCTTTATTTTGTGGCAGTTAAAGGGGTGTCAAACTGTATTGATTCTACCATGCTCACCACATAATAAAAATGTGCAAATGTGAGTAGATCAATAGATACCGCTTCTGCAGGAAGGTAACAGCGCTCCATGCAGTCATGCTAACCAAGTGACCTTGGAGGTGTCTGAGGACAACGCCGGCTCTTTGGCTTAGAAATAGAGATAAGCACCAACCCCCAGAGTCAAACACAACTAGACTAAATGTCAGGGGAAATCTTCATCTTTACCTTAAAATGCATTGGCTAGTCATTTTGTCAATTCTTTCTTTCCTTTTCTCTCTCTCAATCTCAGTGTAAATTATTATCATTCTTAATTCCAAGTAAAGCTTGGAATTAAGAATGAATATTTGTGCCTTCTGCAGCTTCTTACAGACAAATTAGATCTGTGAAGGGAAAGGTGGTAAAGGAAAGGACACATAAAAAATCTGGGCTGCAGGTTGTGTACTTTGCATTATATGCAAAGCATTTTGCAAATACATCCTTTACCTCATATACGAAGCAAGCTTAAAAGGCATACTGAGGCATGGGAAATGAGCCATGTGTCTACAATGATGGGCAATGTTTTCATGACCCACTGCACAGCTGCATAATTATCAACTAATTTGCATAATTTGGAAACGTAGCTGCCTAGCTATGGGGAACTAGAATATGTCAACTCTGGGAAAGTGACATATCTTATCCTCCATCAGATGCTTTCTACTACATCTACAACTATATATATATATATATATATATATATATATATGCTCTGTTTGTTTTGAGTGACATCATAACTCAAAAACCGTTGGACTAATTGCCGTCAAATTTGGCCACAAGACATCTATTAACCCAAGGAGTGACCATCACTCAAAAATAATTAATCTTGTCATTTGGAAGTTGTAGTTGCTAGGATTTATAGTTAACCTACAATCAAAGAGCATTCTGAAATCCACCAATCATGAAATTGAATGAAACTTGGCACATTGGACTCCCATGACAAATAGAAAACTCTAGAAGGGTTTGGTGGGCATTGACCTTGAGTTTGGGAGTTGTCGTTCACCTCCATTCCAGAGAGCACTGTGGACTCAAACAATGAAGGATCTAGACCAAACTTGGCATGAATACTCAATGTGCCCAAATATGAACACAGATGGAGTTTGGGGGGAAATAGACCTTGACATTTGGGAGTTGTAGTTACTGGGATTTATAGTTCACCTACAATCAAAGAGCATTCTGAAGGTGTATTCCCCCCAAACTCCATTTGTGTTCATATTTGGGCATATTGAGTATTCATGCCAAGTTTGGTCTAGATCCTTCATTGTTTGAGTCCACAGTGCTCTCTGGATGGAGGTGAACTGCCTACTCTGGAACATGCAACATATCATTGTCCTTTTTAAGGGGTCCCTTTCAAATCTATGATATCATATCTCTCTGTGTGTGAGAATCATATATATATATATATATATATATTATCTAGTTTGCCTACTCTGGAACATGCAACATATCATTGTCCTTTTTAAGGGGTCCCTTTCAAATCTATGATATCATATCTCTCTGTGTGTGAGAAATATATATATATATATATATATATATATATATATTATCTAGTTTGCCTATATTATCTAGTTTGCCTACTCTGGAACATGCAACATATCATTGTCCTTTTTAAGGGGTCCCTTTCAAATCTATGATATCATATCTCTCTGTGTGTGAGAATCATATATAACCTAATATATATATATATATATATATATATATATATATATATATGATTTCACAAGGGCAAGAAAACGTAATCAAAGCTCTCCTGACAACCATAGATATAGATATATGATTCACACACAGAGAGATATAGTATCATAGATTTGAAAGGGACCCCTAAAGAAGGACAATTATGTGTCGCATGTTCCAGAGTAGGCAAACCAGACATTCTCCACGTCAACACTGACAAATAAACAGCAAGAAATACTGTTTACCCACAAGCATAAAGAAATTGCATATTAGAAACCAACACTTTCTCATTACTTTATTTCCCAGATCACCAGACTGGGCCACAGCAACACATGGCAGGGGACAGCTAGTATACTTTAAGTCACAGGGGTTGAAAAACAACCCATCTTGTATTATTTATGAAATTAAAATGCAACTAACACAGTTCCCCATGCTATGGTCTATGTTTTCCTTGTGACAGTAACACCCAAAAGTGTCTCTTGACAATTTAAGCAGATCACAAGATGGATGGATGGTATCCTTGAAGTGACTGGCTTGACCTTGAAGTAGTTGGAGATAGCGATGGCCGACAGGGAGATCTGACGTGGGCTGGTCCAGGAGGTCATGAAGACTTCGTAGTGACTGAAGGAATAAACAACAACAATATAAACAAGCCCCTGGTGGCACAGCAGATTAAACTGATTTTGCTGACTCGTTGGCAGTTCAAATCTGGGGAGAGGGGTGAGCTCCTGTTGTTAGCCCCAGCTTCTGCCAACAAAGCAGTTTGAAAACAATGTTTTTTTATTAAGAGACGTAAATTATCTATGTTTTAATATTCTTGTTATGGTTTTATATTATGTGTTAAGGTTTTTAAATGTTTTATGGTGTTTTGGGGCATCGAATCATTGCCATTGTAAACCGCCCTGAGTTGCGTGAAAGCTGAGAAAGGCAATATACGAATACAGCAAATAAATGAATAAATAAAGCATGCAAATGTGAGTGCATCAATAGGTACTGCTTCAGTGGGAAGGTAATGGTGTTGCATGCAATCATGCCGGCCACATGACCTTGGAGGTGTCTATGGACAACACTGGCTCTTTGGCTTAGAAACAGAGATGAGCACCAACGTTTGGCTTAGAAACGGAAATGGGAACGAAGACTTCCAGCATATAATATCTGAGCATGGAAAACTGGAAACTGAAAACACCACCACACTTTGAAATGTTGACAACACATGGATAGCTTCATAGAGGAAAGAAGTGGTAAGGAAGCTGTTTGCACGGCATTGGCATCGTACCAGGAAGATGAGTGTTCTGCCTCCTTTGCATAAAAAAAACCTCCGAATATTACATCCTGTCTTCTCGTTAATGCAGGAATGATGCCAGCAGAGGCAAGGAGAGTCCCAGACGCGATGCTCTAACTAGTTCCGAGCAGATGTTGTTCAGATCAAGATGGACTACCATTGAGCATGCCATTCCTGCCAACCGTACGAGTCTTTGTACCTTTATACCGGAGAGGAATCTGTGCGTGGCTTGCATCACCGAGGTCTCAACGGGGCCGTTAGCAGAGCCTGTCTCGTGTTAATATTCATGCTTAAATCAGGAGCTTGCCAAAGCTGCTCTAAGTATGAGGAAGACATAACTGCCTAGTCCTCCAGGCTATCTTGTTCTAATCACCTTGTGGATACTTTAAAGATGTTGGTAGGATCATTTAAGAAACTTTCCATCTCCGGCTCTTTTGGTCTGAAACTCCCATCAGTCCCATCCAACGTAGCCAATGTTTAGGGACTGTGAGGCTTGTCGAACAAGACATCTGGAGGGCCAAAGATTCCTCGCTATGGATTTAAGCTAATGCTCTGGAACTGGTGGGATGTGATCCAAAAGCGAGCCACATCCCCAGCCTAAAGGGAAATGCTACCATTACATCCACTTCCCTCCAAACATGGTTTTGTTGAAGTGTCTCTACTTAAAACTATTCCAGATTGCACTAAAATTCGAACACATTTGTTTGTTTGTTTATATTAGAAAGGTAAAAATAATGTTCATTTGAGCTTTTTTTATTTATTTGCTTTGTTGTTGTTGTTCATTTGTTCAATCATTTCTAACTCTTTGTGGCCTCATGGACCAGTCCATGCCAGAGCTCCCTGTCGGCCGTCACCACTCCCAGCTCCTTCAAGGTCAATCCAGTCACTTCAGGGATGCCATCCATCCATCTTGCCCTTGTTCAGCCCATCTTCCTTTTTCCTTTCATTTCCCCCAGCATCATTGTCTTCTCCAAGCTTTCCTGTCTTCTCATGATGTGGCCAAAATACTTCATCTTGGCCCCTACTATCCTTCCCTCCAGTGAGCAGTGAGCAGACGGGCTTTATCTTTGGATAGTAATTGCAACGTGACTTAGAACACTACTGAAATCCTAGGATAAAGTTAAGTTGTTGTTGTTAATATGTTCAGTTGCTTCCAACTCTTTGTGACCCCCTGGACCAACCCAGGCCAGAGCTCCCAGTCGGCCATCACCACCCCCAGCTCCTTCAGAGTCAAGCCAGTCACTTCAAGGATACCATCCATACTGAAATCCTAGGATAAAGTTAAGTTGTTGTTGCTGTTCATTCGTTCAGTCGCTTCCAACTATTTGTGACCTCCTGGACCAGCCCAGGCCAAAGCTCCCTGTCGGCCGTCACCACCCCCAGCTCCTTCAAGATCAATCCAGTCACTTCAAGGATGCCATCCAAACATCTTGCCCTTGGTTGGCCCCTCTTTCTTTTTCCTTCCATTTCCCCCAGCATAATTGTCTTCTCTAACGGCGCTCTATGCAATCATGCCAGCCACATGACCTTGGAGGTGTCTACGGACAACGCTGGCTCTTCGGCTTCGAAATGGAGATGAGCACCACACCCCAGAGTGAGACATGACTGGACTTAATGTCAGGGGACTACCTTTACCTTTAAGCTTTCCTATCTTCTCATGATGTGGCCAAAGACTTCATCTTGGCCTCTACTATCCTTCCCTCCAGTGAGCAGTCAGGCTTTATTTCCTGAAGTATGGACTGGTTGGATTTTCTGGCAGTCTAAGGCACTCTCAGAATTTTCCTCCAGCACCAGTACAAAAGTGTCTCTCTTTCTTTGCTCAGCCTTCCTTGTGGTCCAGCTTTCACATCCGTAGGTTATTACGGAGAATACCATTGCTTTAACTATGTGGATCTTGGTTGCCAGCGTGATGTCTCCACTATTTTATCGAGACTGGTCATTGCTCTCCTCCCAAGAAGTAAGCATCTCCTGATTTCCTGGCTGCAGTCTGCATCTGCAGTAATCTTTAGCTGCAATGTTAGCTGCAAACCAGCTTTTGCACTTTCTTCTTTCACCTTGATTAGAAGGCTCCTCAGCTCCTTGCTTTCGGCCATCAAAGTGGTGTCATCTGCATATCTAAGGTTGTTAAGGTTGTTGTCAGCTCTATACCCGCCCTTTTTCAGGACGCACACAAAAATCGGATACGGGTGACTACTAGCAGGAACGGATCATGGTTCAGCTGAAATTCACAAACCTACTGCTTATTCTTTAGCAGGAATTCAACACAGCACTAAACAACACAACCGTGGGAACTTACTTATTCCCAGACAGTTTTAATGACGAATTTTAAACTTGCATCTTAGATGTAATCTTTGTTTTGTGTATTGTAATATGAATTTTGTGGAAATGTGCTTCAACATTTATTTATTTGTTTATTTATTTATTTATTTATTTATTTATTTATTTATTTATTTATGTACGACATTTATATGCTGCCCTTCTCACCCCAAAGGGGACTCATACAAGATATTATATTATTAGCATAGCACAATATTAATATTATATATTACTATATTGTACTATACCACCATACTGTAATATTATTAGTAATATTACATGTAATATAAAATATATARTTAAKATATTGTATTAMTAMTAGTAGTATTATATTYTATCACATTATAATATTATCATCATTATATGTATACARAATATATTATATTATACTATATTACTAGCTGTCCCCTGCCACACGTTGCTGTGGCCCAGTCTGTGTATATGTGCTTTGTGTGTGTATATATTTGTGTATATATATATATATGTATATATGTGTGTTTGCATATATATTTGTGTGTGGTTTTGCACATGTGTTGTAATGTTTTCTTTTTGGTTTTTTTTTGCTTTTTAAGTCCCTTCTGCTGTGTTTTTCAGTGTTTTTATGAGTGGTGGTCACTCGTTGGCCTGAGAAGTGCCTTGTGTCCAAATTTGGTGTCAATTCATCCAGTGGGTTTTGAGTTATGTTAATCCCACAAAGGAACATTACATTTTATTTATATCAATTATATTATATTATATTATTAGCACATGTGTATTTTAGAGAATGTTTTAGATGGATGTGTATTTTAGCAATGTTGCAACCTGCCTCAAGCCATGAGGAGAGACGGTCAACATTTTAAAATTATTATTATTATTATTATTATTATTATTATTATTATTATTATTATTAGCCATCCCCTGCCACGCATTGCTGTGGCCCAGTCTGTGTATACGTGTTTTGTGTTCGTGTATTTGTGTGTGTATATGTGTGGTTTTGTGCATGCATGCTGTGGCTCAGTCTGTGTATATGTGTTTTTGTGTGTGTATGCATATATTTGTGTATATATGTGTGTTTTTGTATATATGTGGTTTTGCACATGCGTTGTAATGCATTTTTTGTTTTTTGGCTTTTTAAGTCTCTTCTGCTGTTTTTTCAGTGTTTTATGAGTGATGGTCACTCGTTGGCCTGATAGGTGTATTGTGTCCAAATTTGGTGTCAATTCATCCAGTGGTTTTTGAGTTATGTTAATCCCACAAACGAACATTACATTTTTATTTATATAGATGATGATGATGATGATGATGATGATGATGATTAGCTGTCCACTGTCATGTTTTGACATGTTTGGCCTGCATCAATAGGAGCCTAGTGTCTAGATCTAGGGAAGTCATGCTCCCCATGCTCTATTCCGCTTTAGTTAGACCACACCTGGAATATTGTGTCCAATTCTGGGCACCACAATTCAAGAGAGATATTGACAAGCTGGAATGTGTCCAGAGGAGGGCGACTAAATGATCAAGGGTCTGGAGAACAAGCCCTATGAGGAGCGGCTTAAGGAGCTGGGCATGTTTAGCCTGAAGAAGAGAAGGCTGAGAGGAGATATGATAGCCATGTATAAATATGTGAGTGGAAGCCACAGGGAGGAGGGAGCAAGCTTGTTTTCTGCTTCCCTGGAGACTAGGACGCGGAACAATGGCTTCAAACTACAAGAGAGGAGATTCCATCTGAACATGAGGAAGAACTTCCTGACCATGAGAGCCGTTTAGCAGTGGAACTTTCTGCCCCAGAGTGTGATGGACGCTCCTTCTTTGGAAGCTTTTAAACAGAGGCTGGATGGCCATCTGTCAGGGGTGATTTGAATGCAATATTCCTGCTTCTTGGCAGGGGGTTGGACTGGATGGCCCAGGAGGGCTCTTCCAACTCTTTGATTCTAGGATTCTATGTGTATATGTGTTTTGTGTGTATATGTATGTGTATATATTTGTATATACGTGTGTTTGCATATATATGTGTGTGTGGTTTTGCACATGCGTTGTAATGTATTTTTTATTTTATGTTAATCCCACAAACGAAAATTATGTTTTATTTATATAGTTTATATCATGCCATATTATTTGTCTGTCTGCATTCCACAATAACATTCAGAAGTCTTTCCCAACTTCATACTGGACACATCAGCCAATAGAATTGGTGTTATTTTTCATAGAATGCATGCACCCTACTATTGAACCATAGTCCCATTCCTGAGGACAGTTCACAAAGTTAAGGTGACCAAGTAGCTTTTCAAATAATGTTAATCCAAGGCATCGATTCTGAGCAAAACAGAGTCCAGCTTTCAACTTGGGGGCCAATTTCACACTTTCAGCGGTGTCTGAATGTGTGACGAGGTTTGACAGGGTGACATCAGTGTTGAGTGCTGTAGGTGTCTGTTAATTTCCGAGGCTTCCTCCGAGATGCTTTTTATTAGAAATGTGTTGCCATTAACTCATATTAGGAAAGCTGTCAGCTTTCTTTGCATCCATCGGAGCACGGCCTGTGGGGCCTCCATGGACATAAAGGTGGATGTGTGAACAAACTTGAACGTTTGGCACTGAACTGGAAAGAACTGCTGTCCTTTTCTCTGACATATGTCAGTACATGTGAAAGAGCCCGGTTTCTTGATTTGGGTCAGCGAGGAAGGTGGAGCCCGAAGGCTTCCTTTTGTCCTGTCATCTTGCATCCAACTCTGTAAAGGCATTCGGCAGCTCTTTCCTGGCACACCAGCCTTTTCCAAAGAGCCTTGTAATTGCTAAGTTACCATTGCTGCAGGAACTATTCACATTTTGCACTTCATTCATTTTTTATTCATTCCGAGGACTGACATAACCATGATAGGTGCGTTCCCCGCAGAGGAAAGTCTGAGTACAACTGGCCTTATATGTTACTTGCCTTGCTTCCAGTGATGGCTTTCCTTTGAAATAAAGGGTGGAAATTATGCAGTCATCCCAACATTGGGTTGCTGTGAGTTTTTTGGCCTGTATGGCCATGTTCCAGCAGCATTCTCTCCAAATGTTTTGTCTGTGGCTAATGGCAACTTCAGAGTTTCTGTTGACAGTGAAGCAATGGTGTGTGTGTGTGTGTATTTATCTGTGGAATAATGTCCAGGGTGGGAGAAAGATCCCTTGTTTGTTGAAAGAGAGAGAGGGGGGTGTAGTGAATTCCCTACCTGTTAGGCTAGGAAAAGCCTAGAAAAAAGTAGGCCCAAAAAGTTCAGCAGTCATTTTGGAAAGGGTGCTGTGGGAATCCATTTTAGTTACTCATTTCGTGAAGGGGACGTGTTTAGAAAGAGCAGCTTTGAGGGGAACTTGGCAAAGTAAAAAAAAAAAGACTTTAAGGGAAGGTTTTAAAACTCTGTCAGGCAGATTGATTGGGGGAGTCAAAGAAGAAGGAGCTGGGAGTTATGAGTAGTGAAGGGATAGTGAGAAAGGCCTGAAATTGGTCGGTTGGCTAGCAGAGATAGCTAGTGAAAAGATTTCTAAATGAATATTTTGAAACAGCTAAGCTTTATACTTGAATTGTCCCGGTTCTCTTAAATAAACATCATTGTTTTGTTGTTCTCAACATCTGCCTCACGTGTGCCTCTGTGGGTGAAGTTTTAAAAGCAGTTCCCTGCAGCAAACAAGAGTCTATGGTGGCAGCGTATAATTTAACAAACAATCTTTTAGTGTTATCTCTGAACACAAGCCTGAGGGCTAATCCAACGTACTTTTGCCTAAAATACTTCCAGTAAGCCAAGGGCTTATCAGTGCTTTTAATTTTGTTGCTGGCCAGAGGGTTTTCAAAATGGTTTTTCGGCCAGAAGAAAGTTCCAGCTTTCCTTACAGCTTTTTGTTTTTGGGCTTTTAATTTCAGAAGCCTCACATTCCATTATACTTGGTGGGATTTTATTCCCCCCCAAAAAGCCTCTACTCCATTATAGGAGGCATGGGCCTCGCTGGTGTGTTTGTGTGTGTGCATTAGCATATCTTTGACCCCAGCAGTTCAAAGAGATATCTACATATTTAAGTCTAACAGCTGAGAAACCTAATTGCTTTGCATGAATACTCGTGGATATTTACCACTAAGAAGGTTAAGAGAGTTTTTAACTTTTCTCAGGGAGATTCCTGATTTTCCCAAAAGGTTATGATTTTAACAAGGTCATGCCTTTCCAAAAGGACTGGATGGACTTTTGATCCTTTCCAACTCTATGATTCTATGATTAGCCAGTGGAGAAAGAATGTCCAGCTCTGGAGGTTCCTCTTGCTTTAGAGATTAAGACATGGAGCAATGGATTCAACCTACAGGGAAAGACATTCCACCTAAATATTAGGAAGAACTTCCCAACAGTAAGAACTGTTAGACAGTGGAATATGATACAGTGTTCCCTCACTTATTGCAGGTGTTATGTTCCAGGACCCGCTATAAGTAAAAATCTGCAAAGTAGGGACTACACACACACACACACACACTAGCTGTACTCACCATGCGTTGCCCTCTTTCTTTCCTTCCTTCCCTCATTCCTTCCTTCTCTTTTTTCTTTCCCTTCTTCTTTCTTCCTTCTCTACCTGTTTCGTTCTTCCCTTCCTTCCCTCTTTTGTTCCTTCTCTCCTTCCTTCCCTCTCTTTTTTCCTTCTATCACTTTTTTATTTCCTTCTCTCCTTCCTTCCTTCTCTACCTTCCTTTCTTGCCTTCCTTCTCTCCTTTCCTCTTTCTCTCCCTCCTTCTCTCATTCCTTCCTTCCTTCTTTCCCCCTTTCTGTGTATATGTGTGTATATGTGTTTAAGCCTTTTCTGTTGTGCTCTTCCGTTTTTTTATGAGTGATGGTCACTCATTGGTCTGAGAGGTGTATTATGTCCAAATTTGGTGTTAATTCATCAAGTGGTTTTTGCATTATGATAATCCCACAAATGAACATTGCATTTTTATATATATATATATATACACACACACACACACACACACACAATCTCAAGATTGGCGCCTCTCCTGGCTTTCTTTCCCTGCACACTGGATCCCTTCCTACCTAGCTCCCGACCCCACACACTCTCTCCTTCACTCACAGCCTTCTTCTTCCAGGCCAGGCTCCTCCAGAAGTGGGGCAGGGGCAGGGCACAAAGGCAGAGGCAGCAGAGAGGTTGCCAAGAAAGGACCATGGCTGCTTCGCCCTACTCCTCACTCAGGTCCAGCGCTGCAATGGCAGTAGCAGCAGCAGGGAAGCCTGCTCAACCTGGACGTGGAAGCCCGGGCCTGGGGTGACACGGGGGAGCCCGGCAGGAAGGCCTCCTCCTGCTGCTGCTCCTCCTCCTGGAGAACAAGCCCTATGAGGAGCGGCTTAAGGAGCTGAGCATGTTTAGCCTGAAGAAGAGAAGGCTGAGAGGAGATATGATAGCCATGTATAAATATGTGAGAGGAAGCCACAGGGATGAGGGAGCAAGCTTGTTTTCTGCTTCCCTGGAGACTAGGACGCGGAACAATGGCTTCAAACTACAAGAGAGGAGATTCCATCTGAACATGAGGAAGAACTTCCTGACTGTGAGAGCCGTTCAGCAGTGGAACTCTCTGCCCCGGAGTGTGGTGGAGGCTCCTTCTTTGGAAGCTTTTAAACAGAGGCTGGATGGCCATCTGTCAGGGGTGATTTGAATGCAATATTCCTGCTTCTTGGCAGAATGGGGTTGGACTGGATGGCCCAGGAGGTCTCTTCCAACTCTTGGATTCTATGATTCTATGCCTCCTCTTCTCTAAGGAGGGAAATGTGGGACAACCAAGGCCTCATCATGGAAGGAGGAGGAGGAAGAGAAGGAGTCAGCATCTACGCTGGAGAAACAAGGGGTATACAGTGTTCCCTCGCTACTTGTATATTTAGAATTCTTTTTTTTGGAAAAACCATGAAACAGCGAGTCCATGGAAAGCCAACTGCAAAGTGGCAAGGGAACATTGTCGTTTGGAGTATGACAGAGTCTCATTCTCTAGATTTTGAAACAAAGGCTGGTTGGTCATCTATGAGGAGTACCATCCTTGTATATTCCTGTGGTTGGACTAGATACTAGCTTTTGTAGTCTCCTCCAACTCTATAATTCTATGATAACAGGAGTAATGAATCTGGAAGAATTAGGAATATGTTAGATCCCATTTTCCTGTAAACATTGGTCATGCACTCTCATCCATATTTTTCACAGCTTTGCCATGCAGCAAACTCACAAATTACGGAGCTAATTTATCTCACATCAGCCAATTTTATGCCTACATGCCAGATATAGAGACCACCTATGGCTTCTGATGCCAGGAGTGGAAATGTCAAGGGAGTTGAAGAAAGCCTTCAGAAATCTGATGCAGACTTCATTGCAATTTGTCACAGCTTTGCACATCTTGTTAAGCCCAGTTTAGAAATCAACAAGAAACATTCTTCCCCTCCCTCCTTTTTTTTTTTTACATAGGGTAAGAACAAAGTCCTCAGAACATCCCTGGAGAAGCGCATGGCTCCATAGGAGAGCAAAGGCAGGAAAGATAAAATATGCATTGAGAGAGAAAGAGAAAGCAAGTGGAGAGAATGAAAATCAATACGAAGGTCTTAAAAATTCCATTAGCCCTGGAGGCATGAGTGACTCCTGGAACAAGCCAACAAATTAAGTGTTTTATTTGACAATTTACTCAATTATTTCATAAATAAGTATGTACTTACTTGGTGTAATAATTGACAGTGTAGCAGGCTGCCACTAGAAACTTGGGGTTGCAAGATCGAGATCCTCATTAACTCGGGAAGTGGAGAGAGGAGACCTGATCAAGTAATAGGCTGGATGCATTATGTATGGGGCAAAGAGCTGGGTCAACTTTTTCAGCACCTTCTTTTTCATACAGTGATACAACAAGAATATAAAGTCAAGACTTTAGGGTACAAAAGATTACAAAACAAGTTGCCCCAAATAAATGCCAATAAGCAAAGCAATGTACTTTCGAAGGCTTTCATGGCCAGAATCACTGGGTTGTTGTACGTTTTTCGGGGTGTAAACCCAGTTTAGGTGGTTCAGTTCATCTTGGAGAAGGTAGGCATCCTTGGCAGCCACCTCCCCACAAAAGTCAACATTGACACTGAAATACAACACCGTCTGAGCTCTGCGAGTGCAGCATTTTTTCCGAATGAAGCAGAGTGTGTTTGAGGAATGGTTGCTTGATGATTTATTTATTTGTTGTGTCAGGGCAACCAGTCTATTGTATTACATTTATAACAGAACAAAACAAACAAACAGACAAAATACAAAATTTGCGAGTTTGGTAGCTGATTCAATGTCCTTTGACCAGTAGCTGGCCACTTGGAGTGCTTCTGGTGTTGCTGCAAGAAGGTCCTCCATTGTGCATGTGGCAGGGCTCAGGTTGCATTGCAGCAGGTGGTCAGTGGTTTGCTCTTCTCCACACTCGCATGTTATGGATTCCACTTTGTAGCCCCATTTCTTAAGGTTGGCTCTGCATCTCGTGGTGCCAGAGCGCAGTCTGTTCAGCGCCTTCCAAGTTGCCCAGTCTTCTGTGTGCCCAGGGGGGAGTCTCTCATTTGGTATCAGCCATTGGCTGAGGTTCTGGGTTTGAGCCTGCCACTTTTGGACTCTTGCTTGTTGAGGTGTTCCGGCGAGTGTCTCTGTAGATCTTA
>NW_026844478.1:23133114-23199349 GCF_025583915.1 Anolis sagrei ordinatus
TTCTGTTTGGGAAGTTTAGCCCAATTCTATCGTTGGTGGGATTCAGAATGCACTTTGATTGTAGGCGAACTAGAAATCCCAGCAACTACAACTCCCAAATGTCAAGGTCTACTTCCCCCAAACTCCACCAGCGTTCACATTTGGGCATATTAAGTATTCATAACTATTCATCCACCATTCTTTGAGTCCACAGTGCTCTCTGGATGGTGGTGAACTACAACTCCATGTCATGCTATACAAAGAAGCCATTGAAATCCATAAGCATGTGCACAATTTCAACAGATTCCCTCAGGAAGTAAGTAGCCAGACCTTGAAACTGCTAGGCCATTTAATGCTAATCAAAGTGGCCAATTGCTACATTCACACCTACCTCAAGCTCACAAGAGTTCTTTCTCCCACCCTGGACATCATTCCACAGATATATAAACCTCAGTTGCGTAGTTTCCAACAGACATCACAACCTCTGAGGATGCCTGCCATAGATGTAAGTGAGAATGATTCTGGAACATGGCCATACAACCTGGAAAACTTACAACAACCCAGTGATTCCAGCCATGAAAGCCTTTGACAATATATATCTTAATTATTCTCCCTTCAATGTATTGTCGAAGGCTTCCATGGCTGGAATCACTGGGTTGTTGTAGGTTTTTTCGGGCTATATGGCCATGTTCTAGAGGCATTCTCTTCTGACGTTTTGCCTGCATCTATGGCAAGGATCCTCAGAGGTAGTGAGGTCTGCTGGAACTAGGAGAATGGGTTTATATATCTGTGGAATAACCAGGGTGGGACAAAGAATTTTTGTCTGCTGGAGCTAGGGGGGAATGTTTCAACTGACCACCTTGATTAGCATTTGATGGCCTGGCAGTGCCTGGGGCAATCTTTTGTTGAGAGGTGATTAGATGTCCTTGATTGTTTCCTTTCTGTTGTTTTGCTGTTTCAATTTTAGAGTTTTTTAATACTGGTAGCCAGATTTTATTCATTTTCATAGTTTCCTCCTTTCTGTTGAAATTGTCCACCTGCTTGTGGATTTCAATTTATTTATTTATTTATTTATTTACCTTACTTATATACCGCTGTTCTCAGCCCAAAGGCGACTCACAGCGGTTCACAACAAATACGAACAGCAAAAATTCAGTGCTACAGTATAGAAACAGTTAACAACCTAACACATTACACAATTAATAAACAGTTACTACAATACCCATTCACTGTCGTCTCGTCATCAAAAATATGTTCCAGATTCGTCTTCCAATGTTCATTAACCAATCATTGCACTAATTATTGGAACGCCTGCTCAAACAGCCAGGTCTTCACTTTTTTGCGGAATACCATTAGAGATGGTGCTAGTCTAATGTCCGTAGGAAGGGCATTCCACAGCCGAGGAGCCACCACCGAGAAGGCCCTATCTCTCGTCCCCGCCAGCCGAGCTTGAGAAGCAGGCGGGATCGAGAGCAGGGTCCCGGAAGATCTCAAAGTCCTGGTGGGTTCATAGGCAGAGATGCGGTCGGATAGGTAGCTTGGGCCTGAACCGTTTAGGGCTTTAAAGGCCAACGCCAGCACTTTGAATTCAGCCCGGTAGCAGATCGGTAGCCAGTGGAGTTGGCGCAACAGGGGGGTTGTATGCTCCCTGCGCTCCGCTCCTGTTAAAATCATGGCTGCCAAGCGTTGGACTAGTTGGAGCTTCCGAGCTGTCTTCAAAGGCAACCCCACGTAGAGAGCGTTGCAGTAGTCTAAACGGGATGTAACCAGAGCGTGGACTCCCGTGGCCTGATGGTTGGTAGAGTGGTCCAGCATTTCTGTGTTCTCAAATAATATGCTGTGTCCAGGTTGGTTCATCAGGTGCTCTGCTATGGCTGACTTCTCTGGTTGGAGTAGTCTGCAGTGCCTTTCATGTTCCTTGATGCGTGTCTGGGCGCTGTGTTTGGTGGTCCCTCTGTAGACTTGTCCACAGCTCCATGGTACATGGTAGACTCCTGCAGAGGTGAGAGGATCCCTCTTGTCCTTTGCTGAACGTAGCATTGGTTGGATTTTCTTCGTGGGACTGTAGATAGTGTGTATGTTGTGTTTCCTCATCAACTTCCCTCTGCGGTCAGTGGTTCCCTTGATGTCTGGCAAGAACACGTTTCCTCTGGGTGGATCTTTGTCTTTCCTCTCATGGCTTGTGCTCGATCTTGCAGCTTTTCTGATGTCTGAGGTGGAGTCTCCATTGGCCTGTAGAGCCCAGTTTAGGTGGTTCAATTCATCTCCCTTCTCTTCTTCATAGTATAAGTTTGCCCCTTTCTATTGGTGCGTTTCCTTCTGAGCTTAAACATGCGAATTTTTCTCTGATGGTTAAAAAACTTCAATTTTCCAAACGCAGCGCCCAAACACAGATCAAGGAACATGAAAGGCACTGCAGACTACTCCAACCAGAGAAATCAGCCATAGCAGAGCACCTGAGGAACCAACCTGGACACAGCATTTTATTTGAGAACACAGAAATGCTGGACCACTCTCACAACCACCATGTCAGACTACACAGAGAAGCCACTGAAATACACAAGAAGCATGTGGACAATTTCAACAGAAAGGAGGAAACCATGAAAATGAACAAAATCTGGCTACCAGTATTAAAAAACTCTAAAATTAACAGCAAACAACAGAGAGGAAACAAACAAGGACATCTAATCACCTCTCAACAAAAGATTGCTCCAGGCACTGCCAGGCAATCAAATGCTAATCAAGGTGGTCAGTTGAAACATTCACACCTAGCTCCAGCAGACAAGAGTCCTTTGTCCCACCCTGGTCATTCCACAGATATATAAACCCTTTTCCTAGTTCCAACAGACCTCACTACCTCTGAGGATGCCTGCCATAGATGCAGGCGAAACCTCAGGAGAGAATGCCTCTTTAACATGGCCATATAGCCCGAAAAAACTTACAACAACTCAATTATCCATCTTCTTGTTCTTACTCTCATAGTTTCCTTTCCTCTTGAATGTTTTGGGATGTGCTATTTATGCACTCTAGCTCACTTTTTTTGTAATGGATCCCTTTCAACTTGGATGTTGTCCTTTGCACTCTTCAGAGACCGTTCCTGCAAAAATCACAGGCGATCTCCTTCCGGCCAAGTCAAAAGGCCAAAATTCAGCCCTTATTCTTCTTGATCGCTCCGCAGCCTTTAACACGGCCGATCATGCTGTTTTGTGGGATTCACTTCCTGACCTAAGATTTACTCATTCTGTCCTGGGCAGGTTCGCTTCTTATCTCTGAAGTCAGACATCTAAAGTAGTTGCTGGAGGTCATGTATCGTCTTCTTTTCCCCTTTTGGTTGGGATTCCGTAGGGTTCTCCTCTGGGCCCTTTGATCTTTTTCTTTATGCACCTTCTTTGGATAAGCTTACGAATTCATGTAGCGTTGAATATCCATCTTTATGCTGATGATGTTTCACCATTCCAGAATTTCCTTCTGATATTGAATATTGTATTACAGCATGTCTTTCAGCTGTAACAATATGGGTGCTTCATCATCTCCTGAAGCTTAACATGGCGGAGGCAGAACTACTTACTTTTCTTTCTTTGCAACATAAATTCTCCATCATTATTAATAATATTTCTGTTTATCCTGTGGTGGAAGCTCATTGTCTTGGTTGTGTTTTTGTACTTTGTATATTTTTACATTTTTCTGGATAATTTGTTTTACAATTGTATAGTTTTCTATTGTATTGTTCCTTTGCTCTGTTTATGGATGTCTATATATCAATATACATAATAAAAATGAAAATGCATATGTGGCGCAGCTAGTTAGGAGCCAGCTGCATTAAATAACTACTGACCAAGAAGTCATAGGATCCCCCGGTGGCGCAGTAGGTTCAACCCCTGTGCCGGCAGGACTGAAGACCAACAGGTCGCAGGTTCGAATCTAGGGAGAGGCGGATGAGCTCCCTCTATCAGCTCCAGCTCCTCATGCGGGGACATGAGAGAAGCCTCCCACAAGGATGATAAAAACATCAAATCATCCAGGCGTCCCCTGGGCAACGTCCTTGCAGACGGCCAATTCTCTCACACCAGAAGCGACTTGCAGTTTCTCAAGTCGCTCCTGACATGACAAAAAAATGAGATGTTTTGTTGCTGTAACTTCTGGATGAGCATTTTTATTATTAAGTCATGAGTTTGAAGCTAGCCCACATCGGAGTGAACTCCTGACCATTAATAGTCTTGCTTACTGTTGACCTATGCAGTCCGAAAGACAGTTGCATGTCTAATAGGAAATTTAGGTACTGTCTTATGTGGGGAGGCTAATTTAACTAATTTGTGACATCATAAAACCTTCCAGCAATGTATGTAAGAATGAGGAAGTATTCCATTTAGGACTCAGTGTCACAAGTGGACGGTGAAGTGGCAGGTCCTCCTGTGGCCGTAATTGAGCATACCCTCGTGAAGCCAGATGCTGGAATGTTAAATAGCCTCTGTGTCTGTCTATCTATATTATATGTCTAATGGCATTGAGTGTTTGCCATGTATATGTGCATCGTAATCTGCCCTGAGTCCACTGCAAGGTGAGAAGGGCAGAATATAAATACTGTAAATAAGTAAATAAATACATAAATAAATGGGGTACCCACTTCCACAGACAGGCTCTCACTTCCACAAACAGCTTTAACCCTCAGTGCCGAGGAGCCACCAAAAGCCCTCCCTCCAATGACATTTCAGGTTATAGCAAGTGTTATGAACATGTAGCCCAACCCCTCTCAATGTCCTCCCCAAACACTATACTGCCCACCACCTAAGTAATGCTTTCATTCGGTGACAATTTCATCCTAGATTTTATGTGTTTCCTCCACCACAGACATCCCAGTGTTTCTTACTCTCTCCATTGGTGTGGAATGTTCATGTTCCCTCCCACTACCTTTCCCTTAATCCTTTCCTCCTCTTTTCAACTCTGTCTGCTCAACCAACAAAGTAGAACTAATCAGCTACTAAACATACTTGGAGGGCTTTGCGGGATTGACTCTGGATGATGGAAGTTGTAGTTCACCCTGCATCAAGTCAGAGCACTGTGACCCCCACTGACAATGAACCTGGACCAAACTGGTACCTATTGATCTACTCACATTATTGTTTTTGAACTGCTAGGTAAGCAGAAGCTAGGGCTGATGGCGGGAGCTCACCTCGACCTGGGACTTGAACTCCATTTAACAACATGGACAAACAAAACATCGCATCCTACCAAACTTATTGTACTTGATTTAACAAAATAAGCCCATTCATAGCTGAGCATATAGAACTGCCTGTGCTTAGTTGTGTTTCGGAAACATATAAAAGTCTCAATGTTGTTCAAGCAAAATTACGAACAGAGTCTATGTTAACTGAAGTCATCATTGCAAATTCCTGTATCCCTTACTACATGGGCACCTGCCTTTTCATTCTTGCTCTTAGAGAAGTAGGAGAAAGTGAAAACAGATTTGCAATAGACGGAATAAAGGGTCGTGTTTGGACAGAAATAGCCACATTCTTTGGCACCAAGTTGGCAATAAATGTTGTATCAAATCAAAATAGAAAATGCTGCCGTTTTCAAGAGGGCATTATTACAAACACCCCCTGCTGCCACCATGTATTCCTCTTGCAAGGACTCTGCACCCACTGCAATGTATCCCGGATTACAGGGTTGTATATATGTCCAGGATACACCTACTTTACAAGGTTGTTATGGAGGGAGGACAGTTCTGTACTTTGTCTTGGCCACATTGGAAGAAAGGAAGGATATTCTTGCAACAAAGAAGTAAACAAATAGTCTTCCGTTAATCTTGAAGACCATCCTACATATAAATCACCATGCTGAACAATTCCTGGCCTTAAGAAACAATTTTACAAAGGGAAATGGAAAATATTTTCATTCCTCCTATATGTTCCAAGGTTTCCTAATTTAGGGGGGGAAATGGCACCCTCTCTTCCATGCATCATCACATCTCTAGGTCAGGGATGGGGAAGAAGAGAGAGATGCTTTCCCATGAAGGAGAGTAACTTAATCAAAAAAATATATGTAATTGGAGCAAGACAGTATATTAAGATTATCATATGAAAGCTGACTGGCACAACCTGGGGATCACAACCAGACACAGTGAAGACATCTGCCCTTGTGCTTGGCTACTCTGCTGCTGAGTATGCATGCCCAGTGTGGAACACATCTCACCACGCTTAAACAGTGGATGTGGCTCTTATTACACAGTACAAAGAACTTTTAAAATTCCATTTAGTACTTTTTTGGAACCATGAGTCTTTGGGCTATTTTAAGGGTCTCATAATTAACCCCAATTGTTTCCCTAAAAGCTTCCTTTGGGATACAAAAATAGGCTTTCCTTGTGGGTCTCTCTTCAGTGTTACTTGCTGCAGTCTCCCATGTTCTGGTGGTGATAACCAGATGAGATATTTGCAGTGTATATGGTACTGTTTTTATATACTGTTCGGAACATTAAGTAATTGGAACATCAAGACTGGTACATCTTGGGGATCACAACCAGACACAGTGAAGACATCTGCCCTTGCGCTTTGCTACTCAGCTGCTGAGTATGCATACTCAGTGTGGAACACATCTCACCACACTTAAACAGTGGATGTGGCTCTTAATGAGACATGCCACATTATCACAAGGTGTCTGCACCCTACACCACTGGAGAAATTACACTGTTTAGTTGGTATTGCACCACCTGACATCCGCCGGGAAGTAGCAGCCAATAGTGAAAGGACCCAGGCAGTGACATCTCCAGGCCATCCCCTATTTGGGTATCAGCCTTAAATCAAAAAATCAAGATCCACAGAAATACTCGCAGGAACACTTCAGCACGCAAGAGTCCAAAAGTGGCAGGCTGAAACCCGAAACCCCAATCCATGGCTGATACCAGATGATACCAAGTGCCCACAGTCTTCTATGGGCACACAGAAGACTGGAAAACTTGGAAGGCGCTGAACAGACTGGCACCACGAGATGCAGAGCCAGCCTTAAGAAATGGAGTGGAGTCCACAGCATGCGAGTGCAGAGAAAAGCAAACCACAGACCACCTATTACAATGCAGCCTGAGTGCTGCTACATGCACAATGGAGGACCTTCTTACAGTGACACCAGAGGCACTCCAAGTGGCCAGGACATTTAATATAATGCCAAATTTTTAAACTTTGTGCTTTTTTAAATACATTACAACTGTACCCTTGGTTCACTCCTGATATGATAAATAAGTAAGTATATTAAGATAAGGAGCCCCCAGTGGCACAGTGCGTTAAAGCACTGAGCTGCTAAACTTGCTGATCGAAAGGTCACAGGTTTGAATCCGGGGAGCAGGGTGAGCTCCCTCTATTAGCCCCAACTTCTGCCAAGCTAGCAGTTTGAAAACATGCAAATGTGAGTAGATCAATAGGTACCGCTCCGGCAGGAAGGTAACAGCGCTCCATGCAGTCATGTCAGCCACATGACCTTGGAGGTGTCTAGGGATTATTTATTTATTTATTTATTTCTAACATTTTACCCCGCCCTTCTCAACCCCTGGGGGGACTCAGGGCGGCTTACAATTGGCAATAATAAATTGGCATCATAAAATACAGAATAACAAATATAACAATTAAACATGAACATTAATAAATAAAGATTAAAACTGTATACTTACACTCTGACCAGCTATTGCCCATCTGGTGGCTGTTTAGCTAGCCATCTACTAATGATTACTCCACTTAACTTATCCAAATCCTCTTCCATGCCATAGTCAAACATTATCAATTGTCCTTTAACCTGATTGCCCGAAGACCTGGTCCCACAGCCATGTTTTAACCTTTTTTCCAAATGTGAGGAGGGATGACAATAACCTAATTTCCCTGGGGAGCAAATTCCACAGGCAGGGGGCCACCACCGAGAAGGCCCTGCCCCTTGTACCCGCCAAGCGTGTTTGAGACAAAGGCGGGGCCGAGAGCAAGGCCCCCCCAGAAGATCTTAAGCTCCGAGGTGGGACATAGAAGGATAATGCTGGCTCTTCAGCTTAGAAATGGAGATGAGTACCAGAGTCCCGGAGTCGGACACAACTGGACTTAATGTCAGGGAAAAGCCTTTACCTATACCTAAAATAAGGAAAAATTAGGCAAGCATATGAAAAGCAAAGAAGAAAACTGTTAGGGCTGGGCGGTTTCGTTTCGTTAATTGGTAATTCGTTAATAATTCGTTATTTTTTTCAATTACAAAACGATAACGAACCATTCTGGAGCAATTTTTTAAAAAAACGAATTTTTAAACACGTTCTGTAAATGCTTCGTATTTCGTTATTGTATTCGTTTCATTATTATTCTGAGGTCGTTTCGTTATTATTTCCACATGTCTGGGGCAAGTTTTTTGTTTAATTAGTGAAAAAAAATTATAATATCACACCAACAGTCAACAACAGAGGGAGAGGGAAGCTTCAGAAGTTTTTGGAGGTTTTTTAGCATATTTCGCGGTCGCGTCCGCCATTAACGAATCGATTCGTTATTGTTTCGGAAATCGATTCGTTAATGTTTTGTAATTTTTTTCACATTTACGAAATTTCGTAAATACCGAACTTTTTTAAGGGAAAATTTTGTAATTATTTTAAATATCGAAACAAAAAAACCCCCCAAATACAAATCGATTTTAGAAACAAATTTTTCTGTTGTTACCCAGGCCTAAAAACTGTATAGGGTGGATTTTGATGTGTCTTCCTGTTACCTGTCTTCCTTTTTGGTCGACATGTTTTGATTCCAGACAGAGGTCTGAATCAAATCTAGGAAGCAGACACGTATCCCAGAGCCTCAAGGGTAGCACCTAGAGTGCAGATGGCCTCTCATGATGGTTTTGGCTTGGTTTTCTGATGTTTTAAATGATCATCCAATCTATGATGTCATGCTGTCAGTGTCACCTGTGTCACATTCCTCGTCATTGCCAAAAGCATTGGCCCTGCTGTGGAAGAGCTTTGCATTGGATGGCCCAGATGCCTCGCTTCAGAAGTCGGAAGAGGTGCCTCTGAAGGCAGCGGCACGTATCCGATGGAAAGAAAGGCCAATTTCCACTTGACGAGATAATCACCTTCATAGTTTTCGGGATGTAGAAAAGGCATTACCCTACATTCAGAACATATCCTTTGGAGGATATTTTTATAGGATCTATCTGAGGATATTTCAAGAGGTCCCTCAATCAGTGGCGACGGCAGGGATCAAGAAGCCATGAGTCTGGACTTAGAAAAGAACTTCAGGGGTTTATCAAAGTGCACTTCAAAGGCGCCTCGCTTTCCGATTCTTCCTCAGCTCAGATTATAACATGAGAGCATGAGAGAAAGAAATGCCTGGTTGCCTGACTGACAAATTATTTGCACAGCCAGGAGTGAAATCTCCCCTCACCGATCAAAGCCTTTGTTAGGCAGGGATCATGGAAACCTTGGCAGTTGAAGATCCAGCACAAGTCTCAGTTCAGTAATGCTCTTACAGACCATTTAATTCAGACCTAGTTGGCAAAATGGAGCAATGCCACTCTATTACAGGGAACAGGCTCAGAATCATGAGATTCAGGGTTAAGAATAAGCGAAGGAGACGCCATGCCGGTCCCTATGGATTCTCTATGGTAAGAGAAAAGCACTGCAGGATATGTTGTCGAAGGCTTTCATGGCTGGAATCACTGGGTTGCTGTGAGTTTTCTGGGCTGTCTGGCCATGTTCCAGAAGCATTCCCTCCTGACGTTTCACCCACATCTATGGCAGGCATCCTCAAAGGTTGTGAGGCTTTTTGGAAACAAAGCAAGTAGGGTTTATATATCTGAGGAATGATGTCCAGGGTGGGAGAAAGAACTCTGTCTGTTGGAAGTCGGTGTGGATGTTTCAATTGGCCACCTTGATTAGCATGGATTTGTATGAATTTATATGAATTTTATGAAGAGTCCCTCCCCGGAGGTGAGAAGACCGGGGTATAAAAACTCTAAATAAATAATAAATACCATTGAAATAATAAATAGCATTGCGTGACTGCATCTCCGTTTATGAACCCATGCATTCTCTTCGCTCATATGGAGAGGCCCTGCTCGCGATTCCACCAGCGTCGCAGGCGCATCTGGTGGGGACACGAGACAAGGCCTTTTCTGTGGTGGCCCCCCGACTCTGGAACACCCTCCCCAAAGACATTAGACAGGCCCCTACGTTGGCAGTCTTTAGGAAGAACTTGAAGACCTGGCTGTTCCGATGTGCCTTTCCAGAATAGGAAAACTCCAACGACATGTCCCAGAAGCACTTTAGTAGAGTTTAAGATTGCTTGCACACTGCACTTACCCTAAAATCCGACATACCACCTGTCACATCAGCACTTTTAATCAGTACCCATTACATTTGGCCCGGCCCCAGTTTTATTGTGTTTTGGTGTATTGTTTTTATTGTTTTGATATTGCTTTAATTGTTTTTGACTTGCTTTAAGTTGTGTATTTGTTATGCTATGTTTTTGAGGCCTTGGCCTTTGTAAGCCGCATCGAGTCCTTCGGTGCTAGCGGGGTACAAATAAAGTTAATAAGAATAAATAATAATAATTGAAAAGCCTTGCAGCTTGAAGACTTGGCTCCTTCTTCCTTGGGGAATCCTTTATTGGGAGGTGATTAGCTGGCCCTGGTTGTTTCTTGTCTGGAAATCCCCTGTTTTTGAGAAATGTTCTTTCTTTATTGTTCTGATAGCCGGATTTTGTTCATTTTCATGGTTTCCCTCTTTCTGATGAAATTGTCCACTCTTAACTTCTGGAATGATTTTATCAGCCTTTCTGCTGAAAAATCTTGCAACTCTCTTGGGAAGTCAGACAAAAGAAGCAAAAAACACCAGCATTGAAGCAATGGTCCTCTGCCATCAACTTCACTGGAGTGGCCACATTGTTTGAATGCCCAATCACCATCTCCCAAAGCAATTACTATATTTTCAAGAATAGAAAACAGAATGTAGGTGGACAGAAAAAGAGATTTAAAGATGGGCTTAAAGCTAACCTTAAAAATGGTGGCACAGACACCAAGAACTGGTGAATTATCAACAGTGCTGTGGAATTCGAAGACGCACGAATGGAGAGTGAAAGGGAGAAACATGTCAAGAGGAAAGCACATCAAACCAACTCTCTGGAAATGGATGTCCTCAATGCGAAAGAACATGCGGATCAAGAATAGGTCTCTACAGTTTCTTACGGACCCACTGCCAAGACTTGTAGTCCAATCATACTCAGCCATGAGTGATAGCCAATGGTGGTGGTGGTGATATTTATTTATCATGTCAAAAGTGAGTTGAGGGTACAGTTAAAGTGAGTTGAGGGTACAGTTAAAACACAAACAATGTTTAAAAAGCTTGACCAGAAGCTAGCCACTTGGAGTGCCTCTGGTGTTGCTATAAGAAGGTCCTCCTACTTACTTACTTAGGTGATCCCTCATAGTCCGAGGATAATGGTCCTCCAAGAGTGGTAACCTGGGGGTGGATCCGTAGGTGGCTGTGAAGCCCTATTCTTGATTTGCATCTTCTCCCACAGTGAGGGCATCGGTTTCCAAGTGGGCGGCGGTCCTGGTTGGGGTTGGTTTGACGCGCCTTCTTCTTGGTACATTTCTCTCTTTCGCCCTCCATTCGTGCCTCTTCAAATTCTGCAGCACTGCTGGTCAGAGCTGACCGCCAACTGGAGTGCTCAAGGGCCAGGGCTTCCCAGTTCTCAGTGTCTATGCCAGAGTTTTTAAGGTTGGCTTTGAGTCCATCTTTAAATCTCTTTTCCTGCCCATCGACATTCTGTTTTCCATTCATGAGTTCAGAATAGAGCAACTGCTTTGCGAGATGGTGATCGGGCATCCAGACAACGTGGCCGGTCCAGCGGAGTTGATGGAGGAGGACCATTGCTTCAATGTTGGTGGTCTTTGCTTCTTCCAGCATGCTGCCATTTGTCCGCTTGTCTTCCCAGGAGATTTGCAGGATTTTCTGGAGGCAGTGTTGATGGAATCATTCCAGGAGCTGCATGTGACGTCTGTAGACAGTTCACGTTTCACAGGCATATAGCATGGTTGGGAGGACAACAGAATTATAAACAAGCACCTTGGTGTCCTCAAACACTCTCTGCTTCATTAGGAAAAATGCTGCACTTGCAGAGCTCAGGCGGTGTTGAATTTCGGTGTCAATGTTGACTTTGGTGGAGAGGTGGCTGCCAAGGGAGCGGAAATGGGCAACATTTTCTAATGTTACACCATTAAGCTGTATCTCTGGCATCGGAGAGGGAATTGTGCCTCCATTGTGCATGTGGCAAGGCTCAGGCTGCATTGTAGTATGTGGTCTGTAGTTTGCTCTTCTCCACACTCACATGTCATGGACTCCACTTTGTGGCCCCATTTCTTAAGGTTGGCTCTGCATCTCATGGTGCCAGAGCACAACTTGTGGTGATGGTGATGATTAATATAATTAGCATGCATCCCACAGTGGTCTTGCTGTCAACCCTTAAGCTGTAACCAACAGGTGGAATAAATACACCAGTTAGAATACATTGTTTCTTGGTGCTTCAGACGTTTGTGGTAAAATATTGCTTCTGGCTCCTGTTATGACTCCTAACAGAAGTGGTCTTGATGTGCCCTTGACATCTTTGTTTTCCGAATGCCTTGGTGTAATATCTAAGGCTGGAGGGACTGGACTTTTTCAATTAGTACATTATGTGGATTGGCACAGCAGTTGGTAATATCTTCAACAGAGGGAATAAACCAAATGTGTCAATCTGTAACTTTTTTAAAAAAAATAGAAGCAAACAACCTCCGTGGATTGTTAAATTAAATGTCCACATGAAAATATTGTTTGCGTAATTAATGTCTAGATCTCCAGAGTCACTTGGGGAGCAAATACGTCCATACAGAATTGCAGTCTTGTCAATGTTTCCGTTAAACGTTAAAATACCAAGAGCACTGTTATTAAGTTAGCAAGCTACCTGATTATCTGTTAAATGAAATGATTAATGGCTACAGCCTGGTACACTTCTTGGCAGTCATCTTTTGTGATCATAACATCCCAATTTTATAGAATCCCCAAGTTGGATTGTGTGTTGCATTGCCTTTGCTTAACCTTGCTGCCTAAGCATTTCCACTAGCTTCCAAATTAAAATGAAAATGCAGCCTGCCTTTAAAACTTCAACTTTAAACAGCAGAATGTGCAGTGACTTTAATTAGTTTCTCCTGGCTCTGAGGTGTAATAAAGCAAAGGGGTTTTATTTACTACTAATGGTAGTGTGGTTTACTCTGATCTAACAACATAAAGGAATGCTACTCAAAGTGCTAGTCTATGAACCACCAACTGATGGTCCCCGGCAAGTTTCCAGGATAGAAAGAAATCGTTGAACCCAACCAACACAAATATGATACTAGTTCCTGACACATAGAAAGAAAGAAAGAAAGAAAGAAAGAAAGAAAGAAAGAAAGAAAGAAAGAAAGAAAGAAAGAGAGGGAGGGAGGGAGGGAGGGAGGGAGGGAGGGAGGGAGGGAGGGAGGGAGGGAAGGAAGGAAGGAAGGAAGGAAGGAAGGAAGGAAGGAAGGAAGGAAGGAAGGAAGGAAGGAAAAGATAGATTCTGGTCCCACTCATCAGAAAGTTTGAGGTATACTTATGGGGGAAAAATTTCACAAATGTTTGCATCTTTAATGAAAAGCATGTCTTAGAGGCTAAACAAACTCCTCAAGAAATGATCAACTACTAAAAAGCCATTCACATTTTGAAATACACACCATACACACAATCCCACACATACTGTTGCACTCTAGCACTGAACCATTTTTTTCACCCAGCACCACACCGGAGTTGAGTAATTCTATCTAAAAATGTTTATTAAAGAAAGTAGATAAAAAGGGGGAAAGGGGCAATTCCGAAAGGATCAGTAGAACAGAAAATAGCAGTAATCCAAAAATAACAAGGAACATAAAGTCCAGGAAACAAAAATCCACAGCAGTATTCCAAATATAAATCCATGAACATGAAAACAAGAACCTTTCCAAGGTAATCTCTCCAAGGAAACACAGGCATAAGCAAGCACAGGAAACTTGAGAATACTTGGATGAAGAACTTGAGAGCAGAGACAGGAAAACAATATCCTATAACAACGTTGTCTCATCTGAGAGAACTGAAGCCAAACCACTTAATTTAAGCCCTCTGAGACTCCCATGACATCATGACTGGCATATCTGGACTTCAGGGTCTTATTTCTGAGCCTCTGAGAATATCTAATTTGCCTGTTTTTCACTCTCTTTGTTCTCAGGTCTAATCTAGTTTCCCTGGAAATCTCCCCAAGGCTTTTTTCTCAAGGGAACTGGAACTCGCTTCCCAAGGACATCCGGGATGCCCCAATTCTGGCAATCTTTAGGAGGAGCCTGAAAACGTGGTTGTTCCAGTGTGCCTTTCCAGAATAATTGAAACTCTCAGCAATATGTCCTCAAAATACACTTTATTATTGATTTAGGATTGATTTGCACACCCTATCCCTCTGAAATTTCTATCCCAGTTTTATCCTACCTTGCCCATGCCCAGCATTATTTTTTAAATTTTTAATTTTACATTTGGCTCAGCCATAGGTTTTTAATTGCTTGTTGTGTTACTCTATTGCTTATTTTTATTTCTGTGTATGAGTTATATTTTAACTGTTTTGTATTGTTTGTTTGCTATTGCTGTATTGATGTATTGTCGGCTCGGCCTCATGTAAGCCGCACCAAGTCCCTTGGGGAGATGGTAGCGGGGTATAAATAAAGTTATTATTATTATTATTATTATTATTATTATTATAACTGGAACTTTCACTTTCCCCTGTTGCCTGGGAATGAGCACAAGAATCCAAAACATTAGCATTGTCTGCTGCAATTCTCTCCAATCACACAGATTCCTCACTTTGAAACCCATCATCCCTCTTCTGAATCTTCAGAAAAATCCTCTGACCCCCCCCCCGACTAAAACACATACACACTCACATTTTTGCACAACATTATTTTCTGCACAAAACTCCATTTTTTAAAAAAAATCACTAAAATGTTTTTAAAAAATGAAAATCACACATAAACAAAAAATCACAAAAATGACACAAAAGCTCTGGCACAAGCAGGAAAAAATCTATTGTAATTTTTCTTGTGTTCAAAAAATAAATCAGGTAAGATTTACACCCCTAATATGCTTTAGAGCAGTCATTCTGAGCTCTAGTCTTCTCGGTGTTTTGGAGTTCACTTCTCAGAGGTTCAGCTGCCATAGCCAGTGATTAGAAGGTGGTCCTGTCTATCTTTCTATCTGTCTGTCTATCTATCTGTCTATCTACCTATCTATTTCATGTGGTTTTAGCTTATGAGTGTAAAAAGCCAGAGAAAACACTGGGTAAGAGAGATGATGCATTGTCACCTATATGACAAGCAGATGCGCCATAGTCTGCTCCAGAGTCACCTGTCAATTTGTCCAATGTGGGTGAGGGACAATTTAACTTCATCTCATTTTGAGCAAGCTATCAAAATTATGGGCTACCTTCAAATTCAGAGTGAAAAACATGAAGGTTAGAAGAGAAAAAGAGAGGGAGGGAGAGAAAGTAATTGACAGATTCGCTGTCTTCCGTTAGCTCTTCTGACATCCTTGCCCTCGGACCCGCGAGACCCAGCCAGCGTAGTCTATGACTAGGGACAATAAAATTTCTAATCCAATAACAATGAGAGGGCCACAGGTTGCCTCAACTAATTTTCTGTCCAACACACTCTGGAATTTAATTCATCAAATATTCATTCGCTTGCACAGATTGCTACTTCATCAATTTTAAGATAGACAGGATATATAGTCATGCCATGTTACTATTATGAGGTTTAATCCCACTCAAGCCCAACTATATTCTAATGTTTGAAAGCACTGCTACTTAAAGTGATGGTCCGTGGACCAGGACCAGTCCACAAGCGATCAGCTGCCAGTCTCTGGAGACAGCATATTATTTGAGAACACAAACATGCTGGACCACTCTAACAACCACCTTGTCGGACTACACGGAGAAACCATTGAAATCCACAAGAAGCACGTGGATAATTTCATCAGAAACAAGAAAATGAACAAAATCTGGCTACTAGTATTTTTTTTTTTAAAAAAAAAGACTAAAATCAGGACAGTAAATAAAGAACACTCAGAAAACAGGGGAATTCCAAACAGGAAATAATCAGGGCCACGAAACACCTCTCAACAAAGGAGTCCCCCAGGCAGGAACCAGCCAGGCTTTGAAGCTGCAAAGCCATTCATGTCTAATCAGGGTAGCCAATTGCGACATTCACTGTGGACATTCCATAGAAAAATAATAATAATAATAATAATAATAATAATAATAATAATAACTTTATTTGTACCCCGCTACCATCTCCCCAAGGGACTCGGTGCGGCTTACATGAGGCCGAGCCCACAATACATCAATACAAGCCAGGCTTTGAAGCTGCAAAGCCATTCATGGCTAATCAAGGTAGCCAATTGCGATATTCACTGTGGACATTCCATAGAAAAATAATAATAATAATAATAATAATAATAATAATAATATAAATATAAATAAATCTTTATTTGTACCCCGCTACCATCTCCCCAAGGAACTCGGTGCGGCTTACATGAGGCCGAGCCCACAATACACCAATACAAGCCAGGCTTTGAAGCTGCAAAGCCATTCATGGCTAATCAGGGTAGCCAATTGCGACATTCACTGTGGACATTCCATAGAAAAATAATAATAATAATAATAATAATAATAATAATAATAATAATAAAATAAAACTTTATTTGTACCCCGCTACCATCTCCCCAAGGGACTCGGTGTGGCTTACATGAGGCTGAGCCCACAATACATCAATACAAGCCAGGCTTTGAAGCTGCAAAGCCATTCATGGCTAATCAGGGTAGCCAATTGCGACATTCACTGTGGACATTCCATAGAAATATAATAATAATAATAATAATAATAATAATAATAATAATAATAAATAAATCTTTATTTGCACCCCGCTACCATCTCCCCAAGGGACTCGGTGCAGCTTACATGAGGCTTAGCCCACAATACATCAATACAAGCCATAACAAAAACAATAAACAATTAAAATAAAACTCATAAACAAAAAACAATAGCAATAACAGTAATACAACACATATTTTAAAATCTATGGCTGGGCCAAATGCAATTAAAGTTTAAAAATAATGCTAGGCATGAACAAGGTAGGAGAGATGGGGCGTTGGTGAAAGCATACAAGAAATCAGTGTAAAGTGCATTTAGAGGACATAATGCTGAGGGGTTCATTGTTCTAGGAAGACACACTGGAACAACCACATTTTCAAGCTCCTCCTAAAGACTGCCAAAGTTGGGGCATGCCTGATGTCCTTGGGGAGTGAGTTCCAGAGTCGAGGGGCCACAACTGAGAAGGCCCTCTCCCTCGTCCCCACCAATCGCGCCTGCGATGGGGTTGGGAGCATGAGCAGGGCTTCTCCAGATGATCGAAGAGATTGTGCGGGTTCGTACACAGAAATGCGGTCACGCAGGTAGGCGGGTCTCAAACCATTCAGGGCTTTGTAGGTAAGAACCTGCACCTTGAATTGGGACAGGAAAATGAATGGCAGCCAGTGGAGCTCCTTAAACAGGAGGGTTGACCACTCCCTGCAAGGAGCACCAGTTAACAACGCTACCTGCCTAGTAGGGCTCCACAGTCACTTACAGTCCCACTGCCAGGACACTGATCCTGGAAGACTACCCTACTTGGACAACAAGGGATCGCCTAAGTAAGTACCCGCCTAGTTTCTAACAGACCCTACAACCTCTGAGGATGCCTGCCATAGATGTGAGCAAAAGGTCAGGAGAGAATGCTTCTGGAAAACTCATAGCAACCCAGTCTCTGGAGAGTTTCCATATACAAAATAGGACCATGGAGACGAATATACTTTCTAGTTCCTCACATTTGATGGATTATAACACACCGTCTTGGAGCCCCCGGTGGCACAGCAGATTAAACTGCTTGAGCTGCTGAACTTTCTGATCGAAAGGTCACAGATTCGAATCCGGGGTGTGCCGTGACCTCCTGCTGTTAGCCCCAGCTTCTGCCAACCTAGCAGTTAGAAAACATGCAAATGTAAGTAGATCAATCAGTACCACTCCAGTAGGAAAGTAACGGCGCTCCATGCAGTCATGCTGGCCACATGATCTTGGAGGTGTCTACGGACAACGCCAGCTCCTCAGCTTGGAAATGGAGATGAGCACCAGAGTCCCAGAGTCAGACACAACTGGACTTAATGTCAAGAGGAAACCTTTACCTTTTATCACACCGTCTTAAGATGCTTTGTTGGAGCATTTGTTGGAGGGGTTTAACCAGCTGGTGGCACAGTGGGTTAAACTCCTGTGCTGGCAGGACTGAAGACCGACAGGTCGCAGGTTCAAATCCGTGGAGAGGAGGATGAGCTCCCTCTATCAGCTCCAGCTCCTCATACGGGGACATGAGAGAAGCCTCCCTCAAGGATGATAAAAACATCAAATCATCCTGGCGTCCCCTGGGCAACGTCCTTGCAGACGGCCAATTCTCTCACACCAGAAGCAACTTGGAGTTTCTCAAGTCGCTCCTGACACGACAAAAAAATGAGATGTTTTGTTGCTGTAACTTCTGGATGAGCATTTTTATTTTTTCCTTCAGATCGTTGGTGAAGTAATATGGTTCTGTTGGTTTATTTATTCCCCCTCTGGCCCAATTTAGAGGCAAGAGGGAAAATGCCTTGCCCTAACACTGCTAGGCTTCAATTATGATTCGATTCGATTAAGTGGATCAAGGAAAGCCTGAAGTTCATTCGAAACCCATCTTTGAACACATCCAACCTCTCTAGGTAAGCAGAGCTGAAATAGATAGCAGTGTCATAGCCGAGCCCCGTAAATATAAAATTTATGACTGAGTGTCAAATGTTATGCATAGCTCACTGAAACAAATTAAGATAAATGCAGTTCAATTGTGCTGGCTTTCGACTCCGGCTTCTCTGTCAGTCTTGTCTCTCCTTTGTTATGATAACGAATTACAGTGTTCTCCCAACTACCCCTGTTCCCCCACCTTGTCCTGTTCCCTGCCACATCTTGGCAGATTTTTCATGGGCATTTCAATGTTGCCTGTTTCTCCCCTTTCTAATTTATGTGCAGAAATAGCCTATATAATCCATGAAGGATTGATTGGAGGGAAAGGGCTGATCCATCATCTCCCGGTTCCTTTGCCTTGTCATTAAACATACCTGTTGTGGGGTGAATTTGCTATTATTGCTTTTTTTGATTTAATAACAGTGTGATAGAGAAGTGTGGCATTTGCTCAACCACAAAACAAAAGGAAAATGCAAAGTTTTCAACATGGAGCTAGTTTGGACAGTAATACACCTGGGTTCAACCCACCAGGTTATTTATTTATTTATCGTGTCATCAGCAACCAGACATTTGATTTACATTTTTGACAAAAACAAACAAACAAACAGACAAACCACAACATTTGCAAGCTTGGTAGTTGATTAAATGTCCTTTGACCAGTATCTGGCCACTTGAAGTGACTCTGGTGTTACTATAAGAAGGTCCTCCATTGTGCATGTGGCAGGGCTCAGGCTGCATTGCGGCAGGTGGTCAGTGGTTTGGTCTTCTCCACACTCGCATGTCATGGATTCCACTTTGTGGCCCCATTTCTTAAGGTTGGCTCTGCACCTCGTGGTGCCAGAGCGCAGTCTGTTCAGCGCCTTCCAAGTCGCCCAGTCTTCTGTGTGTCCAGAGGGGAGTCTCTCATTTGGTATCAGCCATTGATTGAGGTTCTGGGTTTGAGCCTGCCACTTTTGGACTCTCGCTTGCTGAGGTGTTCCAGCGAGTGTCTCTGTAGATCTTAGAAAACTAATTCTTGATTTAAGTCATTGACGTGCTGGCTGATACCCAAACAAGGGATGAGCTGGAGATGTCACTGCCTTGGTCCTTTCACTATTGGCTGCTACTTCCCGGCGGATGTCAGGTGGTGCAATACCAGCTAGACAGTGTAATTTCTCCAGTGGTGTAGGGTGCAGACACCCCATGATAATGCAGCATGTCTCATTAAGAGCCACATCCACTGTTTTAGTGTGGTGAGATGTGTTCCACACTGGGCATGCATACTCAGCAGCAGAGTAGCAAAGCGCAAGGGCAGATGTCTTCACTGTGTCTGGTTGTGATCCCCAGGTTGTGCCAGTCAGCTTTCGTATGATATTGTTTCTAGCACCCACTTTTTGCTTGATGTTCAGGCAGTGCTTCTTGTAGGTCAGAGCACGGTTCAGAGTGACTCCCAGGTATTTGGTGTGCTGCAATGCTCCAGTGGGATTCCTTCCCAGGTAATAATCCTCAGAGCTCGGGGTGCTTGTCTGTTCTTAAGGTGAAAGGCACATGTCTGTGTTTTAGATGGGTTAGGGATCAGCTGGTTTTCCCTGTAATAGGCAGTAAGGGCCCACCAGTTGACCACCACAGGACACTCTCTTTCAGCAACGTAAACCTCAGGGAGCAATATTTCTGCTGCTCTCAACTCCTGAAGTCATAGAATCATAGAACTGTAGAGTTGGAAGAGACCTCATGGACCATCCAGTCCAACCCCATTCTGTCAAGAAGCAGGAAAATCGCATTCAAACCACTCCCAACAGATGGCCATCCAGCCTCTGCTTAAAAGCCTCCAAAGAAGGAGCCTCCACCACACTCCGGGGCAGAGAGTTCCACTGCTGAACAGTTCTCACAGTCAGGAAGTTCGTCCTAATGTTCAGGTGGAATAGGGCTAGGCTGAAGGTTGTAGCTCACCCCAACCCGTGGCTTTGAACTGCCAACCTTCCAGTTGGCAAATTTTTCTGCAGCTGGAGGTTTAACCCGCTGTGTAATTGTGGCCCAATGATTTCCAGTGAATATCTTGGGGCAACAAAGTTTTTGTCTCTCTTGCATTGGGGGCCTTGGGGAACATCAGGAAACAAAAGAATATCAGTTAATTGTTTTGGTGAAAAAGCTGGTGCCAGGACTGAGTTGGAGCTCAGTCCTGGAAAAGGAACAATCTCTGAGATTTCCTTTCAAGCTGGATCTAGACTGCCCTCTAGCCCAGGATCTGATCCCAGAGTATCTGATTATCCCAGATATTATTTATTATTTTGGACATTTGTTTCCCATCCTATCTTGACCTCCGCAGAGGGACTCAGGGCAGCTAACAACTGGCACACCATGGTGCCCATAACCAAAAGCATAAATATACAATTTAAATAAAAACAATATAAAAACAGTATAAAAACATTCAAACAGATAATTTTGGCTGTGTTTGTTCATATGATTCATTTAAAAGCAGATAATCTAGGATCAGATCCTGGGATATAGGGCAGTCTAGATCCAGCCTCTGGAAGATCTCCCTGTTGAAAAAGTGACTGGGTGTCTTAGGTCAGGATTGGCTGTTTTCTTTTGCAATGACCCTGGAAATCAGATGAGACCACTATTTCAATTTGAAGTCTACATTTGAAAGGAAACATTGCTTGTCCAAATGCATCTCCCTCTACGATCCACCTCTGAATTTAAGATCATCTGGGGAGGCCCTGCTCTTGGTCCCACCTTCTTTGCAAACTTGCTTGGTGGGAATGAGAGACAGGGCCTTCTCAGTGGTGGCCCCCTGTCTGTGGAACTCACTCTGCAATGAAATTAGGTTGGTGCCATCTCTCCTTTCCTTCAGGAGAAAGCTCAATTTGTGGTTGTGGGATCAGGCATTTGGACAGGCTTTGGACTAAGTCCCTGAATGTTGAATCAAATTTGGATGTGGCCATATTTTTATTGGGTTGTTGTAGGTTTTTTGGGCTATATGGCCATCTTCTAGAAGCATTCTCTCCTGACGTTTCACCTGCATCTATGGCAAGCATCCTCACAACCTCTGAGGATGCTTGCTATAGATGCAGGCGAAACATCAGGAGAGAATGCTTCTAGAACATGGCCATATAGCCCGAAAAACCTACAACAACCCAGTGATTCCAGCCATGAAAGCCTTTGACAATACATATTATTATTGTTAATAATATTTTAACTGCCTATTTATATTTAATGTTTCAATCAGTGTTTTAATTGTGTTTTATTGCTATGTTGTGTTGCATCGAATTGTTGCTGGTGTAAGCAGCCCTGAGTACCCCCTCGGGGATTGATGAGGATGGGCTACAAATGTTTGAAATAATAATAATAAATTATATATATATATATATATATATATATATATATATATATATATATATACACACATACATACATACATACATGCATACATAGAGCTTTAGCTAACCTCAACACCTGTGCCTGGTCTCTTGTAGAAGATGTCATAGAAGATGTTTGTAAATCCAACCATTTCTGTCCTATATCCATGCTGCCAAGGCACTGATTTTTATACCAGGGATCATTTTGTGAGCTGCATCATTGCTCACTGGGAAAGGCTCTCTTTTAGTGCCGTATTCATTAATTTTGCAATAATCCCTTCTTCTGTTGATTTAAGAGCCCAAACGATGTTTGTTCTTTAGACTAAAGCCATTTCAGAAAAAGCATAATTGTCTAACAATCAGTTAGCAACAATACAAAGCAAGGCTGAACGGAAACTTCTCAGCAGGCATTTTCTGGGGGAAATTTTGAGATTCTCCTCTCCCTTGAGGGAGAAAAAAGACGAGAGGCAGACATTGTTTTTGAAATATTCTCTACATGTTTTGATGGGTTCCATCTAACTCTCCATGTAGAAGTGTATGCTACGTAACCCAAATGTAGGACATCAGCCCTAATCACCATCAAGATAAATGAAGTGGCTTGCATACATGAATGCAAATGCATTCGACACAGCGAATCGCAGCGCTCTCTAAACCATTCTCCAAAAAATCGGGTGCCCTCACAAATTTGTGAACATCCTGTGGTTCCTCCATGTTGACATGATGGCAACAGTCTTGGACAGCAATGGCTCCCAAAGTGACCCATTTAAGGTGGAATCAGGTGTCAAACAGGGATGTGTTATTGCCCCAACTCTATTCTCCATCTTCATTGCTATGATACTTCACCTTGTTGATGGGAAGCTTCCCACCGGAGTGGAAATCATCTATCAGACAGATGGCAAGCTATTGAACCTCAGCAGACTGAAAGCCAAAACCAAGGTTACAACAACATCTGTTATAGAACTCCAGTATGCTGATGACAACGTTGTCTGTGCGCACTCAGAAGAAGACCTACAAGCCACTCTAAACACCTTGGCAGAAGCATACGAGAAGCTCGGCCTGTCATTAAACATCGAGAAAACCAAAGTGCTCTTCCAGCAGTCACCAGCCAATCCGTCTCCAATGCAGGAAATATAGCTTAATGGTGTAACATTAGAAAATGTTGATCATTTCCGCTCCCTTGGCAGCCACCTCTCCACAAAAGTCAACATTGACACTAAAATACAACACTGCCTGAGCTCTGCGAGTGCAGCTTTTTTCTGAATGAAGCAGAGAGTGTTTGAGGACTGGGACATCTGTAGGGATACCAAGGTGCTTGTGTATAAAACAATTCCCCTCCCAACCCTGCTATATGCCTGCGAGATGTGGACTGTTTACAGACGTCACATGCAACTCCTACAACAATTCCATCAGCGCTGCCTCCATAAAATCCTGCAAGTCTCTTGGTAAGACAAGCAGACAAATGTCAGCATGCTGGAAGAAGAAAAGACCACCAGCATTGAAGCGATGGTCCTTCGCCATCAACTCCACTGGACTGGCCACATTGTCCAAATGCCCGACCACTGTCTCCCAAAGCAGTTGCTCTACTCTGAACTCAAGAATGAAAACGGAATGTTGGTGGGCAGGAAAAGAGATCCGTGGACTGTCTACAGTCGTCACACTCAACTTCTGGAATGATTCCATCAGTGTTGCCTCTGAAATATCCTGCAAATCTCTTGGGAAGACATGCAGGGAAATGTCAGAGTGCTGGAAGAAGCAAAGACCACCAGCGTTGAAGTGATGGTCCTCTGCCATTAACTCCGCTGGACCAGTGACATTGTCCGGATGCCCGACCACCATCTCCCAAAGCAATTGCTCTACTCTGAACTCAAGAATGGAAAATGGAATGTTAGTGGAGAGAAAAGAGATTTAAAGATGGGCTCAAAGCCAACCTTAAAAACTCTGGCATAGACACTGAGAACTGGGAAGCCCTGGCCCTTGAGCGCTCCAGCTGGAGGTCAGCTGTGACCAGCAGTGCTGTAGAATTTGAAGAGGCACGAATGGAGGGAGAAAGAGAGAAACGTGCCAAGAGGAAGGTGCATCAAGCCATCCTTGCATTGAAGCCACCTCCCAAGAGAGGAACCCCCTGTGGCGCAGTGGGTTAAACCCCTGTGCTGGCAGGACTGAAGACCGACAGGTCGCAGGTTCGAATCTGGGGAGAGGCGGATGAGCTCCCTCTATCAACTCCAGCTCCTCATACGGGGACATGAGAGAAGCCTCCCACAAGGATGATAAAACATCAAATCATCCACGTCCCCTGGGCAACGTCCTTGCAGATAGCCAATTCTCTCACACCAGAAGCGACTTGCAGTTTCCCAAGTGATTCCTGACACGAAAATAAATATTGCCACGTAGTGTGGGAGAAGATGCAGATCAAGAATAGGGCTCCACGGTCACCTACAGACCTACCACCAGTACACTGTTCTTGGAAGACTACACTACTCGGACAACGAGGGATCACCTAAGTAAGTAAATAAGTACGTAACCCAAATGTAGGACATCTGCCCTAATTACCATCAAAATAAATGAAGTGGCATGCATACATGTATGAAGCAGGTCTGTGTAGAGATGCAACAGCTTGCTAAATGAGCATGATTGGGAAGAGAAGGAGAACCAAATGTGTCTTCTCCTTCCTGCTCAGATTGAACAATCCTAGATACACTGAACCTTTGGGAAAAGTTCTTGCGCTTTTTTAACATATCTCCCTCTTTTTCTCATCATAGGCCTTTCCTATAATAACCTAATATGAAAACTAATCTGTGCACAATTATAATGCAGTACCTACCTCCTCATTTATTTTTAATCCCTTAACAATATGTCCAATCAACGGTTCATATTCATAACATCTAATTATGCAGGGACATTATTAGATTAGCGGCAGATTAAGGGCATTATCAATTCATTCTGAGGGAGAAATCGGCACATGATGAGGTTTTTTATTTGCTTTGCAGCAACGAGAATAATAAAGTTTAGTATTAGGGTAGCATTCAGCTATCCTAATGGTTGTTTTACCTGTGTCTTGGGGGAGGGACATGGAGAGGCGCATCCATTTGGCTAAATTTTTATTTCATATCACATTACCATGAAGTGAAGCAAGGAACGAGGAATTCAACCAGGGAAAAAGTTGAACCCTAAGCCACAGACCAATGCAACAAGCCAGTCTTCCAGTTTCAAGAGAGATTCCTCCAGTTGCATTCAGCACAGAGCCTAGTTGGTTAGAACATACGAGGGTTGAATGAAAAGTAATGCCTCCACCTTCGTTACTTGGATTTGGATGGGAATATTTTAATAAATCAAATGCAGAAATAATCCTTAGAATGTGCTCTTTAACTACCACTATTCACTTTTCCACATAATCACCAGACAATTGGATACATTTCTGCCAATGATGAACAAGTTTTCTGAAGCTGTCACAGAAGAAGTCGACACTCTGTTTCCACAACCAGCGTATCACACTTCTCTCATCCTGGATCCCCATCGTGCACAGATCTTCCGATAGCCAAGCAAAGCACTAATGTAACCCACACATCCTTTTGAAATGCCGATTATGCTTGAAGTTTCTCTCTGATACAACGATCGTCCTGAATCAATCTGTCAACCTTTTGCTTGTGAAACTCGGTGGTTGCTGTCATAGGACGTCCAACTCTTTTTTTGTCACGCAGATCAGATGTTCCCACCTCAACATCTTCAAACTTACTTGCCCAACAATGCACAGTACTCACATCAACACATTCTCGGATGAATCTCCTTTGGGGTGACACCTTCTGCCGTCAAGAATTCAATGACGGCACATTGCTTAAGTCGCATTGAACAATCATCTGCGCAGGGTTCCATACTTTGCACTTTAACAACACAATCATTCAATGCTAAGGCTTCCCTACAAAATGGAACTGTAGAGGAGAGTCTACTGAACAAGCCAGTACCTGCCCCATATGTTGCTATCTGTTGAGGAGTTACGAAGGTGCAGGCATTACTTTTCATTCAACCCTCGCACATGAGCAGAGCACACACATTTGCTCTCTTTCTCTTCTGCTTTTTCCCACTGTTCCTGATAATTTTGTTCACCCCACTGTCACTACCTCTCCTAAGGTGTCATGGTGGCGCAATGTGTTAAACTCTTGTGCCGGCTGAACTGCTGACATGAAGGTCGGTGGTTCGTATCCATGAGACAAAGTGAGCTCCTATCTGTCAGGTCCAGCTTCCCATGTGGGGACATGAAAGAAGCCTCCCACAGGATGGTAAAACATTTGGGGATCCTCTGGGCAATGTTCCTGCAGACAGCCAATTCTCTCACACCAGAAGCGACTTGCAGTTTCTCAAGTTGCTTCTGACACATAAAAAACTACCTCTCCTTCTTTCTCCTTACTCTCCTCCCTTTTTCTCTCATCTTAGCACACCTTGACTAAATTTGGTCCCCAGTTCACCCACATCACACAGGCCTTTCTTCACTTGACTGTAATAATATCATAATATTGCCTTTTTAACAAACTCCTTTTTTGGGTTAAGTCCCAGGGTGTCAACTTTGTTTCCCCTCAGAGAGATGCTCTACTATCTAGATCAAAAGCCTCCCCGTTACACGCTCAGCATTCCTGTCAATTTGTCAAATTATGCTGAGTTAGCTATGTTGGAATGCCAGCAAAATAGAGCCAGGACCATAAGTAGTAGGTAATACTCCAGATCTAGAAAAATGCTATTGTCACAAGCATTCCTAGAGGTCATATATCCCATGCATGAAATAATGTACATGTGATGGAGGTATGCCCTCAAAATTTATGGGACAATAACATGCTTGGTAGGGAGCTCCATTGGCATAGTGGGTTAAATCGCTAAGCTGCTGAACTTGCTGACTGAAAGGTCAGTGATTCAAACCCTGGGTGGGGAGCTCCTGCTGTTAGCTCCAGCTTCTGCCAACCTAGCAGTTTGAAAACATGCAAATGTGAGTTGATTAATAGGTATCACTCCAGTGGGAAGGTAATGGCACTCCATGCAGTCATGCTGGCCACATGACCTTGGAGGTGTCGGCCCTTCGGCTTAGAAATGGAGATGAGCACCAACCCCAGAATTGGACACAAGTAGACTTAATGTCGGAGCCCCCTGTGGCGCAGTGGGTTAAAGCACTGAGCTGCTGAGCTTGTTGATCGAAAGGTCGCAGGTTCGATTCCGGGGAGCGGCGTGAGCTTCCGCTGTCAGCCCTAGCTTCTGCCAACCTAGCAGTTCAAAAACATGCAAATGTGAGTAGATCAATAGGTACCGCTCCGGCGGGAAGGTAACGGCGCTCCATGCAGTCATGCCGGCCACATGACCTTGGAGGTGTCTACGGACAACGCTGGCTCTTCGGCTTAGAAATGGAGATGAGTACCACACCCCAGAGTCAGACATGACTGGACTTAATGTCAGGGGACTACCTTTACCTTAGACTTAATGTCAAGTGGAAATCTTTACCTTAACATGGCTTGGTAGGTTCCTGAAATGAAAATCTTTATGTTCAAAGGCATGGTTCCAAACATTCTCTTCTTTCTACAATAAGGGGAATTCTGTACCTTAGTGGTGGTTGAGGAGAGAGGAAGACCAAGCTTTGACCAATGTATTGTTGAATGTATTGACCAATGTATGGTCATTGTTCCTTGGCCATTCCAGAACTTGAGCTTCACTCTGAACACCTGTCCTTTGCTGACAATAAATGTTGGTGCCTATTGTAGGATTATTAAGACCAATCCTTCATAAACTAATTTTCTGTCTCTGCCTCCCAGATGTAGTCAAGGATGCATTCTCATTGGCATTGTTGACAGATGATTCAGTGATCATGGAACAGGAAGGGAATGGACTTCCAAAAGACCGAACAAATTCATCCTAGAAAGAAACTCAAGCCTGAATTCATCCTTGAAGCCAAAATAACTAAACTGAGACTGTTGCGTTCAAATCCCTATGCTACCAAGAAGCATTATTTTATTATTATTTATTTATTTGTTTGTTTATTTATTTATTTATTTCAGAGTTTTATATACCAACCTTCTCACCTCTTTTGAGGGACTCAGACCGGTTTCCAACCATAAAATCACATACAATTGGTAAAAACATCATAGTTCATATTACAATAACACATTAAAACAACAAATATATCCAAAACTACAGTGGTCAGTCGTCATACTAAAAAACAATTATACATCATCTTCCATCCATGTCTTAGGGTGTTGTCTCACTCATCAAAAGCCTGTCTCCATAACCACGTCTTCACCTGTTTCCTAAAAGTCAGGATAGAAGGAGCGGTTCTGATCTCCGGTGGGAGAGAGTTCCAGAGTCGCGGGGCCACCACCGAGAAGGCCCTGTCCCTCCTCCCCACCAGACGCGCTTCTGAAGCTGGTGGGACCGAGAGCAGGGCCTCTCCAGACGATCTTAATAATCTTGATGGTTCACCCTCCATTTTCCATTGTACGTTCTGCAATGCAGATTTCATGCCTTGGATGGAGCAAGACAGTGTGGCCATTTATGGGCTAATGGCCATATCATGAGAAGACACAAAGTTTCACGAAGAAAAAGATGATGCAGTAGTGCTCCAGAAAATAGAAGGCAGTAGGTAGACACAAGGAAGCCACATTCCAGAGTTTGCAAGACCTGGGCAGGACTGTTGCTGACAATGGACCTTACACAAGGTACTTTTGCCCTGTTTGGCTGTTTTTACTTGCAACAAGGATGGAGCCTGCGGTGTGGCATCACACAATGCACAGCAGGCCCCAAACATATTCCTCCCAAAGTGGAAAGGAAACACTGAAAGACGCTTCCTCCTCCACTATGGGGTGGGAAGTGTTGTTTGGGTAGTTCTGCTGGAGCAACTCATACTTTCTTCCCCTTTTTGCTGTGTGATGCTTTACTTAGGCGATCCCCCATAGTTCGAGGATGATGGTCTTTGAGATGTGGTATCTTGGTGGTGGGTCTGTAGATGGCTGTGGAGCCCTATTTTTGATCCACATGTTCTCCCACAGTGAGGACATTGGTTTCCAGATGGAAGGCGGTCTTGGTCAGGGTTGGCTTGACATGCCTTCCTCTTGGCACATTTCTCCCTTTCACCCTCCATTCATGCCTCTTTGAATTCTGCAGCACTGCTGGTCACAGCTGATGTTCAGTTAGAGGGCCTGAGGGCCAGGCTTTCCAGTTCTCGATGTCTATGCCACAGTTTTTGAGGCTGGCTTTAAGCCCATCTTTAAATCTTTAAGGATGGGCTTAAATCGATGGAGCAAAATGGGGGAGCAATGCGTGTTGCTGCCATCTGATGGGGGGAAGGACACACCGTGTGATGTCCCATCCCCACTGTGTGATAAGGGAAGGAGCGAGGGTGCGCGGACAGTATGAGCCACCTTGTGTGCCTTCCCTTTCATGGCACAATGGCATGGCCCAAAAGGGCCATGTGAAGCGGTCCAAAGTCACCGGAGGTCCTTCCACAATGGCTGAGAATGTGGGCTTGGTAGGGACTCCCTAAGATCCCTGCTTCACTATCCTTATATCTCAGGATCTAATCCCAGGTTATCCGCTTTGAACTGGATTATGTAAATCTCCGCTGCCATATAATGTGGGATAAACAGATAATCTGGGATATAGGACAGTGTAGAAGGAGCCTAAGGCATCTCCAAGGTGGCATGGGCTCTCTACTTCTCTTCCGTACTATCTCTATCAAAGATACACACATTTATGGAGGGATTAGAACTTCCTTCTAGTTCTGGAAAAACAAAGAATGAAAATTTCCTATGTTCTATACTGACAGGCTTTTAATGAATTAATGAAGCTTGCTTATGCGCAAGGATTTTAAGAAAAAGGCTAAATTAACAATGGTGGGCTTTTAATGTTCTTATTTGAGAAGCCACGGGATAAAGCAATAATCTTGTAGAACAGTTTCTGAAATTGTGTTGTGGAAACACGCCACTGATTAGCCATCTAGATTCTTAATTATTAGGCATCAAATAATAAGCCTTTTGTAAGCAAGAAAGAAGGCACTCCACTCAAATTATCTCTGCAGATTTTAACCAGCTTAGCATCTCTTTAGCTGCCATTGAAAATAATGTGTCCTAGTAGCATAGAGATTTACATACAAAGAACAAAACCCTTCTCCCAACACAACAACAAAACACATCTACAATTCCAAAGATTTTCTCAGGCTCAAAACATTAGCAGTCAAAACCTGGTACATACATAATATGTATACATTCACATTTTCATGCCGCTGCTCCTTACCTGGGATAATATTTATCTTCTTATATCTTTTCTTGCAAATCGTGGTCCTCAATTTTCCCTCTTGGATACCTCCTGTTAAAAGTTTGAGGAGTCTTTGGCCGGAACTTATACAGTGCAGAGTTCAGGTTCCTTCTCAGAATGTAAACAAGTTCAATGATGGAGTGGAGTTTAAGCTGCTCCAAATGCATGGGCATAAACAGAAAAATGTTGCATGGTGTGTACTGTCTTCCACTCCTGGGAAATCTTACATCATTCGAGGTTCTGCACTCTTTCCATCCCTGAAGGCAGCTTTAATGACTTGGATGGAGCTAGAGGGCATGGGCATTTATGGGATGATAACCAGGCAGTTCTATATAAATAGAAAACATCCTGTTATCCAGACCCATAGCCAGAAAAAAAAATTGGGAGAAGTTGTTCATTTTCTGTAACTTTTTCAGGCTTGTGATCCCACCAGTTCTTTGTTGCAGGCAGATGGTGTTTGTGGCACTAGTTCCAATGAATCATCTTATTATTGTTATTGTTATTGTTATTATTATTATTATTATTATTATTCTGACACAAAAGCACAGTATGTCACAGCAAATGAGATCTATATGCTGGATTTTGTATCACAAAATCACAAGTCGAACCRTTCCCAAGCATCTAGGACTGTGTGATGTATTTTCGAATGATGCGTGCAGATCCAAGTAGGGTGGCCTTTTGCAGTTGACAGATTGTGATTTTGTCAATGTTTATTGTTTCCAAATGCCGGCTGTGATCTTTTGGCACGGCACCCAGTGCGCCAATGACCACTGGGACCACCTGTCCTGGTTTATGCCAGAGCCTTTTCAGTTCAATTTTGKGGTCTTGACAGCGGCTGAGTTTTTCCTGTTGTTTTTCCTCAATGCGACTGTCATCCAATATGGCGACATCAATAATCCAGACTTTTTTCTTCTCCACAATCGTGATGTCTGCTGTATTGTGTTCCAAAACTTTGTCAGTCTGGATTCGAAAGTCCCACAGTATTTTTGCACATTCATTTTCCATGACCTTTGTGGGTTTATGATCCCACCAATTCTTTGCTGCTGGCAGGTGGTCCTTGTGACATAAGTTCCAGTGAATCATCTGGGCCACAGAGTTGTGTCTTTGTTTGTAGTCCGCCTGTGTGATTTTCTTGCAACAGCTGAAGATATGATCCATGGTTTCATCAGCTTCCTTGCACAGTCTGCATTTTGGGTCATCTGCTGATTTTTCAATCCTGGCCTTAATTGCATTGGTTCTGATGGCTTGCTCCTGGGCTGCAATTATTATTATTATTATTATTATTATTATTATTATTATTATTATTATCTGGCACAAGATCACAACGAGACCCTGAAATGGCCATCATTGTGCAAAGGTTCTTCACAGGTAATAGGTCCTAATTAATTGCTTCCTCTTAAGGGCAGTTCTTGTTGGCCACAAAGAATAATAGTTTCCAGAATTGGCAGAAGTTTCTTTCTGTTTTCTTCTGCTTTCTTCTTATTTCCTTTTATCATGAAAACAAGTTTCATCAAGATGTTTTCCATTGTGAATTAGCAAGAAGTTTTCAGCCAAGCACAAGTTGTTCTGTTTTTTGGTGTCCATTGAAGACTTGTATTGCATTTTTCCATCACACAAATGATGCAAACAATGCACCAACCTTCTGATGACCACCTTTACCCCCAAGATCTCATACAAACACCACACTGTACTTACAGAGCTCACCTTGTACATAAAATGAGTAGGCTAACCAGGAAAATCTTCTAAACCATTTGGGTTGAAATCTTAGATGCCTCTTCTTATTCATGGTCATGGAACCTGTGAATTTTGCACCAAGTGAACTTTCACGTGGTCATCAGAAACAGTCTTGTTCATATAAAGTCCAAGGTCTAGCAATGGCACATCTTCTTCTTTTTATTCCTGTTCCATGGTTTCTTTGGCTGGACTTGGATTCGATGAACCAGTGGGAGACATCACAGTTTCCATAGTTTCCACCTGCAATCTAGGTCAAATCCCCTTTGCCTGCCAAGTTGGGTAGACCAACTTGGTCACTTCCCCTATGTCAGCTATTGCATCTATAGCAATATAAATTGGTAGAAAGGTAGGTAATGATAATGTACATAATCCAAATTTGGTTGAGATTGTGCTTGCAGTCCTGGAGGGACTCTAATTTTTGCTTCTCATAGAATTGGCATGAGGATTTGGCTAACCGGTTAATATAATATATTGGACCATGCTGTGGCACAGCTGGTTGCAAGTCAGCTGCGTTAAAATCACTATTGACCGAAAGGTCATGAGTTTGAAGCTAGCCTGGGTCAGAGTAATCTCCCGACCATTTGTCTAGTTTGCTGTTGACCGTTGCAGACCGAAAGACAGTTGCATTTCTCAAATAGGAAATGTAGGTACCGCTTATGCGAGGAGGCTAATTTAACTAATTTACGACACCATAAAACTCTCCAGCAGCATGCAAAAGAATGAGGAAGTACTCCATCAGTGTCACAAGTGGAGGGTGAAGCAACAACTCCCCTGGTGGCTGGAATTTGAAGCATAATCCCATGAAGCTAGAAAGTTAAATAGCCTCTGTGTGTCCGTCTAGACACATTGTGTGTCTATGGCATTGAAGGTTATTGTTATTATTTATTTATTTACAGTATTTATATACTGCTTTTCTCACCCCCAGGGGCACTCAAATATTTGCCATGTATATGTGCATTGTGATCTGCCCTGAATCCCCTGTGGGGCGAGAAGGGCGGAATATAAATGCTGTAAAATAAATAAATAAATATTCATGAGTAAACAGGATTTTTTTTTTACCTAAAATTGGGGGGGGGGGGTAATCCCTAAACCATCCCGTTGGCTACAGACTTGCTGTTATCTTATGTCAAAACTATTAATTCAATTAATCTCTGCCTCCTTTTAATAAACAACGCAAGTGTGTGCAGATGTTTTCAGTGAGCTCTTGCGTTTTGCTCGCTTTCCTTCTCCACCTTCTTCAAAGAGCATTACATTTATAATTCTAAAATTATAACACTCCATGTATGTGAAATTATTTATTTATTTGTTGTGTCAGAGCAACCAGTCCATTATATTACATTTCTAACAGAACAAAGCAAACAAACAATACAAAATATAAAACTTGTGAGTTTGGTAGTTGGTTAAATGTCCTTTGACCAGTATCTGGCCACTTGGAGTGCTTCCAGTGTTGCTGCAAGGAGGTCCTCCAGTGTGTATGTAGCAGGGCTCAAGTTGCATTGCAGCAGGTGGTCAGTGGTTTGCTCTTCTCCACACTCGCATGTCGAGGATTCCACTTTGTAGCCCCATTTCTTAAGGTTGGCTCTGCATCTTGTGGTGCCAGAACACAGTCTGTTCAGTGCCTTCCAGGCCCCCCTGTCTTCTGTGTGCCCAGGGGGGAGTCTCTCATTTGGTATCAGCCATTGGTTGAGGTTCTGAGTTTGAGCCTGCCACTTTTGGACTCTCGCTTGCTGAGGTGTTCCAGCGAGTGCCTCTGTAGATCTTAGGAAACTATTTCTTGATTTAAGTCATTGACGTGCTGGCTGATACCCAAACAAGGGATGAGCTGGAGTTGTCTCTGCCTTGGTCCTTTCACTATGGGCTGCTACTTCCCGGCGGATGTCAGGTGGTGCGATACCGGCTAAGCAGTGTAATTTCTCCAGTGGCGTAGGGCGCAGACACCCCGTGATAATGTGGCATGTCTCATTAAGAGCCACATCCACTGTTTTAGTGTGGTGAGATGTGTTCCACACTGGGCATACAGACTCAGCAGCAGAGTAGCACAGCGCAAGGGCAGATGTATGTGAAATGAGATGGCGTTTGGTCCAGTTTGACTCAGCTTATTGGTTCACTTCTCGCAAATAGACATAAAATATAAATTATAGCATGAATGCACTTTGGATACAAGAGGCAAAGCCACAATAAAACACAACCCAATCCAATCTGGTTGCAGTCGAATTGGAAAGAGGAACGGAGGTGCCAATGGTTAAAATAAACACGGGAATGACTTTGCATCTTTAAGATAAAGATTAACTCATAATGCAAAGCAGATTAGCAAAGCCAAGGAATATTGACAAAATGGGCAAAAAAAAAACCCCGCACAATTCAACAGCTGGTATTTATGGTTTGTTTATTTATTTTCAAAGCTTTAATCTAGGGAGATTCGGCATGCCCTAGTTTTATAAGCTCTTGACAACAATTAAAACCTTCACATGAAAATTAAAACAACCTCAAAACCAAGAAGTTTTATTATATTTTTGTATACTAATCGAAAGCACCACCCTCGTTGCAGAGGAAGAAAATGAGCGCAGTGGGTGTAAAAGGAATGTTCTTTGGATGTGTCGTGACAGTTGTGAAAATGATTATATTCAGCAAAAAAGCTCTTAAATAATGATGTTGCTCCGCTGAAATTTATTCCAGCCATTGCTACTCTGCGCAGCTGGAGAATGCTGAAAAGGGATGGGTACAAATCAGAAATTCTTAAGAGTTCACCAGGGGAGGAAATGGAATAATTCATTCTAACTTCTCTTGTAGGAAAGGCAAATAATAACTTAAGGGCTTTTAGATGCCATGGGTGATAGGTGACTCGTTCTCTTCCATTTTGGATAGCCAATAACATTTCTGACCTAACTTTTCTGATTCTTTGAAATTTTGTATTTGTATTAGGCCTGGGCGGTTTCGTTCGTTAATTTCGTAATTCGTTATTAATTCGTATTTAAATTAGCTTACGATCCAATATTGAGCCATGCAGGAATAGTGTAAGGAGTAAATTAGATTCGAAACAATTTTTTCAATTTATTTCGTAATTATTTCGTAATTATTTCGTAATTATTTTCGCATGTCTGGTGCAAGTTTTATAGTTGTTGTTTGTTTTATCACACCAACAGTCAACAACAGAGGGAGAGGGAAGCTTCAGAAGTTCCCCCTGTCCCCTTTGGAGGTTTTTTTAGCATATTGCGCAATCGCGTCCGCCATTAACGAATCGATTCGTAATTATACGAAATTTTGTAAATTTCGAAATTTTTAAAAGGAAAATTTCAGAATTCTTTAAAAAAAATGAAACGCAATGGACCCCTAAAAACGAAACGAGTTTAGAAACTAATTTTTCCGTTGTTACCCAGGCCTAATTTGTATATAGTCTATTGTTGAAGGCTTTCATGGCCGGAAACACTGCATTGTTGTAAATTTTCCGGGCTATATAGCCATGTTCCAGAAGCATTCTCTCCTGATGTTTTACCTCCATCTATGGCAGGCATCCTCAGAGGTTGTGAGGTCTGTTTGAAACTAGGAAAATTGAGTTTCTATTTCTGTAGAATGTCCAGGGAGGAGAAAGAACTCTTGTCTGTTGGAGGTAGGTGTGAATGTCTCAATTGGCCACCTTGATTTGCATTTCATGGCCTAGTGTGGCTTCTTACTGCCTGGGGGAATCATTTGTTGAGAGCTGATTAGCTGTCCCTGATTGTTTCCTCTCTGGAGTTCTCCTGTTTCTGAATTTTGTTTTTTATTTACTGTTATAATTTTAGAGTTTGTTAATACTGGTAGTCAGCAATTCCTGTGACACAGGATGCCATAGACCAGTGGTTCTCAACCTGGGGTTCCCAGATGTTTTTGGCCTACAACTCCCAGAAATCCCAGCCAGTTTACCAGCTGTTAGGATTTCTGGGAATTGAAGGCCAAAAACATCTGGGGACCCCAGGTTGAGAACCACTGCCATAGACATACAACATATATAGACAGATACAGAGGCAACTTAACATTCCAGCTTTCCGGCTTCATGAGGGTATGCTCAGTTCTCACCACAGGGGGAGCTGTTGCTTCACCATCCACTTGTGACACCAAGTCCTTGATGGAGTACTTCCTCATTCTTATGCACGCTACTGGAAGGTTTTATGGTGTCATAAATTAGTTAAATTAGCCTCCCCACATAAAGCGGTACCTAAATTTCCTGCTTGACAGATGTGTGTGTGTGTGTGAGAAGTGACTTGAGAGACTGCAAGTCACTTCTGGTGTGAGAGAATTGGTCGTCTGCAAGGGTGTTGCCCAGGGGATACCTGGATGTTTTCCCTTTTGATCATTTTTATTAGTATTATTTCCAAATAACAAAGAAAGAGGGGGAACAATCGAGTTGAGAGGAAAGTGGGAAATTGAGAGGGAAGTGGATGGATGGGTTAGATGAGAGGAGGGATATGGGGTGTGGGGGAGGGATGAATAGGGTGGGATGGGGGGGGGAGGATGGGGATTGACAGGACTTTTAGTTCATTCCACAGAAAGGTAGTCTTTCGGGGTAATTTTTCTTTTTAGTCTCACTGACTAGCTATCTCTTATGTCTTCCTCTTATAACTTATTAAATATTGAGTTTCATTTTTGTCTGCAGATACAATTTGAGTGGTTCCCAATTAGTTTGCTTCGCTTTATTTTGATTTTTTAATCATTGTGATTAATCATTTTTTAATTATTAAATTAATAATTAATATTTTTAATAATTTTCGGGCTCCATAGGTCAACAGCAGCTAGACTATTAATGGGTGGGGGCTCACTACGACCCAGGCTGGCTTAGAACTCATTATTAATGCAGCTGGCTACTAACTAACTGCACCACAGCCCAGTCAAATTGGAATCCCATTTGTGTTTATATGCAGACATAATTGTTTGCTGAAGAAGGCAGTTTCCAGCATCTCCATCCACAGAAATCCTCTACCTCAGTGGTTCCCAACCTTCCTAATGCCGCAACCCCTTCGTACAGGTCCTCATGTTGTGGTGACCCCCCAACCATAATATTATTTTCGTCGCTACTTCACAACTGTAATTTTTCTGCTGTTATGAATGGTAATCTAAATATCTGATATGCAGAATGTATTTTCAGTCACTGGACCAAATTTGGCACAAATACCCAATACGCCCAAATTTGAATACTGGTGAGATTGGGGGTGATTGATTTTGTCATTTGGTAATGCTGGAGTTGCTGGGAATTATAGTTCACCTAAAATCAAAGAGCCTTCTGAACTCCAAACTGGGCACACAGAATTCCCATGCCCAAGAGAAAATACTGGGAAGGTCTGGTGGACATTGACCTTGAGTTTTTTGGAGTTGTAGTTCACCTACATCCAGAGAACATTGTGGACTCAAGCAATGATGGATCTGGATCAAACCTTGCACAAATACTTAATATGCCCAAATGTGAACACTGGTAGAGTTTGGAGAAAATAGGCCTTGCCATTTGGGAGTTCTGGTTGTTGGGATTTATAGTTCACCCACAATAAAATAGCATTCTGAACCCCACCGACAGAATTGGACCAAACTTTCCACACAGAACCCCCATGACCAACAGAAAATACTATGACAACCCCTCGCGACCCCCACGGGGGTCCTGACCCCCAGGTTGAAAAACACTGCTCTACCTCCACCATCTCCCTCTCCCATTCCACACCCTCCTTCATTTGTATGAAGAAGCAGTCATTTTCATGCATGTCTCAGGCGTCTCTGGAGAACCCCAAGGAAGCTCAAGAGAAGGATCTCCATGAGGATCCATGAGGATCTTCTCATCTCCAGAAATGCAGCTGGGTACCTCCCTGCCTTTCCCCAGTTGCTGAATGGTCACAAGATGCCCAGCTATCATGGAGGTAGGTAATACTTTTTTATGCACCATCCTTGAAGAACGATCTCACCCAATGTGTTTGATTATCCTGCAAGGTGATTTTTCTGACATGTAGGTTTTGAGAGTTATATCTTGAAAGAAACTTCAGATATAGTCTGAAACTCAGGTGTCCCACCCCACACCTGACATCCCTATTAGCATCAGAGAATAATACCTGCTTTATATTTTACCTGCATTGGGGAAAAGGATAACGACCATTAGGACGTGTAATTAGCGTTGCCCTTACCAGTGCCAGTCAAACTGGAATCTCCCATAGCAATCCATTTTGCAAAACAGAAGGGATGATCATAGATTCCTCACATCATACCTGCCTTAACCTTGGAGCACGAAGGAAATAATTAAGAGCGTAGATGTAAAAAAATTACAATGGGATGCCGAAAAGGAAGAGTTCACGGAGGTATGCGGAAACCAAAAAGGCAGGGAAGAAATTAGCATTGGCCATGAGCTGAGTGAGAAGGCCAACTTCTCAGCTTTTGAAAAGTCTTCAAATGTAAAACGCCTCTTGATTTTCCTCATAAGAATTCTTTTAATATGATAATACACACAGTGCTACTCACTTATTCCTTCACATTCCACGGACATAGTTTTATTACACTTGTTAAAATGTTATCGAGGAAATGAAAGATAGTAAGATTCAGTTTTGAGCAAGTTTGTACTACTGTCAGGCAGATGTGACCAGATATTAACCAAGGATTAGGAAATGGACATACACATACACTACTCGGAAGCCCCGCAGTGGCGTAGTGGGTTAAACCGCTGAGCTGCTAAACTTGCCAACTAAAAGGTCGCATTCGAATCCCAGGGAACAGAGTGAGCTTCTGCTGTCAGCCCCAGCTTCTGCCAACTTAGCAGCTCAAAAACATGCAAATGTGAGTAGATCAATAGGTACTGCTTTGGCGGGAAGGTAAAGGCACTGCATGCAGTCATGCTGGCCACATGACCTTAAAGGTGTCTACAGACAACACCAGCTCTTTTGGCTTAGAAATGGAGATGAACACCAACCCCCAGAGTCAGACACCACTGGACTTAATGTTAGGAGAACAGAAGCTCTCCAAAGCTCTAGGTGCTCTTACTGCCTATTACAGGGAAAACCAGCTGACCCCTAATCCATCCAAAACACAGACATGTGCCTTTCACCTTAAGAACAGACAAGCATCCCGAGCTCTGAGGATTACCTGGGAAGGAATCCCACTGGAGCATTGCAGCACACCCAAATACTTGGGAGTCACTCTGGACCGTGCTCTTACCTACAAGAAGCACTGCCTGAACATCAAGCAAAAAGTGGGTGCTAGAAACAATATCATACGAAAGCTGACTGGCACAACCTGGGGATCACAACCAGACACAGTGAAGACACCTGCCCTTGCGCTATGCTACTCTGCTGCTGAGTATGCATGCCCAGTGTGGAACACATCTCACCACGCTAAAACAGTGGATGTGGCTCTTAATGAGACATGCCGCATTATCACGGGGTGTCTGCGCCCTACACCACTGGAGAAATTACACTGCTTAGCCGGTATCGCACCACCTGACATCCGCCGGGAAGTTGCAGCCAATAGTGAAAGGACCAAGGCAGAGACATCTCCAGCTCATCCCCTGTTTGGGTATCAGCCAGTACGTCAACGACTGTGGGATTAACGTAAAAAAACCCCCTCTGGACGAATTGACATGAAATTTGGACGCAATACACCGATTAGGCCAACAAGTGAAACACACTGAAAAACACAGCAGAAGAGACTTAAAAAGCCACAAAACAAAACAAAAATACATTGCAATGCATGCATTTCTAAGGGGGACTCAGGGTGACATATACATACATAAACACATATACACAAATATATACCAAAAAAACACATATACACAGACAGGGCCACAACAACACGTGGCAGGAGATGGCTATATATGGCACTTGCATCCCAACTTCTTTGGATATATATGTGTGTGTGTGTGTGTGTCCAAAGATAGATAGATAGATAGATAGATAGATAGATAGATAGATAGATAGATAGATCCAAAGAGGTTGGGATGCAACCTCTTTGGAAAGAAGTGACGAGCAGAGTGCCGCAAGCAGGGTTCCGTCCTGGGCCCGGTCCTGTTCAACATCTTCATTCATGACTTAGATGAAGGGCTCGAAGGCATGATCATCAAGTTTGCAAACACCAAATTGGGAGGGATAGCCAATACTCCAGAGGACAGGAGCAGGATTCAAAACGATCTTGACAGATGAGAGAGGTGATGGGCCAAAACTAACACAATGAAGTTCAATGGGAACAAATGCAAGATACTCCATTTACGAAATGCAAAGATACAGAATGGGGGACGATGAGGCCTGGCTGGAGAGCAGTACGTGTGAAAAAAAATTTGGAGTCCTTGTGGACAGCAAGTTAAACATGAGCCAACAATGTGATGTGGCGGCAAAAAAAGCCAATGGGATCTTGGCCTGCATCAAGAGGAGCCGAGTGTCTGGATGCAGGGAAGTAATGCTACCCCTCTATTCTGCCTTGGTTAGACCACACCTGGAATACTGTGTCCAGTTTTGGGCACTGCAGTTGAAGGGAGATGTTGACAAGCTGGAATGTGTCCAGAGGAGGGCGACTAAAATGATCAAGGGTCTGGAGAACAAGCCCTATGAGGAGCGGCTTAAGGAGCTGGGCATGTTTAGCCTGAAGAAGAGAAGGCTGAGAGGAGATATGATAGCCATGTATAAATATGTGAGAGGAAGCCACAGGGAGGAGGGAGCAAGCTTGTTTTCTGCTTCCCTGGAGACTAGGACACAGACCAATGGCTTCAAGAGAGGAGATTTCATCTGAACATGAGGAGGAACTTCCTGACTGTGAGAGCTGTTCATCAGTGGAACTCTCTGCCCCGGAGTGTGGTGGAGGCTCCTTCTTTGGAAGCTTTTAAACAGAGGCTGGATGGCCATCTGTCAGGGGTGATTTGAATGCAATATTCCTGCTTCTTGGCAGAATGGGGTTGGACTGGATGGCCCATGAGGTCTCTTCCAACTCTTTGATTCTATGATTCTAAGTGCCTGGTGTGTCTTTATGCATGTTTGGGAATGTCTGTGTACATACATGTTTACTCCTCCAGTGGCTTCCCAGCATTGCTGGCTTTCCCTTCCTTGCATTGTAAAAGGAGCGTGAGAACCTAGCCTTGAAGAGAGGCATTCTTGCTAAGCATATTGTGAGCACTGGCCTCTGGAGAGTGAGAGATTAGCAAGGAAACGTAACTGGTGTAGGAGCTTCTCTGGAAACAGCACAGGAGAGCTCGCCTTCCCGAGGCAAGTCTTAGACAGAGTTCATGGTCAGTGCTTCCGAGAAACAAATTAAACCGTTTCTGGATCACAAACTTTCATTTTCTAAAGACTGTGGGGAGAACGTCTCGGAGTTGCTTGCATTAGTCCAGACGAGCAGTGCAAAGTGGCCATTGTTAGAAGAATGCATTAAGCCACAATGTAGGAAGTCATTCACAGTGTATACAAGTAGAAGGAAAAGAGGTTAAAATCACAAATATTGTTGTCGCGGTTGCAGAAATAATGGGACCATGACCCATCACGTAATAGAAATTGTAGTTTGACCCTTTGCACCGGTAAGACTGGTTAAATATTGTAAGTGGCATTTGGATATATAAAAAATGCTTTTCAAAATAAAGTATAAATTATAGAGCACTTAATAAACAATTGGGGCCAATGGGCTATTTTTTTTATATATATTTGTGTACCAGTATCATTTATGTGTATCTCTGGATGGCACTTTGGAAGAGAAAAGGGCAACATTCCACAGGTGGGGGGCCACCACTGAGAAGGCCCTGCTTCTCTTCCCCACCAGCCTCACTTGTGATAGTGGTGGGGTCGAGAGCAGGGCCTCCCCAGATGATCTCAGATTCTGGGGTGGGATGTAGAGGGAGATATGTTCAGACAGATACGCTGGACCGGAACCGTAAAGGGTTTTGTAGGTCAAAACCAGCACCTTGAATTGTGCTCGGAACTGAATCGGCAGCCAGTGGAGCTGACAAAAAGGGGGTGGTGTGTTCCCTGTATGTCGCTCCGGTAAGCAATCTGGCTGCCGCTCGTTGGACCAGTTGAAGTTTCCGAACAGTCTTCAAGGGCAACCCCACGTAGAGTGCGTTGCAGTAGTCTATATGGGATGTAACAAGAGCGTGGACCACTGTGGCCAGATCAGACTTCCCGAGGTATGGGCGCAACTGGTGCACAAGTTTCAATTGTGCAAAAGCTCTCCCGACCACCGCTGAGACCTGGGGTTCCAGGCTCAACGATGAGTCCAGGATCACTCCCAAGCTGCGAACCTGAGTCTTCAGGGGGAGTGTAACCCCATCCAACACCGGCTTTATCCAAAACGGAAAAAAAGAATATTCTTATCCATTAAGGACACAAAATAATATGATTCATCAGGAATTCAATCCTTGATCTTGTCCTGATGGAAGTCTTAACCATGGATAGGGACAATTGGAAGAGAAAAAGAATGGATTGGTACGGGAAAGAAGAAAGGATGAGAAGAATGGGAGAGATTGGGTATACAATCCTATGCTGGATTTTACAACTGAGACATTGAATAAAGTAAATAAAGAGCATCACTCAAAAACAGGGGGAAAGTAATGGATATGATGAACATGGATTTACTAACACAAAAAATAGCACAGAATAACCCACAACCACAAAGAACAGACTGGGGAAAGCTCAAGGAATTCTTAAACAGAGAAAAGATAGATATATGTAAAAATGACGTAAAAGAAAGGTAAATCTAAAATCAAAGGGAAGAAAGAGGGGAAGAAGAAGAGGGAAAGAAGAAGGAAGGGAGGAGGAGAGAAAAGAAAAAAGAAGAAGAAAACCGACATGAGAAGAACAAAATAGTTAAACGAAAGAAGTTTCTCAGCCAGAAGAGACCTGGGAATTCAACTATATCTTTTTGGCTTTTTTCTTTCTTCCTTTTTCTTTTTCTTTCTTTTTTAAAACTCCCTTTATTTTCCCCACTTTCCTTAGTGATATTGTTCATCCACTTTTTATGTAAACAAATATCTTAATTTTTTTTTCTGGAATTTTTAAAATTATCAATAAAAAATATTTTTAAAAAACCCAGGGGAATGCGAGAGAGGAAACAATCAGGGCCAGCTAACACCTCCCAACAAAGGATCCCCCAGACAGGAAGCAGCCAGGCTTTGATGCTACAAGGCTATTAAATGCTAAAAAGGTGGCCAATTGCAACATTCACACTTGCCTCAAGCAGACAATTCTTTCTCCTACACTGGACATCATTCCACAGATTACCTGGGAAGGTCAAGAGTTTGGACATTGTTTCCATTCTAAATATCTCGGTATCACCTTAGATTGAACACTAACATATAGGAAACACTGCATGAACACCAAGCACAAAGTAAGCTGCACGCAGTAACATCCTGTGGAAACTTACTGGCAGCACATGGGGTGCACACCCAAAAATAATAAGAACGTCAGCCCTGGCCTTGTCTTACTCCGCTGCTGAGTATGCCTGCCCTGTTTGGCACAAGTCTGTCCACATGATGCAAGTGAATATAGCACTGAATGAAACATGCAGAATAGACCTCACAACCTCTGAGGATGCCTGCCATAGATGTGGGCAAAATGTCAGGAGGGAATGCTTCTGGAATATGGCCATACAGCCTGGAAAACTCATAACAACCCTTAGACACCAAGCTTTGAGTTGGGACATAATATAGACATGTCTGTGGAATATTTCGTGCAGTTCAAGAAGACTTATTATCCTGAATCTTTGAAAGGAAAGTCATGCTGCTTGTGCAGAAACACCCTCGCTGTGTCTAAAGCCTCTTGCTTCACAAGGTTTATACAACTCCGCATCGCCACTTTAGTCCAAACAGCCAAATATTGCATTATAATATACAACATCCAATCACATAGGCGTATGCGGGTAGTAAAACCCAGGCTTCATAAACTGTCTCATGCGAGGCACTTCGGCTGCATGTTAATCTCATCTCTCCACTTTCCGCTATCATTAAATCTGACAGACCAAATTTTATTCCCTTTTGCTGGGGTGTTAGGATGACTGCCCGCTAAATATGAACCTTAAGTGAAGATGACTTCACCTTGGTACTGTACTTCTTTGCTTCAATTAGCTTTAGCACTTCACCCTGCTTCAATTAACTTCATGGTGCCTGGCCTCACATCACATCCAGAAGGTGGAAAACCTATCTAAAGGGTGGCAGGTGCACCATCGGACACAAATGCATTTTGGGGAAACGTCTTGATGAGTGGAGTACTCCATCAAATGATGATTATTAGGATATACACTGTATAAGTACCTCATTTTAAATTGCACATAAAATACACACTCCTCCATTAAATTTTTCCTTTCCATCATGTAGTCAGGGTTGCCTCTGATGGAGAGGAAGGTTATGTGAGGAATCCTACAACTCTCTGGCATAAAAATAAGGACCATATTAAATGGAGAGAAGGTTTTAATGCAATAAACTAGCTGTACCTGCCACACGTTGCTGTGGCCAACCTTCCCTCCTTCTTTCTCACCTTCTTTCTTTCTCTCCTTCCTACTTTCTCTACCTCTTTCTTTCCTTCCCTTTTGTCTTTCCTTCTCTCCTTCCTTTCTTCCTCCCTTCTTTCCTTCCTTCCTTCCTTCCCCATTTGTCTTTCCTTCTCTCCTTCCTTCCTTCCTTCCTTCCTTTCCTTTTCTTCTTCCTTCCTTCTTCCTTCCTTTCCTTTCCTTTCCTTCCTTCTATCTTTCCTTCTTCCTTCCTTCCTTCCTTCCTTCCTTCTTCCTTCCTTCTGTCCGTCCTTCATTCTTCCTTCCTTTCTTCCTTCTGTCCATCCTTCCTTCCTTCCTTCCTTCCCTCCTTCCTTCTTCCTTCTGTCTTCCTTGCTCTTTTGTGACGCTTTCCCTTCTCAGTCCTTCCGTCCTAATCCATCTATTCGTTTCCTCCTTCCTTGCAGCCTTGTTGACCTTTCTCCTATCTTTCAGAATCCTCCTGCCTCCGATGATTCCTTACGACTATCTCTTATCCTCGTTTTATCCTGTCCTTTCCCTTTACAGTGTCCTTGTTCCTCCTTTGCGCCCACTTTTGTTCTTTCCTTCTTTCCCTCCTCCTTTTTTTCCTTTCCTTCCTCCTTCTTTCCTTTCCGTCCTTCCTTCTCTTCACTTCTTTCCTCCTCCTTTTCTTTTCCTTCTTCCTTTCTCTCCTTCCTTCCTGCCTTCCTTCTATCCTTCCCTTCTTTCTTTCCTCTTCCTTTTTCTTCCTTCGTCTCCTTCCTCCTTCCTTCCTTCCTTCCTTCCTTCCTCCTTCCTTCTTCCCTTTTCTCCCTCTCTTTCTTTCCTGTCTTTTCTTCTTTCTCTTCTTCCTTCCTTCTCTACCTCTTCCTTTATTTCCTTTCTTCTCTCCTTCCCTCTCTCTTTCTCTCCCTCCTTCTCTTCATCCTTTCCTATGTCTCTTTCCTTCCTTCATTCTTTCTCTCTTTCCTCAGTGGTGCCCGAGAAAACTGCTGTGGCAGTTGTGTATGTGTGTGTGGCCATACACGTGTGCATTTGTGTGCATGCACTGTGTCATTTTCTACATGTTTTTGGATTTTTAAGTTATTTACACTTTTTGATGATTTTTTGAGTGATGGTCACTCCTTGGGTTAGTAGGTGTCTTGTGGCCAAATTTGGTGTCATTTCGTCCAGTGGTTTATGCATCCCATAAATGAAAATTATATTTATATATATATAGATTGCATGTTTGGTGAAGAAGAATGGATCGGATTACTTAATGATTATACTAGGGTCAGGCTCGTAGCCAGGATTTCGTTTCGGGGGGGGGGGGGGGGGAATTTTTTTGAGGGGGGGGTTTCGGGGGGGCTGAGTTTTCGGGGAGGGGGCTGAGTCTGAGTGAAAGAGGGTCTACCCTAGCAAACCTTTTGTATCATTACCCCAATGCCCCATGCATATGGGATATATTGAGTATGGTGATCAGATCATGATATGAATAAACATAACAGTTTAAATAATGCACCAGTAAGGCCTTTTCGCGAACCACCATGAGAATTTTTTTGGGGGGGGGCTGAAGCCCCCCGGGCCCCCCCCCCCCCCCCCGGCTACATGCCTGACTAGGGTAAAGGTAAAGATTTTCCTCTGACCGTAAGTCCAGTCGTGTCCAACTCTGGGACTCTGGTACTCATCTCCATTTGGGTTCATAGATGCACCCAAAGACTTCCAAAGGAAGAAAACTGAGTGGAAAAAAATGAAGTTATACCTGGGAATATTAGCTTATTCACTAGGAAACAATATATGGTGCAAGAGATGAGGAATCCCCACAATGTTTTCCTCTCTTACCCTTTATCAGGAGACCCTTCCACATAGCTGAATAAAATCTCACATTATCTGTTTTGAACTGGAATATATGGCTGTGTGGACTCAGTTAACCCAGTTCGAAGCAGATATTGTGGGGTTTTCTGTCTTGATATTCTGAATTATATGGCTGTGTGGAAGGGCCTGGGATTTCTCCACAACTGTTTCAGCAAATACAGATACAGACTTCCATCCACATTTCCCAGTATAAGGAATGTGATTGGCTGACGCAATGTCAAAGCTGAATAAATGCTACCACTCCCATGGAAATAAAGGCTCGTTGTTTTATATTTCAAATCCTCAAAGATTTGTTTTTCCAACCGCAGTGTAGGAAGGAATCTTTGCATTCTTGTTATGGATGCCTTTTAATAAAGTTCACATGCCTTTTAAGTACATCCCGGCTTGCAGGACCAGGTTAAAAAACAGCATTATTAAACCATAATACTACTTAATCCTCAGTTCACTGGGTTTCTCTCATCTAAAGAGTGCATATATTTAGGAATGAAATGAATATTCAAACATATTTTCAAATGGTGAAAAACATGCTCCCCATGCTGTATTCTGCCTTGGTTTAGACCACCCCTAGAATACTGTGTCCAGTTCTGTGCATCACAATTGAAGAGAGATGTTGACAAGCTGGAATGTGTCCAGAGGAGGGAGACTAAAGTGATCAAGGGTCTGGAGAACAAGCCCTATGAGGAGCGGCTTAAGGAGCTGGGCATGTTTAGCCCAAAGAAGAGAAGGCTGAGAGGAGACATGATGAGGGCTATGTATAAATATGTGAGAGGGAGTCACAGGGAGGAGGGAGTGAACTTATTTTTTTCTGCCCTGGAGACTAGGATGCAAGGGAGCAATGGCTTCAAACTACAAGAAAGGAGATTCTACCTGAACATTTGGAAGAACTTCCTGACTGTGAGAGCTGTTCAGCAGTGATTTTCAGTACTGAAAAATGTTATTATTATTTTTATTATTATTAAACTTTATTTGTACCCCGCTAGCATCTCCCGAAGGACTCGATGCGGCTTACAAAGGCCAGGGCCTCAATACACTTAAAGCAAATTAAAAACAATTAAAGCAGTATTAAAAGCAGTATTAAAATGTTGATGCAAAAAACACCGAACTGTTGAGAATCTTCATAGTTCAGGACTTATGCTGTTTTTTTCCAATAAATTCCTTGCTACAGCTTTGAAATCAAGTTCCCAAAGACTTTGTAACTTTTTAGATTTCTATGCAAATGTTCAATGTGTTGCGGAAGGCTTTCATGGCCGGAATCACTGAGTTGCTGTGAGTTTTCGAGGCAGTCTGGCCATGTTCCAGAAGCATTATCTCCTGACGTTTTGCCCACATTTATGGCAGGCATCCTCCGAAGTTGTGAGGTTGGAAACTAGGTAAGTGGGGTTTATATATCTATGGAATGATGTCCAGGGTGAGAGAAATAACTCTAGTCCGCTAGAGGCAAGTGTGAATGTTGCAACTGACCACCTTGCATAGCCTGGCAGCTTCAAGGCAAATGTTGTCTATTTTCAAAATATAAAAAAGGACAATTTATTGTCGAAGGCTTTAATGGCCGGAATCACTGGGTTGTTGTAGGTTTTTTTGGGCCATGTGGCCATATTCTTGAGGCATTCTCTCCTGACATTTCACCTGCATCTATGGCAAGCATCCTCAGAGGATGTGAGGTCCTCACAGCCTCAGAGGATGCTTCCCATAGATGCAGGCGAAACGTCAGGAGAGAATGCCTCTAGAGCATGGCCACATAGCCTGAAAAAACCTAGAACAACCTATAAAAAGGACAGCTTCCCATTGAGTACAGGTTAGGATTAGGAACACATCCAAAGATAAATCATATTTACTCCCAGCACTTAATCCAATATTTAACAATACCATATGTCAGTTCTTGGGACCAGGATCTCTCATGGAAGTAGAGAATTCCAGATAAGGCCATAATTCAAACTAGGCACTTTGAAAACAAGGGCTTCTTTCTTTTTATGCATTATGCAGACTTTTGAAAACAGCTTTTTAAAAGAAAAAGTATTTTAAATAGGCTGCTGTACTGTATTTCATTACACTTGTTTGAACCCTTTTTAATTGCACATTTTACATTGTTTTGATGTTCTTTCCATTTTAAAGTTGACATTTGATACATTTTAATTATTTTGCATTTGGGCTGCTGTGAGTTTTCGAGGATGTCTGGCCATGTTCCAGAAGCATTCTCTCCTGACATTTCTCCCAAATCTATGGCAGGCATCCTCAGAGGTTGTGAGATCTGTTGGAAACCGGGCAAGTGGAATTATGTCCAGAGTGGGAGAGAAAACCCTTGTCTGTTTGAGGCAAGGGTGAATGTTGCAATGGGCCAACTTAATTATCATTAACTGGCCTTGCAGCTTCAAAACCTGGTTGCTTCCTGCCTGAGGGAATCTTTTGTTGAGAGGTGTAAGTTGGGCCTGATTGTTTCCTGTCTGGATTTCCCCTGTTTTCTGAGCGTTGCTCTTTATTTACTGTACTGAGTTTGGAGTTTTTGAATGCTGGTAGCCAGATTTTGTTCATTTCCATGGTTTCCTCCTTTCTGTTGAAATTGTCCACATACTTGTTGATTTCAATGGCTTCTCTGTGTAGCCTGACATGATGTCCAACATTTCTGTGTTCTCAAATCATATGCTGTGTCCAGGTTGGTTCCTCAGGTGCTCAGCTATGGCTGACTTCTCTGGTTGAAGTACTCTGCAGTGCCTTTCATGTTCCTTCATTCGTGTTTGGGCAATGCTGCTGCGTTTGGTGGTCCCTATGGAGACTTGTCCATAGATGCATGGTATATGGTAGACTACTGCAGAAGTGAGAGGATGCCTTTTGTCCTTTGCCAAATGGAGCATTTGTTGGATTTTCTTAGTGGGTCTGTATTTTGCATTTATTTTAATTTGTAAGCTACCCTATGCTAGAGTTTCGGTCAAAAGGCAACTCCTGGAACTATTCCATCAATGTTGCCTCCAAAAAAATCCTGTAAATCTCTTGGGAAGACAGGTGGAAAAATGTCAGCGTGCTGGAAGAAGCAAAGACCACCAGCATTGAAGCGATGGTCCTCTGCCATCAACTCGGCTGGATTGGCCATGTTGTCTGAATGCCCCACCACCGTCTCCCAAAGCAGTTGCTCTACTCCGAACTCAAGAACGGAAAAAAGGAATGTTGGTGGACAGGAAAAGAGATTTAAAGATGGGCTCAAAGCCAACCTTAAAAACTCTGGCATAGACACTGAGAACTGGGAAGCCTTGGCCCTTGAGTGCTCTGACTGGAGGTCAGCTGTGACCAGCAGTGCTGCAGAATTCGAAGAGGCATGAATGGAGGGTGAAAAAGAGAAGCGTGCCAAGAAAAAGGCACATCAAGCCAATCTTGACTGGGACCGCCTTCCAAATGGAAAGTGATGTCCACACTGTGGGAGAAGATGTGGATCAAGAATAGAGCTCTACAGCCACCTATGGACCCACCGCCAAGACACCACATCCAGAAGACAGTCATCCTCAAGCTACAAGGGATCTCCTAAGTAAGTTAAAAAGCAGGATATATATATTATACAAGGGTTGGATGAAAAGTAATGCCTCCACCTTCGTAACTCCTCAACAGATGGCAGTACTGGTATGCAGCAGGTACTGGCTTGTTCAGTAGATTCTCCTCTACAGTTCCATTTTGGCAGGGTGCCTTAGCATTGAATGGTTCCATTGTTAAAGTGCGAAGTATGGAACCCTGTGCAGACAGTCGGTCAATGAGACTTAAGCAACGTGCAGTCATTGGATTCTTGACAGCAGAAGATGTCACCTCAACATCTTTAAACTTACTTGCCCAATGATGCACAGTACTCACATCAACAGAATCACCACATTCAGCTTGCATTCTCGTCCTGAATCAATCTGTCAACCTTTTACTTGTGAAAATTGGTGGTTGCTGTCACAGGACGTCCAACTCTTTTTTTGTCACGCAAGTCATATGTTTCCACTTCAGCATCTTTAAACTTACTTGCCCAACGATGCACAGTACTCACATCAACAGAATCACCACATTCAACTTGCATTCTCTGATGAATCTCCTTTGGGGAGACACCTTCTGCTGTGAAGAATTCAATGACGGCACGTTGCTTAAGTCTCATCTGGGCAGGGCTCCATACTTCACCCTTTAACAACACAACCATTAAATGCTAAGGCTTCCCATCAAAATGGAACTGTAGAGGAGAGTCTACCGAACAAGCCAGTACCTATCGCATACCAGTACTACCATCTGTTAAGAAGTTACAAAGGTGGAGGCATTACTTTTCATTCAACCCTCATAGTTATCAGTGATGACGATGATAATGACGATGATGGTGAATTTATGATGATGTAAGGGCTTTGAATGCATCATACAGTATTTATACTGATTCTTCCAAGCTTTACAAAGTACTGCTATGCCATCTCATTTCAGGGGCCTGGTCTCTCGGAAATTATTCTCCCAGAGCAACAATCCTGGGAAATGGTACCAAGCCGTTAATGCTTGGAGTCTGGCCCTGGCAACAGACTATGTGCCTGTCATCTCAGGAGCAACCTAGTAAAGTACAGAGAGGCTCATCACCAGAAGGTTGACCACCAGGTGACAAATTGGCCACTGCAACTAGGAACAAAGCACTCGCAGCAATGTGAAATAATTGGCAGAAAGGGGACTACTCACACACATGAAATGGGTTTTGGAAGTATGCGGAGTAAACAGCATCAGCTGGACAAATTTATGGAAATTTTCCTCCAAAGCAAACACCAGCTACAGAAGAGGAATTTTCTTTAGCACAGAGTCAGAAAGTTAAATTGACTCTCCGTCCTTGCGATAGTCTTGATAGTTATTGCCCTCCGTTGATTTCCTTTGCATTGCCCTCCCGCCTGCATACATTTGATGCAAAGTCGTATTTTATGTCTCACTTAGTTTCTTCCAACCAAACGCACTGTGTGAGTGACTTGTGGGGCAGCTACTTTAGCTTTCTGTATCTTTCCATTGAGACTTCATTACGGAGCAAAAGATATGAAATCTTAAGTTCTACAGAACTCATTACCTTTCATAAGAAATGTAGCACCCTGGAAGAAGAAGAAGAAGCAAACGAGAGATATCACTTACTCTCCACATCTCTTTTTGGTCTCGCATCCAGGTGGCTGTGTCTGCTTCGGAAATATGAAAATGATTTTCTGTAGTTGATTCTAAAGGCTGATGAGATGATTCATGGCGAGAGAAGCAGTTCGGGAAGTACCACTATCAGAGGTGACTTGGATTTCTCTGGTAATTAGCTCTTAGAGCAAGCTACCCAGTGTTCAGATCACAGGTATCCAAGCTGTTGGAACAGCTCAGATCTTGTGGTTTTCACTTGAGTGCCGAGGGTGGCGAAGCAACTCTATAGCAGCTGAAGGCTTAGCCTGAGCTGAAATGAGACTGTATGGGAATCACAAAGCTGCAGCCCAAAATGGCATCTCTGTGATGCATTCTTCCTCTCTGTGGGATATTATCTATGAGTTGCATGACAATGACGATCCCTAACCTTTTATGCAAAAACGAATGAAGTGAAGCAAGAGAATGCAGCATTCATGGCCAAATTCATTCATGTGACACTTGAGCCTGTTCCAGATTTGGCCAAGAGCAAAACCTTACGTGGATCAGTCCAGAGGCTTATCTAGTCCCAGGCGGTCTCCCATCCAAGTACTAACCAGGCCCGACCCTGATTAGCTTCTAAGATCAGGCGAGATTGGGCATGTTCAGGGTGGTATGGCCATAGTCAATGATCTGTCTTACCACAGTTGCCAACCATTGCCTCTGAGCAAACACCAAGTAGGAAACAAATATTTATTTATTACTAGCCGTCCCCTGCCACGCGTTGCTGTGGCCCAGTCTATGTATATGTGTTATGTGTGTGTATATATATATATATGTATGTCACACACCAAGGCTGGAAGCACACCATTAAACCCACGGACACTCCAAAGTTCTTTAGCAAAGAACAGTTTATTGAATAAATGCAAGCAATATTAAAAAGGGTGAAAAAGGTAAGTAGAAGATTAAGCAGGAAAGTCTAAAAACAATCCAAACAGGCAGGTAGGCAAATATAATCCATAAAAGAAAACAGAGACAATTCTCAAATCCACAGCAAAATTTTAAAGCATAGTCTTTAAAACCCACAGAGGAAAATGTCTAAAGTCTCTTGTAAAGCCAAAGAACTAGACTGCACAGATCCAAAATCCACAGCAGAATTACACAGGAAAACTTTCACCAACAGCAACTTGAACATGAGTCTTGAGCAGAGATTTCCATGAATCTTGACATGACATACATCCAAGACTTGACCAGTGACCGACGTTGCGCTCACTGAAGGCAATGCTGTAAAAGCCCTATATTTATTCGAAAAGACCTACACAAAATGCATTCCGATTCCCTTGAGAACTCTCCTGCAAATTCCTCTTTTCCCTTATCCTGACAGTCCTTCAGACTCCCTCTTGCAGGTGGCGATCTTGACAAATTTGACCCCTTCTATCAAAGGTTGATTCCTCCCGGTTGCTCGTTAGCACATTGCTTTCACTTTCCTTATCTATTAACACAAGCTGGTTCCCATTGGACTGTCTGGAAACCATTCTATCTTGAGAACTAACAATCCCAGAATCTTCTAACTCTCCTTGCACTGCAGTTTGTTCTGTGCCCTCTCCTTCATGCACAGACCCCTGAGAATCTATATTAAAATCCAACATGGAAAACTCTGAAGGGTCCTGCTCTGAAGGAGATTGAACATAACCATCATCCTCTTCTTGAGACAGTGTGACAACCCCAGTCGGCAGAGCTCCTGCAATGTATATGTGTGTGAATATATTTGTGTACATGTATATATCCTTGACCCAAAACATATGTGGTTTTGTGCATGCATTGTATTTTATTTTTTTATTATTATTATTTGGCTTTTAAAGTCTCTTCCACTGTGTTTTTATGAGTGATGGTCACTCATTGGCCTGATAGGTGTATTGCGTCCAAATTCAGTGTCAATTTGCCCAGTGGTTTTTGAGTTATGTTCATCCCACAAATGAACATTACATTCTTATTTATATAGACTAGCTGTAGCTGCCACGCGTTGCTGTGGCCAAGCTTCCCTTCCTCTTTCCCTCCTCCTTTCTTTCTCTCCTTCTTTCCCTCCCTCTTTCTTCTTCCCTTTTTTCTTCCTTTCTCTCCTTCCTTCCTTCTCTCTTCTTCCCTTCTTTCCCCCACGTTTTCTTTCCCCTCCTCTTTCTCCCCTTTCTTCCTTCTCCAACTATTCCTGGACTGCAACTCCTTGCAATCCTCCTGATCTATCCATCTACCTACCTATCTATCTCTATCTAATCTATCTATCTGGATGATTGCTGGGAATTGCAGTCTAGAAATAGGAAATTGGAAATATGCAAAGATTTGGATGCTCTCAAAGACATCCAAGGAGAAGAAAGCTTGCTGCTTGGAAGCAGTGCGCTTGGATCATCTTCCTCTCCTCAAGGGCCTGGTCTAGGGGATGCTGGGAGCTGTAGTCCGGAAGAGAGTGTGGATATGCTATTGTGTGTTTTGTTTTCCAGGGGGAGTTGTTTTTGCACATGCGCTGCGTCTTTTTGCTTTTTTGGCTTTTTAAGTCCCTTCCGATGTGTTTTTCAGTTTTTTTTATGAGTGATGGTCACTTGTTGGCTTGATAGGTGTATTTTGTCCAAATTTGGGGTCAATTCGATATGTTAATACCATCGCATTCAAGACCTGAAACTGCATCCAGGATTTCTCAAGTATGCGTAGCAACCGATTACTTGGGCGTAGAAACATGTTAAAATGTCTGAGACTCCAGGAGGAGAACAGGCTGTGTTTATGCCTCCCAACAACTGTTACTGAGTCACAACACTTAAAATAAAAACAACATCATGAGAAAAAGCAGTTGCATGATCATGCTGCAAAGATGCTTTCTGAATTCTATGTGTAAATATATATAATATGGCAGGCGGCACAGGAAGAAAGTAAGCGTTTGGTACATACCTTGACTCTCTTTTGGGTGAAGGATATTTGGAAAGGAAGAACCACTTGGCCATTCTTAATGACAGGGCAGATATATGTTTATGTATATATAATTGTGCCGTTGCGCCTGGGGGCTATAACTCTTAGTGAAAGAGGCATGGACGTGACATATTTCCCCCAGGGGATTGCTTCTTGCCCTCCTTTAGGAAAACTGGAACTCCCAAGGACCAAAACACTGTAGATAACTCAAAATAGGTTTTATTGTTCACAAAGAGTTATCCCTTTAAGGAAATAAGCTGGAAGTTTCAAAGGGGTGAAGGAAAATGTACATTATAGTCTCTGATTGTCTTGGGTCCAAGGAGTATTGCAGCCGAGAAGCTTTACAGGTCCCTCTTTCTTAATGGCTGTGAATGCCGGAGCAATCCACAACCCCAGTCCAAATGGCCTATGTTTGAAGACACAAAGTCTTCCTCTGGTGCCAAAGAACTGATTTGAAGGCGCTTGAGACTTCTCAACGTCATCCAGGTTGATCTGAACATGAAGCATAAGTCTCAAGGTTAAGAACCTCAGAATTGGTGCTGAGAGGTAACTTAATCAAGGGCTTTTAGAGCCAAGTTTCTCTCACACATCCATCTGATAGAAATTTTGATGGTGGAATGAAAAAGGAAACACAATCCTGCTCCAGGAAGAGGTGGAGCCAAACAATTGAGCTGAGGAAGCAATATAACTGGTGCAAACAACATTGATTGACAGCTATAAATAACCAATCAATCCAACTATACATTTACAGGGTAAAAAGGCAAAATCAGGCATGATACAATTCAAACCTTGCAACTTACAGTTCTACATATAGGTGGCACCACTCGCGCCGTCACAATAATCCCACTATAGACAGAATCAGAGCCAGTGTGGTGTAGTGGTTTGAGCACTCGTGAATCAAGGACTGGATCCTTACTTGGCATGGAAACCCAACAGGTGACCTTGGACAAATCACACTCAAAAGTCCCTTCTACATTACTATATAAATTTTATTTGTTTGTTTGTTTACTACATTTATACCCTGCCCTTCTCACCCTGAAGGGGACTCAGAGCATCTTACCAATTCCAGAGTACCTGCTTTGAACTGTGTTTTATTAGTCTATACTATCATATAATCCAAATCAGATAATCTGGCTATGACAGTGAGGAAGACAAATTCCCTCTGAAAAGAAATTGCCAAGAAAACTCTATTATAGACTTGCTCTACAGTCACCACAAGTCAGAAAAAAATTGAAAGCATACAACAATAATAGACAAACAGCTGAATATAAATCCGGTTTTGAATTCTTACGACATCAGTCTACATAGACAAATGTGTCATTTCTCCTATTTCTTAATCTAATATTTTATCTCCCCATCTTATGAAAGACTTCTCATCAAATAACTCAACTAATAAAAGTCTCATTCCTCTTTACTCCAAGCATCCGCATTGGTTATTGTTATTATGGGGATCACAACCAGAAACAGTGAAGACATCTGCCCTTGTGCATTTGGCCCGCCCACCGTGTTTTATTTTTCGTTATGTTATTTTGTACTGTTTATTTTACTTGATTAGTTTATTTATTTTATTGTGATGTTATTTTGTTGTTTATATTTTATGTTGCTGTAATGTATCGCTGGGCTTGGCCTCATGTAAGCCGTTCTGAGTCCCCTTTGGGGAGATGATGGCGGGGTATAAACAATTATGATGATGATGATGATTATTATTATTATTGCACTTTGCTACTCTACTACTGAGTATGCATGCAGAGGCCACCCTAGGTAATTTCATGGTAAGCAAACAGTATTTTGCCCCCCCCCCCCAACCAATCACTGATATATATTTTCTGTTCGTCGTGGGAGTTCTGTGTGCCATATTTGGTTCAATTCCATCATTGGTGGAGTTCAGAATGCTCTTTGATTGTAGGTGAACTATACATCCCAGTAACTACAACTCGCATATGTCAAGGTCTATTTTCCCCCAAGAGCGCCTCAAGAGCGCCCCTGGGTAAAATCAACTATACTGCAAATGCTTACTTTGCGTAATGGGTTGAGCCACCCCTGTATGCATGCCCAGTGTGAAAGACATCTCACCACGCTAAAACAGTGGATGTGGCTCTTAATGAGACATACAACATTATCACAGGATGTCTACATCCAACACCACAGGAGAAATACTGTGGTGGTATTGCACTACCTGACATCCACTGAGAAGTAGAAGCCTGTAGAAAGGACCAAGGTAGTGACATCTCCACCTCATCCTCTGTTTGGATATCAACCAGCATGCCAATGCCTTAAATCAAGAAATAGTTTTTTAAAATATCTATAGAGATGCTCGCAGGAACACCTCAGCAAGCAAGAGTCCAAAAGTGGCAGGAAAAAACCCAGAACGTCAATTAGTGGCTGAGACTGGAAGAGAAACTCCCTCCTGGGCACACAGAAGAGTGGGCGACATGAAAGGTGCTCTGGCACCACAAGATACAGAGCCAATCTTAAGAAATTGGGCTATAAAGTGGAGTCCACGACATGTGAGTGTGGAGAAGAACAAACCAAAGGCCACCTACTACAATCCAGCTGAGCCCTGCCACATGCACAATGGAGGATCTTCTTACAGCAACACCAGAGGCATTCCAAGTGGCCAGCTTCCGGTCAAAGGAAATTTAATATCACGCCTAGTTCTTAATTTTGCTTGTGGTTTTTCTATATATTAGAACTGTATTCCCAATTTGCTTCTGGAGCCCCCGGTGGCGCAGTGGGTTAAACCCCTGTGCCGCAGGACTGAAGACCAACAGGTTGCAGGTTCGAATCCGGGGAGAGGCGGATGAGCTCCCTCTATCAGCTCCAGCTCCTCATGAGGGGACATGAGAGAAGCCTCCCACAAGGATGATAAAAACATCAAATCATCCAGGCGTCCCCTGGGCAACGTCCTTGCAGACGGCCAATTCTCTCATAGCAGGAGTCACTCCTGACACGACAAAAAAAAATTGCTTCTTACATGACAAATAAATAAATACTGTTATTAGAAAGGAGAGTGAAACTTCTAGATTGGCCAGAACTAGTACAAATACTGGGTATTGGTTTTCTCCCTTGCCTGCTTAGTGGAAAAGTAGGTTTGCAAAATGATGGCCTAGCTAGACCCTTGGTCTGATTCGTTCTGCTAGTTTCTCTGCTCTCCTTTTGATATCATTTGAACAGCACTCAAGAAAACGTTACACCCATTGATCGCCCTCTCTCTCCTCATCTCCTTTCTCCTACGTAAGCTATTCTGCAGCCCATCAAACCGCTCGACCTAAATGTACATTTTCATCTAAAGCATGAAATGAAAATGACATTATGAAGGATTTCAGGTGTCTGCCTTGTAATCAGTGCCTGCCTTTCTAGTCCATGTAAATTTGAGGGTGTCTTTGAGAGCCATTGTGGAGTTCACTGACTTTTTCATTAAGTGCAAGGAACCTCGGCATGTTCACCTTCCTTGAATTCTCTTCGCATTGGGCCAGTGATTTCCCTTGTAAAGTCTTCCATTGTGGGTCCGTGCTTTATAAACATTAACATGTCTAACTTATAAGCTATCATGCTTTTAAAAACCGAAATGGCTACATGCGCTTTGAACCTTGAATTGTACCTGCATGGCTGCTGGGCTATGAAGGGCTTTGTTGCAAGTTAGTTAACTCTGGGAGGGTCAAGGTATTAGGGCTAGGCGCATGTAAAAATTTAGTTTCTTTTAGTTCACCCTGACCCTAAATCTCTTCAATCGAGTTCTGAGGTTGGCTTAAGGATCTATCAAAGTTTCAATAGGACATTCCAGCAGAGCTTTTGTACATTTCTAAGCTTTGTAATTGCTGGTCATGAAACTTTCCCAGATTTATAATTTTCTAGTTTACCGAATCACCTTGTCTCTCTCCTGAGGAATCTGTATCAGGACCAAGTAGCAACAGTAAGAACTGACCATGGAACAACAGACTGGTTCAAGATTGGGAAATGAGTACAGCAGGGTTGTCTACTCTCACCCAAACTATTCAACTTAGATGCAGAACACATCATGCGATGTGCAGGGTTTGAGGAATGCAAGGCTGGGGTGAAAATTGCTGGAAGAAACATTCACAACCTTAGATATGCGGATGATACCACTTTGATGGCCAAAAGTGAGGAGGAACTGAGGAGCCTTCTAACCAAGGTGAAAGAAGAAAGTTCAAAATCTGGGTTGCAGTTAAACATCAAAACAACCAAGATGATGGCAACTAGACTGATTTATAACTGGCAAATAGAGGGAGAAAATGTGGAGGCTGTGACAGACTTTGTATTTCTAGGTGCAAACATGAGTGCAGATGCAGACTGCAGCCAGGAAATCAGGAGACGCTTCATAGAATCATAGAATCAAAGAGTTGGAAGAAACCTCATGGGCCATCCAGTCCAACCCCCTGCCAAGAAGCAGGAATATTGCATTCAAATCACCCCTGACAGATGGCCATCCAGCCTCTGTTGGGAGGAGAGCAATGTCGAGTCTCGATAAAATAGTAAAGAGTAGAGACATCACACTGGCAACGAAGATTCGCATAGTCAAAGCCATGGTATTCCCCATAGTCACCTATGGATGTGAGAGCTGGACCATAGGGAAGGCTGAGTGAAGGAAGAGAGATGCTTTTGAACTGTGGTGTTGGAGGAAAGTGCTGAGAGTGCCTTGGACCGCAAGAAGATCAAACTAGTTGAGAGTCCAGGAAATAATGTCCGGCTGCTCACTGGAGGGAAGGAGATTAGAGGCAAAGATGAAGTACTTCGGACACATAATGAGAAGACAGGAAAGCTTAGAGATAAGAGTGATGCTGGGGAAAATGGAAGGAAAGGGAAGAGAGACTGACCAAGGGCAAGATGGATGGATGGTATAATTGAAGTGACTGGATTGACCATGAAGAAGCTGGGGGTGGCCACGGTCTTCAGGGATGGTCCAGAAGGTTTCCAAGAGTCCTTAGCGACTGAACGAATAAACAACAAAAAGTTTACAGGTCGGGAGCATCATAAACATTTGTCCACTGAAAATGCCCTTTATTGTGTTGTGTTGATATGCAATTTGATGCTCTCTTGGTGTGTGTGTGTGTTTTTCTTTCTTCTTTTGAAAGAAAATAATGTTGATTATAAATCACAGATTCTATGTAGTATATCATAGATTCATCCTAAAGGTGCAAGTAGAGTGATTATTGAAATTTATGAACATCTTGCGTCTCCTCCACGATGACATGATGGCAACATTCTTGGACAGCAATGGCTCCCAAAGTGACCCATTTAACGTGGAATCAGGTGTCAAACAGGGATGTGTTATTGCCCCAACCTTATTTTCCAACTTCATTATTGCTATGCTTCATCTTGTTGATGGGAAGCTTCCCACCGGAGTGGAAATCATCTATTGGACAGATGGCAAGCTCTTTAATCTCAGCAGACTGAAAGCCAAAACCAAGGTTACAACAACATCTGTTATAGAACTCCAGTATGCTGATGACAATGTCGTCTGTGCACATTCAGAAAAAGATCTACAAGCCACTCTAAACACCTTCGCAGAAGCATACGAGAAGCTCGGCCTGTCATTGAACATCGAGAAAACCAAAGTGCTCTTCCAGCAGTCAGCCAATCCCTCTGCAATGCCAGAAATACAGCTTAATGGTATAACATTAGAAAATGTTGACCATTTCCACTACCTTGGCAGCTACCTCTCCACAAAAGTCAACATTGACACTGAAATACAACACTGCCTGAGCTCTGCGAGTGCAGCTTTTTTTCCGAATGAAGCTGATATAAGGAGACCAAGGTGCTGGTTTATAAAGCTATTTCTCTCCCAACCCTGCTATATGCCTGCAAAACATGGACTGTCTACAGATGTCGCACTCAACTCATGGAATGATTCCATCAGTGTTGCCACCAAAAAATCCTGCAAATCTCTTGGGAAGACAGGCAGAAAAATGTCAGCATGCAAAAGAAGCAAAAACCACCAGCAATGAAGTGATGCTCCTTCGCTGGACTGGCCACATTGTCCGATTGCCCAATCACTGTCTCCTAAAGCAGTTACTATACTCTCAACTCAAGAATGGAAAATGTAATGTTGGTGGACAGTAAAAGAGATTTAAAGATGGGCTTAAAGCCAAGCTTAAAAACTGTGGCATAAACACTGAGAACTGGGAAGACTTTAACTGGAGGTCAGCTGTGACCAGCAGTGCTGCAGAATTTGAAAACACTCAAAAGAAGGCCAAAAGGGAGAAATGTGCCAAGAGGACGGTGCGTCAAACCAACTCTGACCAGGACTGCCTTGCACCTGGAAACCAATGTCCTCACCATGGAAGAATATATAGGTCAAGAAGAGGGCTCCAAAGTCACCTACATATCCATCGCCAAGACACTACACTTGGAAAACCTTCATACTCGGACAACAAGGGTTCACCTAAGTAAGTGTCTTCATGGCAATATTGTCTATTTCCTACATTTCTCTTTGCCAACCAATCTGACAAATGAAACCAAACACCACAGAAAATAATTAAAATCAGCTGCATCTTTATTGCGTTAGTACATCATTGAACCGGGATTTAAATTCAAGCAAAACTGGAAATGAAGCTAAGTGTGATTGAAAATAAATGAGTTAAAATGGCAGGCATTCATATTGGACCCTCGAATAATACCTACCCATGTTTTTATCCGCCTCCATACCAGAAATAGCCCGTAATCAGAAATATACAAATGCAGCAAATCAGAACATGAGTAAAACTTACAAAAGGCACTAATACAAATGGTGGGGGAGGATCTAACCCTACATCTTCCCTTTTAAGCGCTAGCTGTGCTTTTACTGTTAGCTCTAAATTGGCCTTTAGTAACACGAGTCGGACAAAACTGGCAGCTAATAGCAAATCCATAGGGCTGTGGGAGGTCTCTAGAGACCGTGTGGTTTAGTGATTAGACTGTTAAACTAAGACTTGGAAGACCCGGGATCAAGTGCTCACCGAGCCATGCAATTCACTAGGCAACCTCTTCTTTGTTTTTCCTAGCAACCATTCTTCAAAATACATGGTGCCTCTGATAACATAATGACTGGAATCGCATATCAGGATTGTATGGCATACATCTCTGGATTTGCATTCACCTATTGATTGTGTTTCACACTGGTTGCATCAGATGGCAATAGTGCACACCTAAATGCAAACCCGAATGAGCGGAATACAAACTCAAAGGCACTTGTCATGTGCATCTGCACATTAAGCTCATTTGCATCTATAAGACGTATAGAACCACATGCATGACACTGCTTCTGCAAACTTGAACTGGACAGAAATCTCCAACTGCTTCTGCAGAGCAGCATATGCATGCATAAGGAACCAGCACAATTCTAGCCATGGCCATCAGAGCTGAGGAAAGGGTTTACAGCTTTTAGATAGAATCACAGCTCATGTTGACAGGATCTTTTTCAAGTACTTGTGCAAAAAGGTAGTTTTTCTCTCAGTTGCGCCTGATGATCTTTGATGATGTCGTCCTCCATGAAGTTGAACATGAGTCAACAGTCTAAAAAAGGCAATGAGATTCCAGGCTACATCAATAATAATAATAATAATAATAATAATAATAATAATAATAATAATAATAATAATAAAAATAATAATATACTTTGAACCTCAAAACCTGGCTCTTCCGCTGTGCCTTTAGTGAATAGGTATTCAAGCCCACATTATCACTCATTTGCAATGTTCTGTCACTGGAGTATACATCCCCCCTCGTGGGAAAGCCCGATTCCACAACCCCCACTATGAGTCCTCCTCCGCAAATAATTTGTTTCTCTTTTATCTCACCTGAGTTTTTAACTAGTTTAATTAGTTCCTCTTTTAACCATTACATGTAGCCCACCAATTGTCACTATGTTTGTGTTTACCGTAATTTTTGTTATGTATTCACATGTTTTATGTAATTATAATGTTGTTGTAGGTTTTTTCGGGCTATATGGCCATGTTCTAGAGGCTGCGATGTCTTCTGGGAACATCTGGTTGATTAGTGCCATGGTGTCTGCTACCAGGACCGTGGTAAATAGAGACACCACATCGAAACTGATAAGTTTGACGCTGGTATTTAACTTGAGATTGCTGATTTTTTCTATGAAGTGTGCTGAGTCCTTGATGTAGTGTGTAGTGTGTACATCACAGCTCTGTTTCACAATTGCCTTGCCACCAGCTACTTTCAGTGGGACAATGAATTCTACGAACAGAAAGATGGAGTAGCTATGGGGAGCCCTCTCAGCCCGGTCATAGCTAATTTCTACATGGAACACTTTGAAAAACAAGCCCTGGAAACAGCAACAAAAAAGCCCACGGTATGGTTCAGATATGTGGATGACACTTTCACCATTTGGAGCCATGGAGAAGAAGAACTCAACAGGTTCCTGGACCATCTCAACAGCATCCAACCAAACATCCAATTCACCATGGAAAAAGAAAATGAAGGAAAACTGCCTTTTCTAGATGTCCTAGTCATCCGTAAACCAGATCAACAATTGGGTCACACCGTTTACAGAAAACCCTCACACACAGATAGGTGAAGGGGCGCCTCACCGGGAAGGTGTAAGTGAAGGGCGGAGCAAGCTGCAGGCATTCGGGGCACCTGGGGTATGGAAAAAAGAGATAGAGTGGCCCTGGGCCCAGAAAAACACACCTCTTTTACCTGTCTAGCCTGCCCTTGTATCCTGTTACCGTAACTCCTCCTCTGCCTCTCAGATCTCACTCCTGAAGACTGCAGTGAAGCAGCTGCGCATATGTGAGATCTGAGAGGCAGAGAAGGAGGGACAGTAATAGGAAAATTACCATATTGAAATCAAATCTGATGCTTTTAAAAATTTTATTTGTTGTGCATTGGAAGAGGGGTAGTCTTATACGGCGAGTATATCCCAAATTCTATATTTTAAGTGGAAAAGTTGGGGGTTGTCTTATATGCCCAGCTATTTTATATGCCGGAATATATGGTATTTTAATGCAGCTGACTCCTACCCAGCTGCGCCACTACCCGGTTATAAAAGCTGTCCATATTGTCAATCATCACTGTATCAAGTTGAAAATAATCCTTTCATTGAAGACATTACAGGAAATATTAAATATGAGAATCCCATTTGAGAATTAAATATGAGAATCCCATTTGAACCAGAAATATTCCTGCTAGGAATAACAGACCAAAAAATGGAGAAGAATACAGATAAAATCCTCTTTCTGTTAAATACAGAATTTGCTATGCGGAATTGTGGAAAAAAGAAGATATACCAGAAATTAGTGATTGGATAGAAAAAGTGGTAGACATTAAAAATATGGACAGGTTAACATATCTAATGACAAAAAGTAAAGGGATCCCAATAAAAGAGACCGATTGGACAAAAGTAGCAAATTATCTGAAACAAAGAAATGGACATATAATAACATGAAGGGAAGAGAAAACAAGACTGAAGAATGAGAGGAGAAGAAAGAAAGAAGAGGAACAACCACCAGAAAGATACTCAGGAAGTCAACAAAGGAGTCACAACAATCTGCTCCTATTTTTATCTCTTTTGAGGGGGTTTTTTTGTGTGTGTTTTTCTTTCTTTTCCTTTGCTTTGCTTTTTTCTCTCTCTCTCTCCCTATCTGCACAAAATGGGGAAAAAATCTTAATAAAGATGATTTTTTAAAAAAGAAAATAATCCTTTCATTTTAATACGAAATGCATGAGGAAGTGCTTCCTGTTGTTTGTTCTGAATCTCCCACGATTCAGCTTTCCACACGAGTCTAGTTTCTAGTGCTCTGCGTGTGAACCATTCATATTCACTTTTATGATTTATTTTACACCTCTCTCCGCCGCCCCTTTTTCCTTTAACAGAAAAATTACGAAAACACGTTAATCCATAAGACACCACAAATTATTGGATTCTGACCGAACAATTTGTTATGATACTTGCAAATTGTCATTTTGATTGTTTTTAATGATTTTATATCTTTAGGGACCATACCGCCATTGACAGAAATGCTGCAAGGGAGAAATACCATGGTAATTAATAATTAGTTTTAACTGGATCAAGGTCAGAGTTCTGTTTTTAGCAGGATGTAGAATAATTTGTTTCACTTTGCAAAAAAAAAAAGTTAATGCATTTCAATCCACCTTGCCATTCGAATACCTATCTTCTAAGGGATTTTTAAAAACCCATCCAAAATAGAAACGCTCGTCATTGGGATAAATGGCCAGATAGCACCATCTTCTGACAAGCTGCAATTTTGGAGGTAACCTTGGAGAAGATGTTGCTCTTTTTAGTTGAGCACGGACACACAAAACAACTTACCCTTTCCCAATACATATTTTGGAAGTTGTCAGACCGAATGTTGGCCGACTTCATTAGACAAAAAAATACAGGTTATTTGGTGAGAGGTCTGTGATATCAATAATGCATGCTGCTGAGTTAATTGGCTGGACATCAAAAGAACACGAGCTTTGGGTTTTGTTCCCCTGGTTGAAAAAGCAACAGATTTTCCTTGATCTGTGGAGTTGTATGTCACGTAAAGAGAGCAACTTTAAGTCCTGCAAATGAAAGGAATATCTCAAAGCATCAGGCACACTCGGGAGGGAGGAGAGCGAAATCTCTCACTTGTCTTTTTTCCTGAACTACAAATGGTCCGAAAAGGACAAGCAAAAATTTTCACCCTCCCCCCAAACCCTGGAAATAGTCACATTCCTTTTGGGAGCAATCTGTCTCTGAGTTGCAATCGACCCCCAAAAGAGTGAAGAAGCACCTTTCTCTTTCTCTCCTTAGGTGACTTCCTTCTTTTTCTTTCTCTCCTTTTTCGTCCCTGTTGTTGTTGTTCATTCATTCAGTCGTCTCCAACTCTTCGTGACCTCATGGACCAGCTCATGCCAGAGCTCCCTGTTGGCCGTCACCACCCCCAGCTCCTTCAAGGTCAGTCCAGTCACTTCAAGAATGCTATCCATCCATCTTGCCCTTGGTCGGCCCCTCTTCCTTTTACCTTCTACTTTCCCCAGCAGAATTGTCTTCTCTAGGCTTTGCTGTCTCCTCATGATGTGGCCAAAGGACTTCAACTTTGTCTCTAGTCTCCTTCCCTCCAGTGAGCAGTTGGGCTTTATTTCCTGAAGGATGGACTGGTTGGATCTTCTCATGGTCCAAGGCACTCTCAGAACTTTCCTCCAATACCACAGCTCAAAAGCACCCCTCTTCCTTCGCTCAGCCTTCCCTAAGGTCCAGCTCTCACATCCGTAGGTGACTACAGGGAATACCATGGCTTTGACTAGGCGGATCTTTGTTGCCAGCCTGATGTCTCTACTCTTTACTATTTTATCGAGACTGGACATTGCTCTCCTCCCAAGAAGTAAGCGTCCCTACACTAGAGGAAAAAAAACCCACTTAAAATCCAGTTTCTGCCTCCTGCAGCATTTTGCGGTTTGTAGTTTAAGGAGGAGGCTTTAACAACCTCACTAAACTACAAAACCCAGAATTCTGCAGGAGGCAAAAACTGGATTTTAAGTGATTTTTTCTCTTTAGTGTGATGAAGTGGCTAGTGTAACTCCAGGTTAACTGCTAGCAGCAGTAATTCTTGCCAATTAAAAGATCGACCGTTTGAAGCTTGGGTTGGGTTGAGCTCCTGACCTTTGTCCCAGCTTCTGCCAACCTAGCGGTTTCGAAAAAAGCAATGTGAGTATATAAATAGGTACTGCTTTAAAGTGGGGAGGTATTTAAGGAGTAAAAAAATCCCACTTTTGGCCAGAATTTTGTAT
>NW_026844478.1:23199556-23238745 GCF_025583915.1 Anolis sagrei ordinatus
TATTTATATTCCGCTCTATCTCCCCAAGGGGAGGTATTTAAGAAGTAAAAAAAACTCACTTTGGGCTGGAATTTTGTATTGATAATCATCATCGTCGTCGTCGTCGTCATCTTGGGGTTGTAGGTTTTTTTCAGGCTATATGGCCATGTTCTAGAGCAGTGTTTCTCAACCTGGGGGTCGGGACCCCTGAGGGGTCGTGAGGGGGTGTCAGAGGGGTCGCCAAAGACCATCAGAAGACACAGTATTTTCTGATGGTTATGGGGATTGTGTGGGAAGTTTTCCCCATTTCTATCATTTGTGGGGTTCAGAATGCTCTTTGATTGTAGGTGAACTATAAATCCCAGCAACTACAACTCCCAAATGTCAAGGTATATCTCTCCCCAAACTCCACCAGCGTTCACATTTGGGCATATTGAGTATTTGTGCCAAGTTTGGTCCAGATCCACCATTGTGTGAGTCCACAGTGCTCTCTGGATATAGGTGAACTACAACTCCCAACCTCAAGGTCAATGCCCACAAAAACCCTTCCAGAATTTTCTGTTGGTCATGGGAGTTCTGTGTGCCAAGTTTTGTCCAATTCCATTGTTGGTGGAGTTCAGAATGCTCTTTGATTGTAGGTGAACTATAAATCCCAGCAACTACAACTCCCAAATGACAAAATCAATCCTCCCAACCCCACCAGTATTCAAATTTGGGTGTATTGGGTATTTGTGCCAAATTTGGTCCAGTGAATGAAAATACATCCTGCATATCAGATATTTACATTATGATTTATAACAGTAGTAAAATGACTGTTATGAAGTAGCAACGAAAACAATATGGTTAGGGGTCACCACAACATGAGGGACTGTATTAAGGGGTCACGGCATTAGGAAGGTTGAGAACCACTGTTCTAGAGGCATTATCTCCTGATGTTTTGCCTGCATCTATGGCAAGCATCCTCAGAGGTAGTGAGGTCTGTTGGAACATATAACCCGAAAAAAACCTACAACAACCCAGTGATTCCGGCCATGAAAACCTTCGACAATACAATAATATACTTTATTTATATTCCGCTCTATCTCCCCAAGGGGACTCAGAGAGGACTACAGAACACATAGACAGCAAACATTGGATGCCGTTATACAGCACAATTGACAAGGACAGACAATACAAAAACAGTGGTAAAGGCTTTTCCCATCTTTTTCCATCTCCGACATCTGGAGAACGTGCTTCACTTTCGCCATGGGGGTGCTGTCACTCAAGTTTCCATTCTGAGGAGCTTTGTTTTCCATAGACATAGCCCTCCCAATCGAATCATCGTCATGTCCTTATGCTCGCCTTTTATTATCTCCCTGCTTTAAAGCGGAACTTATTATTATCTACTCACATTGCTGTTTTCGATCTGCTCAGTGGACAGAAGCTGGACTGATGACCAGGAGCTCACCCCGACCCAGGCTTGAACTGTCAACCTTTCGACTGGCAATATTTTCTGCAGTTGGCAGTTAACCCGCTGTGTTAAAGCCTTTAGAAGTTAAGCTACTGGTTGGCTATTCTTTTCCTAGTAATTTGTACCAAGATAGGTCCCTTCTACTCTGCCATATAATTCAGATTATTAAAGTAGATAATCCACATTATCTGCTTTGAACTGGATTATATGAGTCTACACTGCTATATAATCTAGTTCAAAGCAGACCTGGATTTTATATGGCAGTGTAAGAAATGTGCTTTCACAACTATGCGATGGAGAACATGTCTTCTATGCAAGAGATCCCATGTTTTGCAATGCACCCCACTTGTAAGAGACTCATGAAAATAAAGCTGGATCTACATTGCCATATAATCCAAATTATCATAGTAGATAATCCACATTATCTGCTTCAAACTGGATTATATGAGTATATACTGTGATATAATCAAGTCCAAAGGTCAAAAGATATTTAGCCACCTGCGCTCCTTCTATTTTTATCGGTTTTATACTAATTTATGCAATGCTTTTTATACGAAATAAATAAATAAATTACAATGTAGATGGACCTAGGAGGGCTAAGATCCCAAGTAGTTACCCAGAGTAGACCAGAGTTGAGAAAAGTTACTTTTTGAACAACTCCCATGATTCTATAGCATTGAACCATGTCGATTGTAGTAGCGCCAAGCCACATTCATTCCACAGTATCGATACACCCTGAGTTACCCATTTGTAATAGGTAAGCAATGTCATAATAATGTACAATATAGATGGCTGTTATTATTCTATTTAGGTGAATGTGCTTTTCAGGTATATGTGTATATATAAAAGTAGGAGCACTTGTTTAAAAAGTCAGCATTGTGGGTGTGTCACTTGAGAAAGTTTCCAAAGATTACAGCCCTAATGAGCCGTTTTCAGCCAAGCTGCTGCCTCGCTCTCCAAGTGCTTCAGTCTAATCTTGCAAGGTTGTTTACCTGTTGCCTGTCTGCAGGGCTTTTAATTTACCTCGGCAAAGTGTTGTGAGTGATTATAAATGCCATTTAGAAATATTACAGCCCTTATTTTTTATTATTGAGCCTTGCGGTAATAATGAATGTTCTTTGACATGTTTTGATCATCATACAATCTTGTTAGGCAAAATGGATGATGGAGATGGCGCCAACGCCACTTACGAAATGAAAGGTTGAAGAGGCAGGTTGAGAGCAGGAAAGAGGGAACAGCCCGCTCCTGAAGCACCATTTCATTATGACTACCACCATTTATTTTAAGCATAATATGCATTAACAGCAATAAAATAGCTATTCATTATGGTGTTCCAGATTCCTTGATTCCAGAGCAAGCTGTGATGAAAAGAGAGGAGAAGTGTGCTACAGGATGACGTTTCTTTGGGTGAGATTTACAGGGTCTTCTCTTCTTTGTAGTTTACAACCCCATTGTTGGGGTTCAGTAGCAAGATGCTGGGGATTCCTGTGCCTAACAGAACGAGGGGGATGATGGATTTCCTACTCACGAGTCTGTGTGCGATCAGGGTGATTTGAAGGCCTCAGATCAGAGAGAAGTGCCAGCAGTTGCAGAAGAGGACACAGGGCATGTTTGGGATTCCAATGTCCATTCCTTAGCAACCAGGGAAAAGTTTGTTTCTATTGGAAATCAGCCTTCAGGGCCTTAGGTGCAGATGGGGAGTTTTCCCATTATATCAGATTAGGCCCCTGCACAGAGGGAGTGAAGGATACATTAAATAGGCATTCAGAGAAACTGAAAAGTCCTTGATACCCTGGTGTCAAAGGCATGAACTCATGGCTTCTTCGTTGGGCCTGAGCTTAAATTAAGTGATGTTTACTTGGTGTCTCCAGAGCAGACAACGTTGCTATATATTCAAGTTCCTGTTTCATCCCTCATCCTCATGATTCAAGTCTCTTGTATTTGCCTCTGTTCCTGAAAGAGCTTTGCCTTGGTAAAGTTTCTGTTTTCATACTTATGGTTTTATGCATATGTTCTCGACTTCCTGGATTTCATGTACCTTGCTATTTTGGACTATTGATCTTTTGTATATATGGACTACTGCTATTTCATAGCACCTTTTCTACTGCTTTTTGGGACATGCCTTTTTTTCCCTTTTGTAAAGGCTTTGTAAATAAACTGCTGTTGTTTGTAACTACTGGACTCTGTGATGTTGGGAGAAAAGGTGCCCCAAGCCTAGAATGCAGCACCCTATGCAAAAATGAATTGATTTCCAAGGGATTTATACCCAATGAGGTCAGTATAGGATTGTGACCTTTCTCCTCTTACCCCTGTGATTTATTTCTTTTGATGAGCTTTCTATCCATTCTTTCAAAACATTTTACTTTTAACTCTTCATGGTCTTTATCACTTTCTTGCAGTTGTATATTCTGCCATAAAAATGACCTCAACACATCAATGTGCATGCTTCTCCTGCTCAGGTTTCCGTTTCTCATACCGTTCCTCCTCACAGTTAAATTAATGCAGGTTGACACTACTTTAACTGCCATGGATCAATACTATGGAATCCTTGTTGCTATAGTTTTGCAGGATCAAGGTATTATAGGCAATAGCCCTTTCTAATTGCTGAAGAAAAGGACCTCACTGACATGACTTCAGGAGTTGAGTATAGTCATCATGTCTAATACCGATTAATAAACTCACCTCCATGAGTTTGTTTCTTTGGATTTTGCATTTTCACTCAATCTTGTTGCTGCAGATTTTTGTAATTACCTTCTGCACTTCCCTCTTCTCCCTTTCTTGCTTGATGTTTATTTTTACTCAATTCCAGTCATTGCAGAGATTTAGTTCCAATGTTGACGTTTTATTTTAGTCTCACCAACTAGCTCAGACTTCCCCTTTTTCCCCTTTAAAGTCAACTCCATTTGTTTTCATGTTCTTCAGATTGTAAGCCTAAAGCCAGGACCTTGTTCATTTTATTCCTTTACAATTCCTAGCATATTTGAGGCACTTTTATAAATAATACATGAAGAGATCGTAAAGGGAAATGTAGAGCAATGCAAAACACATGCATGAGGAGATGTCTTGTGTTAAACTGGACCGTTTCGGGGATGGGCCCCAGCAAGTTAGTAGCCTGGAACTAGGAATCAGAACTTGAAAATAAGGCAAAAGCTATGACCAAAAAGCTCAAAGACTGAAAGGGGAAAGCTATGCCAGGGATCAAGTAGACTTTTTTTTCAAAAGCAACGTTTTTCAAGAGGAAGAGCATTGCAGTAGTCACCAAATAGATCGGTTACATGTGGTTTCTGATATTTCAGTGAAAGGTTATTGTTATGTGCTTCCCAAATAAAGCTGATCATCTTTTGCAGCTTGCAAAAGAATGAGGAAGTACTCCATCAGTGTCACAAGTGGATGGTGAAGCAACAGCTCCCCCGGTGGCCGGAATTCAAAAAGCATACCCTCATGAAGCTGGAAAGTTAAATAGCCTCTGTGTGTCTGTCTATATATGTTGTGTGTCTATGGCATTGAATGTTTGCCATGTATATGTGCATTGTGATCCGCCCTGAGTCCCCTGCGGGGTGAGAAGGGCAGAATATAAATACTGTAAATAAATAAATGAATAAATAAATCAGCAGCAGCAGTTCCTAATACAATGACACAGTAACTCTGTGTTATCCACATGATCCTCAGAAGTTCTCAAGGTCTTCAAATAAGAATCTCTTCCTATCTATCTGGAGGTACTCAAGTTGGACTTGGGGTCTTCAGCATATGATGCTTATAGTGAACCCTTTATGTAGAGCACCTCCTACAAGAAGGGCCTTCTGCATTTCCATCAGTATTATGGACAACTCCACGTTCACATCCTCATTGCGCATCTCAATGAAACACAGTCATTGTTACAGAGCAAGCATGTCCATACCAAGAGCTCCTTGGCCAGGATGATATTATGCATAGAATCAGAAGATGCAGATTTCATTAGGTCCTCATGTGAAGATGGCATAACCTGATACAGTGGTTCTCTTCTTCAGGCTAAACCAACTGCTGCTGTGGGCCAGAGTGAAGAGAGGGGGGGCCAGGAAGATAGTTCCACATTGTCTCCTGCCTATACCATCCGTTGGGAGCCCCTTTCCCCAGGACCAACTGCTGCTGTGGGCCAGAGTGAAGAGAGAGGGGCCCAGGAAGACAGTTCCACCTTGTCTCCTGCCTATGCCATCAGTCGGGAGCCCCTTTCCCCAGGACCAACTGCTGCTGTGGGCCAGAGTGAAAAGAGAGGGGGCCAGGAAGACAGTTCCACCTTATCTCCTGTGCTATTCTAATAATATAATATAATGTATATACATATAATATTTATAATATTATAATGTAATACAATATTATACTAATAATAATACAATATTATAATTATATATTTTATCGTATATGTAATATTACTAATAATATTACAATATAATGGTATAGTATAATACAGTAATTTATTTATTTCGAATCAAAAGAATTGCATAAATTAGTATAAAACCAATAAAAATAGAAGGAGAGCAGGTGGCTAAATATCTTTTGACCAAAAATGGGCAACAGCAACGGCATTGTCTGTAGCCTCCAACAATTCTTCCTCTGTACATGAGGCAGGGCATAGTGGACAAGCATATAGATGCAGAGTTGTCTGTTCTGCTCTACAGTCACATAAGGTGTGGGATTCTTTTAGGTGGTGCCATTTTGACAGGTTGTCTTTTGATCTGTCCACTCCACTTCTGAGTCTGTTCAGGGACTTCCAAGTTGCCCATTCTTGGTTTGCCCCTGGAGGAAGACCCTTCCTCGTGGGGGGCCATCCAGTTGGGATTTGCTGGTTTAGCTGATATTGTGCTATGCTAATAACATGATATATTGTGTGTATATTTCTTGTAAACTGCTCTGAGTCCCTTTCAGGGCGGGAAAGGTGGCATATAAATGCCATAAATAAATAAATAAATAAATAAATAAATAAATAAATAAATAAACATGCCCAGCTTTTTAAGCTGCTCCTCATATGTTGCAGTTGAGTCTACTGGCAATGTTACAACTGATAGTAGGAGTAGCAGAGAAGGGAAGAGAGGTGCTCAGGTGTTGGATGAAGAGCAACAAAGAAAGAGAACCAGGGAAATATTCATGTCACCTACAGATGAAGACTCTTTCGAAGGCTTCTCAGAAAGTTAAATGGAGGAGGAGGGAGATGGGAGTAGAGGTGTAAAAAAGGACTACTCGAGAGCAAGAGTCAGACAAGGAGTGTCAGAAGAAACGGATCTGTGACATACTTACTGCTCCAACTGAGGAGGAGGATTTTATGGGCTTTACTGGAAGTAATGGGTCTGGGAGTAGTGAGGATGAAGGGGAATCATTGGATTGGACTCAAGTACAAGAAGTCAGGAATGTATGCATGCAACCCACATCCAGTGATACTTTTGAAGGGTTCTCTGGGGATTGGCAGTCTGGTGATACCAGGGAGTCATGGGGAGACCTAAGTCTTGACAAGAGGTGGAAGAGTTGGAGAGATGGGTGTTGGTGCTCAGCTGTAATGGGTAAAACAGCTGACAGCGATGAGGAAAGGGTGGAGAGCAGCTCATCAACGGATGATGAGTTGTAGAATAAATGAAGGCACTGAAAGTTTGGAACTTTGCAGTAGGCAAAGTGTTGAATTCGTGCCTTGGCTTCTGTCGCTGCCGTTTCTCCTGTTGGGCTTGGGTCCTGGAACTGCAGGTTGCTGTTTCCTCCATGTATCGACTGGCTTGGATTCTCGTAAGTGCGGATTTCCCCTTCTCTTCGACCTTGGATTGTTTTGACGACGCTGCCTTTTGGACTCTGAATACTTCTTCTGGAATTTCCTCAACCTTGGACTGCTTTTGGACAACGGCTTTTCTTCACAGCTCTTTGTTTTGTTTGCCTACTTTGAACTGTGTGATTTTGGGGCGTTTTGCTTGAACTTTTGTTTATCCAAGATTATATGACAGTTTAATCCGGATTATTTTCCAAGTTAAGTTTGTGAGCAGCAAACTGCTACAGACTTTAAGTTTTGACCAGAGGCACTGAAGTAAGTGTCTCTGAGTCCTTTTGTTGCCTTAATAAAGTGTTGTTTTGAGTTTACCCCTGTGTCTGGCTCTTTAAAGGCGTCTGGGTTCCGACATCATGGGGATTGTTCTCCAGATCCTTGATCATTTTAGTCATCCTCTTCTGAAGTGCATCAGAATTTATTTATTTATTTATTTCGGGGTTCTTTTACCCCGCCCTTCTCACCCCGAAGGGGACTCAGGGTGGCTTACAAGAGCAAAGGCACAATTTGATGCTTGCATCACAGAACAATCAAAACACAAAATTATATCAATTCACAGTTAACAACAATTCATGCATTATACCAATAAAATCAATAAAACCAATACAAACCCAATTCCTCCTCCTACATGGTCAACGTTCGCTAACTCATAGTTCTAATTTTCAGTTCCACTTCGTCAATACTGTTGGTCTTACTCGCCTGATTGTCTTATTTAATTGCCAGATTGCCCAAAGGCCTGGTCCCATAACCACGTCTTCACCCTCCTCCTGAAGGAGAGGAGGGATGATGATGCCCTGATTTCCCCCGGGAGTGAGTTCCACAGGTGAGGGGCCACCACTGAGAAAGCCCTGCTCCTCGTCCCCACCAGCCTCACTTGTGACAGTGGTGGGGTCGAGAGCAGGGCCTCCCCAGATGATCTCAGACTCCAGGGTGGGACGTAGAGGGAGATACGTTCGGACAGATACACTGGACTGGAACCGTACAGGGTTTTGTAGGTCAAAACCAGCACCAGAAGACTTCTAGAGAGCGCATTTTAATCAAATCCTCTAATAATAAGAGTTGCAAAGTCAAACCCACAAACGTGAAAGGCCGACCTGTACAATGTCATAGATTTGCCCCACTTTCTTTAATGTGCAAAGCTATCACCGGACAGTGGTGCTTAAGTCTCATATTCCAGTTCAAAGGCAATCTTAGTCCTACAGGTGTGATATCAGTGATAGAACTTCTCGTGCTGTCTCTCTTCTCCCCAATGGTCCCTCCCTCCTTTTCCCCCCACCCCATTTCTCTCCCCAGGGGTAGCAATAAACTATCTAGTCATAAATGATTTAATGGGGCATGAAATAACACATAGTGGCTTGGAGCCAGAAGATGGGATATTTTACCAAAGAGAAGTGGTTATTAGGAAGGTCATTTTGGTTATTGTTGTAATCGAAAGCTATCATACCTCTGGTGTTTAAGGTGATGGGGCAATTGCAGTTCCAGTCTGATGGTAGCAAAGGAGGGGGAGAAAAAAGAGAGAGCAGAAAACCGTAGGTTCCGTCTATCTTTCCTATCAGCAGCAAGAAGCTGTGCAGCACTGATATCTTTCATTATACCTCATTTTACACCCCAAAAGATAGCAGAGTCTTAGCAGGGCACCAATGTACTTTCCCAAGGCTCTGTATTTGACGGCGTGGTTGGGATTCCTGGGAAAAAAAATAAAAAGAGAGAAAGACACGTTATACAATTCTGTTTGATGCACACCTAAGGAGAATCTATCCATGTCTACTCAGAGGGAATCACGGCATCAAAAGTGTTGCTTTCGATTGTCACTCACTCGTCACTCAGCAAAGTCAAAACAAAACAAAAGCCTTGTAAATATTTTGCAGATACGGGCAGGAGAATGGAGGCACTTAATTGAAGAGGCACGAAGATGGAAGGCAGTCTTTGTGACAATTTCAACAGAGGACCTGCCAAACATACCGAGAAATACACACACGTTTCGAGATAGGATCTTTGTCAGGCATAGAAGAGTCTGTGGTTGCCTTCAGTAATCCCTGAGATAACATGGGGATTTTTCTGAAGTCATCCTCATAGAGCTATCTTGCTAGTATTTGTGGAGATCAGAATGGCTTGATGCTGTTCCTGGAGCAGAACCAGGGTATTATTTTACTTTTTCCCCTGTTCTTTTTCCTTTATGCAGTTTGAATACATAAAGTGCATATAAACAGTCTTCTCTTCAATGTATTTTCGAAGGCTTTCATGGCTGGAATCACTGGGTTGTTGTAGGTTTTTTTGGGCTATATGGCCATGTTCTAGAGGCATTTTCTCCTGACGTTTCGCCTGCATCTATGGCAAGCATCCTCAGAGGTAGTGAGGTCTGTTGGAACTAGGAAAATGGGTTTATATATCTGTGGAATTACCAGGGTGGGACAAAGGACAGCATATTATTTGAGAACACAGAAATGCTGGACCACTCCAACAACCACCATGTCAGACTACACAGAGAAGCCATTGAAATCCACAAGCATGTGGACAATTTCAACAGAAAGGAGGAAACCATGAAAATGAACAAAATCTGGCTACCAGTATTTAAAAAACTCTAAAATTACAACAGCACAACAACAGAGAGGAAACAAACAAGGACATCTCATCACCTCTCAACAAAAGTTTGCTCCAGGCACTGTCAGGCCATTATATGCTAATCAAGGTGGTCAGTTGAAACATTCACACCTAGCTCCAGCAGACAAGAGTCCTTTGTCCCACCCTGGTCATTCCACAGATATATAAACCTTTTTTTCTAGACTTTCTAGACTCTTCTCAAGACTGTAGTTAGCCAATAAAGGTTTTGGAAGATACAAACCTTCAGATCGTGTAGCTGAGCTTGTTTTTTGTTTAGAATCATAGAACCGATTTGGTTTCTATACTTGAAGGAAACTAAAAAAAATGTACAGAAAGACAATACAACATACAGACAGGAGATGCCCAGGGAGGCGATACAAATATTTCTTTCGTTCGCAGGAAATATGTTTGAATTTTGCAAGAAGCCGAGAACATGGTAGAGAGATCTGCGGAGGGAATGAATGGCGTGTTCTGAAGTTGTGAGCCTAGAGATAATTTCTTTCAGTGTTCCAATCTGTATTTTGTTTTATATTTCCCTTTGCCATTCGCTTAAAGGAGTTGTTAGTAGACCTCAATAAGCATTGCCTTTATCTATGTATCTATTTATCTAGCCTTTATTTTAGGATACCGCAGAAGACAGGCATCTAAGAGCTTTCTAATCTTTTGAAGGCTCCTATAATACACCGAGCCGTTGTGCCTATTTATAAGTTGCCCTTCCTTTTGTGGATTTAAGTTGGATCCCTCCACGCACATCTCTGAATGCAGACAGGTGTGTGTGTGTGAGTCTGTGGATGTGTGCGTATTGCGAAGTGTGTTGGTTAGGAATCAGATCTTTGTTTTCATTGGCTTTCTTGTCTCCATCCAGGGGATAAAAACAAGGCTATAAATCCCAGCAGTGGAACTTGAAGAATTGGGTTTCTGGGGCTGAAATCTTTTGAAAATTCTATAAAGCAGTAAGAGACAATGTTCTATTCAATTCTGAGCTATTGATCCAACTGAATGCTTGTTTGGAAATTGCTTTTGCAGCTTTATTTGAACATAAGCGATTTAAAGGTTGGGTATATGGGAATTTTAGTATACAAAGACCATATATTCATGTGCCTGGAATATTCATGCAGAATGCATTTGAAGAGACTTTGTGCCCTTGGATAAAATCCTTACTGAATATTTGTGAGCAGAAGAATCTTTGTATTTGCTAAGTGCGCACATTTGAACATAGCGTTTACATAGAGTGTTTTTCTATATACTTTGTATGGAATTCAATGTTTACCTGTCTCGCCTTCTCCCACTTTGTCCTCTCAGGCAAACTAGATTGGGTTGAGAGATAGTCATGGGATGAAGATTACCCAGAGAGTTTGCACCTAAATGAGAACTGTAAGAGAAATCTCAGTTGCAGGACTCTTATGTTATAGGTGTGTTGTGCAATTACTTACTTAGGTGATCCTTCGTAGTCCAGGGATGATGGTCCTCCAAGTTTGGTGTCCTGGCAGTGGGTCTGTAGGTGACTGTGGAGCCCTATTCTTGATCTGCATCTTCTTCCACAGTGAGGGCATTGGTTTCCAGGTGGAAGACGGTCTCAGTCGAGGTTAGCTTGACATGCCTTCCTCTTGGCATGTTTCTCTCTTTCACTCTCCATTCATGCCTCTTCAAATTCTGCAGCACTGCTGGTCACAGCTGACCTCCAGCTGGAGTGTTCAAGGGCCAGGGCTTCCCAGTTCTCAGTGTCTATGCCAGAGTTTTTGAGGTTGGCTTTGAGCCTATCTTTAAATCTCTTTTTCTGTCCACCAACATTCCATTTTCCATTCTTGAGTTCTGAGTAGAGCAACTGCTTTGGGAGACGGTGGTTGGGCATCCGGGCAACGTGGCCGGTTGCGCAACTGCACCAGGTATGTTCCATGTTTCATCTTTCCTTATCACACAACATGGAGCCTCCAGTGGTGCAGTGGGTTAAATCCCTATGCCAGCAGGACTGAAGACCGACAGGTTACAGGTTCAAATTCGGGGAGATCATGGATGAGCTCCCTCTGTCAGCCCCAGCTCCCCATGCAGGAACATAAGGAAAGCCTCCCACAAGGATGATAAAACATCAAAACATTCAGGCATCCATTGGGCAATGTCCTTGCAGATGGCCAATTCTCTCATACCAGAAGCTCCTGACACGACAAAAAAAATCACACAACGTTACTCTTGTTGCACTGTGTTTCCATCCTTGTTGGGTCACATCTTTTCATTGACAAGTATAACAAGTAAAAGTCATCAATGGCTTCAATATTACTGCTATTAAACCTTTTTTTTCTGTTACTATTGTTTCATCTCACTACAATTCTGATACCCTGATGGTCATTTGATATGAGTGGGCATGGTTTTCCATTTCTCTCTTTCTTGATTCCCAAGCAGGGTTGTGCAAGAATCCCATTCTCTTCAATACCTGCAGCACCTCCAGGAGCACATAACAGAAAGAAGGCTCCCGACACAAAAACCCATTTGACACAAAAGCAAGCAGGAGCTGATCACCGGCTCCCACTCTGCTTCCGTGAGCATGTGGGGTTCCATGCCTCCTTGTCTTGTAAAGAGAGAGTGCATGTGTGATGTGCAGGCCCAGAGCATGCACCTGATTGCAGCCAAGTGCCTCCTCTAGAGTAAGAAAGTCAGAACTTGCCTTCTTTTCTTTTAAAGTGTGTGTGTGTGTGTGTGTGGCATGCAGGCCCAGCACAGGTGCCTGCCTCCATCTCTAGAGTAAGAAAGTCAAAGCTTGCCTCATTGCCTTGGAGAGTGCATGTGCAGGCACAGAGCATGTGCCTGTCTGTAAACAAGCACTTCTCCTCTAGAGTAGAAACAGTTAAGAAGCCTCCTGAAAGCATGTGCCTGCCTGCAGCTGAGAGTCTCTCCTCTAGAGTAAAACAGCTTCAATGCCTAAAATGATGGGAAGGGGAGATTTGGAAGCCCCCTCCCCCCCCGCACCATAATGGGCTGATAGAAAATTGATCTTTCTGCACCCCAGAGCAAAAACAAATATCTGCCCTCCCGATTTTCTTTTTTTTTTCAGTTACAGAAATGGAAAGAGTTTATGTATCTTATAACAGCCAGCAAGATTTAATCTGGCTTTCCATAGTCTCAAATAGGTGTGCAAAACATATGTGTGCGACAGGATGTGAAGGTCAATCTTTTTTCGCCCAAATATTAATTTTCCCTATTAACAGCCATGGCCTTTGTGGTGCTGTGGGGTGTATTTGAAGACAATCAATGTCATCATTGTTATTGTTCTTTTCTATTTCAAAACGCCCCTCCTTAAAATCCCCAATTCATTGGAAAGTCAGGAATGTTTGACCCCCATGCCAATGGATTTTGTGCCTATCTTGCCATAATAGAGAATGCCCCTCTTATATTTGGCTGACCCTGTGTAAATCTGAATCTTCCGAGGAACACCTGGGCATTCAAAGACAACAGTGAAGAAGCTCTCTAATGTCACATTCATACCCCAAAACACACCCTCTCTGGGAGGACACACATTGCCTGGTACATAATTTGAAAATATGGGTATGTTTGTGAAACATGAAGCAGCTGGGAAATCTCCAGAAGGTCCAAAGTCTTCTTCAAACTCTGGATCCTGGAGTTGAAATTCCATTCTGTGAAATGAAGATAATCTACCTATGTGTTGGAAGAGTGAAGGCCAGAAAAATATGGAATTTTCCTGGCTTTTTGACTTATAGACAAACTCTAGAAGCCAGTCTGCGAGCAGTGCATCATAAAACATCAAGAGGAACCGGGCCAGTTTAATAAGATCAGAGCTATGATAGATATGATAGTGCCCTCCCAATTTTCAAGAGGCTCCCAAAAAACAGATCGAGGTCCCCACCAAAAGCCAGGACACAAAATGGGTCAAGGTTTACGCTGAATGCACAAGCATAGAGGCCATGTTGCTTTACTCCATTATCCAAGTTTTATTTTATTTACTAAAATGTATTTTGCCATAATCATGGGATTGTGTTGCCATGGGGCATTCCTAGCATGCAATTATGGCAGTGCCCTCCATTTGAAAGAGGCACTGAAACACTGCAATTCTGCAACAGCTGTACAACAAAAAGAAAAATAATAAGTAACATGTGTGCTCTATGTAGGGCAGGTGTGGGTAGAAAGGTAGAGTCAGGCAAGGCATTGTGGAAGACTGATTGTGGAAATGTCCATATTGGAGGGAAAGTGTGAAAGTGATTGGTAAGTTTCCCTGTGAAACTTCAGACAGGTATGAGAAAGTTCAAGTCGGACATCACACCATAGTAATGTGACTTCAATTCACAAAAATAAACGCCTTTTCTCTTCCCTTCCCCCATGAAAACTAGAGACGTTCCTCAATGGGAAGATCAATATAAAGAACCAAGAAGGAAGGGTGGGCGAAAACATGCCAATCATTGCTTATTTTCCTCAGCTCTGCTATCTCTTGGGTCTTTTGTGACACAAGACGATATTATTTTTGATTGAGCTGATTATCTCCCTCTTTTTGTATTAGAGCCCTTGTAGTGGAACAATTCAAAATCCACTTCTTGAAACTAGAATACCAAAAAACGTGGTTGTTCCAGTGTGCCTTCCCAGAATAATGAACCCTTAGCATTATGTCCTCTAAAAGCACTTTACACTGATTTAGGATTGCTTGTACATTTCCACCAATGCCCCACCTCCGCTATATTGTTCATGTCCAGCATTATTTTTTAAACTTTGATTACACTTGGCCCAGCCATAGATTTTAAATGTGCACTGTACCTTGTTTAATGTTTATGCTATTTGTATTTGTGTATGAGATTTATTTTAATTGCTTTGTATTGTGTCTGTTATTGTTTGTATTGATGTATTCTGGGCTTGGCCTCATGTAAGCCGCACCGAGTCCCTTGGAGAGATGGTAGCGGGGTATAAATAAAGTTTTATTATTATTTATTATTAAATAGTTTTAAAATCACGACATTGCAACAGAGGAGTTGGGTGCGGACTGCAATAGTCATACCCAAACATTCCTCCTGAGTCCCATGCTTTGAATTCAGAGTTGTGTGCAGTGCACAATCTGTACTGCAAGCTCTAAATTAGCTTCTTTCCCTCGTGAGTTATTGGCATCATTTCATTGCCAATGTTGAAGTACCATTCAACATCCAGTCCAATTTGCTTTTCTTTCTGGATCAGAGTCACTGCACCATCTTGTCCATTGGCTATATTTTCATCCCACCATCACTCCCATCACCATGGTGATTTTACCACTCCACCATCTTTATTGCATCCAATCCTAGCTGTTGGATTTTCTGTTAACAGAGAGGTGAATCTCAGGCTCAAGTTTAAAGGAGCTATCCAAAGTGCTGAACTCTCTCCCCAAAGCAAGTTCAGTACCTCAGATTATTTGAAACCCAATAGACAGACATAGAAGACACCAACTATGTCAAGATGGCCAACCAGGAGAACTTCTGATCATTGTCTGGCTACTTAGGCAATCCCTCATTGTCCGAGTAAGATTGTTCTTCAAGTACAGTGTCCTGGTGATGGGTCCGTAGGTGACTGTGGAGCCCTATTCTTGACCTGTATGTTCTCCCACAGTGAGGGCATCGGTTTCCAGGTGGAAGATGGTCCTGGTTGGGGTAGGCTTGATGTGCCTTCCTCCTGGCAAATTTCTCCCTTTCACCCTCCATTCGTGCCTCTTCAAATTCTACAGCACTGCTGGTCACAGCTGACCTCCAGTTAGAGCTCTCAAGGGCCAGGGCTTCCCAGTTCTCGTGTCTATGCCAGAGTTTTTAAGGTTGGCTTTGAGCCCATCTTTAAATCTCTTTTCTTGTCCTCCAACATTCTGTTTTCCATTTTTTGAGTTTGGAGTAGAGCAACTGCTTTTGGAGATGATGATCGGACATTTGGACAACGTAGCCGGTCCAGCAGAGTTGATGGTGGACCACCATCGCTTCAATGCTGGTGGTCTTTGCTTCTTCTTCCATCATGCTGACATTTGTCCGTCTGTCTTCCCAAGAGATTTTCAGGATTTTTCAGAGGCAACGCTGATGGAATCGTTCTAGGAGTTGCATGTGATGTTTGTAAACAGTCCATGTTTCACAGGCGCATAGCAGGGTTGGAAGGACACTAGCTTTATAAACAAGCACCTTGGTATCCCTACGGATGTCCTGTTCCTCAACCACTCTGTGCTTCATTTGGAAAAATGCTGCACTCGCAGAGCTCAGACGGTGTTGTAGTTCAGTGTCAATGTTGACTTTTGAGGAGAGGTGGCTGCCAAGTGAGCGGAAATGGTCAACATTTTCTAATCTTACACTATGAAGCTGCATTTCTGGCATTACAAATGGGTTGGTTGGGGTCTGGCTAGGAGAGCATATGGGGGAATTCCTATGTAGCATTATACACTTTTAATCAATAGGACTGTGGATCTGACCCTGGAGCAAGAATGCTGTGGCTACCACTGAAAAGGCTACATTCCCATCATCCATAACAATCTTGCATAAGGCAGCTGAGTGTTACTTTGATATGAAGTTATAGCCTGTTTGATATTTGTAGCGCTCAGTTCCATTTATGTTCAGCGCAATTGTGCGGCTATTTGGTATACTGCATTACATTCCCCATAAGATGAAAATAGGTTATTGACTTCAAGTTTCATAGAGTCTTACAGACTTTTGCAAAATGGTATTGATCCATCTTTATGTTTGGAAGGTCATCATAAAGTTTACTGAGAAAACAGTACTCGGTATCACTGTTGTGTATTTAACTGCTAAAATGCAGGGGAGGGGCGGTTTCAACCCAAACTTCTGCTGTTGTCATCAAGTTTCTAAGGACATTTTCATTTGTGCTCTTGCAAAGCATAGAAACTGAAAGATCTATACCTGGATAAAAGTACGCAAAAGGATGTTGTGGCATTTTAGAGATTCACTTAGAGGGGGAAAATGGGTAGCACAAACTTTCATAGACGAAGGACCTCATCACACTAGACAATGAATCCACTTTCAATCCAATTTCGGTCTCTTTCAGTATTCTGGGATTGTAGTTTAGGGAGGAGCCCTTAACAGCCTCACTTAACTACAAACCCCAGAATTCTGCAGGAGGCAGAAACTGAGTTTAAAGTTGGAAGCTTCAAGTGGTGCAAAGGGCAGCAGCCAGGTTGCTCACCAGAGCAGCATACAGGTAGCATACAGCTCCACTGGCTGCCAGTCTGCTACTGAGCACAATTCAAAGTGCTAGCTTTAGCCTATAAAGCCCTAAATCCGTGATGGTGAACCTATGACATGCGTGTCAGCACTGACACGCATGGGTATTTTTGATGACACATGGCCACATGCGGCTGCATACAGCGAAGTACATCTTATAAGAGCCAATCTAATTCCATCCTTAAATTTGTAAAAGGCTCTACAAATTTAACATCTGCACATTTGAGCATTGTTCACTCCATAACTCAGCATGGAATATACATTTTTTCTTATTTAAACTATAAATATTGCAAAATTATGGGGGGATTTTTCTCGAAGTTGACACCCCAACTTTTTGGCAAATTTTGACACACCAAGCTCAAAAGGTTGCCCATCACTGCCCTAAATGGTTCTGGCCTAGCATGCCTGTCTGAACGTATCTCCCTCTATGATCCACCTCAGAGGTTAAGATTGTCTGGGGAGGCACTGATCTTGGTCCCACCTTCTTTGCAGGTGTGGTTGGTAGGGACGAGGGACAGGGCCTTCCCAGTGGTGGCCCCTCGATTGTGGAACTCCCTCCCTCCTGATGTTTAGGAAGAAATTAAAAATGTATCTATGGGACCAAACCTTTGGATAGTAAAGCAGTGCAATAAGTGAAGTAGAAGTATGTGCAACAACAACTGGAATGGCTTCTGGACTATGATTTTGGATAGCAAGCAAAGTAACCTCTGCTGGAGATGTGGCATGTGTCATGAAATCTACCTTTGAGACGACAGGGCCGAAGCCTGCATGACAGTGGCTGTCATCTTGGAAGGCAGGCAGGACAGGAGGAGGAGTCAAGCCGACTCCTGATTGGGTATAGCAATTAGGGGAGGAGTCGGTTGTGAGAGGGAAAATAAGCTGTCAGCTTTTGACAGAGAGAGAAGTGTCTTAACATCAGACAGGGAAAGAAGTGATTTTTGAGGAGAGGAAGCTAGATAGAGCAGGGATCTGACAGGAAAGGAAGAGCTTTTAGTGAGCCTTAAGTTTAGGGAATAGGCTGAGACAAAAGACTGGGATTTTACTGTGTTGTGAGAGCCAGTAAAAGGAAGATTTGTCTCCTTATACTAGGGACAGTATAGGGGAGCTTATTGCCCTGTGCAGACAGGAGTCTGTTCTCAACTGATACTGTGTCTAAAGATAGAACAGTATGTTTAAGGAGTCTCACAGTTGTTAAAAGCTTTTCTGTCAGGGGAACTATTTGTTTAAGTAACCAAGTTTCTGCAACTGAATCACGCTTCTGTACCACTCATTTCTATGAGTTGTTGTTAGTATAAAGTTCAATAAACTCTTTCTAGTTAACTTTTAACTGGTGTATGCCTCAATCCATCCATTTCCTCAGAACTCACTCTGTCAAACCCATTTTAAAGTCCAGTCATCCAGTGAAGAAACAATAGAAGAACAAGGGCTCAAACACTGCAAAACTTAATGAGCAAATAGATAGGAGGCAGGAGATTAGTTAAAACAGACAGACCGAACAGTGGCTTCAGTGGTTTGCCAGGATCCGACAGAAAAAGAGAAAGGAATCTCAATTAAAGCGAAACCAATTTCTGAGTGCTTGGAATAGTTTAAAGAGGGATAAAAGTTCCAAGTATGGGAAATATAGTCAGATGAAGCATCGTTTGGAATCAAGTGTAGTTCTTGTCCTTGTTCATGGAAGCCTTGCTTGGAAGATTCTTGTCTAAGTATTTCTTGTTTCATGATTTGGATTCTTGGATTGTATGAATGCATACTCATGCCTTGGATTAATGTTTCCTGGTTTTCTGAATTATATTAGAGAAGTGTGGACTTTGTTTTTATGGACTTTGCTGAACTTTACCTTGGACTATATTTGCTCCTGCTTATCTTCTTACCTAATTGGATTCACCTATTTCTTTAAAGTGCTTTTTACTTGCTGCTTTTTAATTAACTTCAATAAAAGGATTGTTTTCCAATCAACGGTGTAGTGTTTATCATCAGAGGGCTTTTCCTGTCTTGGAGTGCAACAGCCATACAGCCCAAAAGACTTAGAGCAACCCTATTATATGTTTGTTTTATGTGGCATTGAATTATTGCCTATTGTAAGGCTGCTCTGAGTGAGAAGGGTGGGGTATAAATACAGTAAATAGATTGATTGATTAATTAATTAATTTTGATTCTATCCCTTGTCAACCATAGACAATAATGACTGATCAAGGAAGTTGAAGTCAATCACATCCGGAGGGCCATACATGCCATTCCCACTGTAGCATATTTTTAAACTAAATTAAACAGTAACAGATGTGATAACGTTGTTTTACTTGTATTTTGTAAAAGGCTTTGTAGTTTCTTTGGAGGGGCATATTGTTGCCTGCAGATTTTAGTCTATCAAAGATAAACGTTTCATAGAATCACAGGATCACGAAGTCTATGAAACATTTATCTTTGATGGACTAAAATCTACAGGCAACACTGTTAACATTATTTCACTTTTATTTTAAAGGAAAGGCTTTGTAGTTTCTTTAGAGGGGCATAATGTTGCCTGTAGAGTTTAGTCCATCAAAGATAAATGTTTGATTGCATACAATAGGAAGTAAGAACAAATACCTTCTTTGCATATAAATTGGCACAGATCATGACAACATAAAACCCCCACTTGTCTTTTTCTCATGCACAATAATAGGAAACTGACATTTGTTCTCTTTTCCCGCATGAATGCTGATAGAAAGGAAGATATTTTTCTGTTGCTCTTGAGAGACTTGTTGCATTTGCAAAATGAATTTGGCAGACATTGCTTAAAGTGTCAGAACCGCGCCGCTAAACTATGACAGGTGCTGCCTTGTTGCATGGACTTTCACAATCAGAGGCATGTTTCTTGTTTGGATTCCTCAACAAGCCTTTCTATGCTTTGTTTTCCGGAGAGGAAACAAGTATGCTTCGTGCATAGAGATTTTGCAAATTTCTAAGAAAAAGGCATTGTCTAAGGAGAATAATAGAGTCATAGAGTCAGAACAAATCACAAGGGTCATCCAGTTCACTATCTATATATATAAAAATGCTCTGTGCATAATGAGTACTTTAAAATCAAAAGAACCAATGAACGAAATCACACCAAATTTGACAACAAAATGTCTCACAACACAAGGAGTGACCATCACTCAAAAAATTATAATTTTGTCATTTGGGAGTTGTAATTGCTGGGATTCATAATTCATAATACAATCAAAGAGCATTCTGAACTCCAACAACGATGGAATTGAAACAAACTTGGTACACAGGACTCCCATGATCAACAGAAAATACTGGAAGGGCTTGGTGGGCATTGACCTTGAGTTTGGGAGTTGTAGTTTACCTACATCCAGAGAGCATGGTGGACTCAAATAATGATGGATCCGGACCAAACTTGGCACAAGCACTCAATGTGCCCAAATATGAACACAGATGGAGTTCGGGGAAAATAGACCTTGACATTTGGGAGTTATAGTCACTGGGAATCACAGTTCACCTACAATCAAAGAGCATTCTGAATCCCACGAATGACAGAATCGGGACAAACTTCCCACACAGAACCCCCATGACCATCAGAAAATACTTATGGCCATCCAATTCAACTCCCTTCATCGGGGCAAGAAAACATAATCAAAGTCCTTCTGACAAAGAGCCATCCAGCCATAGAGATAGATAGATAGATGATAGATAGATAGATAGATAGATAGAGAGAGAGAGAGAGAGAGAGAGATGATTCACACACAGAGAGAGATATAGTATCATAGAATTGAAAGGGGCCCTTAAAGAAGGACAATGATATTTTGCATGTTCCAGGGTGGGCAAACCAAATACTCTCCACTTCAACACTGACAAAGAAACAGCAAGAAATACCGTTTACCCACAAGCATAAAAATTACATATATTAGAAACCAACATATATATAGTACCTTAAAAACAAAAAAAAAACTACGGGGCCAAATGACCCCAAATTTGGCAACAAAACTCCTCAAAATCCAAGGAGTGAGCATCACTGAAAAAAAACCCACAGAAACACCTTTAAATTCAAAAAAGGAAGAAGACAACACACCTCCCCTGCCCCCCTCGTGCTGAGGACACAGAATTTATTTATTATTTTTTTCGTATACTTCTACCTTGCCCTTTTCAACCCCCGAGGGGGGACTCAGGGCGGCTTACAAAAAGGCACATCTTGGTGCCCACACAAATACAATAACATATAAAAACAGTAATAAATGGTCAACAGTTAAACAATAAAACAACAATATATCACTCAATCGATAGCCAATCTCAGACACAGCGTTCACCAACTCAGAGTCATATTTTGTTCCACATTGTCCATTCCTATCCGTCGTCACAGTCCCTTATTCATCTGCCAGATTGCCCAAACGCCTGGTCCCATATCCATGTTTTTAATTTCTTTCTGAAGGAAAGGAGGGATGTTGCTGATCTAATTTCCCCGGGGAGTGAATTCCATAGGTGAGGATCCACCACTGAGAAGGCCCTGCTCCTCATCCCCGCCAATCTCACTTGTGACAGAGGCGGGGCCAAGAGCAGGGCCTCCCCAGACGATCTCAAATTCCGAGGTGGGACGTAAAGGGAGATGCGTTCTGACAGATACGCTGGGCCGGAACCATATAGGGTTTTGTAGGTCAAAACCAGCACTTTGAATTGTGCTCGGAACTGGATCGGCAGCCAGTGGAGCTGACATAACAGGGGGTGGTATGCTCCCTGTATGACGCTCCGGTGAGTAATCTGGCTGCCGCCCGCTGGACTAATTGAAGTTTCCGAACAGTCTTCAAAGGCAACCCCACGTAGAGTGCGTTGCAGTAATCTATGCGGGATGTAACAAGAGTGTGGACCACAGTGGCCAGATCCGACTTCCCAGATCCGAATGAGGTTTCCGAAGCAGCAGCAGCCGCAATGGTTGCTGCTCCCTGCATGTCTCTTGGCCCCTAACTAACACTAAGGTAAGGGATCAAAGGGCAGAGGCTGAGGAGAAGGAGGAGGAGAGAAGAGAGAGGGGGGGGGGGAGGAGGAAATAATTTTAGAGTTTTTTAATACTAGTAGCCAGATTTTGTTCATTTTCATGGTTTCCTCCTTTCTGTTGAAATTGTCCACATGCTTGTGGATTTCTGGCTCCTCTGTGTAGCCTGACATAATGACTGTCAGAGTGGTCCAGCATTTCTATGTTCTCAAATAATATGCTGTGTCCAGGTTGGTTTATCATCTACTCTGTTATAGCTGACTTCTCTGGTTGATTTAGTCTGCAGTGCCTATCATGTTCTTTGATTCGTGTCTATGTTTGTTAGTCTCTATGTAGACTTGTCCATCTTTAAATCTCTTTTCCTGTCCTCCAACATTCCATTTTCCATTCTTGAGTTCGGAATAGAGCAACTACTTTGGGAGACGGTGGTCGGGCATCTGGACAATGTGGCTGGTGCAGCGGAGTTGATGGCGGAGGACCATCACTTCAGTTCTGATGGTCTTTGCTTATTCCAGCACGCTGACATTTGTCCACCTGTCTTCCCAAGAGATTTGCAGGATTTTTCAGAGGCAGTGCTGATGGAATCAATCCAGAAGTTGCATGTGACGTCTGTAGAGAGTCCATGTTTCGCAAGTGTATAGCAGGGTTGGGAGGACAATAGCTTTATAAACAAGCACCTTAGTCTCCCTATGGATGTCCCGGTCCTCAAATACTCTCTGCTTCATTCCGAAAAATGCTGCACTGGCAGAGCTCAGGCAGTGTTGTATTTCGGTGTCAATGTTGACTTTGGTGGAGAGGTGGCTGCCAAAGTAGCGGAAATGGTCAATGTTTTCTAATGTTACACCATTAAGCTGTATTTCTGGCATTTGAGAGGGATTGGCTGGTGGCTGCTGGAAGAGCACTTTGGTTTTTTCGATGTTTAATGACAGGCCGAGCTTCTTGTATGCTTCTGTGAAGGTGTTTAGAGTGGCTTGTAGGTCTTCTTCTGAATGCGCACAGATGACGTTGTCATCAGCATATTGGTGTTCTATAATAGATGTTGTTGTAACCTTGGTTTTGGCTTTCAGTCTGCTGAGGTTAAATAGTTTGCCATCTGCTCAAAGCCAACCTTAAAAATTCTGGCATAGACACTGAGAACTGAGAAGCCCTGGCCCTTGAGCGCTCCAGTTGGAGGTCAGCTGTGATCAGCAGTGCTGTAGAATTTGAAGAGGCATGAATGGAGGGTGAAAGAGAGAAACGTGCCAAGAGGAAGGCGCATCAAGCCAACCCCAACCGGGACTGCGTTCCACCTGAAAACCAATGCCCTCATTGCGGGAGAAGATGCAGATCAAGAATAGGGCTCCACAGTTACCTATGGACCCACTGCCAGAACACCGAACTTGGAGGACCATCATCCTTGGACTACGAGGGATTGCCTAAGTAAGTAAGTAAGACTTGTCCACAGCTCCATGGTATACGATGGACTCCTGCAGTGGTTAGAGGATCCTTCATATCCTTTCGTGAGTGTAGCATTTGCTGAATTTTCTGTATGGGTCCTATGCTTCTTCATCAGCTTCTCTGTGTGGTCTGTGATTCTACTACAGCTGCCTTCTCTGGTCGAATTAGTCTGCAGTGCCTTTTGTGTTCTTTGACTCATGTTTGAGAAGTGCTGCATTTGGTGGTCCCTATGGAGACTTGTCCACAGCTGCACAGTATATAATGGACTCCTGCAGTGGTTTCCCTTCATCTCTTGGGTCACGCCATTCCTTGCCTATGACACAGGTCTTACCTGATCATCATGCTACCAGTCAAGGTGACAGGGGAAACTGAGGGGGGAGGAATGGGAGATCTTCTCTCTCCTTCTCCATTCCTCAATGTCCTGCTATACTGGCTGATATTGCAGCAAGCAAAAGAGAAGCAGTAGAACTATTTCATGATCTCAGATCAACATGACACTGGAACGAGAGGACAATCAGGGCAGTGAGGACACTCGTCTGTCTCCACGATGGCTGAAGAAGCCCTGTAGGGATGCTTTTTGGGGGCCAATCTAGTGTCCAACACAACAGATCAGCCTTGATGTATGTGGAGCTTCACCCCAAGACAGAACTGCAGCTGAATGTGGCCTGCTTTTTTCTCACCTTTCCTCCTCCCTTTAGCAAAGGATTCTGGTGCTTAGGAACAGCATGGGGAATGGATACTGAGCAAAATGGTAGTTCCTACCCTCTTTCCAAAATCAAAAAGGCTTAAATGGGAGATAAATTGTTACTATTCATTTCCCACACAAGAGGAGGAGGAAACGCACAGAAAACAATGTGTATTTTTGCTCATCATAATTCCCCGAAAGCCTTTACAAACTGCTAAGCATTTTCGCTGCTGCTCTGTTCCTCTCACAGTGGTTTCTTGAGCACCAGGAAACCCATTATTCAGAAGGAAAGTGAATAGTAACAAATATCTCTTTCACATGAAGATGAAGAAAGCAATGATTTACATCCCTGTAGAGAAGGTAAGGAAGAGCCTTCAGTGATCTATAATGGAAAGACAAGCAGGGACCGTGTTTCTTTAACTACACGATGTGAGTAAGAAGTATAGCACGTTGCAATAAAAGATTAAGTAAAAGAGCTACTTGTAGGACAAAGAATGTATATGGATCTGCAACCACTGACTGATCTTTTCACGATGGCTTTCCTGTGATGCCGTTTCTGAAAAACCTGATTGCTTTCGCCCTCCCTTCTTTGGCTCTTTCCATCACAGAAGACTTTGTTATAAAAAGCTTTATCATTATCAAGCCAGCTAGGCAGCCAATGCCCTTGACTCATTTGACACTGCCAGTCAAATTTCTCCTTCCTTCCAGGCAGTCCTTCTGAGTGCCTTCGCTTCGGAGCCATTCCTAATGAATAAATCAAGCCAGCCTTCTAACTTGTTAATAGTCTTAATTTCCTGCTTCCCCCTCAAGGTGCCGGGGCTTGATTGCTATGTTCGAAATATGAAAATTAGCACAGGAAAATAGGACAAAGGCTGAAGGTGGTGGCATGGGTTGGGAGAATTGGATGGAGGCTGGCAATGAGCCAGGGAGGGAGAAGCCAGATGGAGGAGAGGAGGCATATGGCTCAAAGGTAGGGGCCACCCTTTGCATGCAAGCGATCCAATGTTCAGCCTTTGGCATCAAAACAAGGTCCTGGGAAAAACACCTGTTTGGACACCATATGTTGCAGAACAGTGGTTCCCAAACTTTTTTTGACCAGGGACCACTTGACCAGGAACCTCTCTCCAACATTATTACCAAAAGGGTTACGAATCAGTTTTTGGTCAACTTTAGATTCGGTTTGGTTATTTGGAGTGCTGGTTCAGAAAATTGCATTGGATAAACAGATTAATAAATTTCATTGCACTGGATAGAAAATTGTATTGGATAGAGGGATAGATGGATTGGATGAATTAGATGTTAATTATGTTTTTACAAAGTTGTTATATGTATTTTTATTGTGTCATATTTTATCTTTGTCTGATTGGGCTTGGTCCCAATGTAAGCCTCCCCAAGTCCCCCCCAGGGGGAGATGGTGATGGGATACAAAAATAAAGTTGTTGTTATTGTTGTTGCTGCTGCTGCTGCTGCTGTTATAGACCATGCCAGCTCTAGTTTCTGATACCGAACATATGCCATCCAGTAGTCACCACCTGCTCACCCACAGAAAGCCATATTTAATAAGCCTCTGCACTATAAGAGGGTTTTGCGAGACCAGTCGCTCTCGTTGCAACAGCGTAGTAACTGTGAGGTCGTTGACCATATTTTAGTTCTTGTGGACCAGTGGTGGTCCATGGACCACAGGTTGGGAACCACTGTTGTAGAAGATAATGAAGGAAGTAAAACAATTACCTGACTTCCAGTGACAAGAAAAGGAACTTCCTGCTTCCCTAACCTTCCATATGGCTAGCTGAAGGTTTCTAAGAAACATTCAAAATTGTTTCAGGTGTTTTGGTGGCGTCCATCTTATGAAAAGTCCTTTAAGGGAGTCTAATTCCCCTCTGTCTGAGTTGGATCTCTTCTTTTCGTCTTCTTGTGAGCCTCCTTGGCTTTTAACATTGAAAGAAATTATATAAATAAAATAAGAGAAGAAGAAGTCAGATTCTGGTAGGAGTCATACGAATTCATCTGATGTGCATTTTGAAGTGAACCAACCTAATTCACACTTCTCCGACTGAAATGCAGATTGGAACATAGTTGTCCTTCAAATCTCACACTTTTACAAACCTTGCAATGCTGTCCTTGGATGAAATAATTGCATACCAAACATCCATATTAGGAAAGGCTGAGTGCCAATAAAACTGAAAATAAATGTAAATTAGAGAAACATATATGGATGTGTACAGACAAATTGTTCAAAGCTATAATTTGTACATGGATACTCTCATATATGGGTGAACATGTGCATTTAGTAGTGTGTTCGATTATCTTGATTCTGTTGTACAACATTCAGTCAACACAAAGTTTCATAGCACTATTACTGCCTAACTAAACAGGACATTTACCTTACATAGACATTTATTTTTCTAACCCTATGGTTCTAAGAATCTTGAAGAGGATAAAGGTCTGTTGGGTTTAGGGATGCACAAGCGTCCCATCAAAAGTCCTTCAAACTGTTGCAATATTACAAAATTGTGGGAAAATGTTTGTATTGACAAGGTCTTCTTATGCTAAGTCATGAAATCACCTCCGCCGTTATGCAACAAAGCACATTGCCTGATTTTATTGCTGTCCTTGTTTTCTCCCAATACTGGAATCTAATGCAGCACACAACATCAAATACTATTAAATAAAACAGATATAATTAAAATATAATTTAAGACTATTTAAAAACTCATTGGGTGTGTACAACACTTCTCTTACTCCTCAGCAGGCAATTATCATTATTTATTTTTTCTACAATGTTTTATGATGGGTTCAAAATGCACTTCTGCAACTGCAGCATTTTATTTAGGAAGCTTTAAATTGCATGGAAGATGAGGACTGGGCATTCCTTTAATAGCATGCAGGACAATTCTGTTGTCTTTCCCTTATAGGAAAGACAACAACTCAGACTGTCTGGAATTCCTTATTCCCAAAGACTATGCCTCTGTGAAGGTAATGAAATAGAAACAATAGAACACATTTGATTGCAGTATCACTATTACACAGTGCAACGTAGCCAACTTTTATATCCAATCCTGTCCTGCATGACCAGCCATCCCTCGCAAAGGATTGTTAGATATCTTTTAGAAGACAAGTGCCACAGGATGACAGAGGCAACAAGGCTGAGAAAGCAACTAACCTCCATTAGGGGTATTACTTGAAACTGTGTAGGTCTATCTTGTACAGTGGGACTTCTCCTGAGATGGGAGAATTTATAATAACTGTTGGTTTTACTTATGAGTCTATGGACCATAATAAATATTATTGCTGTTGTTATAAGAAAGACGACAACATACTTTTGGAAGCTATTAAGTCAAAGAAAAGGTGATTGCTTCTCAGTGAAGTATCTTCATTTCCTGGACAGTGTACACTTGTCCAGACTGATTATTTAATCTTCCCAGATAGGAAGTTGGGTATAAATGGTTCCCTAAATGGTTTCAGCCCAACTTATCCGAACGTGTCTTTCCCTACGAACCTTCCAGAAATTTAATATCATCTGGGGAGGCCCTGCTCTCGATCCTGCCTGCCTCACAGGAGCACGTGGCGGGGATGAGAGACAGGGCCTTCTCAGTGGTGGCCCCTCTGCTGTGGAACTCCCTTCCTAGGGATATTAGATTGGCCACCTCCCTCCTGACCTTTAGGAAAAGAGTAAAAACCTGGCACTTCAAGCAAGCTTTTGGAACCTCATTGTAACCAGATAAACTCAGTATTGTGAAGGAATATGGAACGGCTTAACGATGCAAATGGACATGGATTTAAACCCAGAAGTCATTGATTTTAATAGTTTTAAATTGTTTTTAAATTAATTTTATTATGTGATTTAACCTGTTTTAAATGATGTATTTATGTGTGTTCGGCATCTAATTGTTGCCAGTCTGTACGCAGCCTTGAGTTGCCATCGGGCTGAAAAGGGCGAGATAAAAATGTGGTAAAGTCATGAGTTAGATGCCAGCCCGGGTTGGAGTGGGTTTCCAACCAATTGTGTGTAGCCTGTTGTCGACCTTTGCAACCCAAAAGACAGTTGCATCTGTCAAGTAGGAAAATTAGGTACCACCTTAAAGTGTGGGGAGGCTAAATTAACTGACTTATGAGGCCATAAAGAAGACTCCAGCAAAGCATTCCAGAGGGGAAGCATGCGGGGAATGTGGAAGTGCTTCATCAGCGTCGCAGATGGACGACGAAAGCGACAGCTCCCCTGGCGGCCAGAAAAAATTAAATAGCCTCTGTGTATGTCTGTATATGTTGTATGTTAAAATTGGCATTGAATGTTTGCCATATATGTGTGCACTGTAATCCACCTTGAGTCCCCTGCGGGGCGAGAAGGGTGGAATATAAAAGCTGTAAATAAATAAATGTTTCCCTTTTAGGATATTCATATTGAACTAGAGAAAATTTCTTCTTCTATGGAAACTTCTTGAGGTTTTTGAGATATGATATTGCTATATTCCTCATCGTTCCTCAGTTGATGAAATTGGCTTGTTCCAATCGGCCCTAGGTTCTGCCTCTGCTTGGCCTCCAAGCCAATAACCCAACTCTGATAGAGACATATATTTTAATTTTAAATCACAGCCTCAAAATCCCATAACAAGCTTGGCTAACTAAATACTGAATTCTCTTCCTGACTCCCTATGCTGGGTTTTGATCAACAATAGATGTGTTCATTTTCCATGACATCGGATGAAGCATTTCTCATCCAGGGACACTCCCGTGTTACCTTTCGCTTTCCCTGGGGCATTTTAATGAGGGAAATTTGCTTGTTACCAAACATGTTTACTTGCCTTGCAATTAAAGTAATGAAAATGTCTTCAAGATTAATCAAAAAGCCTGACAAATATTACAGATAATGAAATCTACCTTCACTGACTCCATAGATGCAGAAGTGATTTTACTGTTGTTATTAAACGGCTGTTGCGGAATTAATTTGCTTTGATTTTTCCATATTTCTCCTATAATCCATTTTGCTACTTCTGAAGCCTCCTGCATACATATAATAAAGGAGCTTCTTTACATTGCTCTTAAACATTTCCTAAAAGCTACAGCTGTTTAAAAGTGGTGTGGGGAGATGCCGAGAGAATCAGATGGCCCACCAGATGCTGTTGAACTATAGCAAACACTTTCCCTAAATACTGGCTATGATAGCGAAAATCGTTGGAAGTTGCAATTCAACAACAGCTGGAAAGAATCGATCCCAAAGGCTTACTATAGGAAAATATTATGGAATCATAGAGTCAGAAGAGTCCACAATCCTATGTAATCCCATTCTGCCATGCAGGAACACACAATTTGGCCTGAACTGACTTTCTCCATGGGACAATGGCAATTCATAATGAGCGTTTTCCCTGCCTCATATAATAGAATCATAGAATCAAAGAGTTGGCAGAGACCTCCTGGGCCATCCAGTCCAACCCCATTCTGCCAAGAAGCAGGAATATTGCATTCAAATCACCCCTGACAGATGGCCATCCAGCCTCTGTTTAAAAGCTTCCAAAGAAGGAGCCTCCACCACTCTCTGGGGCAGAGAGTTCCACTGCTGAACGGCTCTCACAGTCAGGAAGTTCTTCCTCATGTTCAGATGGAATCTCCTCTCTTGTAGTTTGAAGCCATTGTTCCATTGCATCCTAGTCTCCAGGGAAGCAGAAAACAAGCTTGCTCCCTCCTCCCTGTGGCTTCCTCTCACATATTTATACATGGCTATCATATCTCCTCTCAGCCTTCTCTTCTTCAGGCTAAACATGCCCAGCTCCTTAAGCTGCTCCTCATAGGGCTTGTTCTCCAGACCCTTGATCATTTCGGTCGCCCTCCTCTGGACACATTCCAGCTTGTCAATATCTCTCTTGAATTGTGGTGCCCAGAATTGGACACAATATTCCAGGTGTGGTCTAACCAAAGCAGAATAGAGGGGTAGCATTACTTCCCTAGATCTAGACACTATGCTCCTATTGATGCAGGCCACAATCCCATTGGCTTTTTTTGCCGCCACATCACATTGTTGGCTCATGTTTAACTTGTTGTCCACGAGGACTCCAAGATCTTTTTCACACGTACTGCTCTCGAGCCAGGCCTCTGTGTTAAATGGTTAGTTCTAGATACAAGGCACATCTACACTGACCCATTAAGTCAGTTTCAAATTGGGATTTGTTTAACTGAGAAGAGGACTATATAGGAAATTGTGAAATCCATCTGAGGTTTGGATAGTGAATAGTTCATTAAAAGCTTTCTTTTGCGCATCTGTGTTTTGTGTGCACACAAGCACAAAAAACTGCATATTGCAAATCACAATTTCTATATTACAGGAAATTCTTCATTAAATGTAACATGGGAACAGTAACATGACTGATTAGTAATTATTTATAAATGAAAGGTTGCTTGCCAGTATTCTGTAAACACAATGAAACGAAACTTCCAAAATGACAATTTCTATATTCCAGGAGATTCTTCATTATTTCATGACGTCAGGAATAGAAACTCAATTATTGTTAAATGAAAGGTTGCTTGTCAATATTTTTAGAATACAACGGAACTTCAGCTTCCAAAATAACAATTTCTATATTGAAGAAGGTTCTTCATCAATACATAACATCAGGAACAGTAACACAAGGTCTCCTGGGTTGTTTCCCTTGTTTCGTAATACCTTCTTCGGGTGTTATTCTTATCTATGATGCTTGAACGCACTAAATACACACAAACCACAATGGCCAGTGTAGACTGGGCTCTAGTCATTATATAGGAATGATCACTAATCAAACAGGGATGTTATTATTGCCCCAATCCTATTTTCCATCTTCATTGCACCTTGTTGATGGGAAGCTTCCCACCGGAGTGGAAATCATCTATCAGACAGATGGCAAGCTATTTAAATTCAGCAGACTGAAAGCCAAAACCAAGGTCACAACATCTGTTATAGAACTCCAATATGCTGATGATAATGTAGTCTGTGCACATTCAAAAGATGACCTACAAGCCACTCTAAACGCTTTTGCAGAAGTATACAATAAAGCTTGGTCTCTCACTGAACATCGAAAAAAACAAAGTGCTCTTCCACAAAAAAAGCACCAGCCAAACCCTTTGCAATTCCAGAAATACAGCTTAATAGTGTACTGTTAAAAATGTTGACCATTTCCAGTATTTTTGCAGCCATCTCTCCATAAAAGTCAACATTGACACTGAAATATATCACCGTTTCAGCTCTGTGAGTGCAACATTTTTTTTTTAATGAAGCAGAAAGTGTTTGAGGATCTGGACATTTGTAGAGAGACCAAGATGCTTGTTTATGAAGCTATTGTCTTCCCAATCCAGTGAAATGTGGATCATCTAAAGGTGTCAAACTCAACTTCTGGAATGATTCCATCAATGTTGCCTTTGAAAAATTGTGACAAATGTCAGCATGCTGGAAGAAGCAAAGACCACCAGCATTGAAGCAATGGACCTCTCCACTGGTCTGAATGCCACATAATAATAATAATGATAATAATAATAATAATAATAATAATAATCCTTTATTTGTACCCCGCTACCATCTCCTGAAGGACTCAGTGCAGCTTACAAGAGGCCGAGCCCAAATACAACAATAAAACAGCAACAATACAGCAAAATCAATAAAAAACAAAGCAATAACATTAATAGCACACAATGACGCAATTAAAAACTATGGCAGGGCCAAATGTAATAATTAAAATTAAAAAGTGCTGGGCATGGCCAGGAGAAAAGGGTGGGTGTTTGGAGAGGGATGGGTAAGAAGATATCCTGAATCTGTAATAAAGTGTGTTGGGGACAAAATGCTTGGGGTTTCCTTATTCTGGGAAGGCTTGTAATTAGGCATCTATTATCCGGATGCCCGATTACAATCTCCCAAAGCAGTTACTGTACTATCAATTGAAGAACAGAAAACGGAAAGTTGGTGGACTGGAAATGAGATTTAAAGATGGGCTTAAAGCCAACCTTAGAAACTGTGGCATAGACACCAAGAACTTGGAATCCCTGGTCCTTCAGTGCTCTAACTGGAAGTCATCTGTGACCAGCAGTGCTGCAGAATTCAAAGAGGCACAAATTGAGGGCAAAAGGCAGAAATGTGTCAAGAGGAAGAAGGTACATCAAGCCAACTCTTGTCAGGACTGCCTTCCATCTGGAAACCGATGTCCTCACTGTGAAAGAACATGCAGGTCAAGAGTAGGTCTCTACAGTCACCTATGGACCCACCACCAAGAGCCTACATGAATGATAGCTTTTGATGATGATGATGATGATGATGATGGTCACCAATAATGCATCACAGATAAGATCTCAGCCAATAATTGCTTTGCATTTCATCAAGGCTTCAAGAATTTGCACAAAATGACTGTGTTTCTCCTTTGTCAAGCAAAACATACACCAACGCAACTACAAACACAAAAGCACTGGCTGACCCATTGAAAGGATGCCAACAACCCTAACTGACACTGAACTATTTTAGGAGTTTGTGCAGCCAGGCAACAGCTATACAATTTAATTTCTCCGAAATACAGAAATTTCCACAAGGGCAATGAGAAATTGTCACCCATCTCACAAGTGAGGAGAGGGAAAATGCGATTCCCTGTTCTCTCACACGATTTCTTTTCTTAGTCTGAATGCCACACAGAAACATAAAACTCTTGCCTGTTTTCCTTTCAACCTTCAAAAGTTACTTTCGGAAAGTCTCGTTTTGTTTTTATTGGGTCATTGCATGAGAGAAACATCATTCTTCCTGACATACTGCCCACTCCATTCAAACATTAATGAGATTAGATAAGGCAGGAATGCTTTTCATTACCTAATTATACATATGCACATAAGATGACCCTTTACATTTTTTTCCCCTTCCCACCAATATAATTACTTCTATTATGAGAGTAGCTCTGTTTGATGGCATTCAGAAAACATAATTACAGAGTGGAATTTACAAGAGATGAGCTGAAACTTCCCAGACTTTTTCTGAGATAATATCAGAAGGGGTTTTTTTTTTCTTTCCAGCTGCTTAACCACCATCAGAAAATTTAGCAGGCTTTTCTCAAAGTAATCCATATTATTCCTTTGTGGCTGCTATCATTCTGCTTATCATTTACAATATCCTAGAACAGTGTTTCTCCACCTTCCTAATGCCGCGACCCCTTAATACTGTTCCTCATGTTGTGGTGACCCCCAACCATAACATTGTTTATGTTGCTACTTCACAACTGTAATTATGCTATTGTTATGAATCATAATATACATAATATCTAATTTTCTTTCACTGGACCAAATGTGGCACAAATACCCAATATGCCCAAATTTGAATGCTGGTAAGGTTGGGGGGATTTATTTTGTTATTTGGGAGTTGTAGTTGCTGGGATTTATAGTTCACCTACAATCAAAGAGCATTCTGAACACTACCGGCAATGGAATTGAATCAAACTTGGCACACAGAACTCCCATGACCAACAGAAAAATACTGGAAGGGTTTGGTGGGCATTGACCTTGAGTTTGGGAGTTGTGGTTCACCTACATCCATTGTTTGGACTCAAGCAATGATGGATCTGGACCAAACTTGACACAAATACTCCATATACCCAAATGTGGGGTTAGTGGGGATTGATTTTGTCATTTGGGCGTTGTAGTTGCTGGGATTTATAGTTCACCTACAATCAAAGAGCATTCTGAACTCCACCAATGATGGAATTGAACCAAACTTGGCACACAGAACTCCCATGACCAACAGAAAATACTGGAAGGGTTTGGTGAGCATTCACCTTGAGTTTGGAGTTGTAGTTCACCAACATCCAGAGAGCACTGTGGACTCAAACAATGACAGATCTGGACCAAACTTGGCACAAATACTCAATATGCGCACATGTGAACACTGGTGGAGTTTGAGGAAAATAGACCTTGCCATTTGGGAGTTGTAGTTGCTGGGATTTATAGTTCACCTACAATCAAAGAGCAATCTGAACCCCACCAACCAGAGAATTGGGCCAAATTTCCCACACAGAACCCCCATGACCAACAGAAAATACTGTTTTCTTGTGGTCTTTGGCGACCCCTCTGAAACCCTCTTACGACCCTCCAGGTTGAGAAATACTGACCTAGATCTATGTGTAATAGCAATCAGTAAACCAGACATGTTCAGCATCTCTCTCTTCCATTGTTGTACTGAAGTAAATAAAAAGCTAATATAAGTCTAAATTCTCAGTTAGGTGAAACAGAGACAGTGATTTCTTTGGTTCTAAGTTTTCAGTCAAACTTTTGAAGGAAGAGAGTGACTAAAAGTCGTAAGCTAGCCAGCCAGGAGTCTGAGTAGAAATATATTTTGAAAGAGAAGAAAGTGGCTTAACAGAGTAGAAACAAGTTAAACTGTTCTGAAAGTTATGTAATAACAATTTTTATGTATTCAAAGGAGTGAAAGACAGTGGAACTGAAGTAAAGTACTTTGTAACAGATAAGCTTATGTGCAAAAGAATAAATATAATAAACATTTCTTTGTTTCAACATATATATTAAAGTCTCATGTTGAGTTACAGGACTGAAGTTACATGGCTGGAAATCAGTTGGAGCTTACATTGATGTAACCTGTGAGGAGAAATTGGAAGCTACATGTTGACTCCTGGTTTGGGTTACACACTGAAGAAATACACAGACATATAAAAATTGCATCCTGTAACAAACACATATCAAGAAAGGCAACACAGAGTCAGAGATAGTGTGTTTCAGGCGTAAACTACAAGTCACTGAGTTTGTAAGGTTTGATTCCTCACTCTCCTCGTATCGCCTAATGTGCACATACATATATGTTCAATGTAGGCAGAGGTGGGATATCCAAGGTCTTGGTATAGAGTCCCTTGGGAATGCCCGCCCTGTCTTGTTGCACTAACCTTATCAATAGATGAAGAGATAACACACTGAATCGATATTATTGAATTGCTATTGATAAATTCAGATCTTCAGAAAATTATCAGTGGGACACATTGTTTCTTGAGACAGGCTTCTTCTAAGTAATCTTGGGTGCGTGGGGATTAATTGCCCTCCAAATGAGGAATGAAACAATTTCATCATTTTGTGGCTATTAACTTACAAATATTCCATCATATATCAAGGAGACAATTTGTATAATTCTATGTTGGCACAATATCTATTAAACTATAATTGAACTTTAATGATGTGATAGATACAAAAATAACTTCCTTAATTGAAAAGACAGCATTCAAAGGCTATTGTAGAGTATGTGCTCTGGATTTGCTGGCACTGTAATCTATATTTCTCCCACCTGCCCCATTACTTACATACCATGCTTGCAGATAATTATATTAGCATAGTCTATGTGCCAGCTGATGGTAGTGTTAGATTCAATTTTGGGATTCTGTGCACTGTTGAAATATTAGATTATCAGTATGGTAAACGGGAAATTCCACGGTTGGCACCCAAGGCCCTGACTTCAATGTCCCCTGCCAGTATGTCATCTCTGCTCTGGAAAACACATTTGCTGGCATCGTAGAGACTGCAGAACAACACACAACAGCATGCAAACATTTCAGGAAGACATTACAAAGCTGTTTAAATCAGCTTTGCCTTCCTCTAGCTTTTTTTTTTTTTTCCAGGGCAGGGACTTTCTGCCTTCCCAACACTTGATACAGCATGTCAAATGCATCTTGAGCTCTGAGGATGACCTGGGAAGGAATCCCACTGGAGCATTGCAGCACACCCAAATACCTGGGAGTTACCCTGGACCGTGCTTTGACCTACAAGAAGCACTGCCTGAATACCAAGCAAAAAGTGGGCCCTAGAAACAATATCATACAAAAGCTGACTGGCACAACCTGGGGCTCAAAACCAGATACTGTGAAGGCATCTGCCCTTGCGCTTTGCTACTCTGCTGCTGAGTATGCATGCCCAGTGTGGAACACATCTCACCATACTAAAACAGCAGATGTAGCTCTTAATGAGACATGCCGCATTATCACGGGGTGTCTGCACTGTACACCACTGGAGAAATTACACTGTTTAGCCAGTATTGCAACACCTGACATCTGCTGGGAAGTAACAACCAATAGTGAAAGGACCAATCTCCGGCCCATCCCCTATTTGGATATCAGCCAGCATGCCAATGACTTAAATCAAGATATAGTTTCCTAAGATCAACAGAGGCACTCGCTGGAACACCTCAGCAAGAGAGAGTCCAAAAGTGGCAGGCTAAAACCTGGAACCTCAATCAATAGCTAATACCAAATGAGAGATCCCCTCTTGGGCACACAGAAGACTGGGCGACTTGGAAGGCGCTGAACAGACTGCGCTCTGGCACCACGAGATACAGAGCCAACCTTAAGAAATGGGGCCACAAAGTGGAGTCCACAACATGCGAGTGTGGAGAAGAGCAAACCACAGACCACCTACTGCAATGCATCCTGAGCTCTGCCACATGCACAGTGGAGGACCTTCTTACAACAACACCAGAGGCACTCCAAGTGGCCAGATACTGGTCAAAGGACATTTAATAGAATGTTTTTAAAAATAAAATATAACTGTTTGGTTCACTCCTGATAAGATAAATAAATTGCTTGTCAAATACTTAGTGGCCAATGGTCTGTTTTTTACCTGTTTAGCCAACATTGTGTGTATATACTGTTTGCCTAGAGATGGAGAGGTGTGTGTAGTTTAAATAGGTTAGCTGGCAATTATGTTTTTGGAAAGTCAGAGCTTGGGAAAGTTATTTCAGCAGATGACACCTCCTGGAATCTCCCAGTTAGCATGACCTAAGCCAAAAAAAGCTGCACTTCAAAAATTATCCAAAAAAATACTTTCCCAAGCTGCTGTAGACTATATGACACCTGTGCCAAGACATATGTGTGCATATATGAATATTGTGTATATTCCCCCATGTCCTATTTTGACGGTTTTGGCTAAGGACAAAGAAAGGTTGCCTGGAAAGGCTTTTGCTAATGAAATCCTGTAGCCAGCAATAATTCCAGAAGAATATGGCTCCATTATCTGCTACCAGCAGGTGCCAAGAATGCTCATTATACGAAATATCCCCAGGCAAGATTCTATTTCACTCAGTATGACATCCTGCAATGGGTAAAAACAGTCAACAACAGAGGGAGAGGGAAGCTTCAGAAGTTCCCCCTGTCCCATTTGGAGGTTTTTTAGCGTATTGCGCGGTCACGTCCGCCATTAACGAATCGATTCGTTATTGTTTCGTATTTGTTTCGTTAATGTTTCGTAATTTTTTTTACATTTACAAAATTTCGTAAATATCGAACTTTTTAAAAGAAAAATTTCGGAATTCTTTTAAATATCGAAACGCAAAAACCCCCAAAAAATGAATCGATTTTAGAAACAAATTTTTCCGTTGTTATCCAGGCCTAGTTGCCTACATTATAAAAAAAATCTGATTCTTACAATGGGTTTTATTAAGTTTTGAAAACAGGAAGCTGCCTCACCCTGTATCATGCAGCTCCTGGAGACCTCTTAAGGGGGACACGATAACACAGTGAGTTAAACCACCAGTGGCAGAAAATCCTGCCAACTGGAAGGTTGCCAGTTCAAGCCACAGATAGGGGTGAGCTCCTGCCATAAGCCCTAGCTTCTACTTACCTAGCAGTTCAAAAACAGCAATGTGAGTAGATCAATATGTGCTGCTTTGGCGAGGAGATAAAAAGGTGCCCATGAAGACATGCCGGCGATTCAATTAGGAAGGCATCCATGGACAACAGGATCCTTGGCATGCAGAAATGGAACAACAACACCTCCCAATGGGCAGAGTTGAGCACAGTCTCCAGATGCTGGAGATAAGAAAGAGGGAAGCCTTGGCTTCTGTTTATAGAATCATAGAACTGGAAGAGACCTCGTGGGCCATCCAGTCCATCCTGCAATGCCAAGAAGCATGAAAATTTGAGAGGTTCCCAAAAAACAGATCAAGGCCCCCACCAAAAACTGAGACACCAAAATGGGTCAAGGTTTACCTGGATTGCTCAAGGTTATACTTAGGCAATCCCTCGTTGTCCAAGTAGGATAATCCAGGGTGGGTCTGTAGGTGACTGTGGAGCCCTATTCTTGATCTGCATCGTCTCCCACAGTGAGGGCATTGGTTTCCAGGTGGAAGGCGGTCCTGGTCGGGGTTGGCTTGATGCACCTTCTTCTTGACATGTTTCTCTTTCACCCCCCATTCGTGCCGCTTCAAATTCTGCAGCACTGCTGGTCACAGCTGATCTCCAGCTGGAGTGCTCAAGGGCCAGGGCTTCCCAGTTCTCAGTGTCTATGCCAGAGTTTTTAAGGCTGGCTTTGAGCCCATCTTTAAATCTCTTTTCCTGCCCACCAACATTCTGTTTTCCATTCTTGAGTTCAGATACAATACAAGCCTATGTATTATGGCATTTGCATGACACTTTTTACTCCGAGTGGGGCTCAAGTTGTTGCCTCAAAACAGCAACTTAATCAGATTCACAGTAAGATTTAAGACAAGTAGAATTACATAAAATAGGATTAAATATTTTTAGTAAACACTAGTTTTAAAAAGTTTAATAAACTATAAAAAAAAAGCAACCCAAGGCAGGCTTTTCATTTGAATAAATCTTGCCAAGAAAACCCTGTCACCATGAATTGGATTTGACCTGAAGGCACTTAACCGCAAGCTTTCCTAAATGTTGTTGTCTGTCTCATGATTCTGTCTTTGTTCTATATTAGCTTGCACATAGAGAATTGTTAACATTCTAAAAGTGGAAAGTCCACTTCCATTGATCAAAGTTGTCATTTGTTGGAAAGTTTGACTTGTATCAAATTCGGCATACTTTTTCATATATATTTTCCCCCACAAATGGTAACGTATGACTTAAACTAGGCCTGGGTAACAACGGAAAAATTTGTTTCTAAAATCGATTTGTAATTGGGGGTTTTTTTTGTTTCGATATTTAAAATAATTACAAAATTTTCCCTTAAAAAAGTTCGGTATTTACGAAATTTCGTAAATATTTACGAATCGATTCGTTAAGATGGCGCCCGCGTTGGTGCATGCGCAAAGCATTTACGAAATTTCGTTATTGCATACATCGTAATAATGAATCGATTCGTTAAGATGGCGCACCGCGTTAGCGCATGCGCAAAAGGCATTTACGAAAT
>NW_026844478.1:23240137-23338714 GCF_025583915.1 Anolis sagrei ordinatus
ATTTCGTAATTGCTAAAAATAACGAATATTTAACGAATTACAAAATTAACGAACGAAACCGCCCAGGCCTAACTTAAACACATTATGAAAGGCATCCCTGGTAAAATTGTATTGCATTTTTTATTGTGCCATAGTTTGTATCATTGCAAGCAAACCTGGGATACTCTTTGAAGAGTGTAATAAACACTTAAACTCAATCCTTAACTTAGAACGATTAGATATGCATTTATTACCATGTCAAAGACATAAATGGTTCCTAGATGCTGATGGTATAGCACGTTTACATACTTCGGCTTAGTCTTTTTGGAGTCAAGTTCATGGCTTGCATATTTTTACTCATGCACAATTAAAACTAGGGCGCACTCTTCCTTACCTGGAAGTGGTAAGCCTCCTTAAAATGCCTTGGAAAGCATGCATGGCTGTAGGCGTGGTGCAGCCCGGGAGAAAAAGTACATTTTTAGCCTATAAAGCCCTAAATGGTTCCGGCCCCACTTACCTCTCTGAACGCATCTCCACCTATGAACCGACTAGGACATTAAGATCGTCCGGGGAGGCCCTGCTCTCGGTCCCGCCTGCGTCACAAGCGCGTCTGGCGGGGACGAGGGACAGGGCCTTCTCGGTGGTGGCCCCTCGGCTATGGAATGCCCTACCTGTAGACATCAGACAGGCCCCTTCGTTGCTGGCGTTCCGGAGGATGGTCAAGACGTGGCTCTATGAACAAGCGTTTGGCTAAACAGTGCAACTGAACACAGGAAGACGGTATAATCGAACATAGGAAATTGTATAAGGATTATGAGAACGGATTCTGATTTTTACTGAGGCGTTGATATGATAATTGATTGTTGTTTTGTCTGTTGTATATGATGTATTTTAACTACTTGTTATTGTTATGATAATTTATACTGTGTAAACCGCATTGAGTCGCCGAATTAGGCTGAAAATGCGGTATAGAAATAAAGCAAATAAATAAATAAATACATGCATGCCTGCCTGCAGCACCTCTCCTCTAGAGTAGACAGCTTTAAGAAAAGAAGCCTCCTTAAAGCATGCACACCTGCCTGCAGCCAAGTGCCTCTCCTTTAGAGCAAAAAACAGCTTTAAGAACTCGCCACTTTTAAATGCCTTGGAAAGAGTGTGTGTGGTGTGCAGGCCCGGGAGAGAAAGTGCTTACACCTGCCTATAACCAAGCTCCTCTCCTCTAGAGTAGAAACAACTTAAATGTCTAAAAAGATGGAAAATGGAGCCTGAGTTGAAAGAAAACTGATTTTTTTGGCACCCCAGGTTGAAAACAGATATCTGCCCTCCTAAATTTGGAGATCTCTCAAAAAAACAGATCGAGGCCCCCATCAAAAGGCGAGACACCAAAACGGGTTCATGACCTGCACATTTTCACTCATGCAAAATTAAAACCAGGGCACACTCAAACACGCTGACAAGACTACTATCCCATAGAAACCCAGGGTCTTTAATTCCAATAATAAAAGTTTACAAAGCAAAAATTGTCCCTATGATATTATACGGGACTGAAATTTGGGGTCTAAACAAATTATCGATAATGGAACAAACCCAATCAAAATTCCTAAGGTAGATTATTTTTTGTATCAGCAGCGACTTTTTTTTTGTGCCTGTCTTGTCACACGCTGGGCCTGTAGCAATTGTCTATTAACAGGACGTGATCTTTATGTGCCCAGTGGGACGCCGGGGTGCCTCAGCTGAGAGGCCCTATGAATTTCCCTATACAAAGTCTTTAGAAGCTTGGAAAGTTTAACAAAGTTCTTTATTGGTGCAACAAATCAGTCAAATACTTCTTAGATCTTCAACAAATCAACCAAATATTTCTTAACTTGTCCACAATGGACAGGCAACTAGCTTCATGAACTGTTTCTTTCTTCTGTGAGGGAAATCCTTTTGACCCCTACCTGGGCAATCTGTCTTTAGGCTTAGCTGGCATGAGGCCCTACTCCAGGTTCCAATTTGCTTTATGGGTACCTGAGTATACCTTACAGGCTAAAACTCTGAAGATTTTCCAGCTGGAGTCCTTTGGATTTTTTCCACGAATGCTGTGGATCTGTTTCTTTAACCCCAACAAGGGCTGTGCTGTTTTTCTTAGTAAAGCTGTGAGAATTGTCTTCCCCAGCCAAGCTTGTAAGAAACAAAGCTTTTCTACAGAAGGGAAAAAGTCACACGTCCTGTAGTTGGGCTTCAAATTGTAAGACTGAACAAACTGTCCCCTTTTCCCTCCTGAATCTGGGGAAAAGGGCGGTTCCAAAAGCCCCAACGAGGATAGGCAGGCTGCTAGCCTATGACTGCAGCCTGGGGGAAGCTGCTTAACTGCAAAATGTCTGGCTAACAAAAACACATGCAAACTAACCATGCATAGAAAAAGAAAATTTAGCTTCTGGCACAGCTGTGCCAGCACAGTGCCGGTAGCATAATGGGTTAAATCCCTGTGCCGGAAAGATGACTGACCAACAGGTCAGTTGTTCGAATCCGGGGAGAGCAGGTTGAGCTATCTCTGTCAGCTCCAGCTCCCCTTGTGGAGACATGAAGCCTCCGACAAGGATGGTAAAACATTAAGTATCCGAGCATCCCCTGGACAATGTCCTTCAAGATGGCCAATTCAAACCAGAAGCGACTTGCCTAAGACAGATGCTGGGGTAGACACAAGGAGTGCCACTGCTGTTGTCAGAGCAGAATTAGAAATATACTCCATCGAAGGACTCGCTAAAATCAGGATCATCAATTATTGGTCAAAAATTTAAAAATCTGGAAAATGGTAGACTCCCAAAATTATGCTTGGCAGAACAAAGTAGTGGTCAAACCCAAGCTTCATGGTCAGAACAATTAATTAAGATTAAGGTACATTTGGTTACACAATGGCCATTCCCAATTTTTACCTCTGTACTCATCTATTTGTATTTTTACTCAGACTAGATGTATACTGTATGTTGTGTTTATATTGTCTGTTTTGATAAGGCCAATTGACTGATCAATAAAAATCGTTTTGTTTATTACCATGTCACGACTGTGTCTAATGATTTTAAAGCTGTACGTGTGAAATCCAAAAAAAGGTGAAATCCTTGCTGGGAATTTTGATCGGAGAGTGTATGAAAAAGGAATGTGTAATTGGAGAGTGTGTAAAAAAGGCACTCTTGCCAACAACAACAACAACAACAACACATAAAATATGTTTTGTGTGAAAATATCAACAGGTGGAATCAGGATGCTTAAGAAAGCAATCAGAAATAAATGGCATGGTTGTCAGTGGCACTTCCTGCCAAATAAGTGTGTATGACATCACTGCCTAAATGTTGTTTTGTCTTCAGTAGTTCTGGGAATTTTGTTCCGTGCAGAAATGGCTCAAGTCCCAGCAGTCTGAATAGATGCTCTCCTGTGAGATTTAGAGGTTCTTAGAGACAGTGATTTGTTCAATTTTCCTTCTTCCATGCCAACAGTTTTTGCCCAAGCTGCCAATAAACACATATTGAGCAACCAATTATAATTCTCTTTGAAGCTGCACAAATTAGTTTTCAAAAAACTTTGGTGCTTTAACAAATTGGCATATGGACTTCCGTTTTAAAGTTTCGTGTCATAATCAATGGTGGAAATAGTGCTTCCAGTCCTCCGGTGGTCAAAAATTGTTACCCAAGTTGGTTCCCTTCGTTATTAAAAAGAATTACTATAATAGTCTGAACCCAATGTTAGTCTATAATAATAAGCCAATTGAAAGAACAGAACTTGCCGACGTATTGATTGGCCAAGTACAAAATTATTCAATGGGTCTACCCATTGAGATTAGCAATTGGATTTTTGCCAATGCATTATACTTAATGTGTTATTCTCAAGCTGTGATTCTAAATGTTAAAGCTCCGATATTCATTCCTGAACACTGGCGAGAAACACTTGAAGTTTCTTTAACACGAATCTTTATGGAATCATAGAATGTTATAATCATACAGTTGGAAAGGATCATGGGGGTCATCTAATCCATCCTCCACTGTGCAGAAATACACAACTCAAATACCTTTCCTCCCGCTGCCTTCCTCCCACTGCCTAGCAATCAAGACCAAACTTGGCACAGATCCCCCATGGTCCAAGGATCATGGATGATGGGACTTGCAGTTCCTTTACTCACTTACTGAGACCACTTCAATCCTCATCCAATGACTGATCAAGGCCACACTTGGCACACAGAGCCCCCATGACCACTGTACATCCTGGTGCAGTTTGGTGAAGGATGGACCATGGACGATGGGACTTGCAGTACCTTCACTCACGATCATCCTCGAGCTACGAGGGATCCCCTAAATAAGTAAAAGTCTTGTTTATCACTGCTGCCTGAGCTTAGTGAAATATACTATTTAACTAACGAGTCTCCATAATAATTGTACTTGGTTTTAATTATTTTTCATGCTTAATATTGATTTATATCTTACTAGCCATCCCCTGCCATGTGTTGCTGTGGCCCAGTCTGTATATGTGGTATGTGTGTGTGTATATATTTGTGTATCTGTGTATATATGTGTGTTTGCATATATATGTGTGTGTGTTTGAGTGGGTGGGTGTATATATATGTGTGTACATATGTGTGTATATATTTGCATTCATATATGTGTATATGTATATTGTGTATATGTGTGTGCTTGTCTATATGCATATTTGTGTTTATATATGTGTGTATATAATGTGTGCATGTGTATGCGTATATATATGTGTGTATGTAGATGTATGTGTGTGTATATTTGTGTGTGCTTGGGTGTGTGTATATATATATATATTATGTGTGTGTGTGTGTGTATGTGTACATGTGTATATGTATATGAGTGTATGTGTGTGTGCATATGTGTGTGTGGTGTATTTTGGGGGGTTTTAAGTCTGTTCTGCTGGGGTTTTTGTATTTTTAGGGGTGATGAACACTCATTGGACTATTAGGTGTATTGTGTCAAAATTTCGTGTCAATTAATCCAGTGGTTTCTGAGTTATATTAATCCCATAAATGAACATTACATTTTTATTTATATAGATTTCTGGGCATTATTGTGCATTGTGTGATTTTTGCCTTGTATTCTATGTTAAATGAGCTTTGATTTGTATTGTATTATATGTCTACACTGTGCATTTGCAACGTGGCACTGAAGTGGCCAAACTGTAAGCCGCTCTGGGTCCCTCTCAGGTTGAGAAGAATGGGGAAGAAATATAGCAAATAAATAAATAAATAAATCCACAGAAATACACAACTCAAGCACTCTCAAGAGATTTCCAACCTCTATTTAAATCGATATACAAAATCCCATCTTTAGATTTTTAAAAATGGCCATCACATCAGTCAATCAATCAATCAATCACATATTTATTTCAGTCCATGAGCACCAGTATGAAATATTACAGAATAAAAGTAATAGAAGAATGGGAATTTGAGCATGAAATAGGATTATGAAACAGGATAATTATAATCATAGGCCATCATGTCACATTTCAGTCTTAGGAGGAGAAAAATGAGTGTTTATATTCTAATTCTAGTACACTTCCTAAAATCTTATGGCAGTTCTGAATTATCCCATATGAAAGAGAACATCTGTCTGCCCAATGGCTGGAATCCTGTTGGTGACATTTGGGCATGTAACTCAGAGTTATGCATGTTTCATTTTCGGACACTGTGCTAAGAGCTCTCCATTGTGCCAGGACAGGCATGGACAAACTTTCTAATTTGGGGGCCACATGGCAGACCGGAGCAGGTTGTGTGGATATAAGGATGTGCTGGAACGACTGAGTAGTAGAGAGAAAATTTTAAATAATTTGAATTTATCAGACAGGGCAAGATATAGAAATAATCCCCTCTCTACTTCTTCACTAATTCTAAGGAACCTGGGGAAACTATACCAGCCAATTGCCATCAATTATAAGGAACTTAGCAGGGAAAGGAACAGGGGATTTTAAAATAGTGAAAGAGGCAACTGGGAGATCTTGAAACTGTTTCTTCAATTGTTTTCGCTGCCACCATTTTGTTTGGTATTCAGACTGAGTTGTATGTGGAGAGTATACTTAGTAACACCCTTTTGTGTTACAGTAATGTTTGTTTTCTTTAGAGGATTTAAATCACAATGATGTTCACACCAAGGCTGCTATAAAGTGTTAACAATAACAAAACGTTTATTTAACAGGCTGAAACTTCTTCTGGTACAAATGCATAGTGGTTTCAGTAAGTTACTGGTACATAAGCTTCTGGTTACTTTTGATGGACAATTTTTAGATGGGTTCTGGGTTCAAATCTTGATGTTAACAAAACAGGAGATTATCTCAGGAAATTAATCTCTGATAATAATTCCAAATAAAATTCCCCCTTTCTGGAACCTAGCCAATAGCCTTTGGCCAAAGACAAAGAACGGACCACAAACAAGGTCTTTTTTCACTATCTGTATTCCTAGCTAATTTCTCTAGCTCTTGAATACCACAAAAGATTAACCCAGCTCTTCTATCTAACACCAACCAACTGTTATCACCAACTGACAAACTCCCAACGGACAATTTCCAACTGCCAACTCAAGCCTCAGTTCAAGCCTCAGTACATTTTTTTTCTTTTTGAACACTAGGCTCTGCCCCTATTTCCTAACCAATCTGGGCCATCTAATCTCTGCTTCCTGGATTGGGACATGCCCCCTCTAGAAAACCCTTAACTAAGATGGCATCTCCTGGTTTCCCTATCCTAAGATGGCCGCCAGGGCTTCACCAGGCCCACATTCTAGTTGCTTATGGTAAGGGTTCTTCTTTACAGTGGGCCAGGAGGGAGGGGGTTCTCCCCAAGTCCCCTCCTTGCCCTTTCCTCCCCTTCCTCTTCTCTTTCAGAGGCAGAAAGTGAAAGAAAGACAGGAAACATTTGGATCCCAAAAGGGTTGGCTTTGGTCAGGATGAGATGGTGGACAGGAGAGAAAAAGGGCATCCATTCAACCCCATATTGCCTACCCCAGATACAGAATCCTAGAGCTGGAAGGGCCATCCAGTCTAACCCCTGCCATGCAAGAAGGCACAATGAAAGCACTCCCGATAGACAGCCTCTGCAGAAAAGCCTCCAGAGAAGGAGACTCCGCCACACTCCCAGGCAGCCTAGGCCACTCTCCAGGACGTTTTTCCTAATCTTTTCAGGTGAATCTCTTTCCCTGCCTTGTGAACCCATTGCTCGCTTGCATCCTGGTCTGTAGAGCAGCAGAAAGCCAGTTTTACCACTCCTTCCTTCTCAATGAGACACCCCTTTTCTTGAAACATGATTCTCAAGTTTCCTACCTTCTCTTCTCCCAGCTAAACATCCCCCAGGAGGAAGGAAAAAGAGAAGGAAGGAAGGAAGGAAGAGAAGGATGGAAGGAAAGAAGGGTGGAAAGGATGGGAATAGAGGGAGGGAAGATAGAAGGGAAGGAAGGAAGGAAAAAAAGGAAGGAAGGAAGGAAGGAAGAGAAAGAGGGAGGAGGGATGGAAGGAAGGAAGGACGAAAGGTGGAAGGGAAGAAGGAGGGAGGAGAAAAGGGGGGGAAAAGGAGGAGGGAAGGAGAAGAAGAAAAAAGAGAAGGAAGGAAGGAGAAAGAAGGAGGAAGGAAGAAAGGGTGGAAAAAGAAGAAGGAAGGGAGGGAGGAGGAAAGACAAAAAGGGGAAGGAAGAAAGGAAGGAAGAGAAAAAGAGAGGGAAGGAGGGAAAGAAAGAAGGGAGGGAGGGAGGGAGGACAAAAGGGAAGAAGGGGGAGGGAGAAAAGGGAGAGAAGGGAGGGAGGGAAGGAGAGAGGAAAAAGAGAGAAGGAAGGGGGAGGAAGAGGAAGAAAAAAGAGGAAGGAAAGGATGGGAAAGGGGGGAGGGAAGAGAAAAGAAAGAGGAAAGGAAGGAAGGAAGAGAAAGAAAGAGGAAGGAAGGAGAGAAGAAAGAAGGGAGGGAGGAGAATGAAAGGGTGGAAGGGAAGGGAGATGGAGGGAGAGAAAGAGGGAGGGAAGGAAGGGAGGGAAGGAAAAAAAAGAGAAGGAGGGAGGAAGGAAGGATGGAAAAGGATGGAAGGGAGGGAAGGAAGACAACAGTGGAAGGGAAGGAAGCCAAGAGGGAGAAAGAGGGAGGGAAGGAAGGAGGAAGGAAAGTGAGAAGGAAGGAATGATAGAATGGCGAGAAAGAGGGAGAGCTGGGAAAAGAGCCCAAGGGGCTGCAGCCAGTGTTCAGGGTTTGCCCATGCCTCTGCTAGGAGCTAAGGGCATGGCCAAGGATCCTACTTTGGAGTAAAGAAATCAAATAAATATATAAGTAAGTAAGTAAGGAAGGAAGGAAGGAAGGAAGGAAGGAAGGAAGGAAGGAAGGAAGGGTCAACCTCGTGGCCATTTACTGGCTGGGAGGAGAGGAATGATATAGGGACCACCAAACGCAGCGCCCAGACACGCATCAAGGAACATGAAAGGCACTGCAGACTACTTCAACCCGAGAAGTCAGCCATAGCAGAGCACCTGATGAACCAGCCTGGACACAGCATATTATTTGAGAACACAGAAATGCTGGACCACACCAACAACCACCATGTCAGAGTACACAGAGAAGCCATTGAAATCCACAAGCATGTGGACAATTTCAACAGAAAGGAAGAGACCATGAAAATGAACAAAATCTGGCTACCAGTATTAAAAAACTCTAAAATTCCAACAGCAAAACAGCAGAGAGGAAACAACCAGGCACATCTTAACACCTCTCAACAAGAGATTTTCCCAGGCTCAGCCAGGCCTTCAAATGCTAATGAAGGTGGTCAGTTGAAACATTCACACCTAGCTGCAGCAGGGAAGAGCTCTTTGCCCCACCCCAGCCATTCCACAGATATATAAACCCATTGTCCTGATTCCAACAGACCTCACTACCTCTGAGGATGCTTGCCATAGATGCAGGCGAAACGTCAGGAGAAATGCCTCTAGAACATGGCTCTATAGCCCGAAAAAAACCCACAAGAACCTAGTGATTCCAGCCATGAAAGCCTTCGACAATAGGCTGGACCCATTCTGGCCAGTGAAAGTAGCATGTGATCTCTACAGCCTTGTTACTTTCCCTTCCCTCTCCTTTGGCCCGTAAATCATTATAGCAACATCCCTGGGGTTGACATCTGTCTGGGCTATCTATGCATCACGTTGCTGACATGTATTATGCTCAACATGCCTTCCTGTAGGATATACCAATATTTCTATTCAACTGCAGAAATGCAACCACATCTAACTCTTAATCTTGGAGAAAGCTGTGCAAAAACCTTGAATTAAACAGCGTCTGGAGCAAATTTGGGGATGGAAGAGGGCTGACACTCTCTCTTTAATCTCGCTGAAATAAATACTGCGTATGAGGAAATCTACCAGACAGAAATTTATTTCCCAGGTGCAAGATTCACCATTAAAAATGGCAGAAGCACAGCTTGTTTCCTACGGTTGTCAGACTGCCCACGTTTTCCTATCCCCTGCAGTGCTCCAGATTTTCTGGGAGATTGTGTGTACGAGGGAGGGGTGGACAACTCCAAAAATGATGGAGAACATTCAGAGGAAATTCTGACATGTGGTCTTTGATCATTGGTGTGTGGGGGGAAAGCATCTCATAAATGTTACAGAAAATGTGTCTTCCGTGACATTTCGGCTCTGCTCAGCTCAATAGCATGTCTGCATAGTCTGAATCACTTGATTTTATTTATCGTGTCAGGAGCAAACGAAACAGTTGTATTGCATTAAGAAAAACACAAAGTTTGAAAACTTTGCATTCTATTAAATGTCCATTGACCAGTATCTGGCCACTTGGAGTGCCTCTGATGTTGCTATAAGAAGATCCTCCATTGTACATGTGGCAGGTCTCAGGTTGCATTGTAGTGGGTGGTTTGTGGTTTGCTCTTCTCCACACTCACATGTCGTGGACTCCACTTTATGGCCCCATTTCTTAAGGTTGGCTCTGCATCCCTTGGTGCCAGAGCTCAGTCTGTTCAATGCCTTCCAGGTTGCCCAGTTTTCTGTGTGCCCAGGAGGCAGTCTTTCATTTGGTATCAGCCATGGATTGAGGTTCCAGATTTTTAGCCTGCCATTTTTGGACTCTTGCTTGCTGAGGTGTTCCTTGTAGATCTTTGAAAACTATTTCTTGATTTAAGTGTTGGTGTGCTGGCTGATATCCAAACAGGGGGTGGGCCGGAGACAGAGGCGGCCCTAGGTAATTTTCAATGGTAAGCAAACAGTATGTTGGTGCCCCCCCCCTCCCCAACCAATCACTGATATATATTTTCTGTTCATCATGGGAGTTCTGTGTGCCATATTTGGTTCAATTCCATCATTGGTGGAGTTCAGAATGCTCTTTGATTGTAGGCGAACTATACATCCCAGTAACTACAATTCGCATATGTCAAGGTCTCTTTCCCCCAAGAGTGCCTCAAGAGCCCCCCTGGGCAAAATCAATGATACTGCAAATGCTTACTTTGTGTAATGGGTTGAGCCGCCCCTGGCCGGAGATGTCACTGCCTTGGTCCTTTCACTATAGGTTGCTACTTCCCAGCAGATGTCAGGTGGTGCAATACCGGCTAAATGGTGTAATTTCTCCAGTGGTGTACAGTGCAGACACCCCATGATAATGCGGCATGTCTCATTAAGAGCCACACCCACTGTTTTAGCATGGTGAGATGTATTCCACACTGGGCATGCGTACTCAGCAGCTGAGTAGCAAAGCGCAAGGGCAGATGGCTTCGCTGTGTCTGGTTGTGATCCCCAGGATGTACCAGTCTTAATGTTCCAATTACTTAATGTTCCAAACAGTATATAAAAGCAGTACCATATACATTGAAAATATCTCATCTGGTTGTCACCACCAGAACATGGGAATCTGCAGCAAGTAACACTGAAGAGAGACCCACAAGGAAAGCCTATTTTTTGTATCCCAAAGGAAGCTTTTAGGGAAACAATTGGGGTTAATTATGAGACCCGTAAAATAGCCCAAAGACTCATGGTTCCAAAAAAAGTACTAAATGAAATTTTAAAAGTTCTTTGTACTGTGTAATTCTTAAATTCACAATGCCTTTTTTCTTCCATAATCAGCTCTTAAATGATTACCCAATTGAAAAATACTTGTAGCATAGTTTTCTCGCTTTTGCTATTTCTGGTGATGAGGGAACAATAAAAAGAAGATTGCAATCACAAAGTATATGTAAAATGTTTCCCTCCTCAAGCACACGATACGTTTCTCCGGGTGAAATTTTAATCTTTAGGCATTTCCATTTGCTTTTCTTGCTGAGGATCCATTATAGTTGCTTCCTCATGAAGTTGCAAAAGTTGTTGACAGGTTCCTGATGGGCAAGACTGCAAAAAGGGAATGAAAGGATGGCTTCTTTCTCTCTTCAGCCTTTGAACTGATGGGCTGCTTTGGGTTTTTGGTTTTTTTTACTCAGAGAAATCTGATCAATATGTTTCAACTGGAGACATAGATGTTAAGAGAGAGGTCTAGTCTGTCAAACATTGGAACTGAACAGGTTTGGTAAAAACCTTAAAGCTTGTTTGGAATTGGAAAACAAATCCTACTTGGAGGGAAGAGAGGTGGGGAAATCCTTGGGGAGATGGACAAAACAAGGTACATTAGCAAGGTACATTAGAGGTGGGGAGCATTTGCACAGCTCAGGCTCGTGCGCCAGCTGCGCCCGTACCTCGGGAAGTCTGACTTGGCCACGGTAGTCCACACTCTGGTTACATCCCGCTTAGACTACTGCAATGCTCTCAACGTGGGGTTGCCCTTGAAGACGGCCCGGAAGCTTCAACTGGTCCAGCGTGCGGCAGCCATGTTACTAACAGGAGCGGGACGCAGGGAGCATACAACGCCCTTGTTGTACCAGCTCCACTGGCTGCCGATTTGCTACCGGGCTCAATTCAAGGTGCTGGCATTGGCCTATAAAGCCCTAAACGGCTCCGGCCCAAGATACCTATCTGACCGCATCTCGGCCTATGAGCCCACGAGGACTTTGAGATCGTCCGGGGAGGCCCTGCTCTCAATCCCGCCTGCCTCACAGGCACGCCTGGCAGGGACGAGAGACAGGACCTTCTCGGTGGTGGCTCCTCGGCTGTGGAACACCCTTCCCGTGGACATCAGACTGGCGCCCTCCCTTATGACATTCCGCAAGAAACTAAAGACGTGGCTGTTCGAGAAGGCATTCGAACAAGAAGTGCAATAATTGGCAATGACGATAGGAATGGAACAACGGAAAACGATATTGGATTGTGGCTTAACGATGAGACGACGCGAATGACTTTTCTGTATTTTGTATTATTGATATTGAGATTGTTGATGTTGTGATGACGATGTTTTGATATTGCTAGTTGTTGTTAGATTATGTCTTGTAATTTGCACCTTATTCTCTACATGTTGTACACCGCTGTGAGTCGCCCCTGGGCTGAGAACAGCGGTCTATAAGCACAGTAAGTAAATAAATAAATAAATAAATAAATTCTTGCAAAATATTTATTTATTTACAGTATTTATATTCCGTCCTTCTCACCCCACAGGGATGGAGTCCCCGGTGGCGCAGTGGGTTAAACCCCTGTGCCGGCAGAACTGAAGACCGACAGGTTGCAGGTTTGAATCTGGAGAGAGCATGGATGAGCTCCCTCTAACAGCTCCAGCTTCTCGTGTGGGGACATGAGAGAAGCCTCCCACAAGGATGGTTAAAATATCAAAACATACGGGCATCCCCTGGGCAACGTCCTTGCAGACGGCCAATTCTCTCACACCAGAAGTGACTTGCAGTTTCTTAAGCCACTCCTGATATGACAAAAAAAAACCTGCAGGAGACTCAGGGTGGATTAAAAGGTACATATACAAGGCAAACATTCAATGCCACAGACTGTTGCAACACAGAGTAGCCTTCACCTTGCTTCCAAACACCACCACACAAGAGCTGTAGTTTTACAGTTTATTGAGGAAAAATCCAAGTCAAAATAAAGAATAAGCATTGCAAAGTTCCAAAGATTAAGGTTAAATGCAGAATATAGTTCCAAAGATCTTCAGGTAAAAGCAGGAGACACAATCCTATTGGCAAAGTTCAAACCAGAGTCCCAGGTACAAGCAATGAAACATTTGCCCCAAGAATCACAATGCAAGAAATCCCAAGCGTACTGCTTTCCAGGCTAAGGTTATTCCATGAAGCTTTCAGGATAATAAGCTACGTTGAACTGATGCTTTCACAGAGTTTTCGAGAGGCCTAAATACCTTTCTAACATCAAAACTTTAGGCTCTCAGCATCATAAGAGCATTGCAATGACCTCGCACCGAGCTAGCCTCCCGTCTGCTTGCCAGACGCAAACTCCGCCTGACCCGGAGATCAAGGCGAGCTTCTCGGGTCAAATCCTTATCTACACTTTCGGTATCATCGTGGGAAGGCACCTGCTCGCTATTCCCTTCGTTAAAATTCCTTTCTGGTGAAAACAGCTGTGTTGACACTGCACTGTCTGTGAGAGCCTCAGAAGCAGACTCAGAGATTTGAGGCACAGACAAAGAGCCACACAACATAGACAGACAGACACACAGAGGCTATTTAACATTCCAGCTTTTTCATGAGGGTATTCTGGCCACCAGGGGAGCTGTCACTTCACCCTCCATTTGTGACACTGATGAAGTACTTCCTCTTTCTTTGCATGCTTGCTCGAGATTTTTATGGCATTGTAAATTAGCCTCCCCGCATAAGCGGCACCTAAATTTCCTACTTGACAGATGCAACTGTCTTTCAGGCTGCAAAGGTTGAGAGCAAGCTACACAAATTGGTCAGAAACTCACTCTGACCCGGGCTGGCTTTGAACTCATGACCTTTGGTCAGTAGTGATCTTAATGCAGCTGATTTCCAGCCAGCTGCGCCACAGTCCTGGTGCATACATCACTAATAGGATGCTTGGCATTGTAAATTTCATTTCCCATTGTAACACAGAGGTGTCCAACTGGAAGCCTCAAAGACAACATGAACTGAAAAAATGTAAAAAAGAAAGAAAAAGAGAGAGACAGATTTATCGTATCAGGAGCGAACCACGGGTACAGTTGTATTTTAAAAACACAAAGTTTAAAACTTGGCATTCTATTAAATGTCCTTTGACCAGTAGCTGGCCAGGGTGGGACAAAGGACTCTTGTCTGCTGAAGCTAGGTGTGAATGTTTCAACTGACCACCTTGATCAGCATTCGATGGCATGGCAGTGCCTGGGGGAATCTTTTGTTGAGAGGTGAATAATAGATGTCCCTGATTGTTTTCCCTCTGCTGTTTTGCTGTTGTAATTTTAGAGTTTTTTAATACTGGTAGCCAGATTTTGTTCATTTTCATGGTTTCCTCCTTTCTGTTGAAATTGTCCATATGCTTGTGGATTTCATTGGCTTCTCTGTGTAGTCTGACATGGTGGTTGTCCAGCAGACAAGAGTCCTTTGTCCCGCCCTAGTTATTCCACAGATATATAAACCCCTTTTCCTATTTCCAACAGACCTCACTACCTCTGAGGGTGCTTGCCAAAATGCAGGCGAAATGTCAGGAGAGAATGCCTCTAAACCATGGCCATATAGCCCAAAAAAAAAAACCCTACAACAACCTAGCAATTCCCAAATGTTTTTTATGTTTTTACCATTTTTGTGGGAGGCAGGCCCGTAGCCAGGATTTTGATTTAGGGGGTGGTGAGTTTGATTCGGGAGGGTGTGTGATTTTGATTCAGAGGGGCGGGGGCTGAGGATTTACCCTAGCAAACCTTTTGTATCGTTGTCCCAATACCCCCATGCATATGGGATATATTGAGCATGGTGATCTGATCATGATGTGAATAAACATAACAGTTTAAATAATGTACCAGTAAGGCCTTCTCGCGGACCACCCTGAGAATTGGGGGGGCGGGGCTGAAGCCCCTCAAGCCCCCTCCTTGGCTGCATGCCTGGTGGGAGGCTTCTCTCATGTCACTGCATGGAGCTGGAGCTGATAGAGGGAGCTCATCCATACTCCCCCCAGGTTGGATTCGAACTGGCAACCTTCAGGTTGGCAACCCAACCTTCAAGTCATTGGTTCTGCCGGCACAAGCGTTTAACCCACTGTGCCAATAGTTGACTAAAATAAATTAAAACACAATAAAACTTGTTTAAATAATAAGTTTGGTAAACTAGGATGAAATTACAAGAGGAACGCAGGGAGAGCAGAGTGATGAGTGTAAAAGAATCAGTTGGAGAATTTAGATAAGTTCATCACCATAACAAGGAAGATAAAGCGATCTCTTGGGTGGGTGGTTTTTATAATAATGTTGGCTATGCAGAGGATGAAGTCTAGATTCTCCCTGGAAAGAAAATAAGACAGTTATCATCATCATCATCATCACCACTTTATTTCTTAATTAGTCGCTCTCCACTAAAGTGCTCCGAGCGACTTACATTTTAAAATAGCTTATACACAATATAAAACATTCAATATAAAATCATTCAACGTAAAAACATTCAACAAAAAACATTCAACATAAGAACATTCAGCAGTGACTATGGCAAAATCTGATCCGGTTACTTAAATGCACAACCAAACAGCCAAGTCTTGAGCGCCTTTACAAAAGGTCGCAACTCCGACATTGCTCTAATATATGGAGGCAATGAGTTCCACAGAACTGGAGCATAGATCGAGAAAGCTCTATGCCTTGTAGCTTCCAAATGTGCCTCCCAAGGGCCCGGTATGTAGAGGAGATTTTCCTGGGTGGATCGAGGTGACCACTGATGAAGAGGAATGAGGCGGTCCCTAAGATATAAAGGTCCTTGGCCATTTTGAGCTCTAAATGTCAGGATCAGGATCTTGTAAGAGATCCAATGTTCTATTGGTAGCCAATATAGTTGTTGCAGAATCGGTGTCATATGGGATCTTAGAGATGATCCCGCTAGCAGCCTGGCTGCCGCATTTTGAACCATCCAAATCTTCTGGGTTGTTGACTTCGGAAGGCCGGCATATAAGGCGTTGCAATAGTCCAACCTAGTGGTGACTGTTGCGTGGATTACCGTTGCCAATGCTTCTACCAAAAGGTCGGATGCCAATTTCCTTGCCTGGCGAAGATGAAAAAAGGCCTGCTTACTTATGGCCGTGATCTGGGCCTCCATCGTCAGTGATGAATCCAACACAACGCGAAGGCTTTTAACAGTGCCAGACGGAACCAGAGCTTCCCCATCGAAGTTATGGCAATTGGATCCCAGTTGGCTGTAGTTTTTTTTTTTAAAAAAAAAAACCTTTTCCAAGCTCCCTTTCAGTTCATTAGCAAAAGTTTGTGAAATGTTTCTTAACTTTATAAAAAAGTAATGTGTTTAAAAATGAATTGCCGTTTCCTCCTGCCTCTTCCAGCTGCATAGCTTGTCCCTCACCTTGATAGGATCTCTCTAATCCACAGAATCGGAGCTCTAATAATTTTGTAATTATAACTTGGGTTTTGCAGCCATAAAGGCCAAATTTATCTTCAAAATTAAGTAATTCTGACTGTGTTTGACCTGGGATATTTATAACATATTATTAACCGCCCCTATCATTAAAAGCCACCCTGGCCTTATGCTCTCCATCAGAGAAACATTAATCTCTGCGGTGGAGTTATTAATCTAACAAGCATTTTTCATCTAACTCCAGCTCTCTAGGATTTAGCCACGGAGGTTTATTCAGTTGGGTTTGTAATCACCAATATGACTTCGGCATTAGGAATTGGTAGGGACACTTGGAGCATCGACAATAGTGTCCTCCTTTTGATATTCAAACCAGAACTTTCCTTAATATGTAAGTTTGATAATAAAACTTTGGCCAAGGATTTATGGCACATTAAGCGTGAGTGTTCCTCTCTCCCTGCAATTATGCACACATCCTGAATACAGTCATACCTTTCTCAAAAATGGGTTTTAGGAGTAATGCAATCTTATTTTAGAGATGTGCCATTGCTTAAGATTAGGCACAATCCCCTTCCGCGCATGGAACCCTCTTTAACCAGAGCTCTGCTGAATTATTTTAATAACTGCAATATTTAATTCTATCTTAATATATATGTTTTGTAGGTTTTTAGATTTTTTTTACCCATGAATAAATGGGAATATTGAGATGTCATCTGAAGCAAATTGCATCAGTCATGACTGGCATAAGAAATGGGGAAGGATGCTGAGTTTTTCAGGCTGGCAGAACCTGAAAGATTGTAGTTGTCTATGAATTGAATCCATTGCCACGGTGGCACGGTGGGTTAAACCCTTGTGCCACTAAACTGCTGACCTGAAGGATGGCTGAACTGCTGACCTGAAAGCTGGCAGTTCGATCCACGAGATGGGGTGAACTCCCATTTGTCAGTTCCAGTTCCTGCCAACCTAGCAGTTCAAAAGCATGTAATATCATGTTTGGTGGTGCCTTTCCACACCAAAGTGGTACCTATTTAACAGCTCAGGAACCGAAGATGATAAATAGGTACCATTTTGGTGTGGAAAGTCAAAGAGACACTCCAAGCAATCTTGCCAGCTACACAATCAGGAGATGACAACACAGGCTCCTCAGCTTGAAAAATGGAGGAGAACACCTTTCCAGAGCCAGAGATAAAGCACCGTCTCCAGAAGCCAGATATGAAAAAGGAGACGCCTCTGCCTTTGTTTGTGTTTGTGTGTCTCATTTGTATGTATTTGTCCTGCTATTTATTTATTTATTTGTCGTGTCAGGGCAACCAGTCAATTGTATTACATTTCTAACAGAACAAAACAACAAACAGACAAAATACAAAATTTGCGAGTTTGGTAGTTGATTAAATGTCCTTTGACCAGTATCTGGCCACTTGGAGTGCCTCTGGTGCTACTGAGGTCCTCCATTGTGCATCTAGCAGGGCTCACGTTGCATTGCAGCAGGTGGTCTGTGGTTTGCTCTTCTCCACACTCGCATGTCGTGGATTCCACTTTGTGGCCCCATTTCTGAAGGTTGGCTCTGCATCTCGTGGTGCCAGAGCGCAGTCTGTTCAGCGCCTTCCAAGTCGCCCAGTCTTCTGTGTGCCCAGGGGGAGTCTCTCATTTGGTATCAGCCATGGATTGAGGTTCTGGGTTTGAGCCTGCCACTTTTGGACTCTCGCTTGCTGGGGTGTTCCAGTGAGTGTCTCTGTAGATCTTAGAAAACTATTTCTAGATTTAAGTCATTGATGTGCTGGCTGATACCCAAACAGGGGATGTCTCTGCCTTGGTCCTTTCACTATTGGCTGCTACTTCCCGGCGGTTGTCAGGTGGTGCAATACCGGCTAAGCAGTGTAATTTCTCCAGTGGTATAGGGCGCAGTCACCCCGTGATAATGCGGCATGTCTCATTAAGAGCCACATCTGCTGTTTTAGATGTAAATGCATTGAATGCTCACCTATGTATGTAAATCAGTTATTCCCAAGCTGTGGTCCATGGACCACCAGTGGTCCCTAAGAACTGAAATATGGACCACGACCTCACAGTTACTACACCACTGCAATGAGAGCAATTTATCTCACAAAAACGTCTTATAGTGCCAAAGCAATGAGGATGTCACGAGGGGAGAGGCTGACTACCCACTAAAGACACAACAACAAGCCTCCTGTCTGCTGCTTCTCCTCCTCTTCCCTCCTCCTGAGTGGAGACATTCCATATGGTGCCTGGAACCAAGGATACCTTGGTATCTTTGTGTTTTGGCCTGCTCCTGGGATTATTTGGAGTGCTGATTCAAAAAATTGCATTGGATAGATCACATCGGCTTTAGATTATTAAATATGATTTTCCGTGTGCCAGCAGATGATGACTACTGGAGAGCATATGTTCTGTATCAGAAACCAGGGCTGATGTGGTCTATCCAATACTATTTCCTGAATCAGCACCCCAGATAACCAAACCGAATCTAAAGTTGACCAAAACCTGATTCATAACCCCTTTTGGTACTAATGTTGGAGAGCCGATCCTGGTCAAAATGGTCTCTGGTCAAAGTGGTCCCTGGTCAAGTGGTCCCTGGTCAAAGTGGTCCCTAGTCAAAGGGGCCCCTGGTCAAGTGGTCCATGGTCAAAGTGGTCCCTGGTCCAAGTGGTCCCTGGTCAAAGTAGTCCCTGTTCAAGTGGTACCTGGTCAAAGTGTCCCCTGTTCAAGTGGTCCCTGGTCAAGTGGTACCTGGTCAAAGTGGTCCCTGGTCAAAGTGGTCCCTGTTCAAGTGGTCCCTGGTCAAAGTGGTCCCTGGTCAAGTGGTCCCTGGTCAAAGTGGCCCCTGGTCAAAGTGGTCCCTGGTCAAAGTGGTCCCTGGTCAAAGTGGTCCCTGGTCAAAGTGGTCCCTGGTCAAAGTGGTCCCTGGTCAAGTGGTCCCTGGTCAAAGTGGTCCATAGTCAAAGTGGTCCACAGTCAAAGTGGTCCCTGGTCAAAGTGGTCCCTGGTCAAAGTGGTCCATAGTGAAAATGGTCCTGGGTCAAGTGGTCCCTGGTCAAAGTGGTCCATAGTCAAAGTGGTCCACAGTCAAAGTGGTCCCTGGTCAAAGTGGTCCCTGGTCAAAGTGGTCCATAGTGAAAGTGGTCCTGGGTCAAGTGGTCCCTGGTCAAAGTGGCCCTGGTCAAAGTGGTCCCTGGTCAAAGTGGTCCCTGGTCAAAGTGGTCCATAGTGAAAGTGGTCCTGGGTCAAGTGGTCCCTGGTCAAAGTGGCCCTGGTCAAAGTGGTCCCTGGTCAAAGTGGTCTCTGGTCAAGTAAAGGTTGGGATATTTCCTATGCCATTATACATTGTTATCTACCTTACTAAACCACCTTATCCTTTAACAGCTCACGTAGTGGCTTTCTTCCCCCTCCCCCCTCCAAAATTAATCTGCTGTTATTGTTGTTGCCAGCTATTATTGTTATGTTTACACTGTTTTATGCTGTCTTAATTGTTATTGCTTTGTTTTTAATTGTATTCTGCTTTGGGCTTGGGCCCCATGTAAGCCGCCCCGTGTCCCTTCGGGGAGATGGAGGCAGGATAGAAAAATAAAGTTCTTCTTCTTCCTCTTCTTCTTGGGAACCACTGAAGTAAATGCTGCAATCTGCTCTTGAGTCCACTGGGAGAGAAGGGCAGAAAAGAAATCAAGTGTATTATTATTATACTTATGGTGGTTTCATCCAACCCCAACCATTTCAATAGTTTTTCTCTAAAGTTAACTAACCTTGGCCTAAGTTTACACATTTTCCTTTTGACATTGAGGAAATGTAGGCAACAAAGTCCAAAAAGGCCATTAAGTTACACTTCATCTTTCCACTGCTCCCTATTGTTTTATTACACTTAATAGGATATGTTGAAGCAATGGTACTAGACTTTATAATATTCGCGAGAAAACATTAAAATTCATGCCGGCATATTATACAGCCAAATGTGCATGTAATGACCAAAAAAACAACCAATTTTTCTGTCACTTCAGATTCTCATACTGTGTCCCCTTCTAGTCATTTTCTAAAAGCCTTAAGCATTATTTTCTACATTTTGAGTGACTAATATATACTTGGGAAAAATAATGCAGCTTATTCTGTCATTGTGCCAAATGAAAGGAAGGGATGAATAGTGAATATCCATTAAACAGAACATTTTCCTCCTAGTCTAACCCAGCTTTAAAATGTAAAACACCATATTACTCCTTGTCTAAAGATTTGGATTCAAGCTCACACATCCCCTATATTAAAATCCAATAACGTAATTGCTAACAATTATATGATCTTAATCATCCAACAATTATTTTAATTAGTGAGTGCTTAAATAGTTATTTAAGATTGCCTATTAATCTTTTGCAGACAGCAGATGTAGATTGCAACCATAATTATGACAGAAAAGCTGCAGATGGCCCAGATTCTTCTCCAAAATATGTATGTTGCAATACTCTGGATAGTGTAAACCGAATGCCCCTGTTACAGTCACCTATGAGACGCAAAATCTCTAGAGTGCGAAGCAACATTTTGTCTGCACTCACTATAATTGCATTTAATTGTTGTTAACATTTCAGTGAAGCGTGAAACAAAAAGTTGTCAAGTAAAATATTTGCATTGAGGGAGCCAGCAAGCCAGCCATGCCCTTTTCTCACACACGCCATGACATTTCCCACCTGATTTCCCACCTCTGCTCCAATACTTAGCTGGTTCCAATAGTCAGGAGGCTCATTTCTCCCTGGGATTCCTCTTTCTTTCTTTGCTTTTGAAAAACTGTTCTGTAATGTTTGATGTTTCCCAACATCTGCAGCACATGTAACAACAACAAACAACAACAACAACAACACAGTCATGAGCCAACAATGTGATGTGTCGGCAAAAAAAAAAAGCCAATGGGATGTTGGCCTGCATCAATAGGAGCCTAGTGTCTAGATCTAGGGAAGTCCTGCTCCCCATGCCTCTATTCTGCTTTGGTTAGACCACACCTGGAATATTGTGTCCAATTCTGGGCACCACAATTCAAGAGAGATATTGACAAGCTGGAATGTGTCCAGAGGAGGGCGACTAAAATGATCAAGGGTCTGGAGAACAAGCCCTATGAGGAGCGGCTTAAGGAGCTAGGCATGTTTAGCCTGAAGAAGAGAAGGCTGAGAGGAGATATGATAGCCATGTATAAATATGTGAGAGGAAGCCACAGGGAGGAGGGAGCAAGCTTGTTTTCTGCTTCCTTGGAGACTAGGACGCGGAACAATGGCTTCAAACTACAAGCAGGAGATTCCATCTGAACATGAGGAAGAACTTCCTGACTGTGAGAGCCATTCAGCAGTGGAACTCTCTGCCCTGGAGTGTGGTGGAGGCTCCTTCTTTGGAAGCTTTTAAACAGAGGCTGGATGGCCATCTGTCAGGAGTAATTTGAATGCAATATTCCTGCTTCTTGGCAGAATGGGGTTGGACTGGATGGTCCATGAGGTCCCTGCCAACTCTTTGATTCTATGATTCTATGATTCTACAGTCAGAATCTTCAGCACTGACATCAGTATGAAGTTTGGCCTAGACAAATGTGCCACAGTCGCATTAAAGAAGAGAAAATTACTCACAGTGAGGGCACAGAGATGCCAAACGGACAAACCATAAAATGCAATCAGCCTGAAGCCTATAAATATCTGGGCATACTACAGTTGGACAATATGAAGCATGGGCAAGTGAAAAATGTGGTCAGCAAAGAATATGTCCAAAGAGTCAGAAAGGTTTTGAAGAGCAAACTAAATTGAAAAGTTGACAACAGATCCCAAATGTAGACTCTGCAAGAAAGCAGATGAAACAATAGATCCCATCCTCAGCTGCTGCAAGAAGATCGCACAGACAGACTCCAAGCAGAGGCACAACACCGTTGCTCAGATGATTCATTGGAACTTGTGCCACAAACACCATCTGCCTGCGACAAAGAACTGGTGGGATCACAAGCTGGAAAAGGTTACAGAGAATGAACACGTCAAGCTACTCTGGGACTTCCGGATTCAGACAGACAAAGTTTTGGAGCAAAATACTCCTGACCTCATGATCGTGTTAAAAAAACAAAGTATGAATTATCGATGTTGCAATCCTGGGTGACAGCAGGATTGAAGAGGAACAACTGGAAAAGCTGACACAATATAAGGATTTAAAGATCGAACTGCAAAAACCCTGGCACAAGCCAGTAAAGATGGTCATAGTGGTGATCGGCACACTGGTGCACTGCCTAAAGACCTTGGCCTGCACTTAAACACAATCGGCGCTGACAAGATTACCACCCACCAGCTGCAAAAGGCCACCCTACTGAGATCTGCACGCATTATTTGCCGATAAATAACACAGTCCTAGACACTTGGGAGGTGTCTGATGTGTGATCCAATACAACAGCCAGCAGAGTGATCTTGTTTGTTGTGAACTCATCTTGTTGTGTTTCAAACAATAATAATAATAATAATAATAATAATAATAATAATAATAATAATAAACTTCATTTATATTCCACCCTATCTCCCGCAGGGGACTCGGGATGGATTACAGAAAACATATTCGGCAAACATTCAGTGTCATTATACAATTAACAATACATAAACAGTGGTAAAGGCTTTCCCATCTTTATCCATCTCCGGCATCTGGAGGTTGTGCTTGACTTTGGTCAGAAGGAGGTGCTGTTGCTCCATCTTCCATGTTGAGGAGCTTTTTTGTCAATAGATATCCTCCCGATTGAGTCATCAGCATGTCCTTATGAGTGCCTTTTATTACCTCTCCACTTCAGGTAAAGGTAAAGGTTTTCCCCTGACTTTAAGTCCAGTCATGTCAGACTCTAAGGGTTGGTGCTCATATCCATTTCTAAGCTGAAGAGCCAGCATTGTCCGTAGACACCTCCAAGGTCATGTGGCCGGCATGACTACATGGAATGCTGTTACCTTCCTGCCTGAGCAGTACCCATTGATATACTCACATTTGCATGTTTTCAAACTGCCAGGTTGGCAGAAGCTGGAGCTGACAGAGGGAGCTCATCCCACTCCCCAGATTTGAACTTGTGACCTTTCAATCAACAAGTTCAACAGTTCAGTGCTTTAACCCACTGCACAACTGGGGGCTCGTAAACTAGAGTAAACCTATTGAATTTATTGGATTTACCCACTTGTTGACTCAATTGATTCAGGAGTTTGCTGTGTTTGGGAACGAAACAGATTCTGACCAAAAACTTATCAACTTTTCTGAGGAATATTATTAATAACATTTGGAATGGGATCAATTACATAAACTTTAACAAATCGAATGGTATTTATCTAGACAGACACCGAGCTCCCACAAGGCAAAGAGAATAAAAAGAAAGAAGGGGAAAAAAGCAATGCCCCATGGGATGTACGTGGCAGAAACACCAGAGAAAGCATTTTTAAAGCTAATCTAATTCAGCTGCCATTTCTAGCAGATGGCAAATTTTAGTCTTTAAAATTCAATTAACCAAGTAGCTAATTAGAAATCTGAGATATTAGAGACATGGGGTGTTTAATAATAAAAAAAATCATCTGGACAACAAAGAACAAATAAACCCCTGCAGAACTGGGATATTTCTGAATTATAGTAATCCTTCTATACTTCCTTGCCATTAATGCTTGGAAGAAAAATAATTTTCGTTTATCCTATTTCAAGGGGCTGGACGACACCTGGCATTCGTAAGACTGCTGCCAGGCAGCACACTTGGGTGCCTGCCTACCATGGATTTCTTTAACCATGCTGCTTCACTCTCCATCTAGCTCGCCACCATTCTGATTTTCAGGAGTCCCTCTAACCCAGCATCACTCTCTGGAATTGCAGGAAATATGCAAAGCTTGGCTAATCCCAGATCCATCATTGTTTGAGTCTGCCGTGCTCTCTGGATGTAGGTGAACTACAACTCCAAAACTCAAGGTCAATGTCCACCAAACCCTTCCAGTATGTTCTGTTGGTTATGGGAGAACTGTGTGCCAAGTTTGGTTCAATTCCATTGTTGGTGGAGTTCAGAATGCTCTTTGATGGTTGGTGAACTATAAATCCCAGCAACTACAACTTCCAAATGACAAAATCATAATTGTTTGAGTGATGGTCACCCAAGTTTGGTCCAGCTCTGTCATTGTTTGAGTCCACAGTGCTCTCTGGATGTAAGTGAACTACAACTCCAAAACTCAAGGTCAATGCCCACCAAACCCTTCCAGTATTTTCTGTTGGTCATGGAAGTTCGGTGTGCCAAGTTTGGTTCAATTCTATCGTTGGTGGAATTCAGAATGCTCTTTGATTGTAGGTGAACTATAAATCCCAGCAACTGCAACTCCCAAATGACAAAATCAAACCCTCCCCAACCCCACCATTTTGGGTGTATTGGATAGTTGTACCCAATTTGGTCCAGTGAATGAAAATACATCCTGGATATCAGATATTTGCATTACTTACTAACTTAGGTGATCACTCGTTGTCCGAGTAGGATTGTCTTCCAAGATTGGTGTCCTGGCAGTGGGTACGTAGGTGACAGTGGAGCCCTATTCTTGCTCTGCATCTTCTCCCGCAGTGAGGGCATTGGTTTCCAGGTGGATGGCGGTCCCGGTCGGGATTGGCTTGACATGCCTTCCTCTTGGCACGTTTCTCTCTTTCGCCCTCCATTCATGCCTCTTCAAATTCTACAGCACTGCTGGTCACAGCTGACCTCCAGCTGGAGCACTCAAGGGTCAGGGCTTCCCAGTTCTCAGTGTCTATGCCACCGTTTTTGAAGTTGGCTTTGAGCCGATCTTTACATCTCTTTTCCTTCCCACTAACATACCCTTTTCTGTTCTTGAGTTTGGAGTAGAGCAACTGCTTTGGGAGATGGTGGTCAGGCATCTGGACAATGTGGCCAGTCGAGCAGAGTTGATGGTGAGGACCATCACTTCAATGCTGGTGGTTTTTGCTTCTTCCAGCGTGCTGACATTTGTCCACCTGTCTTCCCAAAAGATTTGCAGGATTTTTCGGTGGCAACACTGATGGAATCGTTCTAGGAGTTGCATGTGACGTCTGTAAACTGTCCACGTCTTGCAGGCATATAGCAGGGTTGAGAGGACAATAGTGTTATCAACTAGCCCCTTGGTCTCTCTACGGATGTCCTGGTCCTCAAGCACTCTGTGCTTCATTCAGAAAAATGCTGCACTCACAGAGCTCAGGCGGTGTTGTATTTCGGTATCAATGTTGATTTTTGTGGAGAGGTGGCTGCCAAGGGAGCGGAAATGGTCTACAATGTCTAATGTTACACCATTAAGTTATATCTCTGGCATTGGAGAGAAATTGGTTGGTGACTGCTGGAAGAGCACTTTGGTTTTCTTGATGTTCATTGACAGGTTGAGCTTCTCATATGCTTCTGTGAAGGTGTTTAGAGTGGCATTACGATTCATTACGATTCATAACAGTAGCAAAATTCCAGTTATGAATTAGCAATGAAAATAATGTTACGGTTGAGGTCACCACCACATGAGGAACTGTATTAAGGGGTTGCGGTTTTAGTAAGGTTGAGATCCACTGAGATAAGGGATGGGGAATATTTAGTGGACAAGAAGATAGGACGCTATCATTCACCGTGTTGCTATCCTCCGCGCAGTCTGCTCAGTCTTCTCTCCTTAAGTGTATGCAGGGAGTTTACACCGTGTGAATTTAGAAAGAGAAAGGAATAAAGTGAGATTCAGTTTGAACATTCAAAAATAGCACTCTGCAATAATGAGGGGGTATCATGACAGGAATGTAAAGCATAAGAAAATATCCTTGGAGAATAAGCGAGATGATTAGCAATATCATTAAAGCCAAGGAGGCATCTGTTTGAATCCTTTGTGAGGCACCTCGCTCACCCACATTCGCACACAAATGAGAGTACGAGGCGCGCTCAATGCTCCAGACCGAACACTAAACATAACACGCTCTGCATTTAAAGGACGTCGAAATTAAATAGAAGAAAGCCAACCGAGCTGAGCCGAGTCAGCCGTAACAATGCTCAGCGGAGTCGAGGAGGATCATTTTGGAATAGGCAGCTGTCCAGAGCAAGCAAATGTTAATTACGGTAAATTTCCCACCAGGTATCCATCTTACACTGCAAACAGTGGAGCGAAAAGTAATTTACTTTTAATTATTTATTTATTTCGAAATGTGCTGGTCGGGACTAAGAAATCAATGAGTAAAGATCACTGCAAAAGTTGGTTAGCTAATTTCGGCCTCCCGCATACTCCTTCGCTCCCTCCCTCCTTCCCAGAGAGAGGAAGGTATGAGTACGGAGTGAACTTCATAATCTTTTTATGTGGAGGAGTTTTAATGGGATGTGCCCAACACACCCATTGACAAGGTCTTTGACAAGAAAAATGCATTCTATATATAGCATCTGATGATTTTTCATCCCGGTATTAGACCAAAAAGTGCTCCTTTTTCTGACACTGAAAGTCTAAGCGGGGTCGGGAGGCGGGGGAGTCTTTTCTGCGTGGGGTGAAAAACTGGAGAAATTGTTCATAATGTATAGGGACATCACACAATATATAATACCCATAGGCAGCAACAGAAGCTCCTCTACTTCCCTTACCTATAGATACAACATCACAGCACTCAGGGGAAAGAGACGGCGAGAATGGGGGCAACACAGTGGCAGTTATACACGAGGAGTCATCTTAAAACTAGGAAACAAGTGCTTGAGAGAGGAATGGGAACTGTAATTCCCGTTCCTATCAGTCTGCCTCATGCAGTACAATGACACACAGTTCACTCCTAAGTTGGTTGGTTGGTTTTCCCTTGGCATTAAGTCCAGTCGTGTCTGACTCGGGGGGTTGGTGCTCATCTCCATTTCTAAGCCAAAGAGCCAGCGTTGTCCGTTGACACTTCCAAGGTTATGTGGTCAGCATGACTTCATGGAATGCTGTTACCTTCCCGCCGGAGCGGTACCTATTGATCTACTCACTACACATGGTTAGGTACTGTCGAAATCGTCGTAATTCAGAATAAATTCAGAAAAAATTACCTTTTTGAAGCAATTTTGAAGTTTTTAAGAAAACTGGAAGTCCCTTTGCCCTTCCTAAGCTTTTTCTGCCATTTTTGTTATGACTCACGAAGTGAGTAGAAATTATTCAGCTTTTCCTCGCTTCTGGTCCCTGGCCTCAGCTCAAGCCAGAAAAGCCAGTTTTAAACCAGAGAAGGAAGGAATTTCCTGGCCTCAGCTCAAGCCTGTTGCATCCCAGTTCAAGAAACAAGACCATAAGATTAAATCCACCACTCTGGACTGTAGGAAAAGCAATCCTTGTTTATTGATGAAAAATTGGTTACAAAAGAAAGAAAATGCAGAGTAAAAAAGCCACAGAAAAACACAGTAGTCAATAGGATCTCTGAACTTGAGCAAAACTTCAAAAGCCACAAAACAATAACCAGGAGTCTGTTAGCCTTTTACTAACCATGAACTTGGAAACTATAAGCCTCTGGGATTACTGGCCATGGAACACAGGAATTCTGCCAAGACCAGCCACAGTCCCGAACGTTGCTTGACCTAAAGAAGCATCCGGCAGGGATGCTCTTAAACCAAAGAAGCTATTCTTAGAAACGCCCCTTGACTTTTCTGTTTGGGCCTCTTTCTGCTGAAGACGCTGTGACCTTCGTACAGACTGGGAAACAAATCTATCTCTCACTATCTGTTCTCTTCGGACCTCATTATCAAGCCCAGGTGGGGAGATATCACGGCTAACTTCCAAAACATTCTCTTCTAACTGTTGGGTTTCGTTTTCATTCCCACTGACCTCTGCATCAACAACAGATTCCACACTGTCAGAGTCAGGGAGAGCTTGCTCAGTTTGAAAAACTATCAGAGAATCCTGTTCACACAGATCAGGATCAGACTGAACCCCAACAAAGCCAGAGAAGGCTGTTTTAAACCAGAGAAGGAAGGAATTTCCTGGCCTTGGCTCAAGCCAGAGAAGCCAGTTTTAAACCAGAAAAGGAAGGAATTTCCTGGCCTTGGCTCAAGCCAGAGAAGCCAGTTTTAAACCAGAAAAGGAAGGAATTTCCTGGCCTCGGTTCAAGCCAGAGAAGCCAGGTTTAAACCAGAAAAGGAAGGAATTTCCTGGCCTTGGCTCAAGCCAGAGAAGCCAGTTTTAAACCAGAAAAGGAAGGAATTTCCTGGCCTCAGTTCAAGCCAGAGAAGCCAGTTTTCAACCAGAAAAGGAACGAATTTCCTCCGCTTGCTTTTCCCCACTTCTGGAGTAAAACAACTACTTTCAAAGTAAGGTCCACCCAATGAAACAGGAAATCATACTTTTAAGCCATTAACGAAAGGATTCGGAAGTCTCAGAAGTTTCAAAAAGTTTTGAGCATTTTTTTCTGTGAAAATTGGAATTGACTTTAGAATTGAACCACCAGCACCCCCTACAGCCGAAATGAGTTTTGAACCTTTTTTTTTTTTTTTTGCTCAACCAAGCCTACTGCTCACATTTGCATGTTTTTGAACTGCTTGGTTGGCAGAAGCTGGGGCTAACAGCGGGAGCTCACCCCACTCCCCAAATTTGAACTTGCAACCTTTTGGTCAGCAAGTTCAGCAGCTCAGCTCCGGTGGGAAGGTAACGGCATGCCATGCAGCCATGACCTTGGAGGTGTCTATGGACAATGCCGGCTCTTCAGCTTAGAAACTGAGATGAACTCCAGCCCCCAGAGTTGGCCACGACTGGACTTAATTTCAAGGGAAAACCTTTACCTTTACCTTAAGCATGGCATTAACAAGGTCAAACCAGGCCAGGATACTGTGTTCTCCAACTGGGCTAGAGCGAGCGCTCACGTACATAGAGCCTAAGTTAAGGATGGCTTTTTAATGTTAGCCTTTGCCATAAATATTATACAAATGGAATCTAGCCGTGACACTTTTATGAAACACATCCTGTTTTATGGCCCAAGGCAGCTCTTATTAACACAGATGGAAACTTCCTGTTAATTTTTATTGAAGTTAGACACCAACGGGTAAGGTAATATCTCCCTTGAAAGCATATTCACCGAGGAACTTTGCCCCCGGCTTCACGAACTGTTTGGAAAGTTAATCCCAGTTTGGGAGCTGTCACTGGTGCTAGATAGATATCCATTTATCTGCTGGGAAACTGGCTTGACCTCGCTATAATTTTTGAAAAAAAGCAAAAACCCTCCCATGATTCGAGCTTGTTTCCAATTAAAATAATGTGATCTAACATCTTGTAAGGGCCAAATGAGACAATATGCTAAATGTGCCATCACAGCGGATTATTCTCGCTCCCCTTCCCTTCCCGCACTCTTTCACACACACATACACACTGTACAAAATATTTTATCCTTTTCCAAAACATGCTTTACAATCTTGTTTTTCAGCATTAACAAGAACACAGGCCTTGGTGTTAATTTGATCTGCTGCTACCCAAATAACACCATCCCCAGAAGTTGGATACAATTAATGTCAAAAGACATGAAAACATGATTCAGAAAACATGATTCACACGTAGCCCAACTTACAAAAGCCTTTTGTCTCACCCTGGTCATTCCACAGATATATAAACCCCTTTTTCCCAGCTCCAGCAGACCTCTGAGGAAGCTTGCCATAGATGCAGGTGAAACGTCAGGAGAAATGCCTCTAGAACATGGCCATATAGCCCGAAAAAACCCACAAGAACTGAATGATTCAGAATGACAGAAAAAGTGATAAGTGGAGTATGTTTTCCCCTCCAAAGGATTCTTCATCACCTGAAAAAGACTTCAATTCATTTGCCCCAAGGAATTGGGAAATTGTTGCTCCTGTTCGATGTCTGATGTTTTGTCTTATGTCTGTTATAACAGGCTGCATTTTTTTATTTAATTTTAGCTGTTAAGTCATTATTCATGTTTATATGTTATACATATACATAAGTATGGATGTTTTGTTGTTGTATTTGGGCATTGAATGTTTGCCTTTTATGTTCGGAATCCGCCTTGAGTCCCTCCGGGAGATAGAGCGGAAGATAAACCTTGGGAAGTCGGACTTGGGGCCACCGCGGTCGATGCTCTCATTACATCCCAAATAGATTACTGCAACACACTCTACATGGGGTTGGCTTTGAAGACTGTTCAGTTTGAAAACTGTCTAATTAATACAACGGACGGCAACCAGATTGCTCACCAGAGCAGCATACAAAGAGCATACAAACCCTCTGCTATGCCAGCTCCACTGGCTGCTAATCTGCTACCAAGCACAATTCAAAATAATGAACACAGAATAATAATAATAATAATAATAATAATAATAATAATAATAATTCTGGCAGCCCAAGAACAAGCCATTCGAACCAATGCCATCAAAGCCAGAATTGAAAAGTTGACAAGAGATCCCAAATCTTGACTCTGCAACAAGGAAGTAGCTGCAACAACTATTATTATTATTATTATTATTATTATTATTATTATTATTATTATTTGAAACACAGCAATATGAGTCCACAGCAGACACTCTGCTGGCTGTTGTATTGGATCACACGTCGGACACTTCCCAAGTGTCTAGGACGATGTGATGTATTGGCGAATAATGTGTGCAGATCCCAGTAAGGTGGCCTTCTGCAGCTGGCAGATGGTAATTTTGTCAGTGCCGATTGTGTTTAAGTGCAGGCCAAGGACTTTAGGCACTGCACCCAGTGTGCCAATCACCACTGGGACCACCTTTACTGGCTTGTGCCAGAGTCTTTGCAGTTTGATTTTTAAATCCTCATATTGTGTCATCTTTTCCAGTTGTTTCTCTGCAATCCTGCTGTCACCTGGGATTGTGACATCGATGATCCATACTTTGTTTTTTAACACGATCGTGAGGTCAGGAGTCTTGTGCTCCAAAACTCTGTCTGTCTGAATCCGGAAGTCCCAGAGGAGTTTGGCGTGTTCATTCTCTGTAACTTTTTCCGGCTTGTGATCCCACCAGTTCTTCGTTGCAGGCAGATGGTGTTTGTGGCACAAGTTCCAATGAATCATCTGAGCAAGGGTGTTGTGCCTCTGCTTGTAGTCTGTCTGCGCGATATTCTTGCAGCAGCTCAGGATGTGATCTATTGTTTCATCTGCTTCCTTGCAGAGTCTACACTTGGAATCTGTCGTCGACTTATCAATTCTGGATTGGATGGTCTTGGTTCAAATGGCTTGTTCTTGGGCTGCCAGAATCAGGTCTCCTTTTCCAGAGTTCCATTTGTGAGCCACAGCCGTGTTTTTTTTTTTGTCAATTTGACTCTCAATTTTTCCCAGGAACTGTCCATGGAGAGCCTTCTTTTGCCAGTTTTCTCTTCTGCTCTGGATTGTGTTTTAACGGTATTCCTTCTTTGTGGTTTGCACTTGAAGCAGTTTACTACCATTGACTTCCCTCAATGTTGGTTCTTGACTGCCTTTCACATAATCCGCCAAGGCGTGTTTCTCTTCTATTATTATTATTATTATTATTATTATTATTATTATTATTATTATTAGAGAGTCTTTACCCCTATTGGACACCCACTCACCTCCAAGACCTAAAATTATAAATGTTACAGATGTGATCCCACAGTACAGCGGGGAATAAAATATGCTTTTCTTGCAAAGGTGTTTTGTCTTGATAACTAGAGTTTCTCTGAGTTGGGATTACTTTTTTTCCCCACAAAGAGGGAGGAGATGCCGGAAAAGAGATGTGCTTTGATGTGTTTGGTTATGGTCCTTGTCTTAAACAGATATATGTCTTACTGTCATGAGGTTGATTAAAGAAAAGGCTGAGCAAATGTCAGACCTGTCTATTTGGTCTGTGCTGTACACACCACTTAAAATGGGGTAGGCATTCATCTGTCAACGGCATTAGCATCCCTCCACGTCTACACATTTTTAAAGGTTTGATGCTTGCAAATGACCCACTCTGAAGACTGCAGGGCGAGCAGATATTCCTAACTGCATGCCAAACCTGAAAATGCATTCCAAGATAGCATTTCTCCAAACTCCAGAACCCTCCCTAGAAAAACCCTCCCCTCCTTCAAACTCATATATACTAGCTTGGGGACCTGTCAGTACCCAGGTTATTAGGGAAATGCATTGTTTGTCTCTACTCCAAGTTTGGTCTAGATCCAATGTCAGATGGGTCCAGTGGGTGCAGTTGAACTACAACTCCCATATGGAAGTCCCATTGTCTATGGTCCATCCTTCTGCAAAACCACACCAGGATGTAGAGTAGGTCATGGGGGCTCTGTGTGCCAAGTTTGGTCTTGATCAGTCATTGGTGGGTTGCAGTGGTCTCAGGAAGTGAGTGAAGGTACTGCAAGTCCCATCATCCATGGTCATCCTCCTCCAAACTGCACCAGGATGTAGAGTGGGTCATGGGGGTTCTGTGTGCCAAGTTTGGTTTTGATCAGTCATTGGATGAGGGTTGCAGTGGTCTTGGGAAGTGAGTGAAAGTATTGCAAGTCCCATCACCCATTGTCCATCGTCCTAAAAACCACACCAGGATGTAGAGTGTGTAGTGGGGGCTCTGTGTGCCAAGTTTTGTTGTGATCCATCATTGGTGGGGGTTGCAGTGGTCTCAGGAAGTGAGTGAAAGTATTGCAAGTCCCATCACCCATTGTCCATCGTCCTAAAAACCACACCAGGATGTAGAGTGTGTAGTGGGGGCCCTGTGTGCCAAGTTTTGTTGTGATCCATCATTGGTGGGGGTTGCAGTGGTCTCAGGAAGTGAGTGAAGGTATTGCAAGTCCCATCATCCATGGTCCATCCTTCACCAAACCACACCAGGATGTAGAGTGGGTCATGGGGGTTCTTTGTGCCAAGTTTGGTCCTGATCTCTCATTGCTGAGGGCTGCAGTGGTCTGTGGGTGCCGTATAATTTGAAAGTACTGCAAATTCCATCATCCATGATCCATCCTTCCCCAAACTGCACCAGGACATAAAGTGGGTCATAGGGTTATGTGTGCCAAGTTTGGTCCAGGTCCATCATTCATGGGGGTCGCAGTGGCTTGTGAAAGTGGCAACCAATCAGAAAGCTGCCACATACATACATACATCACCTGCCCACCACATACAAACACTGACTATACACACACACACACACACACACTGTGTGTGTGTGTGTAATGTTCGTTTGTGGGTTAACATAACTCAAAAACCACTGGATGAATTGACACAAAATTTGGACACTATACCCCTAACAGACCAATGAGTGACCATCACTCAACACCCCCCCTCCTAAAAAACAGTGGAAAGAACTTAAAACCCCCAAAAAAGCTAAATGACAATACAGCGCATGTGCAAAAACGACAGCTCCCAGCATCCCCTAGATCAGGCCCTTTAGGGGAGGAAGAAGCGACGAGAGGAAGGAAGCAGAAGGAAGGAAGGAAGGAAGGAAGGAAGGAAGGAAGGAAGGAAGGAAGGGGGAAAGGAAGGAGGGAGGGAGGGAGGGAGGGAGGGAGGGAGGGAGGGAGGGAAAGGAAGGAAGGAAGGAAGGAAGGAAGGAAGGAAGGAAGGAAGGAAGGAAGGAAGGAAGGAAGGAGAAAAGGAAGAAGTATGGAAGGAAAAACGAGGAAGGAAAGAAAGAGGTAGAGAAGGAATAAAGGAGAAAAAGAGGAAAGAAAAGAAAAAAGGGGGAAGGAAAGAAAGAGGTAGAGAAGGAAGGAAGGAGAGAAGGAACAAAAAGAAGGAAAGGAAGGAAAGAGGGAGAGAAGGAAGGAAGAAAGAAAAGAAGGAGAGAAAGAGGGAGGGAAGGTTGTCCACAGCAATGCGGTGTGGGTACAGCTGGTGTGTGTATATATATATATATCTCAAAACTATAAAGAATTTTTGATAACCTCGATACAGAGGCTGGTCCATGATTGCCATGGAATGTAGAAATGTCTATACCACTATATATTTATTGCAAGAAGGAAATCATCACAGTGAAAAGAAATCATTCTCTCACCTTTTTCTCTGGCTTCTCGTGCAACGTTTATTTTTTCTCCACATAGGGCTTTTTATGTAACCTTTAAAAAAGTTCTCTTCCATTCTATTATTAATCTAGTTCTTTCCTCATAAGGCTTCTTCCTAGTCCAGCCGTAAACTGTCAAAGACGGTGATATATCCAGTATAGGCTGAAACCACACAGAATAAGAGAATATATAGAGTTGGAAGAGTCCACATGGGCCATCATCTAGCCCAACTCTCTGCCATACAGGAAAAGAACAATCAAAGCATCCCCGACAGATGGCCATCCAATCTGTGCTTAAAAGTTCCACTGTTGAATAGCTCTTTTTCTTATGGTCAGGAAGTTCTTCCTAATGTTCAGGTGGAATCTCCTTTCCTGTCATTGAACCCATGGCCCCATTGAATCCCAGTTTCCAGGGCAGCACAAAACAAGCCTGCTCCCTCTTCCTTATGACAGCCTTTCACAGATGTATACATGGCTCTCATGTCTCCTCTCAGCCTTCTCTTCTCAGGCTAATCAGGCCCAGCTCTTTAAGCCACTTCTTCTCATAGGAGTTCATGGTCTTCAGACCCTAGGGGTCCTCCTAGACTCAGCACTAACGCTTGATGCTCAGGTGTCAGAGGTTGCTGGGACGGCTTTCTCACAACTAAAACTCATGTGCCAACTGATTTGGCCACAGTGGTCCATGCCTTAGTTACCTCTAGATTGGACTATTGCAATGCACTCTACATGGGGCTGCCCTTGAAGACAGCTCGGGAACTTCAACTGGTCCAACGATCGGCAGCCAGACTGCTCTCTGGACGTATGTGAACTACAACTCCAAAACTCAAGGTAAATGCCCACCAAACCCTTCCAATATTTTCTGCTGTTCATGGGAGTTTGGTGTGCCAAATTGGGTTTGATTCCATCATTGGTGGAGTTCAGAATGCTCTTTGATTGGAGGTGAACTATAAATCCCAGCAACTAAAACTCCCAAATGTCAAGTCTATTTTCCCCAAACTCCATCAGTGTTCCACATTTGGGCATATTGAGTATTTGTGCCAAGTTTGGTCCAGATCCATCATTGTTTGAGTCCACAGTGCTCTCTGGATGTACGTGAACTACAACTCGAAAACTCAAGGTCAATGCCCACCAAACCCTTCCAGTATTTTCTGCAGTTCATGGGTTCGGTCTGCCAAGTTTGGTTTGATTCCATTGTTAGTGTAGATCAGAATGCTCTTTGATTGTAGGTGAACTGTGAATCCTGCATGTCAAATATTTACATGACAATTCATTCTTCCAGCAATTTTCACCCCAGCTTTGCATTCATCCAGCCCCGCACATCGCATGATGTGTTCTGCATACAAGTTAAAAAGGTTGGGTGAGAGTATGCAGCCTTGCCGTACGCCTTTCCCAATCTTGAACCAGTCTGTTGTTCCGTGGTCAGTTCTTACTGTTGCTACTTGGTCTTTGTACAGATTCCTCAGGAGAGAGACAAGGTGGCTTGGTATGCCCATCCCACCAAGAACTTGCCACAATTTATTATGATCCACACAGTCAAAGGCTTTAGAGTAGTCAATGAAGCAGAAGTAGATGTTTTTCTGAAACTCCCTGCCTTTCTCCATTATCCAGCGGATATTGGCAATTTGGTCTCTCGTTCCTCTGCCTTTTCTAAACCCAGCTTGAACATCTGGCAACTCTCGCTCCATGTATTGCTGGAGTCTTCCTTGCAGGATCTTGAGCATTACCTTACTGGCATGAGAAATAAGGGCCACTGTATGGAAGTTTGAGCAGTCTTTCGCATTTCCCTTTTTTGGTATGGGGATATAAGTTGATTTTTTCCAGTCTGATGGCCATTCTTGTGTTTTCCATATTTGCTGGCATATGGCATGCATCACCTTGACAGCATCATCTTTCAAGGTTTTTAAACAGTTCAGCTGGGATCCCGTCGTCTCCTGCTGCCTTGTTGTTAGCAATACTTCTTAAGGCCCATTCAACCTCACTCCTCAGGATGTCTGGTTCTAATTCATTCACCACACCGTCAAAACTATCCTCAATATTATTATCCTTCCTATACAGATCTTCTGTATAGTCTCGCCACCTTCTCTTGATCTCTTCAGCTTCTGTTAGTCCCTGCCATCTTTGTTTCTTATCATACCAATTTTTGCCTGAAATTTACCTCCAATGTTTCTAATTTTCTGGAAGAGGTCTCTTGTCCTTCCTATTCTGTTGTCTTCTTCAACTTCCATGCCTTGCTTATTTAAAAATAGTTCCTTATCTCTTCTGGCTAACCTCTGGAATTGCGCATTTAACTGGGCATATCTCCCCTTATCCCTGTTTCCTTTTGCTTTCCTCCTTTCTTGGGCTACTTCCAGTGTCTCAGCAGACAACCATTTTGCCTTCTTGGTTTTCTTTTTCTTTTGGGCGTACTTTGTTGCCGCCTCCTGAACAATGTTCCGGACTTCTGTCCATAGTTCTTCTGGGACTCTGTTTACTAAATCTAGTCCTTCAAATCTGTTCTTCACTTCCACTGTATATTCGCTAGGAATGTTAGTGAGATCATATCTAACTGGTCTGTGTATTTTCCCTTATCTCTTTAGTTTTATTCTAAATTGGGCAATAAGAAGTTCGTGATCTGAGCTACAGTCAGCCCCAGGTCTTGTTTTCACCGACTGGATGGATGTCCGCCACCTTTGGCTGCAAAGGATGTAGTCAATCTGATTTCGGTGTTGACCATCTGGTGAGGTCCATGTGTAAAGCCGTCTTTTAGGTTGTTGGAAGAGAGTATTCGTTATACACAGCGAGTTTTCCTGGCAAAATTCTATCAGCCTGCGTCCCGCTTCATTTTGTTCTCCCACACCATGCTTGCCTGTGATCCCAGTTGTCATTTGACTTCCCACCTTGGCATTCCAGTCTCCTGTAATGAAAATAATGTCTCTTTTTGGTGTATTATCCAGTAGGTCCTGCAGATCCTCATAGAACTGATCTACTTCTGCTTCTTCAGCAGCTGTGGTTGTGGCGTATATTTGGATCACTGTAATGTTGAAAGGCTTTCCTTGCACTCGAATTGAGATCATTCTGTCATTTTTTGGGTTGTATCCAAGCACCGCTTTAGCGAATTTCTTATTAATTATGAAGGCTACTCCATTTCTTCGATGTTCCTCTTGTCCGCAGTAGTAGATCTGGTGGTCATCTGATTTGAAGTGGCCCATTCCAGTCCACTTCAGTTCGCTGACCCCCAGAATGTCTATCTTTAGTCTTGACATCTCACCAATAACAACATCCAATTTGCCCTGGCTCATAGATCTTACATTCCAGGTTCCTATGGTGTTGTTTATCTTTAGAGCATCGGATTCGTCGTTCACCTCCAGTACCGTCGGCCGCTAGCCTTCCTTTCGGCTTTGAGCTAGCTGCGTCATCACATCTGGGGCTAGTTGAACTTATCCTCTGCTCCTCCCCAGTAGCATTTTGGCCATCTTCCGACCTGTGAGTCCCATCTTCCAATGGCATACCGACATATCTCTGGTTGTACTGGTCCATTTAGTTTTCTTGGCAAGGATACTGGAGTGGTTTGCCATTGCCTTCCCAGGGATCACGCTTGGTCTGACCTCTCTGCCACAACCGTCCCGTCTTGGGTGTCCCTTCACGGTTTCGCTCATGACATCATTGAGGTGCTCAAGCTCCAGCGCCCCGACAAGGCGGTGATGACAATTCATAACAGTAGCAAAATTACAGTTCTGAAGTAGCAACGAAAATAATTTTGTGGTTGGGAGGCACCACAACATGAGGAACTGTATTAAGAGGTTGCAGCATTAAGAAGACTGAGAACTACTGTTTTAAAAGAAGGCATCTTTTTTGTTTTAGGGAGGAGGGAGCAAGTTTGTTTTCTGCTGCTCTGGAGACTAGGATGTGGAACAATGGCTTCAAACTACAGGAAAGGAGATTCACCTGAACATTAGGAAGAACTTCCTGACTGTGAGAGCTGTTCAGCAGTGGAACTCTCTGCCCTGGAGTATGGTGGAGCTCCTTCTTTAGGCTTTTAACAGAGGCTGGATGGCCATCTGTCGGGGGTGCTTTGAATGCAATTTTCCTGCTTCTTGGCAGAATGGGGGTGGACTGGAGATTCCATGTGAACATTAGGAAGAACTTCCTGACTGTGAGAGCCGTTCAGCAGTGGAACTCTCTGCCTCCGGAGTGTGGTGGAGGCTCCTTCTTTGGAGGCTTTTAAACAGAGGCTGGATGGCCATCTGTCGGGGGTGCTTTGAATGCAATTTTCCTGCTTCTTGGCAGAATGGGGTTGGGCTGGATGGCCCACAAGGTCTCTTCCAACTCTAGGATTTTATGTAATAGGGAAGCCGGGAAAATGAATGTGAACACTTCAGGCTGTATTTAAGGAAATTCTGTGAAATTCCCAAAATACATAACTATCAAAGATGATCCAGAAAAGAACTATAGATCTGATTAATTGTAAACAAAAATCTTATGTAAGAAACAATTCTTCAAGATTCTGAATTCTTAAGCATATAAATCTCCACAACATCTGTACAGCTAAAGATATTAAGTTCCCTTCTGCCCTCTTCACCCCAAATCTCAGATTGAAAGTTCTCGTTATGGCTAATAAAAACCTTCCAAAGGTTAAGATGTTCTCTCTTTATGGTGAGGAAATGCCACCATAAGGAAGATTTTCTTGACATTTGTGCCAGGTGGAGTTCTCCTACCTCATCCCTTAAAGAAAGCTTTTGCAACCAAGCTGATCAACTACTGACTCAGTGGCAGCTGCTGACTTCCATCTCAGGGAATGGTGATGCTGATCTAGTTTTAGTCGTTCCCAAATGTTCTACATTTCATGAATTTGGGGCACTAAATCCAAAATATGTGGGGTTTGGCAACCATGTGCTTAAATGTTACAGGAGCTGTTGAAGGCTTTAATGACTGGAATCACTGGGTTGTTGTGAGTTTTCCAAGCTGTCTGGCCATGCTCCAGTAGCATTCTCTCCTGACACTTCACCTGCATCTATGGCAGGCCTGCTCAGAGGTTGCAAGGTCTCACAACCTCTGAGGATACCTGCCATAGATGCAAGTGAAACATCAGGAGAGAATGCTTCTAGAACATGGCCATACAGCCCAAAAAACCTACAACAAGCCAGTGACTCCAGCCATGAAAGCCTTCGACAATACGTTGCAAGGTTTGTTGAAAATTAGGCAAGTGGGATTTATATATCTGTGAAATGTCAAGGGTGTGAGAAATAACTCGTCTAATCCAACTGGCCAATTGCAACATTCACACTCAAACAGTTCTTTGTCCCACCCTGGATATCATTCCACGGATACATAAACCTCACTTGCCTAGTCTCCAACAGAGCATGACCCCATTTACAATTGCAAGCCTGCCAAGTTTGAAAACAATTCACCAATCTACTGATTTTTAAGAATTATTTTAGGTTTTAACCATAACATTTTTTATAATAAGACAAACTGCAAGAAAGGGTTCTGGAAATTGTAGCCACCGCTTGTGACCATTCTCTGTTGGAGAAATGCCATGGATGTAGCCAGGCCCGTAGCCAGGATTTCGATTCGGGGGGGGGGGGGCTGAGTTTTTTTCAGGGGGGGTTTCGGGGGGGCTGAGTTTCGGGGGGGGCTGAGTCTGAGTGAAAGAGGGTCTAGCCTAGCAAACCTTTTGTATCATTACCCCAAAACCCCCATGCATATGGGATATATTGAGTATGGTGATCAGATCATGATATGAATAAACATAACAGTTTAAATAATGCACCAGTAAGGCCTTTTCGCGAACCACCATGAGAATTTCGGGGGGGGGGGGACTGAAGCCCCTCAAGCCCCCCCCCCCCCCCCCCCGGCTACATGCCTGGATGTAGCGTATATGGACTTCAGTATGGCCTTTGACAAGGTTCCCCATGACCTTCTGTCAAACAAACTAGTCTGATGTGGGCTAGGCAAAACTACAATTAGGTGGATCTGTAATTGGTTAAACGAAGAACTTTCTGACTGTGAGAGCTGTTCAGCAGTGGAACTCTCTGCCCTGGATTGCAGTGGAGGCTCCTTCTTTGAAGGCTTTGAAACAAAGTCTGGATAGTCATCTGCCGGGGGTGCTTTGAATGTGATTTTTCTGCTTCTTGGAAGAATGGTGTTGGACTGGATGGCCCACCAGGTCTCTTCCAGCTCTAGGATTCTATGATTCTATGACTATGGTCCAAATTCTCACATTAAGCCATATTGCTGTCCTCTCACTAGCCCAAATCTTGCAATACAGTACTACAATATGTTTCCTTGAACTCCCAGATTTATTGATGGTTGAGTTGCATTGGAATATGCTACTCAGCCAGATAGCAGAAGCTGTAGCTCACAAAATGGTTCGATGAATAGAGAATGGAGAGAAGAAGTGGTCCCGCTGAGTTTCAAATTAGTTGCAGTTGTGGCAGGAAGCTAGTCCTTTGCCATCCATCTTGATTTTCAGAAAGTACTGTGAGAACTGTGCTTTTTTTTTCTTTCTCCAAGTGTCTCATTTCTTTTATGGAGACAGCAAGTCAGGGCTGATGTATAAGGCAAGATTCTGTGCCACATCAGTAGCCATTGGTTTACATTTTTCTTTTTATAACATCAATAAAGTAGGGAACTTTTTGCATCCAAAGCATTGGCTCTTGGATTTTTATAGCGACGTTGCTCTCCCTCCATTTGTGTTTTACAGTTCGGGATGATGTGGTATAAATTAGAAGCAGTGCTCACTGGGGAAAGGATGGAAAACATAATGCTAACTTCATTTACAAGTAGGCAACATGTAAAGCAGTGGTGTTTTCCTGAGGTCAGAAAGGAATCTCATTAACACAGTCGAGCTCATAAACTTCTTCCTTTTCAGTCCATCAATATTCGAAAGCAAGAGGGAAATAAACCTTTAGTGAAACTTAGAAGTGCGGGCTTCTTGGCTGGAATTAAAATGCTACATTTATTTCTAGCACCTGCCAAAACAGGAAGAGAATTTAGAAGAATATCAAATGTAAAGGACTTGTTCAAGGAAGGTGCCCAAGACATTTTAAGGTGAAGTCTCTCCAAACCATTAACTGAATCATAGACTTGGAAGAGATCTTGGAATCTAAATATCCCAGCTTTATGCAGAACCTATCTGCAACGCAGGCTGCAATTATAGGATCCCCGACAGATGGTCAAGCAGACATTTCTTAAACACCTCCTTCCTCTAAAGCCGTCTGTTTCACAGCTAAGAGGTGTGCTCGTTTTCCTAGCCTTTCGCTCAAATCTGCTTCTCTGCAATTTTGACTCCTTGGTTCCAGGCTTGACTTCTGGGGCCTTTTCGCACTGCATAATTACACTATGGAACACGGTTTCTGTTCCTGGGTTATAAATGTCATTTACTAATTGGATCTGTCATATAAAAACATGGAAAAAATTATAAAACTACCCCAAAAAAAACCCATGTTTTTGCGGGACAGCCTGCAGCACCTTTTGCTATCTCATTGAGTTTCAACCAATTCAATCTAGTTTGTGGTAGCCACAAAAACAAAGTTTCTGGAGTAGGACAACTCCTTTGAAAGTAAGGACAGCATGTATATTTAATCTTTTGGTTCCATTTTTTCCCATTTCTCTCACATTTTATGTGAGATGTCCCACATTTTATTCATATGCATATAAATTAAAGGGAAATTGGATGAAAATGATATATAGGTGGAATATAACTCCATATATAATATAATACAATCATGAGAAGAAAGGAAAGCTTAGAGAAGACAATGATGCTGGGGAAAATGGAAGGAAAAAGGAAGAGCGGCTGACAAAGGGCAAGATGGATAGATGGCATCCTTAAAGACTGGCTTGACCTTGAAGGAGCTGGGGGTGGCCACGACCGACAGGGAGCTCTGGCCTGGGCTGGTCCATGAGATCATGAAGAGTTGGAAACAACTGAACAAATGAACAACAACAACATAACTCCACACAAAATTTCAAAATGTTATAAAAATGCCTCTGACAAATGTTGGAAATGTGGTCAACAAACTGAAACTTTTTTCCATGTCTGGTGGACTTGTCCGGAATTTAAAAAGTTCTGGACAGAAATTCATACCGACATACAAAAAATACTAAATATAAATATTGGAAAAGAACCTGAATACTTTTTGTTAGGAATGTTGGATGTGGCTGAAGACAAAGACAAGGAAATCATTTTCAATTACTTAGTAATTGCAGCTAGAATTGTGTTCACAAAAAACTGGAGACAGAAGGACATCCCAAAAAAAGAGGACTGGCAAAAGAAAGTCCTAGAGATAATTCTATAGTGTCATCAGCAACCATACCATTGTATTACAATTCTAACAGAACAAAACAAACACAGAGATTAAAAAGAAAAGAAAAGAAAAACACACAGATTTTGTAAACTTGGTAGTTGGTTAAATGTCCTTTGACCAGTATCTGGCCACTTGGAGTGCCTCTGGTGTTGCCGCAAGAAGGTCCTCCATTGTGCATGTGGCAGGGCTCAGGTTGCATTGCAGCAGGTGGTCAGTGGTTTGCTCTTCTCCGCACTCACATGTCGTGGATTCCACTTTGTGGCCCCATTTCTTGAGGTTGGCTCTGCATCTCGTGGTGCCAGAGCGCAGTCTGTTCAGCGCCTTCCAAGTCGCCCAGTCTTCTGTGTGCCCAGGGGGAGTCTCTCATCTGGTATCACCCACGGATTGAGGTGCTGGGTTTGAGCCTGCCACTTTTGGACTCTCGCTTGCTGAGGTGTTCCAGCGAGTGTCTCTGTAGATCTAAGAAAACTATTTCTTGATTTAAGTCGTTGACGTGCTGGCTGATACCCAAACAAGGGATGAGCTGGAGATGTCTCTGCCTTGGTCCTTTCACTATTGGCTGCTACTTCCCGGCGGATGTCAGGTGGTGCAATACCGGCTAAGCAGTGTAATTTCTCCAGTGGTGTAGGGCGCAGACACCCCGTGATAATGCGGCATGTCTCATTAAGAGCCACATCTACTGTTTTAGTGTGGTGAGATGTGTTCCACACTGCGCATGCATACTCAGCAGCAGAGTAGCATAGCGCAAGGGCAGATGTCTTCACTGTGTCTGGTTGTGATCCCCAGGTTGTGCCAGTCAGCTTTCGTATGATATTGTTTCTAGCGCCCACTTTTTGCTTGATGTTCAGGCAGTGCTTCTTGTAGGTCAGAGCATGGTCCAGAGTGACTCCCAGGTATTTGGGTGCGCTGCAGTGCTCCAGTGGGATTCCTTCCCAGGTGATCCTCAGAGCTCGGGATGCTTGTCTGTTCTTGAGGTGAAAGGCACATGTCTGTGTTTTAGATGGGTTAGGGATCAGTTGTTTCCCTGTAATAGGCAGTAAGAGCACCTAGAGCTTCGGAGAGCTTCTTTTCAACCATCTCAAAGCAACTAAAAATAGACTTAATAATCTGGATAAAGAACACTCACAAGGAAACTAGAATTCACAGGGAAGTAGAGGTTTATGTCTTTTAACTTTTACCCTTTTGGGGGATAACTATTCTTATCACACAACCACCGAAGAATAGAAGGAAGTCAAACTAACAGTTTTCCTTTTTTTTTTCCCCTAAGCCGTTGGTACTCCCCAACCCACAATTTCCAAATCTTTTCCCTTTTCCTACTTTTCTATTTGGAAATTGTTCTCACTCTTTCAATGTTGGGTTATTGTAGGTTTTTTCGGGCTATATGGCCATGTTCTAGAGGCATTCTCTCCTGAAGTTTCACCTGCATCTATGGCAAGCATCCTCAGAGGTAGTGAGGTCCACCTCACTACCTCTGAGGATGTTTGCCATAGATGCAGGCAAAACGTCAGGAGAGAATGCCTCTAGAACATGGCCATATAGCCCGAAAAAAACCTACAACAACCCAGTGATTCTGGCCATGAAAGCCTTCGACAATACATCTTTCAATGTTCTATTTTCTTTCAACTAAAACTACAATAAAAATTAATAAAAAAGAAGTAAGGACTGCACAACTAACTTTCAAACCAGTAACAGAAAATATCTCAAATTTTGTTACATAGTTGTATAGCACAATGATTCCACTTTATGATTACAGTTTTCCAGATGATAATTCTGAACACCACTCCCTAAAATCCAAGGATTCCATAGGATGTTGACGTGGAAGTTAAAGTTGAATCATTGTGTAGTGTGAAAGGACCCATAGAACAAGACAGAACAATTCTATTGTATCTTCATTCTGGACTTTCAGATATCTGAACATGTGCTGCATCCTTCTTTATCTCCTCTTCAAACTGCAATCACTATCTTTTTCAGCTGTGCCGCCATATCAAGTTAGTCGCTCCTGGATATGTTCCTGTTTGTCAAAATCTTTTTTAAAGTCTGTCCTACAAAAGCAAAGACAGTAGTGCAGATAATGGCCTAAATAATAGTACAGAAAACTTCTTTTTTCACCATAACCATATCCATATCAAGTCCTTTACCTTGACGAACTCAGCACATGTTTTTTGATGCACTTTATTTCACCATTCAGTGAATTACCTCCCATTGTTTGCCTCATCCAAACTTCCCATTAGATGCACTACCCTATTCTTCCATCTCTCCCAGGGTTTTAAAATCCTATTCATTGTATTTGGCCCTGCTCATTTGGTTCCATGTTTCATTATGTATGCTATACTCTGTGTTTATTTTGTATTATCTTTTTCTTTTATTGTATTTTATTTGATGTCTTATTTTATGATCTTTTGGTGTATTCTTTTGCTCTGTTGTAATTCGTTGGGCTTGGCCTCATGCTAGCCGCCCTGGGTCCCCTTGGGGAGATGGAGGCAGGGTATAAATAAAGTATTATTATTATTATATATATATATATATATATATACACACACACACACACATACACATACACACACACACACACATATATATATACACACACACACACACACTTAGGCGATCCCTTATTGTCTGAGTAAGATTGTCCTCCAAGTTCAGTATCCTGGCGGTGGGTACATAGGTGACTGTGGACCCCTATTCTTGACCCGCATGTTCTTCCGCAGTGAGGGCATCGGTTTCCAGGTGGAAGGCAGTCCTGGACAGTGTTGGTTGATGTCCCTTCCTATTGGCACTTTTCTCTCTTTCGCCCTCCATATGTGCCTCTTCAAATTCTACAGCACTGCTGGTCACAGCTGACCTCCAGCTGGAGCGCTCAAGGGCCAGGGCTTCCCACAGTTATTAAGGTGGCTTTGAGCCCATCTTTAAATCTCTTTTCCTGTCCACCAACATTCTATTTTCCGTTCTTGAGTTCAGAGTAGAGTAAATGCTTTGGGAGACGGTGATTGGGCATTCGGACAATGTGGCCAGTCCAGAAGAGTTGATGGCGGAGGAGCATCGCTTCACTGGTTGCTGTGAGTTTTCCAGGCTGTATGGCCATGTTCCAGAAGCATTATCTCCTGACGTTTTAACCACATCTATGGCAGGCATCCTAAGAGGTTGTGAGGTCTGTTGGAAACTAGACAAGTGAGGTTTATATTCTGTGGAATGTCCAGGGTGGGGGAAAGAACTCTTGTCTGCTTGAGGTATGTGTGAAAGTTGCAATTTGCCAGCTTGGCCTGCATTTAATGACCTGCAGAATCAATCAGGGCCAGCTAATACCTTCCAACAAAGGATTCACCAGGCAGCAACCAGCCAGTCCTTGACACCTCACTTACTTAATTTCCAACAGACTTCTCAACCTCTGAGGATGCCTGCCATAGATGTGGGCAAAACATTGGGAGAGAATGCTTCTGCAACATGGCCAGACAGCACAGAAAACTCACAGCAACCCCATTTTCCCATGGTTTTATGATAGAACCAATAAGGAAATGATGATTATAATACAGGAACAAAAATCATGTTGCTTTATGCTCCGACTAACATACAGTCAGGCAGAAAAGAACACCTACAAGTATATTTTGCAATAGTGGCAAATTTCCACATTTTCAATTCAGGACATGCACCTTCTGTGAAGGACCTTGCAAGGAGGTGTGCCTGTGACCCAAATCCTGTTGGTGAACATATGCATGTGGAAATCCAAGCTGCAGATTCATACTGTATGTCCATTTTTATTAATTGCAAAGGAGGTATTTGGTAGGGAGCTCCTCTACCCTGGGGTGTGCTTCCATGGTGACTGGCCCGCTTGAAGGCATGGCAAAAGGTGCCCAAGCAGCACCTGTCCAATCCTGCCCTCATAAACATTCATCTACCTCTTCTGGCCGCAGAAGTGGTAGCTGGTTGCTGCTTGGGGCTAGGAGTCCCACCATCCAGAGTTTCACACATAATGAATGACGACAACAGCTGGAAGCTTGCTGGTATCCAACTGAGGAGTAAACTCCCCCAGGGAACCACCTGGACATTTCCCCCAAATGTGCAACTGCCACATTCAGTTCAAGTTTGGAGAATTGGAATATAGTTTATGTATTTATTGCCCGACACACTCCCTGCACAGGATTCAAGGCAGCATTATAAATGTCTTTGTACATCCATGTGAGATGTGAATAAACAAGTGCACAGGTGCGATTGGTGGGGACGAGGGAGAGGGCCTTCTCGGGGGTGGCCCCTCGACTCTGGAACTCGCTTCCCAAGGACATCCGGGATGCCCCAACTCTGGAAATTTTTAGGAGGAGCCTGAAAACGTGGTTGTTCCAGTGTACCTTTCCAGAATAATGAATTTCTCAGCAATATGCCCTCAAAATGCACTTTATTATTGAATTAGGATTGATTGATTTGCACGCCCTATCCCCTCCGAAAATTTCCATCCCAGTTATATCCCACCTTGCTCATGCCCAGCATTAGTTTTTAAATTTAAATTTTACATTTGGCCCAGCCATAGGTTTTTAATGCTTGTTGTGTTACTGTAAGTGCTTATATTTTATTTTATTTTTGTTTATGAGATGCATTTTAACTGTTTTGTACTGTTTGTTTGCTATTGTTCGCTCTGGTTACATCCCGTTTAGACTACTGCAACGCTCTCTACGTGGGGTTGCCTTTGAAGACGGCCCGGAAGCTCAACTAGTCCAACGCTTGGCAGCCATGATACTAACAGGAGCGGAGCGCAGGGAGCATACAACTCCTCTGCTGCACCAGCTCCACTGGCTACCGATTTGCTACCGGGCTCAATTCAAAGTGCTGGCGTTGGCCTTTAAAGCCCTAAACGGTCCGGCCCAAGCTACCTATCCGACCGCATCTCTGCCTATGAACCCACCAGGACTTTGAGATCTTCCGGGGAGGCCCTGCTCTCGATCCCGCCTGCTTCTCAAGCTCGGCTGGCGGGGACGAGAGATAGGGCCTTCGCGGTGGTGGCTCCTCGGCTGTGGAACGCCCTTCCTACGGACATTAGACTAGCACCATCTCTAATGGTATTCCGCAAAAAGGTGAAGACCTGGCTGTTTGAGCAGGCGTTCGAATAATTAGTGCAATGATTGGTTAATGAACACTGGAATGGAACAATGGATGACGAATCTGGAACATGTTTTTGATGACGAGACAACAGTGAATGGGTATTGTAGTAACTGTTTATTAATTGTGTAATGTGTTAGGTTGTTAACTGTTTCTATACTGTAGCACTGAATTTTTGCTGTTCGTATTTGTTGTGAACCGCTGTGAGTCGCCTTCGGGCTGAGAACAGCGGTATAGAAGTCAGGTAAATAAATAAATAAATAAATAATATTGTTTTATTATTGATGTATTGTGGGCTCGGCCTCATGTAAGCTGCACCGAGTCCCTTGGGGAGATGGTAGCGGGGTATAAATAAAGATTATTATTATTATTATTATTATTATTATTATTATTATTATTTGAGTCCACCCAGGGGTGAGAAAAGCAGTATATAAATACTGTAAATACGTAAAAAAAAGTAACATTGGATATTGGGGCTAGTGAATAAATAAACAAAAAATGGCAATTAATGCAGAGTGTCGCATTTTCCTACTATCGGTTCTAAGTGGGGCAAGAATCTACTACTTAGCTGATCAATCAGAAAGGTTTGTAATTATACGAAGGAAACCAATTCAGGGATTTGATTGGCAAGCGCATTTGCTGTCATTAAAATATCTTTTTCATAGGCGAGGAGTGGCAGCAGCAACACCAAGAAACCAAACATCATATTAGAAGCAAATGTGTAGCATGCATATATACACATGATATTTCTCTTTAAAATGGGGATTACGAACCACACAGGGTTTCAATAAACTTTAAGCTAAAAGCATGAAGTGCTATCACATGACACAATTACAGCCATTTGAGGATGAATTGAGCCATTTTAAATAATGTATGAGAACCATTTCTGAAGTGCTCAAAAAAAAAAGCAACAGATGCACGAATATTTTATTTCGGAGATAACTTAAGTATGGGGTTGTTATTTAGTTTTTTGTTGAAAATTAGCTGGGTGTGTTAATTTAAACGCGCATAATCTTGAGATTAGGAAATTTATTTCTCCTTTCCCTTTGAGTGAAAGATCATATTTCTGTCCTGAAAATGTTACTGTCTTGTCAAAGACTTCATTAAAAATGACCTAAATCTATATTAACAAAAGGAATAAAGAAAGTTAAGTGAGTGTCTGTCTATTGCAACCATAAGTAATCTGGTTGTCATGCAAGACATTTCATAATTTGTCAGAGGGATTTGGGTTGTTATCCGAGTTGCAGTATCCAGATTCAAATGTGTGTGTGTGTGTGTGTGTGTGTGTGTCAGGAACGACTTGAGAAACTGCAAGTTGCTTCTGGCTGTCTGCAAGGACGTTGCCCAGGGGATGCCCGGATGTTTTGATGTTTTACCATCTGTGTTTGATTTTCCAGTATCTTATTTTGCACTATTTATTTTACTTGAATGGTTTATTTATTTTATTGTGATGTTATTTTGTTGTTTATATTTTATTTTGCTGTAATGTATCGCTGGGCTTGGCCTCATGTGAGCCATTCTGAGTCCCCTTTGGGGAGATAGTGGCAAGGTATAAAGAAAGATTATTATTATTATTATTATTATTATTATTATTATTATTATTATCATCATCCTTGTGGGAGGCTTCTCTCAAGTCCCCATATGGGGAGCTGGAGCTGACAAAAGGAGCTCACCCACACTCTCCCTTGATTCAATCTACGACCTGTCTGTCTTCAGTCCTGCCGGCACAAGGGTTTAACCCATTGCGCCACCGGTTAGTTGTAAAGCTAAAATTCCTATCAATCAAACAAAACCTTATTATGGTCCAAAGACCCAATTTGCTCAGTGGTAAAAATGCAAAACAGATTTGTATACTGATAAGACCACTTAGAAGCAGGATGGCGTGCAACACCTATTGATCTACTCACATTTGCATGTTGTCTCATGCAGAAGACAGGAGCAGAATTCAAAACGATATTGACAGATGAGAGAGATGATGGGCCAAAACTAACAAAATGAAGTTCAACAGGGACAAATGCAAGATACTCCACTTAGGCAGAAAAAATGAAATGCTAAGAGACAGAATGGGGGACGCATGGCTTGATAGTAGTATGTGTGAAAAAGATCTTGGAGTCCTCGTGGACAAATTAAACATGAGCCAACAATGTGATGCAGCAGCAAAAAAAAAAACCCATTGGGATTTTGGCCTGCATCAATAGGGGTCTAAGTGTCTAGATCCAGGGAAGTCATGCTACCCATGCTCTATTCTGCCTTGGATAGACCACACCTGGAATCACACTCTGTCCAGTTCTGGGCACCACAATTGAAGGGAGATATTGACAAGATGGAATGTGTCCAGAGGAGGGCAACTAAAAGGATCAAGGTTCTGGAGAACAAGCCCTATGAGGAGCGGCTTAAAGAGCTGGGCATGTTTAGCCTGAAGAAGAGAAGGCTGAGAGGAGACATGATGAGGGCCATGTATAAATATGTGAGAGGAAGCCACAGGGAGGAGGGAGCAAGCTTGTTTTCTGCTTCCCTGGAGACTAGGACGCAATGGAACAATGGCTTCAAACTACAAGAGAGGAGATTCCACCTGAACATGAGGAAGAACTTCCTGCCTGTGAGAGCTGTTCAGCAGTGGAACTCTCTGCCCCAAAGTGTTGTGGAGGCTCCTTCTATGGAGGCTTTTAAGCAGAGGCTGGGTGGTCATCTGTCGGGGGGACTTTGAATACGATTGTCCTGCTTCTTAGCAGAAGGGGGTTAAACTGGATGGTCCACGAGGTCTCTTCCAACTCTAGGAGTTTGTGATTCTATGAAGAATTTTGTAAATGTTGCTAAGTGATTACCCAAAATTAATTGAATACATATTATAATTGTTGTTTTGGCCTGAGATAAAACATTTCTCCTGGCTTGGACCAAACAGCACGGAGAACCCATAAGTTTTCAGATGTTCTCCAACTATGGTATCCATCAGTTTCAGCCAAGAGGTGGCAAGCATCCTCAGAATTCAAACCAGCATGCCCCCTCCCATAGTTCTGCAGGCAATATTGTATACTTCTGTGGTGGAGGCTCCTTCTTTGGAGGCTTTTAAACAGAGGTTGGGTGGCCATCTGTCAGGGGTGCTTTGAATGCGATTGTCCTGCTTCTTGGCAGAATGGGGTTGGACTGGATGGCACATGAGGTCTCTTCCAACTCTTTGATTCTATGGTTCTACTAGATGTACTTTCTCTTATTTCTTTCTCTCCTTTCTTCCATCCCTCTTTCCTTCCTTCCTTCCTTCCTTCCTTCCTTCTTTCCTTCCTTCCTTCCTTCCTTCCTTCCTTCCTTCCTTTCTTCCTTTCTTTCTCTCCGTCTTTCTACTCTTCTTCCCTTCCTCTCCCCCCGCCCCAAACTTTTCTTTCCCTTCCTCTTTTTCTCCTTTCTTCCTTCTCTACCTATTCTTGGACTGCAACTCCCAGCAGTCCTCCTGATCCATCTACCTACCTATCTACCTACCCATCTCTATCTAATCTATCTATCTGGAGGATTGCTGGGAGTTGTAGTCCAGGAATAGGAAATTGGAAATATGCAGGGATTGGGATGCTCTCAAAGAAATCCAAGAAGAAACCTTGCAGCTTGGAAGCAGTGCATTTGCATCATCCTCGTCTCCTAAAGGGCCTGGTTCAGGGGATGCTGRGAGCTGTAGTCTGGAAGAGACTGTGGATATGCTATTGTGTGTTTTGTTTACCGGGGAASTCRTTTTTTGCACATACGCTGTAGCATCTTTTTGCTTTTTTGGCTTTTTAAGTCCCTTCCACTGTGTTTTTCAGTATTTTTATGAGTGATGGTCACTCGTTGGCCTGATAGGGTGTATTGTGTCCAAATTTGGTGTCAATTCATCCAGTGGTTTTTGAGTTATGTTAATCCCACAAACAAACATATATTTATATAGATGACTAGCCGTTCCCTGCCATGAGTTGCTGTGGCACAGTCTGATGATCTGGAAAATAAAGTAATGGTTTCTAATATATGTAATTCCTTTATGCTTGTGGGTAAATAGTATTCCTTGTTGTTTTTATGTTAGTGTTGATGTGGAGATTGTCTGGTTTGGCTACTCTGAAACATGCAACATATAATTGTCCTTCTTGGGGTCCCTTTCAAAACTCTGTGTGTGTGTGTGAATCATATCTCTCTATCTATATCAATGGCTGGATGGTTCTTTGTCAGGAGGGCTCTGATTACGTTTTCTTGCCCTGGTGAAGGGAGTTGGACTGGGTGGCCTTAACTAGTTTCTGTTGGTCATGGGCGTTCTGTGTGGGAAGTTTACCCTGATTCTGTCATTCATGGGGTTCAGAATGCTCTTTGATTGTAGGTGATCTATAAATCCCATAGTTTTTAGTAGTGTGTTGTCTTATTGTTAATGCTTATGTTATTGTTTTATTGTCTATGTTTGATTTTAATTGCTTGTATTGTTGTATTTGGGCTCGGCCTTATGTAAGCCGCAACGAGTCCCATGGGGAGATGGTAGCGGGGTATAAATAAAGTATTATTATTATTATTATTATTATTATTATTATTATTATTATTATCCCAGTAACTATGACTCCCAAATGTCAAGGTCTATTTCCCCCAAACTCTATCTGTGTTCATATTTGGGCATATGGAGTATTCGTGCCAAGTTTGGTCCAGGTCCATCATTGTTTGAGTCCACAGTGCTCTCTGGATGGAGGTGAACTACAACTCCCAAACTCAAGTTCAATGCCACCAAACCCTTCTAGTGTTTTCTGTTGGTCATGGGAGTCTTGTGTGCCAAGATTGGTTTAATTCCATCATTGGTGGAGTTCAGAAAGCTCTTTGATTGTAGATGTACTATAAATCCCAGCAACTACACCTCCCAAATGACAAAATCATTTTTTGAGTGAAGGATATACATTGGGTTGTTAGGTGTATTGTGTCCAAAATTGGTGTCAATTGGTCCAGTGGTTTTTGAGCTATGCTAATTCCACAAACGAACATTACATTTTTATTTATTTATTTATTTATTTTATTTAGAACTTTTATATACCGGTCTTCTCACCTCCGGAAAGGGACTCAGGCCGGTTTACAACAAGATTCATGAACAGTAGTTTAAAAACATCATATCCCATAATATTCCAATACATAAAATACATTAAAAAGCAATCATGTACTTATATAAGGCCTAGTCATCAAAGAGAAAACAAAATTAATTATTCATTACTATCTGTCTGTGTGGTCAAAAGTTATTGACTTACTCATCAAATGCTAAATTCCAGAGCCAGGTCTTCACCAATTTTCTAAAAGTCAGGAGAGAAGGTGCAGTTCTAATCTCCAGTGGGAGAGAGTTCCAGAGCCGAGGGGCCACCACCGAGAAGGCCCTGTCCCTCGTCCCCACCAGGCGCACTTGCGAGGGTGGTGGGACTGAGATTAGGGCCCCTCCAGAAGATCTCAACAACCTTGATGGTTCGTAGGGGAGAATCCGTTCGGACAGGTAAACTGGGCCGGAGTCGTTTAGGGATTTATAGGTCAACACCAGCACTTTGAATTGTGCTCGGAAGCTGATTGGCAGCCAGTGGAGCTGGCGCAACAGAGGAGTATTATTATTATTATTATTATTATTATTATTATTAACTTTATTTGTACCCCGCTAGCATCTCCCGAAGGACTCGATGCGGCTTACAAAGACCAAGGCCTCGAACACAACATAACAATACAAAACCTAAAGCAAATTAAAAACAGTTAAAGCAATATTAAACAACAAGCAGTAAACAATATATCAAGACACAATAAAACTGGGCCGGGCCAGAGTAATGGGTACAAGGATTAAAAGTGCTGATGTGACAGGTGGTATATAAGGCATTATAGGGCAAGTGCAGTGTGCAGTGTGCAGCAATCTTAGTTCTAATAAAGTGCTTCTAGGACTTGTTATTGGAGATTCCTATTCTGGAAAGGCACATCGGAACAGCCAGGTCTTCAAGTTCTTTCTAAAGACTGCCAATGTAGGGGCCTGTCTAAGATCTTTTGGGAGGGTGTTCCAGAGTCGGGGGGCCACCACAGAAAAGGCCCTGTTTCGCGTCCCCACCAAGCACGCCTGCAACGCAGGCGGAATCACGAGCAGGGCCTCTCCGGATGAACGAAGTGAGCGTGTGGGTTCATAAATGGAGATGCGGTCACGCAGGTAGGATGGTCCCAAACCGTTTAGGGCTTTGTAGGTAAGTACCTGCACCTTAAATTGGGCTCGGAAGATAAACGGCAGCCAGTGGAGCTCCTTGAACAGGAAGGTTGACCTCTCCCTGTAAGGAGCACCAGTTAACATCCTGGCCGCTGCCCGTTGGACCAGTTGGAACTTCCAAGCCAAAGTAGTATGCTCCCTGTACCCCGTTCCTGTTAGTAATCTGGCTGCCGCTCGTTGGACTAGTTGAAGCTTCCAGGCAGTCTTCAGAGGCAACCCCATGTAGAGAGTGTTGCAGTAGTCTATACAGGATGTAACCAGAGCATGGACCACCGTGGCCAAGTCAGATTATATTTATATAGATTCATGGACTCAGCAGGAGAGGGGGCACCTCATCCCAAAATGATGGGAAACATTTGCTCACAGTCCTATGAGAAACAAGAATTGTTTGGACAGCTGATTTTAACACATGACTAGCAGTTAGCCAAACTCCATTAAATCTTTTTTGCAGCTGAACTTTCTTTGTTCTGGACACATTTGGAGAAGGGGGAAAGTGTCCCGGTTGAATGGGTTGACATTGCGAGCCCTGGACGTGCACTCATGCTGTGTTCCAAATGTCACTTGTCAAGTGACAGGAGAGCAGCCTTGTTTCTTGCATTTCTCCTCATTTGGCTCTCGAGTGCTTTGCCAATAATCAAGGCAGGAGAGATAAACATTAGGAACAAGGGACTGCTTTTGTTCCGAGAGTCACAGTGGACTCAAACAAGGAGGCGGCAAAAATGCACGAGAACAGGGATGGCATTTGGCCTTAAGCAAACAATGAATAATAGAAGATCTAGCAAACAGCTAAAAATACATCTCCACCTGGATACCTGTTGACCCGGACGGTGAGTATTAGATGGTGAAGTTGACTTCTTGATTAGGGCACAATTCTCTACTAAGATTTATATATGTGTGTGTGTGTGGCAACAGGGATTTATGCTAATAGAGTGCAATTTCATTATCCCACTCGATTTTGTAAAAGTTGATAGATTATTCACTCACACCATTTATACACCCTCAGACTAATTAGCAGTTACAAACAATTCCCATTGGATTAAGTGGTTAGATAGCACTTAGGAGGTGATTTTTTCCCCCTCCACCCAAAATTATGGTTCTATTATGATTCAGAGTGAAATAGCCACTTTTCAGACGTAACGCAACATAAATCAATGTCACCTCCTTCAAATGTTCTCCGCTCATTAAACACTTATTTCTTTGAGAAGTATGCCTAAATTTTGTGTTAATTACAATTATTTCAGAGGAGGTGCATCTGGCTGAGAGCACATATGAAAGAAAGAAACTACCGGTGAATTTTCCAGAATATTCAGAACACGTGTCCAGATTTTACCCAAGGGATGTGTATCTGGACAATACTTTCCACCGATAACCTCATGATTTGGAGCATTGTTTCTCAACCTAGGGGTCGCGAGGGGGTGTCAGAGAGGTCACCAAAGACCATCAGAAAACACAGTATTTTCTGTTGGTCATGGGGGTTCTGTGTGGGAAGTATAGCCCAATTCTATCGTTGGTGTGGTTCAGAATTCTCTTTGATTGTAGGTGAACTATAAATCCCAGCAACTACAACTCCTAAATGTCAAGGTCTGTTTTCCCCAAACCCCATGAGTGTTCACATTTGGGCACATTTAATATTCGTGTCAAGTTCGGTCCAGATCCATCATTGTTTGTGTCCACAGTGCTCTCTGGATGTAGGTGAACTACAACTCCAAAACTCAAGGTCAATGCCCACCAAACCCTTCCAGTATTTTCTGTTGGTTGTGGGAGTTCTGTGTGCCAAGTTTGGTTTAATTCCATCATTGGTGGAGTTCAGAATACTCTTTGATTGTAGGTGAACTATAAATCCCAGTAGTAACAATAAAAATTATTGTTATTGAAGTAGCAATAACAATAATTTTATGCTTGGGGTTCACCACAACAAGAGGAACTGTCTTAAAGGGTCGTTGAGAACCACTGGGTTAGAGGATCCCTCTTATCCTTTGCTGAATTTTCTGTATGGGTCTGTAGATTATGTTTCCTCATCAGCTTCTCTATGTGGTCAGTGCTTCCCTTGATGTATGGAAAGAACCCTTTTCCTCTGGGTGGATCTTTTGTTGGTCTCTCTATATGTGAGAACACAAATGTGGGAGAGTAAACTGTTCAATTTCCACACAGTGCACTAGATCTGCAACAATCTCTCATATCTCTTCCTTTCCCCAAAGACAAAAATATTCCTTTTTAGGAACGAGGAATGGCTAGCAGAGGAGACCTTTCCGGTGATGGTGGGAGCGTCCCATCTGGCTTCACGCTGGGAAGGAAATGACTCTCTTCAAGCTGAACAACAGTTCCATAATCTCCTGCTGCAAATTTTGCTCAGGATGTCATTTTTAGCCAACTGGAAATATCTCGCTCCGGGTGAGGTCTGTTGCATACTTCAAAGGGTCAGAGGTTGAGACTAGTGCAGACTGCAAAGTTAAGGACACTGCCGTTCCTTTCTCTAAATCAGTGGATCTCAATCTTCCTAATGCCACAACCCCTTAATGCAGGTCCTCCTGTTGTGGTGACCCCCAACCATAACATTATTTTGGTTGCTACTTCATAATTGTAATTTTGCTACTGTTATGAATTGTAATGTAAATATCTGATATGCAGGATGTATTTTCATTCAATGGACTAAATTAGACACAAATATCCAATACACCCAAATTTGAATCCTGTTGTGGTTTGGAGGGGGCGATTGATGTTGTCATTGCTGGGATTTATAGTTCACCTACAATCAAAGAGAATTCTGGACTCCATCAATGATGGAATTGAACCAAACTTGACACACAAAACTCCCACGACCAACAAAAAAATACTGGAAGGGTTTGATGGGCATTGACCTTGAGTTTTGGAGTTGTAGTTCACCTATGTTCAGAGAGCACTGTGGAATCAAACAATCTGGACCAAACTTGGCATGAATACTCAATATGCCCAAATGTGATCACTGGTGGAATTTGAGGAAAATAGACCTTGACATTTGAGAGTTGTAGTTGCTGGGATTTATAGTTCACCTAGATTCAAAGAGCACTGATTTTTCCCACCATTGTGGGAGGCTTTTCTCATGTCCCTGCATGGGGAGCTGGAACTGACGGAGGGAGCTCATCCATGCTCTCCCCAGATTCGAACCTCCGACCTGTCTGTCTTCAGTCCTGCCGGCACAAGGGTTTAACCCATTGCGCCATTGGGGAGGTCCTATACATGTCAGAGATGTATATAAACTCCACTTGCTTCAGTGCTAACAGAACCTCTGACGATGCCAGCCACAGAAACAGGCAAAATGTCAGGAGAGAATGCTACTGGAACATGCACATACAGCCCAAAAAATTCACACAACTCTATACATAAGTAGTGAGTTTTTTGGTAATTACGCTCAGGTAAACGTGGTTTGACAACCTTCTGATATTTCTCAACACGTGTTCAGGTCCTGAGCCAACATACAGCAGTCAAACGTTTTTGATAGTCAGGTGGGAAACAAATGTAATAAATATGCAAATTGTAGTATCAACATGGCTAAAAACAGCAAGGGTGACACCAGCAATCATTTAGCTACAAAATGTGCTCTAACAGCTATGTTCTGGTTGTTCAAACAATGTGGTTGCTGTCCAGAGTTCCACAGGAGAGCAGTGACCGAGTAGTCAACTGAATATCGGCGCTTCTGTGAAACAGTACTTTCTGGGAAAAGGTGAGTATTATTGCTCTGCTTTTGGCACCCACGGTGCCATTTTAAGAATAAGGCCCGAAAGAAAAGAGTGTGCTGCATGTTGCAGATACAGTGTGAAATTTAGTTAATATACATGTGACAGTTAAAAGTGTGACATTCAGCTAATATGGATTTTACCGTTAAGTGTAAATTAAAGTGTAACCAGTTGCTGCACAAAATATCAGGAAGCATCATATAGACTCGTGTTTGAGTTTAGAAATTTTAATCAAAAACTCAACACCAAAAACCTGGGTTGACTTATCTATGTAAGTAGTAAAGTACCATGTCTTCAGTCATAAAAGAAGAACTCCAAAGGGAGCTCTGGCACATTCTTATCTCTGTGAATGAAACTCGACTTATCTGTGGGTCATACCAAAATCCATAATTTTGGCCCCCAAACCTGCATTTGTCTTATACATAAGGTTGACTTATAGACAAGTATGTAGTAGATTTGGTGTAGTATTTGTTCATGATGTCTTTGGTTACTTTGTAAACAAAGGTTGAATATCCTTTACTTGAAATACTTGGAACTGAGTCTGGTTTCCATATAGGTAAAGGTAAAGGTAGTCCCCTGACATTAAGTCCAGTCATGTCTGACTCTGGGGTGTGGTGCTCATCTCCATTTCTAAGCCGAAGAGCCAGCGTTGTCCGTAGACACCTCCAAGGTCATGTGGCTGGCATGACTGCATGGAGCGCCGTTACCTTCCCGCCGGAGCGGTACCTATTGATCTACTCACATTTGCATGTTTTCGAACTGCTAGGTTGGCAGAAGGTTTCCATATATATATATATATATATATCTCAACAGATATATATATATTCAACAGATTAAACCACTGCTGACCAAAAGGTTGGCAGTTCAAATCCAGGGAGCAGAGTGAGCTCCTGCTTTTAGACCCAGCTTATGCCAACCTAGCAGTTCGAAAACATGCAAATCATCATCATCATCATCATCATCATCATCATCATCATCATCATTTAATAACTTATTAATCGCCCTCCATCCGAGAATGCTCTAGGCGATTTACAGCTAAATTATAAAAGATAAAATACATACATACAAAAATTAAAAATTAACAGAGATCGAATGCTCTAGTAAAAAGCCAGGTCTTAAGTGCGAGAGTAAAAGGCCCTAAGTCACGCATGGCTCTCATGTAGGGTGGCAAGGAATCCCACAAGGCAGGGGCAGAAAAAGAGAAAGCCCACCTGCGCCTGGTCCTTTCCAAGGGCACTTCTCTAGGACTCGGTATATGGAGTAAGTCACGTTGGGCTGGTCGTTGCGACCTCCGATGATGGGAGAAGAAGAGGCGGTCCCTAAGGTACAATGGACCCTGGTCGTAAAGAGTTTTAAAGGTCAGAACTAGCATCTTATACAGGCCACAGTACTCTGTTGGAAGCCAATGTAAGTGTTGCAGCACTGGTGTTATATGGCATTTCATAGGCGTCTTGTCAGTAGCCTGGCTGCCACATTCTGAACAATACGAAGCTTTCGGGTCATAGACATCAGAAGGCCCACATACAGGGCGTTGCAATAGTCCAGCCTAGACGTGACCGTGGCATGGATGACAGTTGCCAGAGCCTCGTCAGATAGGTAGGGTGCCAGTTGCCTGAGTAGTAGGGTTGGTTGATCCAAAAATAATGGTTCAAAACCTGTTTCGGATGTAGTGAGTGCAATTCGGAAAAGAATTCCGAATTTTTCCGGAAAATCTTTTGGAACTATCTGAAATTTCCAAAATTTCAGTAATTGCTTCGTTAATGGTGGATGCAATTGTGCAACAGCCCTGCTCCCCCCCCCAAAAAAAAAAACAGCAACAACACACAAGTGGCTGCAAGGCATGCAGGCAGGCAACGGCCCTGTTCCCAGCCCTTCTCCACTTGCCCTGCTCTTCAAACTGCTCTTCTTCCAATCTCCCTTCACAACCTCCCTTCCCTTTCCCTTTCCCTTTCCCTTCCTGGGCTCACAATGAGCCTCTGAGCCATGTGCTGCCCTTTATATAGTGCAATGGCTGCCATGCCAAAACCCTGCCCTCCCTTCATTGGCTGGGAAGCAGGCATCCCAGCATGCAAGCTGCTGGCCTCCAAACACTGAGTCACTTCCGACTCACTTCCTGAATCGGAAAGAAAAATGGCGAGAGAAGCTTCAGAAGGGCAAAGGGACTTCCTGTTTTCTTAAAAACTTTGAAATTGCTTCAAAAAGTAATTTTTCCAACTTTGTTCTGAATTACGAAAATTCCGATGGTACCTAGCCATGCCTAGTGAGTAGATCAATAGGTACTGCTTCCGTGGGAAGGTAACATCGCTCCATGCAGTCATGCTGGCCACATGACTATGGATTAGATCTTAGTATAAATCCAGCTCAAGGCAGCTGGGTAACCAAAGTTTGGGAACCACTGCCTTAAGTGAAGGAGTGACAACTGGCAATGCAATCTGCTAAAAAATAAATCCAATTGAGTTCCATAGAGATTGCTCCCTGGAAATTGGCTAAACAATTGCATCTTAAGACAATATGAAGTCTGAGTAAGTCCCATAGATTAATGGGTATCATTTTTGAGCAGTAAAGTCAATCAGCCTTGATGTCTTCATTATTGGCACCTCTGTTCAAATGGAAGGGTTTTACTAATAAACTCAAGAGTTGGAATCGTGTGACAAATATTGCCTCGCCGATTGCAATTTGACCCATACGCTGATGCCAAATCGACTTTGTGGGAGAATCCAGATTTGGAAATGGGCAAGGAATCATTTTTATGGAAGGTGTGGACCGATAATGGGATTGCTACCTTAAATCAGATACTTGGTATTGCTGATGAGTTTTTGCCTTTTTCAATTTTGCAGGAGCGGTTAAAACTAACGCCATTACCTAAATGGCAATATTTACAACTGAAACATTTGTAACAACCCAGATTTGGGCCAGCAGCTTGAGGTTCCTCTATTATTAGAAGTTGCCAAGTTTCCTCTATTAGTAGAGACTTGAATTGAGACCAACCAAATATCCAGGCCAATAATTAATACTTATCTATATTTATGCTCCCTATACATAAATATGACATATGAGTCTTGCAATAAGAATGGAAGAGAGAATTGGAATATTGATTTCTGACAAATCAATCTCCATTGGTTTTTACACCTGTAACTAGTATGCTGATAGATCTCCAACTACAGGTAGTCCCCAAGATACAAACATCCAAATCATAGTTAAGAACAAGGGTGAGACAACAGGAAGTGGGAGAAATCTACCCTTCGGAAGGGAAATTCACTCCTGGAATAGTTATTCTCATGGGGAAAAGGGGTCTCCACTGAAGCTTTATCACCTATCCTTGTTTCCAAATTTTCCAAAATGCCTGTATACCTTATACACCTGAAATTACTATTTTGGAGATATTAGGTTTCTAAATAATAAGATTGTTAGAAAGATAATACGGCTAATGCTTTCTTGATGCAAACGCTTTGGAGTCATCCCATAGTGGCTACATGTTGGGAGTAAGTGATGACATCAGTAAATTAGTTTTTGACGTTTGTTATGAGCTATGAACAGTAAGTACGACTTGCAATCAGATCTTCAGGCAAGGAAATGCTTCTTTCCCTAGTCTATGACAATACGCAAGGTAGGGAGTGACATCCTGGATCCTTGGTCATCTTGGAAGACTGCACTCAGATATTATTGCACCAGGCAAATCCCAGGAGGAGACATATGATCAATCATTGTGGATGGTTTCACCTTTGGACTCTGGTGGACTACTAACAGGGATTGCACAACATTCTGCACCAGTTTCCACCTCTGTGCAATACAGTACTATGAGCTATAAATCCCTATATGGCATAGCCTGATGCTTTTTTAATGATCGTATCCCTATGAACTCACCTTGATCTTATTTATACAAAGTAAGGCCCTTCTCTGGTGAGTAAAGATCTTTTTATTCACACATTTACCTACTTACTAAAAGGGCTTTTAATGGAGGTTAATGTACTTTCTCCCTCTGCCCTCCCCCCCCCCCACCTCACTTTGAGTTTTTAAAGTGCTTTTAATTTATATTTAATTCCATTGTTGCTTTAATGCATGGATCTACATTAACTTGTTCTATTTTGAAATTATGCTTTATTGTCATTTTAATTGTTACTATTTTTAATCATACCTTGAGACCACTTAGGTGCCTCGTATTAAGAAACAGCCAAGAGAAGGAAGGAAGGAGAAGGGGAAGGGACGGGGAGGGAAAGGAGGAATAGGAAGGCAGGAAGGCAGGGAGGGAGGGAAAGATAGGACAGAAAGGGGGAAGAAAGGAAGGAAAGGAAGAGGGGGAGGAGGGAAAAGAAGAAGGAAGGAGGGAGGGAAGGAAGGAAGGGAAGAGGAAGGGAGGAGGAGGGGAGGGGAAGGGAAAGGAAGGGAAGGGAAGGGGAAAGGGAGGAAGGAGGAATGAGGGAGGGAAAGGTAGGATGGAAGGAGGGAAGGAAGGGAAAGGAAAGGAAAAGAAAGAAGGGAAGGAAGGGGAGGAAGGAGGGAGGGAAGGAAGAAGGGGAAGAGGGAAGGGAGGAGGGGAGGGAAAGGAAGGGAAGGGAAGGGAAGGGAGGAAGGAGAAGCAATGAGGGAAGGAAAGGTAGGATGGAAGGAGGGAAGAAAGGGAAAGGAAAGAAAGAAAGAAAGAAGGGAAGAAGGGGAAGGAAGGAGGGAGGGAAGAAGGAAGGAAGAGGGAGGGGAGGGAGGAGGAGAGAAGGGAAGGGGAAGGGAGGGGAGGAATGAGGGAGGGAGGGAAAGGTAGGATGGAAGGAGGGAAGGAAGGGAAGGAAAGGAAAGGAAAGGAAAGGAAAGGAAAGGAAAAGGAAAGAAGGAGAAGGAAGGGGGAAGGAAGGAGGGAGGGAAGGAAGGAAGGGGAAGAGGAAGGGGGAGGAGAAGGAGGGAAGGGAAGGAGGGGAGGGAGGGAGGGAGGGAAAGGGGATGAAGGAGGGAAGGAAGGGAAAAGAAAGGAAGAAAAGAAAAAAGAGAAGGAAGGGAAAGAAGAAGAAGGAGGGAAGGAAGGGAAAGGGAAGGGAAGGGGAGGGGAGGGGAGGGGAGGGGAGGGGAGGGGAGGGAGGGGAGGGGAGGGGAGGGGAGGGGAGGGAGGGGAGGAGGGAGGGAAGGAAGAGGGAGGGAGGGAAAAGGAGGGAGGAAGAGGGAAGGAGAGAAAGGAAATGGGAAGGAAGGGGAAGGAAGGGGAAGAAGAAGGGGGGAGGAGAAGGAAGGAGAGAGAGGGAGGGAAGGAAGAAAGAGACAGGAAGGGAAGGAGAAGGCAAGAAGGGAGGGAGGGAAGGGAAAGGAAGAAAGGGAGGGAGGGGATGGAAGTGGAAGGGGAAAGGAAGGGATGGGAGGAAGGGAGAGGAAGGAAGCTTGATCTTGAGCATGAACAGAGATGCTATGTGTATCCCACTGATTTTCATACTTTTCAGCCAGCATTTAGAAAAGGACAGCAGTAGTGTCCAAGTGCCTCTTGGACACACTACATGGGCGATTAATATTTATTTATTTGGTTTAAAACATGTATATATACTGCCTTTCACCTAGTTAGGGTTTCAGGGTGATGCACAATTATAATTCTCATGATCATGAAAGGATATTTGTGAACGGGGCTAAATCCTAAAGCACTTTCCTTTTGGAAAACACCAGCTTTTAAAATGTGTAATATGGCAAAAAGCTGAGATTACATTTGTAAGTGCCCGTTGGGTGTATTAATAATATTTACTGATAGTGGTATAGAAAGTGAAACTGTGCAAGAAAAAGATTTTTTTTCCCCTCTCTTAGCAATTTTGTTTAGGAAAATACATGACCTAATTAAGATAAAAGGGATAACAACCTCTGAAATTGTTATTCTGGAAAATAAAGAGCACCACTTTAATGGGACTTAATTTCATCATTAAATATTTTAAATGGATTTCTATATAAAGTTGCATTTTTATCTGAAACAGACTTCAAATATATGCACTGTGACATTTTGCGCAGCTTTATAATTAGGGAGAAATTAGTGTTAATGAAACATTTAATATTATTTATTGTAAGGAACCAAAATTAAAATGCTTTCCTATGGGGGCTTAATTACCATTACCCTTGCCTTTCCAGTTCAGCACATAACATAAGTGCTGCAGAATCGAATGTGCCCCTGGCGAAAGGAAAGCAGACACAGAAAAGAGGATTTAAACAATAGCTACATGTCTGCCCCATCACAGCCACTTGGTGCTGATGTGCATAATCCAATATGCACATGGAATTTGCTTGCATCTCATCTGGTTGAGTTTATTTTTGGCGAGAGGGCAGCCGTTGCAATACTAAGAATTTATTTCTGCATACCTGAAGCTCTGACTGCTATTGTGTAAACAATATGAACAAATGTGGGCTAGGAAAAACTACGGTGAGGTGGATCTATAATTGGTTACGCGAACGAACCCAGAGGGAGATTCTCCCCAATGCTTCCTCTTCTGCATCCTGGAAAGAAATGACGAGTGGAGTGCCATCAGCAGGTTTCTGTCCTGGGCTCAGTCCTGCTCAGGATCTTTATCAATGACTTAGATGAAGGGTTGGAAGACAGGATCATCATCAAGTTTGCAGGTGACATCAAATGGGGAGGGAGAACCAATACTCCAGAATACAGGAGCAGACTTCAAGAGATTAGAGAAACTAACAATATGAAGTTCAATGGGGACAAATGTAAGATACTCCACTTAGGCAGAAGAAATGAACTGCAAAGATACAGAATGGGGGATGATGCCTGGCTCGAGAGCAGGACGTGTGAAAAAGATCTTGGAGTCCTTGTAGATAACAAATTAAACATGAGCCAACAATGTGATGCGGTGGCAAAAAAAGCCAATGGGATTTTGGCCTGCCTCAATAGGAGTCTAATGCCTAGACCCAGGGAAGTCATGCTCCCCATGCTCTATTGGTTAGACCATATCTGGAATCACACTGTGTCCAGTTCTGGCCACAAAATTGTAAGGAGATGTTGACTCTAAGCTGGAATGTGTCCAGAGGAGGGTGACTAAAATGATCAAGGGTCTGGAGAACAAGCCCTATCAGTAGCGGCTTAAAGAGCTGGGCATGTTGAAAAGTCAATGACAGAGTCCAAGAGTAGACTCTGCAAGGAAGCAGAAGGATCACATCCTCAGCTGCTGCAAGAAGATGGTGCAGACTGACTACAAGCAGAAGTGGAATATTGCTGTTCAGATCATCCATTGGAACTTGTGCCACAAATACCATCTGCCTGCAACAAAAAACTGGAGGAATCGCAAGCCTGAAAAGTTACAGAAAATAAAAATGTCAAATTCCTCTGGGATTTCTGAAATCAGACTGATAGAGTTTTGGAGCACAAGACTACTCAGCTCACGATCATGGAAAAACAAAGTATGGATAGTTGATGCTGCAATCCCAAGTGACAGCAGAATTGACGAAAAGCAACACGATATCAGGATTTAAATATTGAACTGCAAAGACTCTGGCACAAGCCAGTAAAGGTGGTCCCAGTGGTGATCAGCACACTGGGTGCAGTATCTAAAAACCTTGGCCTGCACCTGTCAGCTGCAAAAGGCCACCCTCCATTATTCACTAACACATCACACAGTCCTAGACACTTGGGAAGTGTCCAATGTGTGATTGAATACAAAAGTTTGCCGTGTACTAATCTTGTTGTGTATCAAATAATAATAATAATAATAATAATAATAATAATAATAATAATAGCAGAAACCCAAAGGGCCATTGTGGAGCCCTTTCATAGAGCCTCAAGGGCTCCACAGAGCACACTTTGAGAACTGCTGATCTAAGGTAAAGGTTTCCCCCCTGATATTAAATCCAGTCATTTTTACCTGAAAATTTGTAATAAGGTTATAATAGGATTGGGCAGGTATTACCATGTGATCTGATCTACTGGGTATTGAGAAAGCTACTAATATTTGATTTTCCCCATATTCATGGTCTAGTACAGGGGTCCTCAAACTTTTTAAACAGAGGGCCAGGTCACAATCCCACAAACTGTTGGAGGGCCGGATTATAATTTGAAAAAAAAAAACATTAATTAATTCCTATGCACACTGCACATATCTTATTTGTAGTGCAAAAAATACTTAAAAGCAATACAATGATTAAAATGAAGAACAATTTTAACAAATATAAACTTATTGGTATTTCAATGGGAAGGGTGGACCTGCTTTTGGCTGATGAGAATTGACTGGTGGTGGTTGTTGTTGTTGTGTGCTTTCAAGTAGTTTCAGACTTAGGTCGACCCTGAGTGAGGGCCGGGTAAATTACCTTGGAGGGCTGTATTTGGCCCTCGGGCCTTAGTTTGAGGACCCCTGGTATGGAGCATTGTTACCTTCCCACCAAAGCATTACCTATTGATCTACTCACATTTGCATGTTGTCGAACTGCTAGGTTGGCAAAAGCTGGGGCTAACAGCCGGAGGTCATGCCGCTCCCCAGATTTGAGCCTGCAACCTTTTGGTCAACAAGTTCAGTAGCTCAGCAGGTTAACCCACTGCATCCCCATGGGCTGATCTAAAGGCATGTGATTTGGTCACCTTGCTGACCAGCACTTGGGTCAAATGGAAAGCTTGGAGTTCCATGATGCATGGAAGACAGGATATGAATATCCTAAATATACAGTGGGTAAAAGTAGCTTGATGAATGCAAAGCTGGGGTAAAAATTGCTGGAAGAAACATTAACAACCTCAGATATGCAGATGACACCACTCTGATGGCCGAAAGCGAGGAGGAGCTGAGGAGCCTTCTAATCAAGGTGAAAGAAGAAAGCGCAAAAGCCGGGTTGCAGCTAAACGTCAAAAAAACCAAGATTATGGCAACAAGAATGATTGACAACTGGAAAATAGAGGGAGAAACTGTGGAGGCCGTGACAGACTTTGTATTTCTAGGTGCAAAGATTACTGCAGATGCAGACTGTGGCCAGGAAATCAGAAGACGCTTACTTCTTGGGAGGAGAGCAATGTCCAGTCTCGATAAAATAGTAAAAAGTAGAGACATCAGACTGGCAACAAAGATCCGCCTAGTCAAAGCCATGGTATTCCCTGTAGTAACCTACGGATGTGAGAGCTGGACCTTAGGGAAGGCTGAGCGAAGGAAGAGCTTTTGAGCTGTGGTGTTGGAGGAAAGTTCTGAGAGTGCCTTGGACTGCGAGAAGATCCAACCAGCCCATCCTCCAGGAAATAAAGCCTGACTGCTCATTGGAGGGAAGGATACTAGAGACAAAGTTGAAGTACTTTGGCCACATCATGAGGAGACAGCAAAGCCTAGAGAAGACAATGCTGGGGAAAGTGGAAGGCAAAAGGAAGAGGGGCCGACCAAGGGCAAGATGGATGGATGGCATCCTTGAAGTGACTGGACTGACCTTGAAGGAGCTGGGGGTGGTGACGGCCGACAGGGAGCTCTGGCGTGGGCTGGTCCATGAGGTCACGAAGAGTCGGAGACGACTGAATGAATGAACAACAACAACAAAAGTAGCTCTTGGTGGTTTCAAACAGAGGTCTTCTCCAGCCCTGAGAATTGAACCTGGTGCCTTCTCACACTCAGCACGTGTTCTACAACCGTACAATGTTCCCTCCGCAATCACTGTGTTTTTCTTATTTTCCTGTAAGTGGATCTGTACTTGAGTCTTCATCTGGAAGAAGGAAGCAATTTCCAACAACTTCTTTAAGGGTGATGGGCGTTGGAAATGATGGTGTAATTTTTCTTCCCTCTCTTGCAGAATCTTAAAAGAGAATTGACAAGAATGAGGGAGATGAGATGCATACATTTGTCAAGATAAAAAATGGAAGCTACTGTAATATGTACCAATCTTGGGTACATAATGATTCCAGAGTCAAATACTTAAGACCAGCTGTCCCATAATCTTTATTACATATGTCATTGAATTTCAAATTTATAAAGCTTTTATATCAATTCCCCGGAGGAATATCACCTTTTTGATGTCTTTTGTCATATTTGCATGCATGGATTTCACTAGATTACTCCAGAATCTGACAAGTATATGTGTGTGTAATGCATTCAGGCGATAATAACCGTATTTCCAATTTTTTTGCATCTCAAATGATGCTGTGCGGCACCCATCTCTCAAAGCTTTAGTAGGAGAAAAGATGCATATTTGAGAAAGTGGGCATAACTCTACATTCCATGGTGACAATGCAAAAGCAACAACAGGATTTTGAAAAAAAAATGTGTGTTTGTATGTAAAGTTTTTTTTTCCAAGTTAATTTTCATTTGATAGTAGGCGTTCAACTAGTTTGAGGATGGCGAGGTCTGGAAACCAAGTCCTATGAGGAACCTTTGAAAGAGTTGGCGATGTTTGGCCTGGAGAAAAGGAAAGGGAAAGAAGAGATGATAGCAGTTTTCTCTTATCTGAAGACGCTGAAGTATTCACAAAGGCTGAGATATGATGGCTGCTTCAGAGGAAGAGAGAATTCTTTTGCTAAGAGGGCAAAAAATGACTTGGGAAATGCTTTGAGTGGATCACTGCTTGAGGGGAAAAGACGGAGAAGGCCCTTCTTTGCCATGCCAACTTTCTGCTCAAGTTTCTGCAGTTGCATTAGGTTAAAAGGAGAAGAAACGTAGTGTATTTTCTGAATACTAGATGACTGCATAAGACGACCCCCCCCCTCAACTTTTCAATTTAAAATTTTAATTTTTGGATATATTCGCAGTTCGAATCCATAGGACGCGGTGATCTCCCGCTGTTAGCCCTAGCCCTGCCAACCTAGCAGTTCAAAAACATGTGAGTAGATCAATAGGTACCGCTTTAGCAGGAAAGGCAAAAAAATGAAATAAGCCTTTGCCTTTGTCTGTGTATTTGTGTCATTGTATGTCATTGTAACAAGGCATTGATGGTTTTCTTGTGTCTGTTTATATGCTGTAATCCACTCTGAGTCCCCTCGGGGAGAGATTTTAACAGGAGCGGAGCGCAGGGAGCATACAACCCCCCTGTTGTGCCAACTCCACTGGCTACCGATCTGCTACCGGGCTCAATTCAAAGTGCTGGCGTTGGCCTTTAAAGCCCTAAACGGTTCCGGCCCAAGCTACCTATCTGACCGCATTTCTGCCTATGAACCCACCAGGACTTTGAGATCTTCCGGGGAGACCCTGCTCTCGATCCCGCCTGCTTCTCAAGTTCGGCTGGCGGGGACGAGAGATAGGGCCTTCTCGGTGGTGGCTCCTCGGCTGTGGAACGCCCTTCCTACGGACATTAGACTAGCACCATCTCTAATGGTATTCCGCAAAAAAGTGAAGACCTGGCTGTTTGAGCAGGCATTCGAATAATTAGTGCAATGATTGGTTAATGAACACTGGAATGGAACAATGGATGACGAATCTGGAACATGTTGCCTTCGGGCTGAGAACAGCGGTATATAAGTAAGGTAAATAAATAAATAAATATAGTTTTATTATTTATTTATTTATTTATTTATTTATTTATTTGAAACACAACAAGATGAGTCCACAGCAGACACTCTGCTGGCTGTTGAACTGGATCACACGTCGGACACTTCCCAAGTGTCTAGGACTGTGTGATGTATCAGCGAATAATGCGTGCAGATCCCAGTAAGGTGGCCTTCTGCAGCTGGCAGATGGTAATTTTGTCAGCACCGATTGTGTTTAAGTGCAGGCCAAGGTCTTTAGACATTGCGCCCAGTGTGCTGATCACTACTGGAACCACCTTGATTGGCTTGTGCCAGAGTCTTTGCAGTTTGATCTTTACATCCTTGTATCGTGTCAGCTTTTCCTGTTGTTTCTCTCCAATCCTGCTGTCACCTGCGATTGCGACATCGACGATCCATACTTTGTTTTTTAACACAATCGTGAGGTCAGGAGTATTGTGCTCCAGAACTCTGACTGTCTGAATCCGGAAGTCCCAGAGGAGTTTGGCATGTTCATTCTCTGTAACTTTTTCCGGCTTGTGATCCCACCAGTTCTTTGTCGCAGGCAGATGGTATTTGTGGCACAAGTTCCAATGAATCATCTGAGCAACAGTGTTATGCCTCTGCTTGTGTCTGTGCGATCTTCTTGCAGCAGCTGAGGATGGGATCTATTGTTTCATCTGCTTCCTTGCAGAGTCTACATTTGGGATCTGTTGTCGACTTTTCAATTCTGGCTTTGATGGCATTGGTTCGAATGGCTTGTTCTTGGGCTGCCAGAATCAGGCCCTCCGTCTCCTTTTTCAAAGTTCCATTTGTGAGCCACAGCCATGTTTTTCTTTGTCAATTTGGCTCTCAATTTTTCCCAGGAACTGTCCATGGAGAGCCTTCTTTTGCCAGTTTTCTCTTCTGCTCTGGATTGTGTTTTTACGGTATTCCCTCTTTGTCTTTTGCACTTTAAGCAGTTTACTACTCTTGACTTCCCTCAGTGTTGGTTCTTGACTGCCTTTCACATAATATTATTATTATTATTATTATTATTATTATTATTATTATTATTATTATTGGAGCCCCCAGTGACACAGTGGGTTAAACCACTGAGCTGCTGAAATCGCTGACTGAAAAGTCAGCATTTCAAATCTGGGGAGTGGGGTGAGTTCCCACTGTTAGCCCCAGCTTATGCCAACCTAGCAGTTTGAAAACATGCAAATGTGAGTAGATGAATAGGTACCACTTCTGCGGGAAGGTACCTGACATTCATGCAGTCATGCTAGCCACATGACCTTGGAGGCGTCTATGGACAACATCAATTCTTTGGCTTAGAAATGGAGATGAGCACCACCCCTCAGAGTCAGACACGACTAGACTTAATGTCGGGGGAAAACCTTCTATTGTTGTTGTTATTATTGCTGCTGCTGCTGCTGCTGTTGTTGTTGTTGTTGTTACAGAATAGATGCACTTTAATAATAATTACAGTTATTCATTGAGGGAAATAAACTTGCTTCTGATTGGCACCTTGAGTTGCACTGAGTAAGACCAGGGGTCCTCAAACTAAGGCTCGAGGGCCGGATACGGCCCTCCAAGGTCATTTACCCGGCCCTCGCTCAGGGTCAACCTAAGTCTGAAACAAGAAAGCACACAACAACAACAATCCTATCTCATCAGCCAAAAGCAGGCCCACACTTCCCATTGAAATACTAATAAGTTTATATTTGTTTAGATTGTTCTTCATATTGTATTGTTTTAAGTGTTTTTGCACTACAAATAAGATGTGTGTAGTGTGCATAGGAATTCATTCATGGATTTTTTCAAATTATAATCTAGCCCCCCAACAGTTTGAGAAACTGTGATCTGGCCCTCTGTTTAAAAAGTTTGAGGAACCCTGGAGTAAGACTTTCCTCCAAAAATAATAATGTAGACCCAGGGAATTGGAAATTGGTGTTGTGTCTAATTCTGTCATTGCAATATAATGACAGTTATGTATGACACTTCAGGTATGGTCTAAATACACTCAAAGGCAGGCTTGTTCTTTGTCCAACTTTTTGATTGCAGATTTCTGGATCCATAATTCTACCACTAGACATTAGAGAGGTGCTTTTTTAAAAAAATGAAAGTTTGGAATCCAGTCCAGATAAGGATCCAGGTGTGTGTTGGCAGACCTAGAATCCAATTAAAATCTAGTCCAGTAGGTTAAATGAAAACCCAACTAGCATGTCAGTTATATATCCCCCTTAATGTTGGGGTTCAGCCTGAATTTGAACCTGATTCTCTGTTTGTACCTCCTGATGCTAATGAAAATGTACTTCCTGATGCTAATGAAAATGTACTTCTTGATGTCAATGATCCTGGAATTAGTGACAATGCTCCTGAAATTAGTGAGGAAGAAACTTCTGTAGATTTGGAAAATGAAAGTACCAGTGTTCATGAGAACGTTTCAGAGGGAAGCCATGACCTTTCACTCTCTTCTGCACCTGGGAACCTTAATGAGAATAGAAGGGGGCAGATCTGGCAGGACAGGAGTAAATCACTCAGCTTGCGAAGGTCTTCGAGATTAAAGGAAAAACAAACAAGGGCTTCAAAGCAGGGAGGCGTATCACGAAACCAATTCCTTGGCTTTAAGTACCTTCTGCCGGTCTGACTCTCTCAGTTCAGGCATCGTTTCAGATTGATGAAGACTTGGCAGGTCTCCCTGTTCCTCTGGCCATCGTCTTGAGAGATTTCTAGGATACCAAGTACAGTTAGTGGATTGCTAACAGGTTCCAGTATTTTACAGTGTGGTTTTGGGTTTTTGATCTTGTTCATGGACATGCATGTTTGCTGATTTCGCTGTGGATTTTGACTTTGCATTTTTCCTTTATTTTGTAACCATTTTTCATCAATAAAAAAGGATTGTTTTTTCCCGGTTAAGTGTGGTGGATAGTTATCTTAGGGCCTCGTTTCCTGCTCTGGGTTGCAACACTTAACCAACCTTGGTCAAGAGTCTGGTTGCAGCATTTTTGAACCAGTGGAAGTTTCCAAGTACCATTCAAAGTTCTCAAAATAGAGAAGACTAAATTCTGGCTAGACATACATGTGTTGTTTACGTTTCACGAAATGCCTAGCCCCACATGTGCATTATTTATACTGCAGAAACCGCCGGCATAACTTGCTTACCATCCCATGTGGCTGCTAGTAATAGCCCAATAAACACTGTTTGGGTCCAGCAGATACCAGCTGAGAACGAGCTTTGCTCATTTGTAACTGTTGATTTGCACCAGCGTTCCAGTTAATTAAGGGTAATTGAAGCGTTGGCAAGTGCAAACAATCTGGTGATTACATTCTGAAGTTATTGGGCCCTCTTTACCAAAGTGCTACACGCATAAGAAATGGGGAAGTGGTTTCTATCAAGCGTTCGGGTGGTTGGACAAACCTGTTTTATGACCGAGGAGCCGGGTAACCTTTTTGACAAGGGATAAATAAATCATGAAGCCAGTTAGCGAGAGGGAAGGCAACCAAGTTCTTCAGCAGCTCCTACTTTCCCAAATTGAAAAGCAGAAATTGGCAGTCTGTTGAGTGGATGTCTTCCAACTTTCTGGAAACTGGAAAGCTTCGCGACATGTTGTAAGGCATTCCCAGCAGTGTGAAAGCTTGAGAAACTCCAGATGGCCTACCTGGATGGCAAGCGCTATGAAGAAGAAAAACGGGTGGCAAGGTCCCATCTTCGGGGATGTAGTACTTAATTTCAGGAGCGTTGAGCCTGCTGGCTTCCAAAAATTCAAGTGAAATTGATTTCCCTGACATTGCAGCTTGCTTGCTTGGTTACCCCATCACTGCAAGGGAGCATGTTCCTCATAAGCAGATACTGAGTCGAAAGTCAACTTGCATATTTGTCATTGAAGCTGATTGTTTGTTTATTTATTGCATCAAGCAAATTGAGAATACAGTTATAATGTATAAAAAACCACAAACAAAGTTAAAATTTTGGCATTACACTAAATGTCCTTTGACCAGAAGCTGGCCACTTGGGCATGCCTCCGGTCTTGCTGTAAGAAGGTCCTCCATTGTGCATGTGGCAGGGCTCAGGCTGCATTATAGTTAGGTGGTCTGTGGTTTGCTCTTCTCCAGACTCGCATGTCATGGACTCCACTTTGTGGCCCCATTTCTTAAGGTTGGCTCTGCATCTCGTGGTGCCAGAGCGCAGTCTGTTCAGTGGCCAGTCTTGTTTGTGCCCAGGAGGGAGTCTCTCATTCGGTATTGAGGTTCTTGGTTTTTGCCTGCCACTTTTGGACTCTCGCTTGCTGAGGTGTTCCTGCTGGTATCTCTGTAGATCTTAGGAAAATATTTCTTGATTTAAGATGTTGGCATTCTGGCTGATATCTGAACAGAGGATAGGCTAGAGATGTCCATGCCTTGGTCCTTTCCTTACTGGCTGCTACTTCCCAACAGATTTCAGGTGGTACAATACAAGCTAAACAGTATAATTTCTCCAGTGGTGTAGGGCCTAGACATCCTTTCATAATGAGGCATGTCTCATTAAGAGTCACATCCACTATTTTAACGTGGTGAGATGTGTTTCACCCTAGGCATGTGTATTCAGCAGCAGAGCAGCCAAGCACAAGGGCAGATGTCTTCACTGTGTCGGGTTGTGATCACCAGGCTGTGCCAGTCAGCTTTCGTATGATCTTATTTCTAGCACTCGCTTTTTGCTTGATAGTCAAGCAGTGATTCTTGTAAGTCAGAGCATGGTCCAGAGTGACCCCCAGGATTAAAACTGATAGAACACAATTTATTTATAACTAGGAATGGGGAAGAAATTAATTTAGGTAATTAATTTAGGTAAAAGGTAAAGGTAATTAAGTCTAGTCAAATCCAACTCTGGGGGTTGGGGCTTATCTCCAGTTCTAAGCCAAAGAGTCGGCGTTGTCCGTAGACACCTCCATGTGGCCACTGGCATGACTGCATGGAGCATCATTATCTTCCCGCTGAACCGGTACCTATTGATCTACTCACATTTGCATGTTTTTGAACTGCTATGTTGGCAGAATTTATTTATTAATTATTTAAAACATTTATATTCTGCCCTTCTCACCCCGAAGGGTACTCAGGGCGGAGCACAGCATATCTACGGCAAACATTCAATGCCGGGACAAAGATTCACATACAATACATAAACATTAAAAAACATTTATCAAAATATTAAAATACAGCATTTAAAACCGTCCTAGCCATCCGCATCACATCCAATTGGCCCTGTCATCTTTACCACTGCCGCTTCATTGCCCTGTCCCAAAAGCTTGGTCCCACAGCCAAGTTTTTACCATCCTTCTAAAGGACAGGAGGGAGGGGGCTGACCTGATCTCACCAGGAAGGGAGTTCCATAGCCGGGGAGCAATCACCGAGAAGGCCCTGTCTCTCGTCCCCACCAATCGTGCCTGTGCCAATGGTGGGATGGAAAGCAGGGCCTCCCTGGAGGATCTTGATCTCCGTGATGGTTCATAGGGGGAGATGTGTTCAGACAGGTAAGCTGGGGCTGACAGCAGAAGCTCACGCCGCTCCCCGGATTCGAACTGCCGATCTTTTGGTCAGCATGTTCAGCACCTCAGTGCTTTAACCCACTGCACCACCAGAGGCTCCAAATTAATTTAGTCTTTGTTTTAATTGATTTAGTCATTGTTTTAATATCATTGTTTTAATATCAACCAAGCAAATTTGCATTTCCAAAATGAATGATGAAGTAGAATATAATTATCTTTCAGGTTCTGCACTCTTAATGTTGCAGAGTAGTTCTGTACTCAAAATCTATCCATTTGGGAACTCTGGATTTTTCAGCAGTCTTCCATATATATTCCTATGGAAACAGATGGAACAAACGTATGTTTCAAAATTTCCCAAAGTGGTAGGAATCAAAAGAGAAGGACTCATCCCTATTTACTGCTAACTCTTCATATTGATTTGGGTGCAAATCTCAGATAAGCTATTATTCATGCTGGTTTTGTCCTTTCGGCCAGGAGACCACAGGCCATTGGAAGGCTGCGTATTCTATCCAATGGAAAGAACATCACAGCAAGAGGGAGGAGGCTGGGATGCCTTCTTCCATCAGCCAGCAATGGAGCAGCTGCAGGGAGCTTGCTTCCCCTTCTCTGCCAGAAAGAACAATAGTGAATGGCTGCCAGTTGCCTCCGGATGACAAGAGTGAAAGGAGCAGGCAGTAGAGCTCATCCAAAAGCATGGAAACAGAGTGCCGCTGGGTTATTGCATGGTTGTGTTTATATACATATGAATTTGGCAAGGGATGTTGTTTTGATATAACCAGCTGCTTGCAAACCACCTTGAAAATCATTTGACCGAAAGGTATAAAGTATACACCTTTAAAATACAGGATGAATGGGTGAATGGAAAGATAGATAGATAGATAGATAGATAGATAGATAGATAGATAGATAGATAGATAGATAGATAGATAGATAGATAGATAGAGATAGAATAGATACGGGGGGTGAATGAAAAGTAATGCCTCCACCTTTGTTACTTGGGTTTGGATGGGAATATTTTAACAAATCAAACACAGAAATAATCCTACTCTTTAGCTACCACTATTCCACACAATCGCCAGACAATTGGATACATTTCTGCCAACAATGAACAAGTTTTCTGAAGCTGTCACGGAAGAAGTAGACACTCTGTTTCCGCAAGCAGTGTGTCACAGTTCTCTCAACGTCTTCATCAGAAGCATAATGATGTTCCCACAGATCTTCTTTCATTATCAGGAACAGATGGAAGTCAGGTGATGCTAAATCTGGACTGTATGGAGGATGTCATACAGTGGTGAGATCCAGTCTCTGAAGTTTCAAGTCTGTGCGCTTTCATTTCAGGCATCAGCATCCTGGGTACCCATTGTGCACAGATCTTCCAATTGCCAAGCAAAGCAATAATGTGATCCACACGTTCTTGTGAAATGCTGATTGTGCTTGAAATTTCTCTCTGAGTGATACGACGATCGTCCTGAATCAATCTGTCAACCTTTTGCTTGTGAAACTCAGTGGTTGCTGTTACAGGACGTCCAACTCCTTGTTTGTCATGCAAGTCAGATGTTCCTACCTCAACATCTTTAAACTTTCTCACCCAACGACACACAGTTCTCATATCACCACAATCATCATAAACAGCTTGCATTCTCTGATGGATCTCCTTTGGGATGACACTTTCTGCTGTCAAGAATTCAATGACTACACGTTGCTTAAGTTGCATTGACCAACCGTCTGCGCAAGGTTCCATACTTCACACTTTAACAACACAGCCATTCAATGGTAAGGCTTCCTGCCAAAATGGAACTGTAGAGGAGAGTCTACTGAACAAGCCAGTACTTGCCCCTTACCAATACTGCCATCTGTTGAGGAGTTACGAAAATGGAGGCATTACTTTTCATTCAACCCTCGTAGATAAGATAGATAGATAGATAGATAGATAGATAGATAGATAGATAGATAGATAGATAGATACTGAAGGTGTGGATTTCTAACCATCATAAAGTAGGTGTGGGATTTCACCAGACTATCCTTAGAAGATTAATGCAAGCATCTTTTCTCCCCCAGTAACATGCACACATATTTTTCACAAGCAGAAAACATTGTCACTCACCAATAAAGTTTTGACTTTCATGACAACAGTTCAAAAGCCCTAACAAAAACACTGAATGCAACATTAATTTCCAAAGATGAAACCAAGCAGGCAAAACCAGTTTCTCCCTCTGTGTTCATTTAATGCTTGTAGCTGCATTGATGCATTATTGCTCGGGCTCATTTTTGTAAGTACTTAGATTGTATTATTGCTTTAATGCACTTCATGGGCCATTGCATAACACATACTTAAATTACTTCACTAATGTTAAGCAAGTGTTCTTGCATTATTAAATGCAGGGCAGTATGCAGATATACAAAGGTGATTTTTGAGCACGTTTCCTAGGTGTCTGAATGTTTACACATTATACAGAGGAATAAAATAGAATGTTATGAAAGCTTTGGAGCTAAACCTGTATCACTTGCATGTACTCACTGTAGGTTTTTTTTTTCCATGTCAGCAGCAAGTTGCTTCTGGTGTGAGAGAATTTACCGTCTCCAAGGATGATGCCTGGATATTTTACCATCCTGTGGGAGGTTTCTCTCATGTCCCTGCATGAGAAGCTAGAGCTGACAGATGGGAGCTCACCCCATTCCCCGGATTTGAACTATTGACCTTTCGGTCGACAGTCATGCTGGAACAAGGGTTTAACCGATTGAGCTATCGGGAGCTCCACTATAGTTAAAAATATCAGTTCATTTTGCCAAAAAGATGGTGTGTTACCAAATGAGATTTTGAATTTAATTCATTCAAGTTCATCCTAAATTTATTAATTTATTATTTATTTATTTCGGGCACTTCTACCCCGCCCTTCTCAACCCCCTAGGGGGGACAATTCGATGCCAACAATTCATCAGATAAAATACATGGCAGCAATTACCACAAGTTAAAACATTCAATTAATACAATAACAACTAAAAGCCAATCTAGTGGCCAACGTTCACCGAGTTCTAAAATCCGTAAGTCCATTCAGCATTACCATAGTCCTTTCCAAATTCTGGTCGTCATTACCTTGTCAGTCTGCCAGATTACCCAAAGGCCTGGTCCCATATCCATGTTTTCAGCTTCCTTCTGAAGGAGAGGAGGGATGTTGATGACCTAATTTCCCCGGGGAAATAAAAAATGTACATTTCTGATTATTTTTTTTTTAGCTTAGGATTTTTCAGCTAAAAATATATTTATGAACTGATTATGTGAAACAACTTAATGGCGTAACATCAGAAAATGTTGACCATTTCCGCTCCCTTGGCAGCCACCTCTCCACAAAAGCCAACATTGACACTGAAATACAACACTGCCTGAGCTCTGTGAGTGCAGCATTTTTCCGAATGAAGCAGAAAGTGTTTGAGGACTGGGACATCCGTAGGGAGACCAAGGTGCTTGTTTATAAAGCTATTGTCCTCCCAACCCTGCTATACGCCTGCGAGACATGGACTGTGTACAGACATCACATACAACTCCTAGAATGATTCCATCAGCACTGCCTCTGGAAAATCCTGCAAGTCTCTTGGGAAGACAAGCGGACAAATGTCAGCATGCTGGAAGAAGCAAAGACCACCAGCACTGAAGCGATGGTCCTCCGCCATAAACTCCACTGGACTGGCCATGTTGTCCGGATGCCCGACCATCATCTCCCAAAGCAGTTGCTCTACTCCGAACTCAAGAACGGAAAACGGAATGTTGGAGGACAGGAAAAGAGATTGAAAGATGGGCTCAAAGCCAACCTTAAAACTCTGGCATAGACACTGAGAACTGGGAAACCCTGGCCCTTGAGCGCTCCAGTTGGAGGTCAGCTGTGACCAGCAGTGCTGTAGAATTTGAAGAGGCACGAATGGAGGGCGAAAGAGAGAAACGTGCCAAGAGGAAGGCGTGTCAAGCCAACCCTGACCTGGACCGCCTTCCACCTGGAAACCAATGCCCTCACTGTGGGAGAAGATGCAGATCAAGAATAGGGCTCCACAGTCACCTACGGACCCACCACCAGGATACTACACTAAGTAAGTACCATATATAATCGAGTATAAGCCGACCCGAATATAAGCTGAGGCACCTAATTTTACCACAAAAAACTGGGAAAACATATTGACTCGAGTATAAGCCGAAGGTGGGAAATGCAGCCACAACAGGTAAATTCCAAAATAAAAATAGATTCCAATACTATGACATTAATTGAGGCATCAGTAGGTTAAATGTTTTTGAATATTTACATAAAACATTAATTTAAGATAAGGCTGTCCAACTCTGATTAAACCATGATACCAACCTTTTTCAGTGTAAATATTTTTGCACGTCCTTTCAGTAATAAAAGAGTAAAATAATAAATGTAATAATAATAGAGTAAAATAATAATAATAATAGAATTAAATAGAATTAGATAATAAATAATCTTGACTCGAGTATAAGCTGAATGGGACTTTTTCAGCCTAAAAAAGGGGCTGAAAAACTAGGCTTATACTAGAGTAGATACAGTATCATAGCATCATAGAATCAAAGAGTTGAAAAAGACCTCCTGGGCCATCATCCAGTCCAACCCCCTGCCAAGAAGCAGGAATATTGCATTCAAATCACCCCTGACAGATGGCCATCCAGCCTCTGTTTAAAAGCTTCCAAAGAAGGAGCCTCCACCACACTCCGGGGCGGAGAGTTCCACTGCTGAACGGCTCTCACAGTCAGGAAGTTCTTCCTCATGTTCAGATGGAATCTCCTCTCTTGTAGTTTGAAGCCATTGTTTCGCGTCCTAGTCTCCAGGGAAGCAGAAAACAAGCTTGCTCCCTCCTCCCTGTGGCTTCCTCTCACATATTTATACATGGCTATCATATCTCCTCTCATCCTTCTCTTCTTCAGGCTAAACATGCCCAGCTCCTTAAGCCGCTCCTCATAGGGCTTGTTCTCCAGACCCTTGATCATTTTAGTCGCCCTCCTCTGGACACATTCCAGCTTGTCAATATCTCTCTTGAATTGTGGTGCCCAGAATTGAACACAATATTTCAGGTGTGGTCTAACCAAAGCGGAATAGAGCATGGGGAGCAGGACTTCCCTAGATCTAGACACTAGGCTCCTATTGATGCAGGCCAAAATCCCATTGGCTTTTTTTTGCTGCCACATCACATTGTTGGCTTATGTTTAACTTGTTGTCCACGAGGACTCCAAGATCTTTTTCACACGTACTGCTCTCGAGCCATGAAAGTAAGTACATGAAATTTGAAATTACACTTAAATAGGCATTATTGCAGGTTCAGAACCAATGGTCAAACTAAGTTCTTCTCTAGCAAAAGAAAAACTGTTGGGGTTATGTTTCATGGGAAGTGAGCATGGGGCTAACCTACTTTGGACAATTATAGTTTGGTGCAGATCTGGTCCAGCACAGCCCCAGATCCAGCCTGTACATTATATATATTGAAGCCTACAGCTTTGTTCTGTTCTAGCCAGAATAGCCAATCAAGGGAATTCCTGTCCAAAACCGTACAGGGAGCCACAGTTGTTTACATTAGGTTTGGACCATCACCTGACATCTCAGAATGTCACTCCTGAACTCATACCTTATGAGATGCAGAGGCAGTCACTTTGCTGCTGCCTTTTCCAAAACATGTGCAGAGAAGGATAGAGAAAAGATGCACAACAGGTCACCAGAAATTTCACATTACATTTACCGGCTCTTATTTGCAACCAGCACAACACCTGTAGTCTCTATTCTCACTCTTATTGTCTGGTCACTATGAACACCAGCATGTGGGCCTGCCAACTGAAAACAAATCCAGCTGAGACCGAAATACTGTTGGTTGCCGGGTCATGTAGCACAGCCACTTGGCTGGGGACACACTGTCACGTATGGCATTCAACCCACCAGGGCTGACATTTTTATCAGAAAATAAGACAGCATAATCATAGACCAGTAAGCCAGCAACTTGGTATGTTTCCCCCCCCCCTTTTCGTTCGACACTCAGACTGTGACATATTTTAACTTACTCAAATTACATGCATTTGGCTAAAACATTAAATTATGTATAGCTTAAATGGCAGTAAACATGATCAAACACTTTCTAAGATGACATTTTCTTTATGCAGCGAGCACACATGCTATGAGCCAGAAGTGCAAGTTAAACCCTTCATTATTTTGACGGGTGAGTTGTGGATTAATCAGTCTCCTCCTCTCCTTCCTGGGCTATCTTTTCATGCCCTTTCAAAAGCGCAAGACAGTCTTCGGAGGAAGCAACAAAACCAGACCTGGTGCATCGAAAAATATATATATTTAATAAAACAGCTGAACATGTGTTTTATTTATTTCAGGTAGGAGCTCCCTGGGATACATTGAAAGACTTATATATGGTTCTGAGTTGCCAAAATCCAAGAAAATCCAATAAATGCATTGCCCAAACACGAGCCAAGGAGCATAGAAAACTCTAGAGGTCAGCCTTAGTTGGTCTATTCCATTTGCCTGTATAGTGCTCATTTGCTGGACTCAGAGCTATAGAGAACAATGGCTTGGGTATTGTCTGGTAACCCTAGGCCCAAGCAATAAAAAAAAAACAGGCATCCTTAGCACATGCATTAAGCAGTATTCTTATACCAGCAGTCCCAGAGACAACAGAAGCTTTTGACTGCATAGGGAAGTTGATGAGGAAACACAACATATAAACTATTTACAGACCCACTAGGAAAATCCAACAAATGCTACATTCAGCAAAGGACAAGAGGGAACCTCTCACCTCTGCAAGAGTCAATCGTATACCATGCAGCTGTGGACAAGTCTACCAAATGCAGCATTGCCCCAACATGAATCAAGGAACATGAAAGGCACTGCAGACTAATTCAACCCAAGAAGTCAGCCATAATAGAGCACTTAATGAACCAACCTGGACACAGCATATTATTTGAGAACACAGAAATGCTGGACCACTCTCACAACCACCATGTCAGGCTACACAGAGGAGACATTGAAATCCACAAGAAGCAGGTGGACAATTTCAACAGAAAGGAGGAAACCATGAACATGAACAAAATCTGGCTACCAGATCAGGACAGTAAAATAAAGAACAACACTCAGAAAACGGAATTCCAGACAGGAAATGATCAGGGCCAGCATACACCTCCCAAGAAAGGATTCCCCCCAGGCAGGAAGCAGCCAGGCTTTGAAGCTGCAAGGCCATTAAATGCTAATCAAGGAGGTCAAGTGCAACATTCACACAATTTCTACAGAAAGGAAGAAACCATGAAATTTAACAAAATCTGGCTACCAGTATTTAAAAAAAAACTCTAAAATCTCAGTCCTAGTTTTCAACAGATCTCACAACCTCTGAGGACACCTGCCAAAATAGATCAAAGTGAAACTTCAGGAGAGAATGCTTCGGGAACATGGCCATACAGCCTGGAAAACTCACAGCAACCCAGAGTTGCCAGATACTGCTGAACCTCAAACCTTCATCCCCCACCACCACTCCCAAATCGAGCTTTTTACCCTTCCTATAGCTCCGTATAAGAGTGAGACAGATGTGAGTGCTTAGGTTGTGAAAAAGAAGCTCTCTTCCATTTATTACTGCATTAGTAAATTGTTTGTCATTATGCTGAGTGGGGAAAAGGCAAAAGGGCTTGTATATCACGATTGGGCAGAAGGCAAATTGAGACTGACTGCTAAATCCTCGGAGGATTTGCATGAGATCAGCAAGAGTTCTTTCCTTCTCCCAATTGTTTTAACAGCAATCAGGAAAACAAATCTGTTCCTCACTCCCTGCCACCCCCTGGCAAGTGGAAATCATTATGACTCAGTGTAGGTTTGTACTTCAATCTGCAGGTCAGTCAAGCCTGCAACTTATAAGGACACCAAGCAAGTGTTTCTGTCCCAGGAGCCAGCACTGGCCCCTGGGATATTCGCTCCGAATACACATTTGATTTTCTGCCAGGGCTCCCCACACCTTTAGGAAAAATCCAAGTGGGGCTTATTTATTTATATATCATGTCAGGAGCAAACCAAACAGTTGTATTGTATTTTTAAAAAACACAAAGTTTGCAAACTTGGCATTCTATTAAATGTCCTTTGACCAGAAGCTGGCCACTTGGAGTGCCTCTGGTGTTGCCGCAAGAAGGTCCTCCATTGTGCATGTAGCAGGGCTCAGGTTGCATTGCAGTAGGTCAGTGTTTCTCAACCTTCCTAATGCTGTGACCCCTTAATATGGTTCCTCATGTTGTGGTGACCCCCAACCATACAATTATTTTTGTTGCTACTCCATAACTGTAATTTTATTTACCTTTATTATTTGCCTTACTTATATACCGCTGTTCTCAGCCCGAAGGCGACTCACAGCGGTTCACAACAAATACGAACAGCAAAAATTCAGTGCTACAGTATAGAAACAGTTAACAACCTAACACATTACACAATTAATAAACAGTTACTACAATACCCATTCATTGTCGTCTCGTCATCAAAAACATGTTCCAGATTCGTCATCCATTGTTCCATTCCAGTGTTCATTAACCAATCATTGCACTAATTATTCGAACGCCTGCTCAAACAGCCAGGTCTTCACTTTTTTGCGGAATACCATTAGAGATGGTGCTAGTCTAATGTCCGTAGGAAGGGCGTTCCACAGCCGAGGAGCCACCACCGAGAAGGCCCTATCTCTCGTCCCCGCCAGCCGTGCTTGAGAAGCAGGCGGGATCGAGAGCAGGGCCTCCCCGGAACATCTCAAAGTCCTGGTGGGTTCATAGGCAGAGATTGCTACTGTTATGAAATGTAATGTAAACATCTGATTTGCAGGATGTATTTTCATTCACTGGACCAAATTTGGCACAAATGCCCGATATACCCAAATTTGAATACTGGTGGGGTTGGGGGAGATTGATTTTGTCATTTGGGAATTGTAGTTGCTGGGATTTATCGTTAACCTACAATCAAAGGGCATTCTGAACCTCACCAACCACAGAATGGGGCCAAACTTCCCACATAGAACCCACATGACCAACAGAAAATACTGTGCTTTCTGATGGTCCTTGGCGACCCTTCTGACACCCCTGTGTGACCCCCCTAGGGGTCCTGACCCCCAGGTTGAGAAACACTGCAGTAGGTGGTCAGTGGTTTGCTCTTCTCCACACTCGCATGTTGTGGACTCCACTTTGTGGCCCCATTTCTTAAGGTTGGCTCTGCATCTCGTGGTGCCAGAGCACAGTCTGTTCAGCACCTTCCAAGTTGCCCAGTCTTCTGTGTGCCCAGAGGTGGAGTCTCTCATTTGGTATCACCCATTTGGTATCAGAGGTACTCCAAGTGGCCAGCTACTGGTCAAAGGACATATAATCAACGACCAAGTTTGCTAACTTTGTGTTTTGCTTGTTTGTTTGTTTGTTAAAAAATGATATGCCCCTGACATGATTGTCAGGCATTGGCTTGGCGCTGAACAGACTGGGCTCTGGCACCACGAGATGCAGAGCCAATCTTAAGAAATGGGGCCTACAAAGTGGAATCCACGACATGCGAGTGTGGAGAAGAGCAAACTACAGACCACCTGCTGCAATGCACCCTGAGCCCTCCCACATGCACAATGGAGGACCTTCTTATAGCTACACCAGAGGCACTCCAAGGGGCCAGATACTGGTCAAAGGACATTTAATCAACTACCAAGCTTGCAAAATTTGTGTTTTTTTATCTGTTTGTTTGTTCTGTTAGAAATGTAATACAATGGTATGGTTGCTGATTACACGATAAATAATACTCCACTCCTCACTTCTTTCCAGGATGAAGAGGAAGCCTTGATGAAGAGAAACCCATTGGGTTCCTTCACTTCACCAATTACAAAGAGTGATCATTCCAGTTACCCATTGTTACCCATAAAAATATATGGGGCATATTTTAATCCAACCAGCCCAGCCTAGTAATTTATCATGTGCTTGTTCATTATAATGGAACACCCCTCCATCTTCAATCCAATTTCTCTGTGTGCATGTGGGCGGAAAGAGAGGAGGAGGAGGATGGCTAATTTCAGTCGCAGTCCCAGTTAACGTACTTAATAGAGCGCCTGCTGGAATCTAAGTGACACCTACGTAGGCATTCAATACACCTCTGATCTTTAACCGCCTTATGTGGCAGAAACCCTGATTATAAGGACACCCGAAATTATATTACAGCTTGAATAATTAGGATTTCCTGACCACAGAAACAGTGAGATGCACAGATGGTTCAAGAAATGATATCTAGGCTCACGCAGCGCGTGCTGAGATAACAAGATAAATGCATTCAGTGGTTTTTTCAAAAGTCCTTTGTGCTGCCACATGTATGATTATGCCTCATCCATAATGAGGGAAGGCCCCTGATGCGTAAAATAAACTACCTTGCCCCATTAAAAGACTGTATTTGAAAAATGTCATCTCACCCAATTAGACCATTTTGTGTATCACAGCCTGAACAACAACATTCGGTATCTGCAATGTATATCAGCAACGGAGATAGCATTGTGGCCTCTGCGTATCCATTTATGCAGTTCAATTCTTTTATGGATTTTTTAAAAAGAAAATCAAAAGCAGAAGCATATTTTGCATTGACCGGCGTATTGGCTATCCTTGCAGAAATGCCAAAAATAAGCCCTCCTTCTGCCATTCGTAAATCTGAGTTCAGGAGTGAGGTCAGATGTCTTCGAGTTTGCAAGATGATAAGAGACTATGTGAGCCTCCCAGCAGGTTTCTTTTTAATGAATCACAAGTCATAATTATGTATAATAAAGAGCAGGTCAAGGAAATGAAGAAGTCTCAGCCCTTCACAGGTGGAAACCTGGGGTGCGCAAAAGACCGCTGAGTCAGTAAAGATGCAGAAGTAATTTCTGGAAAGAGTAAAGAAACAAGGAGCAGGGAGACAGGAAATGAACAAGATTGAACAAGTTCAGACTGGACCCAGATAGGACAATAAAGACTACGGACCAGAACCAATGTGGGACAGAGGCTGTGGCCTCAGGAGAGGAACTATAGACTCACCAGCTAACTTCCCCTTTGTTTTGCCGTTGGGAGTAGAGCTGGAGAAATGTATCATGTTCCACAGTTGATGGTGGTTGGTGGTGGCAGGCCTAGCAGTTGGTAATGGAAGAAGTTAATGTAAGTCTTAGTTCTAAAGGGCTGAGTAATCTGTAAGTTAGAGTCTGCTGGCACAGCTGTGCTAGAAGCTAAATTTTCTTTTTCTGTGCATGGTTAGTTTGCACGTGTTTCTGTTAGCCATGCATTTTGCAGTTAAGCAGCTTCCCCCAGGCTGCAGTCATAGGCTAGCAGCCTGCCTATCATCGTTGGGGCTTTTGGAACTGCCCTTTTCCCCAGGTTCAGGAGGGAAAGGGGGACAGTTTGTGCAGTCTTACAGTTTGAAGCCCAACTACAGGACGTGTGAGCAGAGGCGGCTCAACCCATTACGCAAGGTAAGCATTTGCAGTATAGTTGATTTTGCCCAGGGGCACTCTTGGGGGACCTTGACATATGCGAGTTGTAGTTACTGGGATGTATAGTTCACCTACAATCAAAGAGCATTCTGAACTCCACCAATGATGAATTGAACCAAATATGGCACACAGAACTCCCACGACGAACAGAAAATATATATCAGTGATTGGTTGGGGGGGGGGGCGCCAAAATACTGTTTGCTTACCGTTGAAAATTACCTAGGGCCGCCTCTACGTGTGAGTGTTTCCCTCCTGTAGAAAAGCTTCATTTCTTAGAAGCTTGGCTGTGGAAGACAATTCTCACAGCTTGACTGAGAAATACAGCACAGCCCTTGTTGGGGTTAAAGAAACAGCTCCACAAATTCGTGGAAAAAATCCAAAGGACTCCAGCTGGAAAATCTTCAGAGTTTTAGCCAGTAAAGTCTACTCGGGTACCCATAAAGCAAATTGGAACCAGGAGTAGGGCCCCACGCCAGCTAAGCCTAAAAGACAGATCACCCAGGGAGGGGTCAAAAGGATTTCCCTCATAGAAGAAAGAAACAGTTCATGAAGCTAGTTGCCTGTCCATTGTGAACAAGTTAAGAAATAGTTGGTGTTGCGTCTCAGGTTAAGCTTCACCTTGCTCTCTGACAAACCAGCCAAACTTGAGAAGAAAGAAGTTTATTGAAGTTTCAAACAAATCCAAGTAAAAGCAGTAAAAAGTTCAATAGTACAAAGTATAGGTCCCATAAGTTCTATTGATTCAAAGCAGGAAAATTGAGGCAAAGAAGCAGGATATAATCCAGGCAATAGCATGAAGTTACAGGAAGCAAATGAATCCCAAGGCCCAAGCCCTAGAGCCAAAGGTACAGCAATCCATATTGCAAAGTTGGATCTGACACTGAATCAGCTTTCAAGCAGTCTTCTTATAGGAAAATCATCAAAACATTGAACATTAAACAGAACAGCTAACGAGCAGTTTTCCCACCAGCAGATGGCCTCAAGATTTGGCCGCAATCCGTAAACTTTTCCTTAACACCTGCAGCTCGCGCTGACCTTCACCGAGTGTGTTATCAGCCACATTCCTTTCCCTTGAGAACAAGGGATTCTCTCTAGCTACAGACTGTGGCTGAGAAAACTGAGAAATCTGAAATCTCACACCTGCATCTGTATTCCCATTCCCATCATGCCCACTTGCACTCTCAGTCCCATCATGTCCATCATGCTGTTGCTGAACCACAACAGTTGGTTGATTTGTTGAAGATCTGAGAAGTATTTGACTGATTTGTTGCACCAATAAAAAACTTTGTTAAACTTTCCAAGCTTCTAAAGCAGTGGTTCTCAACCTTGGGTCCCCAGATGTTTTTGGCCTACAACTCCCAGAAATCCCAGCCAGTTTACCAGCTGTTAGGATTGCTGGGAGTTGAAGGCCAAAAACATCTGGGGACGCCAGGTTGAGAACCACAATCTAAAGACTTCGTATAAGGAAATTCATAGGGCCTCTCAGCCGAGGCACCCCGGCGTCCCGCTGGACACATAAAGATCACGACCTGTTAATAGACAACTGCTACAGGCCCAGCGTGTGACAGCACATAGAGTTTACAGGTTAAAGCAGTTAATGGTGGAAGCATGAAAGGAATATGTTGCAGCTGGGTTTTACTGGTTATAAGGAGTTATAAGGAGGTGCCACACAATTAAACAGGAAATAACACTTTCAAATCAGGAACAGAATTATTTTCAAATTTTGTTGCATAGTTTTCTTTGATTCTTGGATTTGGCATCTGTTTGAGTACTGTTTCTATTAAGCATGTGCAAAAAAAATCGGAAGAGTTGGAAATCATAAGAAAATTGAAAGTTTTGTAAGTCGGATGCCGTATCCAAAGCATTTGCGTGGTCCACACCAAATATTTTAGAATCGAAACTTACCCCATCCTTTTTCTTTTTCATTTTGTAAATCTCAGAAGGCTCCCAAAGTAAATTTCATATTCAATGCAAGGAAGCAAAGCCATTAAGCCAAAAAGGCTGCCTGCCCGTGCCTGCATCAGCACCTGCCTTGCCATTCCTTGGAATTAATGGCATCTCCTCTCGGCAGTAGGAGTGGTGAAAAGAGGGAGTAATGCATTTTGGGAAGGGAGGATCCCTATGTCCTGCCCTAAACTACATTTCCCAGACTGAATCAGCATCAGAAGGCACCAATCAGGATAGCAGAAAGAGAAATCTGTCCCTTCCTAAAACTTTGCAAATTCACCAAAAATACGTGGATGAGTGAAACATTCTAAAATTTGGTGGGATAACAGTGGTCAATGTGTTCTACCATTGTAGCAAGTTTCACACAAATAGCCTTAAAAATGAGGGAGACAAGAGCCTCTAAAATTTCCCCGATTATATTGATTGAATTATGCGCAATTACTGTTGCAAAATAATAACAAAATTTCATTAATCTCATTATAGTAACAAAATTTTCACCAAGTATACTTTAGAAACATTTTAGAAATGAAGTATCAATGCCCCCCTCCCCCAAGTTTTAAATTGATCGCCCATCCCTAGTTTCTATATCAGTGTTTCTCAACCTGGGGGTCAGGACCCCTGGGGGGGTCATGAGGGGTGTTAGAGGGGTTGCCAAAGACCATAAAAACACAGTATTTTCTGTTGGTCATGGGGGTTCCATGTGGGAAGTTTGGCCCAATTCTATCATTGGTGGGGTTCAGAATGCTTTTTGATTGTAGGTGAACTATAAATCCCAGTAACTACAACTCCCTAATGTCAAGGTCTATTTTACCCCAAACTCCACCAGTGTTCAAATCTGGGCATATGGAGCATCCGTGCAAAGTTTGGTCTAGATCCTTCATTGTTTGAGTCCATAGTGTTCTCTGGATGTAGGTGAATTATAACTCCAAAATTCAAAGTCAGTGCCCACCAAACCTTTCCAGTATTTTCTGTTGGTTGTGGGAATTCTGTGTGCCAAGTTGGTTCAATTCCATCGTTGGTGGAGTTGACAATGCTCTTTGGTTGTAGATGAACTATAAATCCCAAGAACTACAACTCCCAAATGACAAAATCAATGCCCCCCTCCCCCAACGCCCACCAGTATTCAGATTTGGGTATATCTGGTATTTGTGTCAAATTTGGTCCCATGAATGAAAATCCATCCTGCATATCAGATATTTTCATTACGATTCGTAACAGTAGCAAAATGACAGTTACGAAGTAGCACTGAAAATAATTTTATGGTTGGGGTTCACCACAACATGAGGAACTGTATTAAGGGGTCGTGGCATTAGGAAGGTTGAGAACCACTGTTCTATATTAATGGATATAATGGGTGTTTCACTTGGCTTTTGTATTTGCATCCAACAAAGTTCTGGTAGATTTCTTCTCAAGGGAATACAGAGTTTCCTCACTTATCACAGGGGTTCCATTCCAGGACCACCCGCAATAAGTGAAAATCCGCAAAGTAGGGACACTATATTAATTCTAATATTTATACATTATTTTATATATTTTATATATTATTTTCCTACCCACACTTCCTTACCTGCCTCCCAGCCCATCCCAAGGGCCCCTGCCTGCCTCTCTGGCCTCCACAGACCCCGGCAGAGCCTCCAGAGCCATGCAGGCAGCAGGCAGCACCTCAGGCCACCACACTTCTGGGGTCCCTGGCCTCCATTGGATGTACATTTTTTATATTTTATATTAATATTTTCAAAAACCCGTGAAACAGCGAGTCCGTGTAAAGCGAACCGCAAAGTAGCGAGGGAACACTGTATTTAGATTTTCTCCTCCATCAGGGCAATATCTATCCAAGTTTCTATCATATGTACTAGGCTTGGGTAACCACGGAAAAATTTGGTTCTAAACTCGTTTTGTTTTTAGGGGGCCCTTGCGTTTCGTTTTTTTTAATAATTCCGAAATTTTCCTTTTAAAATTTTTGAAATATACGAAATTTCGTAAATTACGAATCGATTCGTTAATGGCGGACGCGATTGCGCAATATGCTAAAAAAACCTCCAAATGGGACAGGGGGAACTTCTGAAGCTTCCCTCTCCCTCTGTTGTTGACTGTTGGTGTGATAAAACACACAACAACTATAAAACTTGCACCAGACATGCGAAAATAATTACAAAATACCCGTATATTCCGGCATATAAGACGACTGGGCGTATAAGACGACCCCCAACTTTTCCAGTTAAAATATAGAGTTAAGACGACTCCCATGCATAAGACTACACCCGCGTATAAGACGACCCCTGACTTTTGAGAAGATTTTCTTGGGTTAAAAAGTAGTCTTGTACGCCAGAATATACTGTAATTACAAAATAATTACGAAATAATTTCAAAATAAATACGAAATAATTACGAAATAATTACGAAATAAATTGAAAAAATTGTTTCGAATCTAATTTACTCCTCACACTATTCCTGCATGGCTCAATATTGGATCGTAAGCTAATTTAAATACGAATTAATAACGAATTACGAAATTAACGAACGAAACCGCCCAAGCCTAATATGTACTGCTATCCCCTGACTCACATCTCTAGTTGTTTATTGTTGTTGTTGTTGGACACAAGTCATTTTGAGAACAGCCTTTGTTCTCTCTCTTCTAATTCATCTATTATCTGTTTACAGATTCCCTAGTTATCTAACAAATCCCATGTGAGAACATGCACTCAGGAAACAGATGGTTTGTTGTGTTTGTGTTAAGCAATGGTGGACATAGTTTGGCCACTACCATCCTCTTGAATGGAAAACATTCATCATAAAATGAAAAGAATAGCATTTCCCTTCAGATATCTGCGTTCTCCTAATGTTTAAAAGATAGGAAGAAAGAGCTTCGCTCTATCCCCAAACCTCATTTTTTTTGCATCACAAATATTGTTTCCAGACAGTTCATTTGATTCAGCCCTAGCTTGAATCCCCATCTCCCCAGTCTGGAAACCTCCATCCATGTTGGACTGTTTTTCCAATCATACCCAGACAACATCGCCATGTTCTTTTCCATCACATTTAAAGGACATCCGCTCGGAGAAGGTGGTAATTGCTCACTCACACGTTGCGGTTGCCTGCCTTTTGGAGCATCCGTGGGACTCTGAGGCATCCTTAACATTTTCTACATTCCGGTGGAGACTCGGTGCGGCCGCTTTTGCTTCTAAAAGCAAGGTTGAGTTTTTAAGCATCGGAGGAAGATGACTGGCTGTTGTTTATTTAAAAGGAAAAGGAAAAGGCAACTCAAGACTCCGGCACAAGAGAATGAAGCTGTACAGAGAAGAAAAGGTCAATGAGCACAATATTTCTGACTTTGGTCTGAAACTTTTTAAGGGTCCCTGTAAAGAAATGTGGAATACAAAGCAGAATCTTTTATCCATCAACATGGTGCATATCAGACATTGGGGAATTCTGGCATATCTTTGGGTTTTGCAAGGATGAACGGAAAAAAAGGTTTGACATTTGTGGACGCTCTGCTGAAACGGGATGCAGGAAATGTCTGAGAGCTAAGCAGAGAGAAATTCACGTAGCCTGATGGCTTCTCTGATAAAGCTTGGCTGGGCTTGTTTAAAGTCCTAGCTGGAAAAGAACTTTCTTTTATTTATCCATATAAATAAAAATGTAATGTTCATTTGTGGGATTAGCATAACTCAAAAACCACTGGACAAATTGAGACCAAATTTGGACACAAGGCACCTATCAGGCCAATGAGTGACCGTCACTCATCAAAACACTGAAAAACACAGAAGAAGAGACTTAAAAGGCAAAAAATAAAATACATTACAACGCATGTGCAAAACCACACACACACACATATATGCAAACACACATATATAGACATATACACAAATAATTATATATATATACACACACACACACACACACATATACACACACAAAGCACATATACACAGACTAGGCTACAGCAACGCATGGCAGGGGACGGCTAGTCTATATATAGCTGACAATGGAAGCTCAGGACACTGCTGCCAGCAAACAGGCCTTTTTCCATCTACGACAAGCGAGGCAACTGGCACCCTACCTATCTGACGAGGCTCTGGCAACAGTCATCCATGCCACGGTCACGTCTAGGCTGGACTATTGCAACGCCCTGTATGTTGGCCTTCCAATGTCTACGACCCGAAAGCTCCTTATTGTTCAGAATGAGGCAGCCAGGTTACTCACAAGAACACCCATGAAATGCCATAGAACACCAGTGTTGCAACATTTACATTAGCTTCCAACTGATTGCCGTGGTCTATATAAGATGCTAGTTCTGACCTTTAAAATTCTTTACGACCAGGGTCCATCGTACCTTAGGGACCACCTCTCCTTCTCCCATCATCGGAGGTCGCAACAACCATCCCAACGTGACTTACTTTATATACCGGGTCCTAGAGAGGTCCACTTGGAAAGGACCAGACGCAGGGCTTTTTCTATTTCTGCCCCTGCCTTATGGAATTCCTTGCCGCCCTACATGAGAGCCATGCGTGACTTAGGGCATTTTACCCTAGCACTTAAGACCTGGCTTTTTACTAGAGCTTTTTATCTATGTTAATTTTATCAATATCTGTATGTATGTATTTTTATCCTTTGCAATTTGGCTTGTAAATCGCCTGGAGCATCTTGGATGCAGGGCGATTAATAAGTAATTAAATGATGATGATGATGATGATGATGATGATGATATATTAATGGAAGTCGCTGTCGCTTTTAGTGGGGACAAGAGGGCCTTCTCTGTGGTGGCCCCTCAGCTGTGGAACTCCCTCCCCAATGAGGTTAGATCTGCCCCTTCCCTCCCGATCTTCTGGAAGAAGCTTAAATCCTGGTTATGGCATGAGGCATTCACAGAATAGTTTGTTTACTGGGAAAGACAAGATTTATTGGACCGGACTTGGACTGCTTTGGATGACAATTTTAATTCTGGTTATTTTAATCTGGCAAGCGGGTTCTTAATATATATTTAGAATTATTTTAATTTTGCAGATGTATTTATTATGTGTTGTATTTTGTTTGGCATCAAACTGTTGCCTGTTTGGAAGCCGTTCTGAGTCCCTCTGCGGAGGTCGAGAAGGACGGGGTATAAATGTTTTAAATAAGTTTATACCAAATGCTTCTCCCCTTATGAACCATCGAGGATTTTCAGATCATATGGGGAGGCCCTGCTCTCAGTCCGACCTTCATTACAAGTACGTCTAGTGGGGACGAGAAACAGAGCCTTCTTGGTGGTGGCCCCCCAGCTGTGGAACAGCCTTCCTAAGGATATCAGATCGGCTTCTTTCCTTTTAACATTTCGGGAAAAACTTACGACATGGCTTTTCGAGCACGCATTTGCAAATACAGAGTAGCTGACCTAGAACAATAGAACAACTATATGATGGGACTGGACAATGTTTTTAATAAGGATTTATTAATAACATGTTTTATTGCTGTTGATATGATTTTATGTATGTTAATGTTTTTAAATTGTACTTATGTTTTCTGGCATTGAATTTTGCATTGTAAATCGCCTCGAGTCGCCTGAAGGCTGAGAAGGGCAGTATACAAATATAGTAAATAAATAAATAAACAATCAGTTTCCTAATTGTGTGCATTTGTTAAATCTTAGAATTGTACTATCATCATAGTTATCACATAACCACATTGGCAATTGTACTTACTTATTGTACACACACACACACACACACACACACACATATATATATATATATATATATATGCTGTGAATTGCGTTGAGTCCGACATTGAGAGGAAGATGGGTATGAATAAACAGACTCCAAATCCAGTCCATAGGTATCTCCGATTCAAAGATGTTAAGTGTAAGAACTATTGCTATCAAGGGGCTTAATCCTAGACTAGATGTACTAGTGGTATGATTCAGTCTCGATGGGTGGCGTGTCCTAGATCAAAGGAGAGCTACTGGAACTACGATTGTTTCTGGCCCGACGTTCTTGAGAAGCCCTCTTTGTGTTCAACTCACTTCCCACTGAAGTGGATAGTCATCATAAAAACCCCAAATCACATTTCCAGTGCTGAGCCCGAGGGCTAGAAACACCTTCTGGGGCTTAGTCCCAGCCAAAAATGTTTCGGTTTCTGCTGACCTCAGCAGGAAACAGAACGAGGCAGATGCTGGAAGCCTTTGAAAAGCTTCTCCGTATCCCCTTCCTTTGATTTGGAATTTCTAAGTGGGTTCTCTTGATCCGTTCCTCCTCTAATGAGCTTAGGACCAAGCATTTCAAATGGCTCCAAGCTAAAGAAAGGCACCTGAATCAATAGGCTTTTCGGGGATCCTCGTATCCAAAGCATTTATTAAAGAAATATAAGCCTCTCGTTCCAAGGCAACTCATCTGAAGTTAATGAGACTACTCTGGAGTTGATATCTTTGTCTCCGAAACAGCGGGAGTTTTGATATTGATCTTCAGTAAAAAGGGAAAGTAAGCTCCAAGTATTTTGTTTGTTTGTTTTGTTTTTATTTAAGAAGAAAACTCAACTAACTGGTTCTTTTCCTAATGAACAACTCTTCAAAGGGCTAAAGATGTCCTTGGGCTTGGTGGTCACTTGACGAGAGCACAATAACACGTGGGAGGTCTGCATTTGTGAAATTGGGCCAAACTAGATTTGACATCCTGAAGACCCACTTTAGTTTCTCGGTGTACTTTCCATTGTCCAAAACACAAGTGGAAGTGCTTTATTGGGACTGAAGCTACATCAGGTGAATGCTGCACAAAAATTCCTATATAAATTACTATTTTTCATTAAGAAGGGGCATGCATTATTTCATATTCTCATCTATGCAAACAAGTATTTTTGCAGAGCAATTCAGTGTATTTATTTATTTATTTATTTATTTATTTTATTTATACGCTTGTATACCGCTAATATCTCAGCCTAAGTTGGCGACTCATTGCGGTTTACAACAATTAAAAACAGTATTCAATTTAAAACATAAAACACATATACAATACAAATTATTGGGCCACCAATAATAATCCCATGCATCTCGTAACTAAAATCACAGTCCAAAATTCGTCGTCCATGATTACCAGTCCTTTAGTCATCAATACACATTGCAACGGATTAACCGAATGCTTGTTTAAACATCCATGTTTTTAATCTCTTCCGAAACACCATCAGCGAGGAGGCTGATCGTAGCAAAATTATGAAAACATTTGGTCTATGGATCCCAAAATCCAGAACTAAATTTGGAATTCGGGATGTATAGACTAAAAACTAACTTTGCAAAGAATTATTTATTTATGTATTTATTACTAGTCGTCCCCTGCCACACGGTGCCATGGCCCAATCTGTGTGTGTATATGTGTCTTTTGTGTGTATATATATTTGTGTGTGTGTGTATCTATATAAATGAAAATCTAATGTTCGTTCGTGGGATTGACATAACTCAAAAACCACTGGACGAAATGACACCAAATTTGGACACAAAACACCTCTCAGGCCAACAAGTGACCATCACTCATACAAACACTGAAAAACACAACAAAAGAGACTTAAAAAAAACAAAAAATACATTACAACGCATGCGCAAAACCACATATATGTACTCAAATACACATATACAAAAATATATACACACACAAAGCACATATACACAGACTGGGCCACAGCAATGCGTAGCAGGGGACAGCTAGTGTGTGTATGGTTTTCATATGCGTTGTAATATTTTTTTGGTTTCTTGGGTTTTAAAGTCTCTTCTGCTGTGTGTTTTTCAGTGTTTCTATGAGTGATCGTCACTTGTTGGCCTGATAGGTGTATTATGTCCAAATTTGATGTCAATTCGTCCTGTGGTTTTTGAGTTCTGTTAATCCCACAAACAAACATTACATTTTTATTTATATAGACTAGATGTCCCCTGTCATGCGTTGCTGTGGCCCAGTCTGTGTACATGTGTTTTCTGTGTGTATATATGGGTATATATTTGTGGATATGTGTGTATATGTGTGTGTTTGTGTAATTATGTGGATTTGCACATGCATAGGATTTTTTTTTGTTTCTTGGCTTTTAAAGTCTTATCTGCTGTGTTTTTCAGTGTTTCTATGAGTGAACTTCGTTTTTTGGACTGATAGGTGTCTTGTGTCCAAATTTGGTGTCAATTTGTCTGCTGGTTTTTGAGTTATGTTAATCCGTCCAAACAAGTATTACATTTTTATTTATATAGATTTACTTCATTTTTATCCCGTCCTCCTCAACCCTGCAGGGGACTCAGGGTGGCTAACATGATGGCACAATTCAATGCCTTATTTACATAAGATAAAACCAAAAAAACATATACATTAAAATCAATAATTAGAAGACAAACCTTAATTGCCTAACTTGTCCTTTTCTTTGTAGCCAGCATGCATATTCATTTTGGATTATGATTTCTTGGTATGGGCTTCAAAACTGGAGGTCACCAAAGGTCTGGAGAACAAGCCCTATGAGGAGCGGCTTAAGGAGCTGGGCATGTTTAGCCTGAAGAAGGCTGAGAGGAGATATGATAGCCATGTATAAATATGTGAGAGGAAGCCACAGGGAGGAGGAGGGAGCAAGCTTGTTTTCTGCTTCCCTGGAGACTAGGACGCAAGGGAACAATGGCTTCAAACTACAAGAGAGGAGATTCCATCTGAACATGAGGAAGAACTTCCTGACTGTGAGAGCCGTTCAGCAGTGGAACTCTCTGCCCCGGAGTGTGGTGGAGGCTCCTTCTTTGGAGGCTTTTAAACAGAGGCTGGATGGCCATCTGTCAGGGGTGATTTGAATGCAATATTCCTGCTTCTTGGCAGAATGGGGTTGGACTGGATGGCCCATGAGGTCTCTTCCAACTCTTTGATTCTATGATTCTATGATTCTAGGTGTCCTCAGATTTTTCCTGCAATCATACTATTTATTGCAGTTGTCTTTTTAAAACAAATGTTTGGTTTTTAAGGAATAACAGGAGCTTTTTAATTTCATCTTCAAATGCTTTTTCCAAATATTTCTATCTCCTGATGACAAGGTCATATTCCAGGAGACGTTCTATAAATTGCACTATTCCATAGTCACTTGTTTTGGTCATCACAGGACTGCATTGCAGATTACTGTCCCAAAACTTGGTCCCATAACCATGTCTTCACTTTCTTTCTGAAGGACAGGAGGGAGGGATGTTATCTAATTTCACTGGGGAGGGAGTTCCATAGCCGAGGGGCCATCACTGAGAAGGTCCTGTCTCTTGTCTCCACCAGTCGCACCTGCGAGAAAGGAGGAATCGAGAGCAGGGCCTCCCCAGAAGATCTTAACCTCTGAGAATAGAGAGAGAGATGTTTGAATAGGTAAGCTGGGCCAGCACCATTTAGAGCTTTATAGGCTAAAGCCAGCACTTTGAATTGTGCTCGGTAGCAGACTGGCAGCCACACTTCAGTGCATTAAGCCCCAGACAATTCATTCCCCTCCAAACAGGAGTTGCCACCACAAGCTTCTCATCTCATCTTCCTTTGGTCCTCAACTAGAACAGGCAAATGTCATGGACAAAATAAGGCAACGTCTTCACTTTGTCACAAGTCAACAGGAGAGTGAATGCTGTGCAGCATTCACACAGGATGGTGTCTGCTAGAGACACAAGTTGTTTACTATTCCACAGAATCAAATAGCATCAACTCTTTATGAGTGAGAGCCACTCATAGGGATTCCCTATCAGCCGGACTTTAGCACAGCTGGTAAATCACCAGCAATTATAAGATCTATCAATCGAAAGGTTACCAGTTTGAAGCCCTGGGTCGGCATGAGCTCCCAACTATCAGCCCAGCTTACTGTTGACCTAAGCAGTTTGAAAACAGATTGAGCTGTAAGTAGAGAAATTAGATACCACTAAAACAAGTGGGGAAGGTATTTTACGACACCACAAAGAAAAAGATCAGAAAATGCCTGGCGACCAAAAGGAAGGAAGAAGTCCTGGTGGCTCTTGACTGTTTACCGTGTATGTGTACTGTGATCCACCCTGAGTCCCCTTAGGGAGATAGGGCAGAATATAAATTATTATTATTATTATTATTATTATTATTATTATTATTATTATTATTTCTGATGTAAACTGACCTGATCCATGACAGGTGGATTGGAACTCAAAGTGCATCTACACTATAAACTCAATGCAGTTTCATATCACTTCAGTTGCTATGGTTCAATGCTATGGGACCATGCAACTTGTAGTATTGCAAGATCTTTAGCCTTCTCTGTCAAAGAATGCTGGTATCTCATCCAATTACTGATACCAGGATTCCATAGCATTGAGCCCTTGCAGTTAAAGTGGAATCGAACTGCATTAATTCTACACTGCATCCTCCATTGTCACCAACTTTTTTCACTTGATTTCTCTCGACTCTGAAAGAAGTAATGAGACAACAAATACTTGAGATGTGCATTTAATTAAATTGAATTTAATATACATTGAATGAAATGTATATGTTTGTGTGTGGCTTTAAAAATACAGATCGGTGCATAAGTGGAACAGAACGGACTTCTTGCAGAACACACGGGAAAGTGACAACATGCTGTGAAGAGACTGAAATAACACATATTTGAATGCTCTGGGATGTCTGGTAGTGGGTGGTCCTCACAAGTCGAAAACCAGTATTTTTAGCCTAACATATTGAAAAGAGTTTGAGTCTTAATATGCACTTAACTTTTTTTTTGT
>NW_026844478.1:23340702-23381415 GCF_025583915.1 Anolis sagrei ordinatus
CAGAAAGTTATTTTTGTTCTTTACAATATGTTCTGTCTACTTGATCTTTATGAAACAAATTGCATTTGTTTCATAAAGACCGCCCTTTTTCCTGGGGATGAGATCTCCATTTTGGAGAAGCTCTCCTGCCTTCTTTAGTATAGAAAAAGCCTCAGATGTGCTGGTGGCCAAGCTAGGCAGCTCGGACAAGCCATTGTGAGTACAATTACTCTCTTACCTTGGAAACGTGCTGAGCTCAGATAGGGGAAGACCTGCTCTTTCTGAAACACAGTAGCTCAGCGCTGGGGCAGAGAATATCTCAGGATTTCTCTGTCATTGGGTGAGGCTCCATTACTTCATCTCCAAAACTAACCTTGAGCTCAGATAGGGGAAGACCTGCTCATTCTAAAAGATAGCAGCTCAGGGTTAGGGTAAAAGATCCCAGGATTTTTCTACCATTGGGGAAAGTTAACTCGGCAGCTGAAGGAAAAAGGAAAGAAATAACATCTTATATGGTTTCACAAGTTGACTGTTTCTGTTTCTAACTTCATCAAGCTGTGCCAAGTCTGTCAAGAACTTTGAGAAATAAATGTTGTTTGATGTTCAAATCTGGACTGGCCTCAGTTGCTGGGAATTCTGAGCTTCTAAGTAAGGCACTCGCAGTTCACCCGGATAAAGAGAGAAGCACATCTTAGGTAAAGGGAAAGGTAGTCCCCTGACATTAGGTCCAGTCATGTCTGACTCTGGGGTGTGGTGCTCATCTCCATTTCTAAGCCGAAGAGCCAGCATTGTCCATAGACACCTCCAAGGACATGTGGCCGGCATGACTGCATGGAGCGCCGTTACCTTCCCGCCGGAGCGGTACCTATTGATCTATTCACATTTGTATGTTTTCGAACTGCTAGGTTGGCAGAAGCTAGTGCTGACAGCGGAAGCTCACTCCTCTCCCCGGAATCGAACCTGCGACCTTTCGATCAACAAGCTCAGCAGCTCAGTGCTTTAACCCTAGTTTTAACTTTATAGTGTTTGGGTGTGACGGCACACCATCATTGCACCAAGGAAACTTCTGGGGTTGGATTTCCATTAGTACATAGAAGTGAATTGAAAAAGCTCAGTTATGACAACCTGCACAATCCTGAAATTATGATAATCCCCTGACATTGGAGCTCTTCCCATATGATGACGCACAATTTGCTGTTTGGCACAACAGTTCATGTTTTGCCACCAGGAAGCAAAATCCATGAATATCAAAGCATCTGAGCAGAAGTTCCTCTCAATGTCCCAGAAGTGGGAAGAAGCGAGCTGTGGGCTAGGATCCCGTTAGAGACATATAATTGGAAAAAATGTTTATGTGCATTGTGTCCTTCTAGGTCATGGCAGATTGAAGAACTCATCACCTCCACCTGTCAAAACTTTGGGAAGGCGAGATAAAGAGAAGCAAACTAGAAACCTCCAGGAAATGCGATTCTCATGGGACTCGGTTGCAATAAATATCTAGGCAGAGGTTAAAGCAGAAGTGCATTTCCACTTCTATTTTTAAATTAGCATGGAAAAAAAGACAATGGGATGGGGTATGGCTTATTGTGGTCCAAGAAGAGGGATAAGGAGTGGATCTTGGGTGTTTATACACACATACAAACTGATTTAAAACTCTCTACCCCAATGTATTGAGATTTGACGCAGGCTGCGCAGTCCTTCTCCAGTAAAGGTGTTTTTAATGCCTTTAAGAAGTCCATTTTCTGGCATTTATTCACACCATGCGTTTACTTCAGCTCAGGGGTATTTTAGCCTGACGATAAATAAATACCAAATACCAGGAGGAGAGGAGGAATCTAAAGAAACCCCTTTCAGGCTGGTAGATGAGTGATTAAATGGCTAAGCATGGAATGTAATTATTGACAAACTGATAAAAGAAAGCAGAGACGGGTTTATTTGCTTTGATTTTTCCCACATCATAAAGAACTGGCAGTTACATTTAATTTGGCAGACGTTTACCTGACTATTATGGATGTCTGGAATCAAACAGAAATTCTGAGAGCTCGCAGAAACACTAATCATGTACATTTGGATTGGTTATTTGTAGCAATAAAGTTTAGCTATGCATCCATTACACGTTGCAGAGCTACTTAAAATAATTGAAGGATGATTGTTCATCTCAGGCATCCGAGCACTGAACTTTAAGACCGGAAAACCACGTCAAACCATGGTCTCATTACTCCAAAGTGGAAATGCAAAGGACTAAATTTGGGATCTTTTCAAAAATGTCTACTCCTGAATAGGGGTGGTCCGTCACAGGCACTTTATCTTGGGACTTATATACTCTTAGGGTGCATCTATACTGTGGGATGAATTCAGTTTGACACCACTTTAATTCCCCCGGCTCAATGCTATGGAATCATGGGAGTTGTAATTGTGCAGAATCTTTAGCCTTCTCTTCCAAATAGAGTTGGCGCCTCTCCAAACTATAGATCTAAGGATTCTACAACATTATTATTATTATACTAGCTGTCCCCTGCCACGCGTTGCTGTGGCCCACATGGGGGTTCTGTGTGGGATATTTGGCCCAATTCTATCATTGGTGGGGTTCAGAATGCTCTTTGATTGTAGGTGAACTATACATCCCAGCAACTACAACTCCCAAATGTCAAGATCTATTTTCCCCAAACTCCACCAGTGTTCACATTTGGGCATATTGATTCTGTGTAGAGTTTGGTCCAGATCCATCATTGTTTGAGTCCACAGTGATCTCTGGATGTAGGTGAACTACAACTCAAAAACCAAAGGACACTGCCCACCAAACCCTTCCAGTATTTTCTGTTGGTCATGGGAGTTCTGTGTGCCAAGTTTGGTTCAATTCCATCGTTGGTGGGGTTCAGAATGCTCTTTGATTGTAGGTGAACTATAAATCCCAGCAACTACAACTCCCAAATGACAAAATCAATTTTTGAGTGAAGGACATACATTGGGTTGTTAGGTGTCTTGTGTCCAAATTTGGTGTCAATTCGTCCAGTGGTTTTTGAGTTCTGTTAATCCCACAAATGAACATTATATTTTTATTTATATAGATTTGTTTGTTTGTTTACAGTATTTATATTTTGCCCTTCTCACCCCTCAGGGGACTCAGGGTGGATCACAATGCCATAGATGCACAACATATATAGACAGACACACAGAGGCTATTTAACTTTCCAGCTTCATGAGGATATGCTTCAAATTGCAGCCACCAGGGGAGCTGTTGCTTCACAATCCACTTGTGACACAGATGGAGTACTTCCTCATTCTTTGGCACGCTACTGGAGAGTTTTATGGTGTCGTAAATTATTTAAATTAGCCTCTTCGCATAAGCGGTACCTAAATTTCTTACTTGACAGATGCAACTGTCTTTTGGGCTACAAAGGTTGACAGCAAGCTAGACAAATGGCCAGGAGCGTGCTCCGACCCGGGCTGGCTTCAATTCAGTAGTGACTCCCAACCAGCTGCACCACAACCTGATCCTGATTTGAGCCATGGCAGTGAAAGTGGCTACAAATTGCATTACTTCTATCATATACATGCATAGTTAAATTAGGAGCCCCCAGTGGCACAATGGATTAGAGGTTCGAATCTGGGGAGAGAGCGGATGAGCCTTCCGGGGCCGCGATAGTGCAGTAGGCCACACTTTGTCTTCCCTGCCATGCCTAAGATCTGGCCCATACACCAGTCTCCCTTTCTGTGTCCATTGGCCTCAGAAAGGAAAAACCACAAAACACTGAGTCCAGGAAAAGCGAATTGCGAAGTAGCGAGGGGTTGCTGTACTGCTGGGGGGGAAAAATTCAATGGAACTAGGTTTTTGTGAATTTTCTGGGCTATATGGCCATGTTCCAGAAGCATTGATGTTTCACCCCAAGCAGCAACCAGCCAGACTTTGAAGCTGCCAGGCCATTCAATGCTAGTGAAGGTGGCCAATTGCAACAAACAGACAAGTTCTTTCTCCCACCCTGAACATCCCACAGATATATAAACCCCACTTGCCTAGTTTCCAACAGACTTCACAACCTCTGAGGATGCCTCCCATAGTTGTGGGTGAAATATCAGGAGAGAATGCTTCTGGAACATGGCCAGACAGTCCAGAAAACAACCCAGTAATTCCAGTCATTAAAGTCTTCGATAATACATCTTAAATAATTCTCTCTCACTACCAGATAAGAAGAAGAAGCCGTTTCCATGCAGGAATCAGACATTATCAGTAGTTGGGAATTCAGCAGACTCGAATCCCCAACCCTCCTCTGCTTCAAGTCCTCACTTGATTTGGAAGTACTTCAGTTGCTCTGGCTATCGATCTGTCCTTTTGCTGAAGTGCGATCAAGTTTACCTCAGTGGAAAATCTGCCCGCTTCAGAAATACAAGGTATATATATTTTTTGAAAAAGGAATGAAAACTGCCTTTGAGGCTCAGGAGGATTTTCTCTCTTATTTTTTTGGAAGTTTATTTGACTGAAGCCTTCTAGCCTAGATTATATTAGCATCATAAGGATGGCCATTGAGATGATTAAATTGACCGAAACACATTTTAAAAGTGCTGGCAGCTGATCTAATCTGAGCGGTATATGCCATTTTTTAAATTCCCATTGTAATAATTGGCTTTATTAATTCATTGTTAATCATAAATGTTTTTAAGTGCCGCTTGCTTATCTCGCTCGAGAACGCCTTTCCAATGGCAATACTGCCATCTACGGGCAAGTCGCTTTCAGTCGCCTCTCAAAGTACCACTGCACATATGCGAGGATGCGTGTTTGTGTGCCTTTGAGGTGCTTGTCAACTTGAATTTCTCATTTTGTTTCTTTCATTAGGTTTTGTTGTTTTGCAGATGCCAGAAATATTCTAGGACGTCAGTGCCGGTTGGCTGTGGCAGCTTCCTTTGCAGAATGGAAGGCTTTCAAGGTCCATTAGGAAGTGGCAAAACCACTTCACAAATGTCAGTGTGCTGGAAGAAGAAGCAAAGACCACCAGCATTGAAGCAATGGTTCTCTGCCATCAACACTGCTGGACCGGCCACGTTGTCCGGATGCCTGACCACCATCTCCCAAAGCAGTTGCTCTACTCTGAACTCAAGAATGGAAAACGGTTGCTCTACTCCAAACCCAAGAACAGAAAACGGAATGTTGGTGGGCAGGAAAAGAGATTGAAAGATGGACTCAAAGCCAACCTCAAAAACTCTAGCATAGACACTGAAAACTGGGAAACCCTGGCCCTTGAACACTCCAGTTGGAGGTCAGCTGTGACCAGCAGTGCTGCAGAATTTGAAGAGGCATGAATGGAGGGCGAAAGAGAGAAATGTGCCAAGAGGAAGGTGTGTCAAGCCAACCCCAACCAGGACTGCCTTCCACCTGGAAACCAATGCCCTCACTGCGGGAGAACATGCAGATCAAGAATAGGCTGCACAGTCACCTACGGACCCAGTGCCAGGATACTACACTTGCAAGACCATCATCCTTGGACTACGAGGGATCACCTACATAAGTAAGTAAGTAGTCATAGAATCATAGAGTTGAAAGACACTTCATGGGCCATCCAGTCCAACCCCATTCTGCTAAGATGCAGAAAAAAATGCATTCAAAGCACCCCCAACAGATGGCCATCCAGCCCCTGTTTAAAAGCCTCCAAAGAAGGAGCCTCCACCACACCCTGAGGCAGAGAGTTCCACTGCTGAACAGCTCTGACAGTCAGGAAGTTCTTCCTCATCTTCAGATGGAATCTCCTTTCCTGTAGTTTGAAGCCATTGCTCCATTGCGTCCTAGTCTCCAGGGCAGCAGAAAACAAGTTTGCTCCCTCCTCCCTGTGACTTCCTCTCACATATTTATACATAGCTATCATGTCTCCTCTCAGCCTTCTCTTCTTCAGGCTAAACACAGAATCATATAATCACAGAGTTGGATGAGACCTCATGGGTTCCATACTTTGCACTTTAACAACTCAACTGTTCAATGCTAAGGCTTCCTGCCAAAATGGAACTGTAGAGGAGAGTCTACTGAACAAGCCAGTAGCTGCTGCATACCAGTGCTGCCATCTGTTGAGGAGTTACAAAGGTGGCGGCATTCGTTTTCATTCAACCCTCGTAACATTAATTTATTCCAATCTTCTTTTTATCCCTGGGTGCATCTACACTATGGAATGAATGCAGTTTGAAACTACTTAGAATCATACAATCATAGAACCCTAGAGTTGGAAGAGACCTCATGGGCCATCCAGTCCAACTCCATTCTGCCAAGAAGCAGGACAATCGCATTCAAAGCACCCCCAACAGATGGCCATACAGCCTCTGTTTAAAAGCCTCCAAAGAAGGAGCCTACACCACACTCTGGGGCAGAGAGTTCCACTGCTGAACAGCTCTCACAGTCAGGAAGTTCTTCCTAATGTCCAGGTGGAATCTCCTTTCATGTAGTTTGAAGCCATTGTTCCATTGCGTCCTAGTTTCCAGGGCAGCAGAAAGGAAGCTTGCTCCCTCCTCCCTATGACTTCCTCTCACATGTTTATACATGGCTATCATGTCTCCTCTAAGCCTTCTCTTCTTCAGGCTAAACATGCCCAGCTCTTTGAGCTGCTCCTTTTTCTTCTTCAAAAACTAGACAGTGATTTTATTAAAACAGTAAAATTGTACACAGATTTCCTAGTTTGTAGCTAACATCTTAAAAACCCAATATGTATGAAAGTCAATGTATTTTAAAAACCTGATATTGACCATTTTGAAAGTTGATACATGATCTCAACCTTAAAATCTTCATTTTTAAAGGATTCTGAAAAGTATACCTAAGGAAACGTGCAACACGAAAAATTAATTGATGTCAACATCAAAGGAAACGACCCAATAACTTGAGAGCACAATTAGGATGTCGGTTACCACTCCATCCTGTGTTTCTATTTCAGGCAAAGTTAAGAAAGTTACTGCTCACTAACCAAAATAATAATTTCAAAGCTCCTCCCCAAGAATCACCATTTAAAAGAGTTTCTCCTTCTTTGAGAACCCTTGAAAAACAAACATTGTAATACAACAGTCTGAGGCCATCAAAAATAACTCCTCATAGGGCTTGTTCTCCAGACCCTTGATCATTTGAGTCACCCTCTTCCTCTGGACACATTCCAGCTTGTCAACATCTCTCTTCAATTGCAGTGCCCAGAATTGGACACAATCTTCCAGGTGTGGTCTAACCAAAGCAGAATAGAGCATGGGGAGCATGACTTCCCTAGATCTAGACACTAGGCTCCCTTTGATGCAGGCCAAAATCCTGTTGGCTTTTTTTGCAGCTGCATCACATTGTTGGCTCATGTTTAACTTGTTGTCCACGAGGACTCCAAGATCTTTTTCACACATACTGCTCTCAAGCCTTGCTTAAGAAAACCCAAAGATTTTTTTTAATAAATTGTTTTTATTGAGTTATTTAGTATATGAAATGTTATAGTAATACAACGAAAGCATGAGAACAAAATTGTGGATAGGAAAGTTAAGAAAACAAAAAGAAAAGAAAAAAACTTTCTAGAGAGAAGATAAAAAAGAGAGAAGAGAGGGAGAGAAAAAGATGTTCAAAGTTTGACTTCCTTCTATTTGTCAGTGGTTGTAAAGTCCCAGGTTGTCGATGCACGCGCTGCAGGGCGATTTAGAGGGGTGGAGCCTGAGCCCCGGGAAGGTAATACGTATCTCTAAGGATAAAAGAATTGGGCTAGTTTTGCTCAGTGGTTGTCGAAAAAGGATAGCATTTTTTGAATCCTAGGAATTGTAGTTTAAGGTGGGGTCTTTTTAATAAGTGCTGGTCTTTGCGTTAGAACGTTCCATTGAGTTTTTTTGTGTTATATCCTTATTCCTGTTGGACGTTTTCTTGTTTTTTTTTATTTTTATTATATTTTTTTAATTTCGTCTATATTATTATGTCTTATTATCATTTTCTGCTGCAACTGTAATTTTTTTTAACCAGGACTTGCATTTCATAGACTTCCCTCTTGTCACATATGTTTTTTTTTTTAGGGCAAATTCTTGATTTGGAGGCGTAATTGTAATAGAGCTAGTAGTGTCGTAGTAAGTAAGTAAATCAGTAGTATTAAAAATCAGGTTGCCGTAAGTAAGGTAATCCAGGTAGAGTCTTGGGTGGTTTTTAAAACACTTAAGCTCCGACATATTCAATTAATGCTTATGAACCCTATGAAATATTTTATTGGGATAACTCACCAATCCGATCCAAAAGGGTCAACAACTTGAAGTTTTTTTTGCCAAATCCTTCTTGGCCAAACTTTGAGAAGGTTGCCTACACACAAAATGCACGGTAGTCATCATAATAGTCATACTTTATCCACTAGTGATTCACCCATTTTCCCCTTGTTGCAGAATTACAGAAGAAATTTTGTATATTGTATATTTCGTTGGATAAAATCAAAATTCGTCAACTTGTGTGTTGCATACAAATCGATTATTAGAAAATGCAAGAGCAAAAAAAAGGAACTAGGAAGGCGAAAGAAAGATGGGAATTTTAGAAATTGAAAACACTCTTCACTCACCAATCATTTTTGTTTAAGATTTTTAAGATTCTTTTTTAAGTGCAGTGATTCTGTTAACACTCTTGGATAACCTTCAAGGTTAAACAGTTGTTTTTTTTTTTTTTTTCTTATTGATTAGAAAAGTAAACGCTTGTCATTTTCAATCTATACCAGCTACTTCACCAGAGTACACGAGCTCTGACTTGGCACCACACAATCTGGGGATCACCAACTCAGACACAACCAGGACACAGTGGATTTGATAAGTTGGAGGGGCAAGCCTAAGACATTCTGCCCTTTGCGCTGTAATTGCTATCTGTTGCTGATTGCTGAGTACCACATGCCCGTGCTGGAAACCCTACCATCCCTAACTGACGCTTTTTTTTAAAAACAGTGGGATGTGGCTCCTTATCTTTTTCTTAATGAGACATGCTTGCATTATCACGGGGCCTGGGTTCGGTGCCCCGCGCCCTACACCACTGGGGAAAGAAAGGAAAGGGAGAGAAAAGCAAGAAAGAAAGGAATAATAGAAAAGAAACTCCCAAGCTGCCCCAAGGGCAGAATCCTTCACAATTCCCCAGATCCAAGGACCTAAAGAGGCAATTCAAGAGACCCATCCATCCCCAAAAGGTGGTACCAATAAGGTGGCACCAATATGTATTCTTTATTTTATTTTTTTCTGTGGCAGGAGCAACTATCTCAACACTATTGATGCAACTCTCAGTAGCTGTTCCCAAGCATTCCCTTCCAAAATCAGCATCCTTCTTACTATTCTTCCACAGGCAATCAAAGCCACTTCAGAGCCCAGAGGAGACATCCATCCTCCTTGTGAGTAAATTCACCCATCATCACTGCTGAATTACTCTTACCTGTGTGTGAGATTGCATATATCTCCAACAGCCCTCCTCAATCGTACACACATTTCTTAAATTAGGTTTATCAAGACCTGGTTTTTCTAAGATCTACAGAAGGAACACCTCAGCAAGCAACCACCTCAGCAGCAAGCGAAAAAACCAAAAAACAAAACAACCCTCAGCAACCTTAGGTGGTTGGGTCGGAACGGAATTTTTGGAACACTCTCAGCAACAAGCGAAAGGAGGAGGGAAAAAAGACTGCAACCCGATCTCATCATTCACGTTTACTGGAAGTCCCGGGTAGATCCAGCCATAGTTTTCTGTTATTTTTTGATAAGTACGCACGGGGATCCTAACAAAACAAGCTGCTGGGCAGCTGAACTCTTTCTTAAGTTTGCTGATAGTACTACAATGCTTGCTCTTCATATAATATGATGATCTTATAGCTTGAATGAAACAGAACTGTCATGAACTCATGAACAGACTGCCCCTGGAGCGCTGCTCTGGGCAACATACGAGATGCACAGCCACAGAGCCAAAGTACAGAAGGGAGCCAACAATTCTAGATAAAAAAATGGGACGGCTGGCCGGCCACAAAACACAAATAAGAGAATAACAAAGTAGAAATCCATAGATATGTATATGACATGAATGTTGCGAAAACTGTAGAAGGTGTTTGGAGGAAAAGAGTGAGAAAGGGGAAGAAATGCGAGAATGGAACAAGAACCAAACCACTTCTGAACACCCTGCTGCCACAAATTCAACCTGTAGCCCCTTGCCACAGCACCACACGCACCATTCATCCCCGTTTTGCCAAACGCACCATGTCTAGGGGGGACTTCCTTCTTTGCAGCAACAGCCACCAGGAGGGAGGGGCAATGCACCCTGAGCACATGCACAATGGAGGACCTCCTTGCAGCAACACCAGAGGCACTCCAAGTGGCCAGCTACTGGTCAAAGGACATTTAATCAACTACCAAGCTTGCAAACTCTGTTTTGTCTGTTTGTTAAAAAAATTAAAAAATGTAATACAATTGTCTGGTTGCTACTGACACGATAAATAAATAAATAAATACCAGAGTACGCAACTTCAGATCAGCATTCCCCTTTCTGGCCTATCAAAGTACACCCTAAAATAATATAGGCACTATTAGGCAGGTGGATGAAAAGGATGGGGAAAGCACTACCATATAAAAGTCCTTTTTTGTGTGGTTCTTGTTTGGTTTAGGTCTTTTCCCCTGCACTGTACTTTAAATACATTTTCAGACACTCAGTGATTTTACTACAGACGGGAAATCTTATTTGTCATGGACACGCCCCAACCAACATGAAGAGCAAGTGGGAAGAGAAATTTCCTCTGAATAGATCTTGCCAAGAAAAAAAGAAAGAAACATGATATGGTTGCCTGAAGTCATAGTCTACTGAATGCACATAACAACAAAAACAATGACAAATAGATTCCTTAAAAATCTTTTAAAAATCCAAAACACACTCAGCTACCATATAAAAGTCCTTTTTTGTGTGGTTCTTGTTTGGTTTAGGTCTTTTCCCCTGCACTGTACTTTAAATACATTTTCAGACACTCAGTGATTTTACTACAGACGGGAAATCTTATTTGTCATGGACACGCCCCAACCAACATGAAGAGCAAGTGGGAAGAGTGGCATTTTAGAGTTTGGATCCCAACTGCTGGGTTTACATCTCTTCCTTGGAAATTCCTTTAGATTATTTACATGACATTAAGGGCTTAATTTCTACAACACGTTGTTAATATGCAGAAAGTATTTGAATTAATTTACAGAACTTTATCAAAATGTGATATTCTTTGAGACAGCAAAAGAGCAACCAGTGTTAACAAAGCTGTAGTGAAGACTGCGCTCATAAAAATACAGAAGCGGGTTCCATCTCATATCCAATTTCTGGAACCAAGGAGTTTAATCAATTAGAACATGGTTGGGCAAGGACAGTGAGTCTGAATGCCAGGTTTTGCCTTGGGACCTTTAGTAGGATAGAAAACTGCCAAAAACAAAAAGAAAATATTAGTGACTAATAGTCCTCTCTTGGTTTTTCAAAAAGTTGATTTGTTTTGGGGAGAAATAACAAACACAAGGGCCTAAAATCTATTAAGAAGGTATCTAGCTATACCTGGAGTCCTTCCTGGATCATCCACTGCAGTGGTTCTCAATTGTTGGGGTTCAGCCTGATCCTGATCTGTGTGAACCAGATTCTCTGATAGTTTTTCCAACTGAGCAAGCTCTCCCTGACCCTGACAGGGTGGAATCTGTTGTTGATGCAGAGGTCAGCGGGGATGAAAATGAAACTCAACAGCTGGAGGAAAATGTTTTGGAAGTTAGCCGTGATATCACTAGCCGTGATATCTCTCCACCTGGGGTTTTTAATGAGGACCGAAGAGAACAGATAGTTAGAGACAGAAATGTTTCCCAGTTTCTACGAAGGTCACATCGTTTACAGGAGAGACAGGCCCAGACGTCAAAGTCAAGGGGCGTTTCAAAGAATAGCTTCTTTGGTTTAAGAGGCCTCCTGCCGGGTGCCTCTTTAGATCAAGCAACGTTTGGGACTGTGGCTGTGCCTTGGCAGAATTCCTGTGTTTCATGGCCGGTAATCCCAGAGGCTTATTTATTTATTTATTTATTTACTTACTTTACTTTACTTATATACCGCTGTTCTCAGCCCGGAGGCGACTCACAGCGGTTCACAACCAATAAGAGCAGCAAAAATTCAATGCAACAGTGTAAAAAACAGTAACAACATAACACATTACACAATTAGTATACAATTATTACAATAACCAGTCACTAGCATCTCATCATCCAAAACATACTCCAGATTCGTCATCCATTGATCCATTCCTATGTTCATTACCAATCATTGCACTAATTATTCGAATGCCTGCATAAACAGCCAGGTTTTTACTTTTTTGCGGAATACCATTAGAGATGGTTTCTTGAACTGGAATGCAACATCAACCTTCCTAATGCTGTGACCCCTTAATACAGTTCCTCATGTTGTGGTGTCCAACAACCATACAATTATTTTTGTTGCTACTTCATAACTGTCATTTTGCTACTGTCATGGATCACAATGTAAATATCTGATATGCAGGATGTATTTTCATTCACTGGACCAAATTTGGCACAAATACCCAATATGCCCAGCTTTGAATACTGATGGGGTTTGGGGAGGGGGTTGATTTTGTCATTTGGGAGTTGTGGTTGTGGGAAATTAGAGTTCACCTACAATCAAAGAGCATTCAAAACTTCACCAAGAATGAAACTGAACCAAACTTGGCACACAGAAGTCCCATGACCAATAGAAAATACTGGAAGGTTCAGGTGGGCACTGACCTTGAGTTTTGGAGTTGTAGATCACCTACATCCAGAGAGCACTGTGGACTCAAACAATGATGGATCTGGACCAAACTTAGCACGAATCATCAATATGTCCAAATGTGAACACTGGTGGAGTTTGGAGGAAAATAGAACTTGATATTTGGGAATTGTTCTTGCTGGGATTTATGGTTCACCAACAACCAAAGAGCATTCTTAACCCCCACCAACCATAAAATTGGGCCAAACATCTCACACAGAACCCCCATGACCAAGATAAAATATTGTGTTTTCTGATGGTCTTTGGTGACCCCTCTGACACCCCTTCATGACCCCCCCTCCCAGGGATCCCGACCTCCAGGTTGAGAAACACTGATCTGCTGGAAATGGAACTGAAGATCATCTGCAGGAACTAGAGGTGGGAACTGGATCCTGTTGCTAATCCAAACATTAAATCAATGACTTTTACTTGGGTGTTGACTCAGTATTCAACAACTGATCCAGTGCATCTCCAATATCTGGAGTAACTATTAGTCACTGAGTCCTTCTACTCTTATGGAAATGGGCAACTAAGTGATAGAGGAAGCAGGAAGCAAGTGATAAGAAGATGGATTCAAAAAGCATAATAGATTACTGGAGTACTTCAAATAATGGAAGAAAGTGAAGCTGACAAATTAGTCCATTTGTCTTCTCAAATGCAATGGGATATGATTAATATGAATAGGAGACTGCTGATTGTGATCAGCCTTATAAAATATTTAGAATAAAAGGGAACGTAATCTTATTCCTGGAATGCCAGAAAGTTAAGATTGGGATGCTACCACTAGCGACATTATTGAGGGAAAGAAGGATCATCATGAGGCTCAAGCATTCAGTAAATGTGGTCAAAGGTGGGAATTTTGCAGCCCAGTTCTTGTTGGACTACAACTCCCAGCAGCTATAGATCAGCTACATTGAGTTGAATGCTTACCACTGTGCCTCATCAACTTCTAGTTCCCACCTTTGAGATTAAGCTTTGAGCTCTGTTTCAGTCTATTATGGAATTAGTAAAAGAACGAGCCCCAATATGTGTTGTAAAGGGAATAAGCCATGAAGATGGCACTGAAGATGGTTGGCATTTCATTCAATAGCCTCAATCCATATGTTAATCCCAACCATAGGAGACCTGTTGAATCTACGATGTTTGTATAGATGACACTTTACCAAGTTACAATCTGTTCAGTGACTTTAGTTGAAGCTAACAATTGCATTTCAGTCTTTGTCTTCCTTTATTCCCTGTTGGAATCACAACTACGAGGGTTGAATGAAAAGTAATGCCTCCACCTTCGTTACTTGGGTTTGGATGAGAATATTTTAATAAATCAAATGCAGAACTAATCCTTAGAAGGTGCTCTTTAACTACCARTATTCACTTTTCCACATATTCACCAGACATTTGGATACTTTTCTGCCAACGTTGAGCAAGTTTTCTGAAGCCATCACAGAAGAGGTTGACACTCTGTTTCCACAACCAGCGTCTCACAGTTCTCTCATCCTGGGTACCCATCGTGCACAGATCTTCCAATAGCCAAGCAAAGCAATAATGTGACCCACACATACTCACCAGACAGTTGGATACATTTCTGCCAACGATGAACAAGTTTTCTGAAGCCATCATGGAAGAAGTTGACACTCTGTTTCCGCAACCAGCGTCTCACAGTTCTCTCATCCTGGGTACCCATCGTGCACAGATCTTCCAATAGCCAAGCAAAGCAATAATGTGACCCACACGTTCTTGTGAAATGCCGATTATGTTGAAATTTCTCRCTGAGTAATACGATGATCGTCCTGAATCAATCTGTCAACCTTTTGCTTGTGAAAATTGGTTGTTGCTGTCACAGGACATCCAACTCTTTGTTTGTCACACAAGTCAGATGTTCCCATCTCAACATCTTTAAATTTACTCACCCAACGATGCACAGTACTCACATCAACACAATCACCATAAACAGCTTGCATTCTCTGATTAATCTCCTTTGGGGTGACACCTTCTGCTGTCAAGAATTCAATGACTGCATGTTCTTAAATTGCATTAACTGACAGTCTGCACAGGGTTCCATACTTTGCACTTTAACAATTCAACCGTTCAATGCTAAGGCTTCCTGCCAAAATGGAACTGTAAAGGAGAGTCTATTGAACAAGCCAGTACCTGCCGCATACCAGTACTGCCATCAGTTGAGGAGTTACGAAGTGGAGACATTAGTTTTCATTCAACCCTCGTAACATTAATTTATTCCAATCTTCCTTTTATCCCCAGGTGCATCTACACTATAGAATTAATGCAGTTTGAAACCACTTTATCTGCCATGGCTCAATGCTATGGAATTGTGGGAGTTACCGTTTGATGAGGCACCAGACCTATTTGGCAGAGAAGAATGTGGACCATATCAAACTGCAGCTCCCATGCTTCCATAATATCGAGCCATCACAGTTCTTCAACTGCATTAATTCTACTATGTAGATCAAGCATTGGCAAGTTTCAGCCCTCCAGGTGTTTTGGACTCCAACTCCCACAATTCCTAACAGCCTACTGGCTGCTAGGAATTGTGGGAGTTGGACTCCAAAACACTTGGAGGGCTGAAGTTTGCCCATGCCTGATACAGATGAACTCTCATTTATCTCAGCTACCTATGATGTTTCATATATATCAACTCATTCTCCTGTTTAAACTTGTCATCGGATTCCCACAGTATATACACTTACTCCAAAAGATGAGTGTATTAATTCCTCCAAGTTAGCTTTAACATTCCTAGGAGTATTTTAATGTGTTGTGGTCTGGAGTTTGTTATGGGATTTTTAGATTCTAGCAATATGTGCTGTTTTTAATTTTGCCGTTGTAGGCAGGTTTTTCATTTGTTTCTGCAAGAAATAGATCCATGAGCCCAGCTGGTTGCTGTTATAATTCATCTTGATTTGCTGCAAGGTTCTGCAATATGCCAGCTGACGATTGATTTTGATAATCTATTCTCGAGCATTCACTTCTAAAACTACAAAGAGACACAAATGTTATCTTTTGCTCCATAACCACGATGCACAGTACTTCCTGCAGAATTTCATCCCTTTTTACCATGGTGCTACCTTTCCATGGTGGTGGGGTTGTGTGTTCCTGTGAGGCAAAAGACTGATAGTAGTATCGGTAGGATCTCTCCATGCCAGACATATTTTCACTAAAGATGTGTACAAAATATGCCAAAAAGCTACAGAGAAACTTTTTTTTGTCGTGTCAGGAGCAATTTGAAAAACTGCAAGTCGTTTCTGGTGTGATAGAATTGGCTGTCTGCAAGGATGTTGCCCAGGGGATGCCCAGATGTTTTTGATGTGTTACCATCCTTGTGGGAGGCTTCCCTATGTCCCCGTATGAAGATTTGGAGCACAGAGAGCTTATCCTTGCTCTCCCCGAATTCGAACCTGCAACCTGTCCTGCCGGCAAAGGGCTTTAACCCACGAATAAGCACTAATAATGTGGGAAAGGGACATGCTGGTGGAGGATCTATCAGAGACAAGAACAATGGCAGCTAAACATCAAAAAAACCAAGATTATGGCAACAAGAATGATTGACATCTGGAAAATAGAGGGAGAAACCGTGGAGGCCGTGACAGACTTTGTATTTCTAGGTGCAAAGATGACTGCAGATGCAGACTGTGGCCAGGAAATCAGAAGACGCTTCCTTCTTGAGAGGAGAGCAATGACCAATCTTGATAAAATAGTGAAGAGTAGAGACATCAGACTGGCAACAAAGATCCATTGCATAGTCAAAGCCATGGTATTCCCTGTAGTCACCTACGGATGTGAGAGCTGGACTTTAGGGAAGGCTGAGCGAAGGAAGATCGATGCTTTTGAGCTGTGGTGTTGGAGGAAAGTGCTGAGAGTGCCTTGGACTGCGAGAAGATCCAACCAGTCCATACTTCAGGAAATAAAGCCCGACTGCTCACTGGAGGGAAGGATAGTAGAGACCAAGATGAAGTACTTTGGCCACATCATGAGAAGACAGGAAAGCCTAGAGAAGACAATGATGCTGGGGAAAATGGAAGGAAAAAGAAAGAGAGGCCAACCAAGGGCAAGATGGATGGATGGCATCCTTGAAGTGACTAGATTGACCTTGAAGGGGCTGGGGGTGGTGACAGCCGACAGGAAGCTCTGGCATGGCTGGTCCATGAGTTCACGAAGAGTCGGAGACGACTGAACGAATGAACAACAAATTTTTATAATTCATTTTTATTGAAGTAAAAATTGAACAACATGGACAAGACAAACAAACACACCTTTAGATTAAAAGGACTACTACTACAGTTGATGGCTGAATACTTCCCTCTGTGTATACTAAATTCTGTATCCTTGTTTTTCCACACAGGGCAATGCTTATCCTCGCTGCCGTTGTGAGGTAAAAAAAAATCTTATCGTCATTTTTGTTCAAGTTGAGGTTAGTCATTCCTAGCAAGAAATATTCTGGTCTAAATTCGTAGTTAAGTTGAAAAATCTCTCCGATCTTTCTATACACCTCATACCAGAAATTCTTAACGACCCCACAATCCCACCACATATGCTTAAATGTACCCACTTTCTTCTGACATCTCCAGCATTTTTTGCCGAGAATAGCCATCTAATAGGGACATGGAATGCGAAAAAGCTAATCAGGGGAAGCTAATCATTGTAAAACAAAAAGTGAAATATATAAGCAACACAATATTTGGGCTAAATGAGGTGAGGTGGTCAGGAATGGGACATTATTAATGAGATTGAGTCACAATGTTTTATGCAGGAAATAAAGAGCCCTCGGTGGTGCAGTGGGTTAAACCCTTGTGCTGGCAGGACTGAAGACCGATAGGTCACAGGTTCGAATCCTGGGAGAGCGCGGATGAGCTCCCTCTGTCAGCTCCAGCTCTCCATGTGGGGACATGAGAGAAGCTTCCCATGAGGATGGTAAAACATCAAAAACATCTGGGTGTCACTTGGGCAACGTTCTTGCAGATGGCCGATTGTCTCACACTAGAAGTGACTTGCAGTTTCTCAAGTCACTCCTGACATGAAAAAAAACAAAACTCAGGAAATGAAAAATCTAAAAATGGAGTGGCTTTAACAATGAAGAAAGATGCAGCAGAAGCAGTCAGGGGATATAATGCAACATCTGACTGGTTAAAATCAATAAGACATGAGGGAAAACATATCAATATAACAGCAATCCAAGTTAATGCCTTGATGACAAAGATAAATTTTTAGGAGGAATTTGAACACAAACTAAATAGGATAGTCTGATATCATAATAACCAATTGGAGCCCAAATGTAGAAAACAGAGCATGTGGACAATTTCAACAGAAAGGAGGAAACCATGAAAATGAACAAAATCTGGCTACCAGTATTTAAAAAAATCCAAAATTAGAACAGCACAACAACAGAGAGGAAACAAACAAGGACCTCTCAACAAAAGATTGCTCCAGGCACTGCCAGGCAATCAAATGCTAATCAAGGTGATCAGTTGAAACATTCACACCTGGCTCCAGCAGATAAGAGTCCTTTGTCCCACCCCGGTCATTCCACAGATGTATAAACCCATTGTCCTAATTCCAACAGACCTCTCTACCTCTGAGGATGCTTGCCATAGATGCAGGGAAAATGTCAGGAGAAAATGCCTTTAGAAGATGGCCATATAGCCTGAAAAACCTACAACAACCCAGAGAGAAGCAAACTTTGCTGGAAATTTTTGCCTAATATCATGAAGCAAAGCGGGAGAGTGACTTGCTGAATATTGTTGGGCCAACATTCATTGCAATATTCAATAAACATTCATTGCAAACACACTCTTAAGGCAAAATAAGATAGCTGTGTATGCGGGCATCACCTGATGGCCAGCAAAGATCTCAAACTACATATCTGGAAGCAGAAGACGGAGATATGTCTTCATCTCTTGGGAGAAAAACAAGCAAACATATATGCTTTTAATTATGTCATCACATTTAACATGCACTTTCCTAAAATGCACATTTACACCTATGGTATGGTGATTGTGAAGAATAATGATGATCAGGAACAGAAGACATAGACAGGGTTTACTTCTTGCATTCTTCTATAGAATGGGGGATGTTTGGCTCAAGAGCAGGACGTGTGAAAAAGATCTTGGAGTCCTCATGGACAACAAGTTAAACATGAGCCAACAATGTGATGTGGCGGCAAAAAAAGCCAATGGGATTTTGGCCTGCATCAATAGGAGCATAGTGTCTAGATCTAGGGAAGTCATGCTACCCCTCTATTCCGCTTTGGTTAGACCACACCTGGAATATTGTGTCCAATTCTGGGCACCACAATTCAAGAGAGATATTGACAAGCTGGAATGTGTCCAGAGGAGGGGGACTCAAATGATCAAGGGTCTGGAGAACAAGCCCTATGAGGAGCGGCTTAAGGAGCTGGGCATGTTTAGCCTGAAGAAGAGAAGGCTGAGAGGAGACATGATTGCCATGTATAAATATGTGAGGGGAAGTCATAGGGAGGAGGGAGCAAGCTTGTTTTCTGCTTCCCTGGAGACTAGGACATGGAACAATGGCTTCAAACTACAAGAAAGGAGATTCCATCCGAACATGAGGAAGAACTTCCTGACTGTGAGAGCTGTTCAGCAGTGGAACTCTCTGCCCCTGAGTGTGGAGGCTCCTTCTTTGGAGGCTTTTAAACAGAGGCTGATGGCCATCTGTCAGGGGTGATTTGAATGCAATATTCCTGCTTCTTGGCAGAGGGGTTGGAGACCCATGAGGTCTCTTCCAACTCTTTGATTCTATGGTTCTATGATTCTCCCATTGAAATAGGAAAAAAAATCACTCTTCTGATGCTTCCCTTTCATTGGAAATGCCCCCCCCCCCCAAATCAATATGAAACCTCACTTGTGTCACCTGCAAGGGTTGCAGTGTGCATTAAAATGAAAGCATGTATCTTAATGAGATCAGTTCCTCTTTATTCCGTGTATAGATAACCTAAAGGATCAATGAAGGCCTGATTTTCCGAGTCCAATCATTGTTCATTTAGGTTGATGGATTGATTTTTCCCCGTCCAGAAAGCTGCTTTGCATTTGAGTCAGCTGTAATTAAGAAGCATGCATTGTTAATGAATTTGTTAATGACAGCTGTTTCAGAAATCAATGCTTGTTCCTATAGGATGTGTTCCATTTTTCATTCACTGCAGATCAAATGAGTGTTCATCAGAGGTAGCCTCCTGAGGACCGTTGGCTGGGACTGCTCTCTTGGCTTTATCATAAATCCTTCGGTTGTAAAATACCGGGATCACATTTATTGTTTGTGTCACCTTTGAAGCGAACAAGATGATGTGCTCGTGGCAGATATAGACAAGCAGGTGCTTGCGTTTCTTTTCTTTCTTTTTTCAATAATGCAGCAACATATGCTGCTAAGCCAGGGCTGGAGAGATAACTTTTGTTCCAGGAGGCCAAAAAAGACATGTGGCTCTTTGTCTTAATACTCTTAATGTATAACCTTTGGATTGTGAAACATCTTTATATGCAAGTAGGAGATATTAAGAACGGGAAACTATGTTGTAAAAGCTCTGTTATATTGCTTGGAATTTCCCAGTCTTTCTTTTGAGCGAGTTTAAGAGTTTGGCTTTGCCTGCCTATTGGATTCAGGAGATTGCCATATGTCAACAGGCAATTTGAAGACACATACACAAATGTCTACCAAGCAATCATTGGTTAGAGCAATGTTTCCCAACCTCCCTAATGCCACGACCCCTTAATACCATTCCTCATGTTGTGGTGACCCCAAACCATAAAATAATTTTCGTTACGTGTGCTGTTGCACGCTGGGCCTGTGCATAAGAATGTAGACAGGACATAAATTCCGTGTGCGCAACGGGATGCTGGGGCTGCTTCAGAATAAAGGCCCTTGGATTTCCTTAAAACAGAGTCTTTAGATTGCTTAAAGGTTCAACAATGTTCTTTATTAATGAAAACAAACAGGTACTTTAAAGCTTTCTTAACAGTCTATTGGCTCTCTCTCAATCTTGTCCACAGGGAACAGGCACTATCTTCATAAACTGTATTTTAGCTAATAGGGAAATCCTTAACTTCTAATCTGGGCAGTCTGTCTTTGCCTCTGTTGGCGTGGAGCCCCTGCACCCAGTACCAACTGCTTCTGGCTTCCGTGAGTGACCCTTACCAAGCAGAGCTTTGTAGACTTCCAGGGAAAAAGGAGTTCAGGTTTCAGTGATGGCTGACTGAAGTCCCTCAGCGAAGGAGCTGTAAGGCTGTATATCTTCCGCCCAAGCTGTGGGGCTATATCTCCCCGGCCAAGCCATAGAAGACGAAGCTTTCTACAGGAGCTCTTGGTATTATGTCCTGCGTGAAAGGCTTCTCTGTGTGGACTGAACCCAAAATGGCTCCTATTCCCTCTAAAACCATCACAGCCTATGATTGCAGCCAAAAGAAGCCACCTATCTGCAGAGTCCCTGAAACTTAGGACTACAACAAACATTCAATGCAAAGCAAACAAAATTGGAGCTCCTGGTACAGCTGTACCTGGCACATTATGACTTTCATAACTGTAAATTTGCTTCTGTTATGAATCATAATGTAAATATCAGCTATGCAGAATGTATTTTCAGCCACTGGACCAAATTTGGCACAAATACCCAATATGCCCACATTTGAATACTGATGAGATTTTTTTTGGGGGGTGGGGGGTGAGTTTGTCATTTGGGAGTTTATTTGCTGGGATTTATAGTTCACCTACAATCAAAGAGCATTCTGAACTCCACCACTGATGGAATTGAACCAAACTTGGCACACAGAACTCCCATGACCAACAGAAAATACTGGAAGGGCTTGGTGGGCATTGACCTTGAGTTTTGGAGTTGTAGTTCACCTACATCCAGAGACTCAAGCTAGGATGGATCTGGACCAAACTTGGCACAAATACTCAATATTCACACTGGTGGAGTTTGGGGAAAATAGGCATTGATATTCAGGAGTTGTAGTTGCTGGGATTTATAGTTCACCTACAGTCAAAGAGCATTCTGAACCCCACCAATGATGGGATTGAACCAAACTTGGCACACAGAACTCCCATGACCAACAGAAAATACTGGAAGGGTTTGGTGGGCATTGACCTTGAGTTTTGGAGTTGTAGTTCACCTACATCCAGAGACTCAAGCTAGGATGGATCTGGACCAAACTTGGCACGAATATTCAATATGCCCAAATGTGGACACTGGTGGAGTTTGGGGAAAATAGACCTTGACATTTGGGAGTTGTAGTTATTGGGATTTATAGTTCACCCACCAATGACAGAATTGGGGCAAACTTCCCACACTGAACTCCTCTGATTAACAGAAAATACTTAAGGCCATCCAGTCCAACTCCCTTCATCAGGGCAAGAAAATGTAATTAAACCCCTCCTGACAAAGAACCATCCAGCCATAGATATAGACAGATATATATGATTCACACAGAGAGATATAGTATCATATATTATTATTATTATTTAGTATATAGTATCATATATTTGAAAGGGACCCCTAAAGAAGGACAATTCTATGTTGCATGCTCCAGAGTAGGCCAACCAGACAATCTCTACATCAGCACAAGCATAAAGGTATTATATATATCAGAAACCAACACTTTCTCGTTACTTTATTTTCCAGATCACCAGACTGGGCCACAGCAATGCGTGGCAGGGGACGGCTAGTAAAACATATAATCTCAAGACACCAACATGAAAGCCAAAGGATCCACTTCTGTTCTCTCATTTAACCTGGGAACCATAAGGGACTCATGCAAGGTTGGAGATGCCAGAGAACCCAAGCTGTGTCCCCCTTCCCTTTCCGAAAACTTTGATGATTTTATACACCTTTGTCCCTTAGGAATACACACAAACACTTCTGCGTGAGAAAATGTAGGTGCCAAATACCTCATGCTTTTGTTCCAAACCTGCCTTGGTGGCTGAAAGCATGAGCTCGAGGATATATTGCTCGAAGGGATCCAACAACTACAATGTGACCTTTATAAGAATATAATTTGCTATACAGCTGTAAATTTAGCGGTTGCCACGCCAGTATTAAGTAATAAGAAATTTTATAGTTACACTGTTGTGCATTACTCTAATGGAGGACTGAGAAGATAAATACAGTAATTTCTGTATTTTTAACAAAGTACTATTTACCACAGTTATACTCTAAAGACTGCAATTTTCACATAGTCATTTTTTAATCTAGTTTATCTGCAAGTTAGAAAGTAACAGGAACTGAGAATCCAGCCATTTTCATACAACACAGCGAGGAGGTCGACAGTGTAGACTGAAGCCCCATCTACACTGTCATATAATGTAGTTTTTAAACTACATTATATGGTCAGTGGAGCTCCCCATTGGCGCAATGGGTTAAAGCTGCTGAACTTGTTGACCAAAAGGTCACAAGTTCGAATCCGGGGAACAGCATGAGCCCCCGCTGTCAGCCCCAGCTTCTGCCAACCTAGCAGTTCAAAAACATGAAAATGTGGGAAGTCTGACTTGGCCATGGTAGTCCACGCTCTGGTTACATCCCGTTTAGACTACTGCAACGCTCTCTACGTGAGGTTGCCTTTGAAGACAGCTCGGAAGCTCCAACTAGTCCAACGCTCGGCAGCCATGATTTTAACAGGAGCGGAGCGCAGGGAGCATACAACCCCCCTGTTGCGCCAACTCCACTGGCTACCGATCTACTACCGGGCTGAATTCAAAGTGCTGGCGTTGGCCTTTAAAGCCCTAAACGGTTCCGGCCCAAGCTACCTATCTGACCGCATCTCTGCCTATGAACCCACCAGGACTTTGAGATCTTCCGGGGAGACCCTGCTCTCGATCCCGCCTGCTTCTCAAGCTCGGCTGGCGGGGACGAGAGATAGGGCCTTCTCGGTGGTGGCTCCTCGGCTGTGGAACGCCCTTCCTACGGACATTAGACTAGCACCATCTCTAATGGTATTCCGCAAAAAGTGAAGACCTGGCTGTTTGAGCAGGCGTTCGAATAATTAGTGCAATGATTGGTTAATGAACACTGGAATGGAACAATGGATGACGAATCTGGAACATGTTTTTGATGATGAGACGACAGTGAATGGGTATTGTAGTAACTGTTATTAATTGTGTAATGTGTTAGGTTGTTAACTGTTTCTATACTGTAGCACTGAATTTTTGCTGTTCGTATTTGTTGTGAACCGCTGTGAGTCGCCTTCGGGCTGAGAACAGCGGTATATAAGTAAGGTAAATAATAATAATAATAATAAATAATAATCAATAGGTACCACTCCAGAAGGAAGGTAACGACACTCCATGTAGTCATGCCGGCCACATGACCTTAGAGGTGTCTAGGGACAATGCCGGCTCTTCGGCTTAGAAATGGAGATGAGCACGAACCCCCACAACTGGACTTAATGAGGGGAAACCCCTTACCTACCTATATGGTCAGTGCAGACTCATACAATGTAGTTCAATGCAGTTCTACACTGATCATATAATGTAGATCTAAAGTGCATTATATGGCAGTGTAGATAGGGAAATTCCTTTGCAACCATAAAGATTGCAGTTGGAGCAGATTCGCCGAATGATACATTTGCCCATCTAGACCACAGCACTTAGCTCTCAAAAGTATGATTTGGTATCTTTGTATACTCACATCAAGTCCGTAAAACTAAAGCAGGAGATCCCCTTTTCATAAATCCGAAGGGAAGAATTAGAGATGTGTCCAAGCCAAATGTGGTAGAAAGCAAAACAAATAGGTGCATCCATCCCTGACCCATTTGTGAATACAGACACAAGTAAGTCTTGACCTTTCTTGACTTATGAAGTAATTTCATTTCTAATCAACAATTTGCAACCCTTCTCTCACTGCCTATCAGCAGCACATCATTTGGATCTCTGGACCCACAAGTCTTTGGTTTTGATGGCTTCTGATAAATAATTGTAACATTATTTATTTTAAATATATATTTGAGCAAATGTACAGTGTTCCCCCACTACTTCACGGTTTGCTTATTGCGGACTCGCTGTTCTTTTAAAGTATAAACTAATAAAACTGGGGGGGGGGGGACAAATACTGTAAACATATCTTCTATCTAAAACTGATTTGAGTATTTCAGGGAATGGTTTGATCATACTGCTAGATAGGATCTTCAGAATAATCCCTCTGTTTTGGTGGCAGGCTATTTGAAGGTGAGTGAGAAAGAAAGCCGCCCTTATCAACAGACACAATTATCAGCACTGAGCATGAAGAAACGCATGGTATCTGATTTGTACATTCTCCGGCACAATGCTGGGGTTTGATAACTGAGCCTTTCAGAAACGCACTGAAGGTCAGCACATCTGTGGCTGAGACCCACAACTAACAGTAAACATTTCATTGTATGATTCGGCAACACTACCCAAGTAATCTGCCATTCATCATTGTTAGAATAACTTCAAGTCATACAATATGATTAATTTGTCCCTACTCTTTGGGCGATTTCAAGACATATATCATTTTTGTCTATCAGACAACTCACTTAGGGAAGCACTCAGGAAAGAGTAACATCTATTTGTTCAATTGCAATACCTGTCATTTGTGTCTGGAATTCAATGGAAGAGTCCATCAAGATTTTAGCATTTTTAGAAATAAGGAAAGCATATCTGTGGCGCTGAGCTGCTGAGCTTGTTGACTGTTAGGAATTGTAGAAGGTGAAGTCCAAAACACCTGAAGGACCAAAGGTTGGGAACTGATATAGCAGAACCAAACAGTGTGTGCGTGTGTAGCTTCCATTTCCATTTTCTAGGCATGGATAGAGCCGCGTTGGATTACTCATTACTCATAATAATTTTGTTAACGTTACCTTTTTGAAGTGATTTCGAAGCATTTTAAAAACCCAGAATTCCCTTTGCCCTTACAAAGCTTTCTCCACCATTTTTGTTACAACTCAGGAAGTGAGTCAGAAATTTTCAGCTGGGGGGCTTTATTTTATTTGTCGTGTCAGGGCAACCAGTCAATTATATTACATTTCTAACAGAACAAAGCAAACAGCAAAACAAATTTGCAAACTTGGTATGATTAAATGTCCTTTGACCAGTATCTGGCCACTTGGAGTGTCTCTGGTGTTGCCGCAAGGAGGTCCTTCATTGTGCATGTGGCAGGGCTCAGGTTGCATTGCAGCAGGTGGTCAGTGGTTTGCTCTTCTCCGCACTCGCATGTCGTGGATTCCACTTTGTAGCCCCATTTCTTAAGGTTGGCTCTGCATCTCGTGGTGCCAGAGCGCAGTCTGTTCAGCGCCTTCCAAGTCGCCCAGTCCTCTGTGTGCCCAGGAGGGAGTCTCTCATCTGGTATCACCCATGGATTGAGGTGCTGGGTTTGAGCCTGCCACTTTTGGACTCTCGCTTGCTGAGGTGTTCCAGCGAGTGTCTCTGTAGATCTAAGAAAAATATTTCTTGATTTAAGTCGTTGACGTACTGGCTGATACCCAAACAAGGGATGAGCTGGAGATGTCTCTGCCTTGGTCCTTTCACTATTGGCTGCTACTTCCCGGCGGACGTCAGGTGGTGCAATACCGGCTAAGCAGTGTAATTTCTCCAGTGGTGTGGGGCAGACACCCCGTGATAATGCGGCATGTCTCATTAAGAGCCACATCCACTGTTTTAGCGTGGTGAGATGTGTTCCACACTGGGCATGCATACTCAGCAGCAGAGTAGCACGCAAGGGCAGATGTCTTCACTGTGTCTGGTTGTGATCCCCAGGTTGTGCCAGTCATCTTTCGTATGATCTTCTATCTATCATCTTCTATCTATCTTATATCTTATATCTATTTATCATCTATCATCTATCTATCATCTATCTATCATCATCATCTTCTATCATCTCTCAAGAAGTGAGTCGGAAATTTTCAGCCCTCTAGCATGCTGGGAGGCTGGGAGGCCCCTTGCCTCCCCTCCAACCAGGGGAGAAGTTTTGGGGAGGGGAGGGGTTTCGTCGCTGGCAGCCATTGCTGTAGGAGCACATGGCTCAGAGGCTCATTCGGAGCCAGGAATGGAAGGGAAAGAGGAAGAGGAAAGGGGAAAGGGTAAGAGAAAGACATAGACTAAGGGAAGGGAGGTTGGAAGAAAAGCACGGCAGGCAAGCAAGCAAGCAGAAAGGAAGAAGGGCTCGGAGAACGGCTGTTGCCAGCCGTGCTTGGCTGCCTGCCTGGCTGGCTGGCTGGGCAGTGGGCAAAGTCTACCTTGCCGCTTGTGTGTTGTTGCTGTTGGGGTTTGGGTCGGGTGGGCATCGCAAGGGTGGTGTGTGGGTGGGTGAGTGGCATGGGTGGGAGCAACACAGAGGAACCAAAGCACTCACTCCAACATTTTTAAAAGCCAACATCTCCGCTGGTCTCTCTGGCCTCAGTGTTTTTTAGTTTGTGTTGCACATTGCCTCAAAAGAACTAGATCTCCCATCAGTTCAAGCCACTCTTTGAACACAAACTCTCCTTCTCAAAGTAGTGAAATCATCTTCCAAGGCAAAAAGGGCAGGGCTGTTTCTTATTTTCTTTGTCTGCTGTGAGTTTCCTAAGAAGACACTAGAAATCCCATACATTGAGCATTCGCGTCCGCCATTAATTAAGCGATTTGGAAATTTCTGAAATTTCAGAAAGTTCCAAAAAAAATTTTGGGAAAATTTTGGAATTCAATTCCAAATCGAACCACTAGTGCCCCTACATCCGAAATGAGTTTTGAACCATTTTTTATCAACCAAGCTTACCATTAAGGGAAATTAAGGGAACTTACTCTAATTTTCAGAACTTGTAGACCTCCAGTGCTGTAGCACACGCATGGGGTCTTGGCACACCTAGAGTAGCTCTGCCTTTAGTTACTTCTTTTAATGTTCTCAGACCTATCAATGTTATTTCAAGACATGATACAGCAGACACCTGTGGTTTGCCAAGAACAGTCATTTTGATCTTTGCAAGTGTAAAAAACTCAACAAAGATAGACAGCTGCATGCTGGGGAAGGATGGAGACTGTATCCATTTTCAGCAAGTCCCGGCAAAAAATCTCCATGTGGTGTTCCTACTTTCAGCTGATAGACGGGTCTTGTCATTCCAGCTATCTTGGTATCTCCGTGTGTTGCCAGGCACCCTTCCTGGTTAATTTGAGGTTTTGCTCCCATTCTCAGCTGTTGCTCTCAGTTCTACCTGCTGGGTGAAATTGCAGCCGCTTCGAGCTATTAGAGGGATTTTTTAAAAGATCATACATTCAAATTATCATTATTAGCTGCCGATAGAGCTTTGTCTCTTTCTTTTCTTTTCTAGGAAGATGAGTTTAAGTGGTCTTTCCAACCCAGAAAACTGTTTTCCACTATGTGCAAACAGATGCCATTAATAAGACCCAAAACCTAGGCAAGAAGGCAACCGTATCTTGTGATTCCTTGTCAATGGAAAAGTTATGCGTTGCTTAGCTACCGTCTGCATCTCAGCTTTTTCCCTCTTGTTTAAAACTCAGTTAAATCAAGTGAAGAATTTCTTTTCCACTTAACTGGAAAGTTTAGCAACCAGACGTTTTGTTCCCAATAGGGAAACAACAAACTATAATCCAGGCCTGAAGTGGAGCTGAATGACATGCCACCACTTTTCAGGTGGAAATAATGGAATTTGGTCTAGCAATGAGTCTGCTTATCATAGAATCCTAGAATTGGAAGAGACCTAGAGCTGGAAGAGATCCAGTCCAACCCCCTGCCAAGAAGCAGGAAAATCACATTCAAAGCACCCCAACAGATGGCCACACAGCCTCTGTTTAAAAGCTCCTAAAGAAGAAGCCTCCACCACACTTCAGGGCAGAGAGTTCCACTGCTGAACAGCTCTCACAGTCAGGAAGTTCTTCCTAATGTTCAGGTGGAATCTCCTTTCTTGTAGATTAAGGCCATTGGTCTGAATCCTAGTCTCCAGGGCAGCAGAAAACAAGCTTGCTCCCAAGAGGTTTGCTTGATCAAAAAAAAGTTCAAAACTCGTTTCAGATGGTGGTTCGATTCTAAAGTCAATTCCAATTTTCACAGAAAAAAATGTTCAAAATTTTTCGAACCTTCCAAGACTTCTGAATCCTTTCATTAATGGTTATTTCCTGTTTCATTGGGTGGTCTTTACTTTGAATGTAGTTGTTTTACTCCAGGAGCAGGGAAAAGCAAGCAGAGAAAATTCAACCTTCTCTGGTTTAAAATTGGCTTCTCTGGCTTGAGCCAGAAGTGGGAAAATTTATTTATTTATTATTTATTTATTTAAAAGTTTTCTATACCGATCTTCTCACCTACAAGAGGGACTCAGATCTGGTTCACAACATGTGTTCATATACAGAAATACAAACCACACAATACATCATCATTACACAATTAAAAACAAACAGGAAAAGCAAAGAGGAGGAAATTCACCCTTCTCAGGTTTATAACTCACTTCTCTGGCTTGAGCCAGAAGCAGGAAAAGGAGGAAATCTAATTCACCCTTCTCTGGTTTATAACTGGCTTCTCTGGCTTGAGCCGAGGCCAAGGACCAGAAGCGAGGGAAAAGCTGAATCATTTCTGACTCACTCCTGAGTCAGGAAAAAAATGACAAGACTAGCTTCGGAAGGGAACTTCCGGTTTCCTAAAAAAGTTCAAAATCACTTCAAAAATGTAATCTTTCCCACTTTATTCCAAATAACCAAGATTCCAACTTGACCTAACCATGCTCACTGAACGGCTCTCACAGTCAGGAAGTTTTTCCTAATGTTCAGATGGAATCTCCTTTCTTGTAATTTGAAGACATTGGTCCATGTCCTGGTCTCCAGGGCAGCAGAAAACAAGCTTGCTCCCTCTTCCCTATGACTTCCTCTCACATATTTATACATGGCCATCATGTCTCCTCTCAGCCTTCTCTTCTTCAGGCTAAACACGCCCAGCTCTTTAAGTCGCTCCTCATACGGCTTGTTCTCCAGACCCTTGATCATTTTAGTTGCCCTCCTCTGGACACATTCCAGCTTGTCAATCTCTCTCTTGAATGGTGGTGCCCAGAATTGGACACAATATTCCAGGTGTGGTCTAACCAAGGCAGAATAGAGCATGGGGAGCATGACTTCTCTGAATGTAGACACTATATTTCTTTTGATGCAGGCCAAAATCCTGTTGACTTCCTTTTCTTCTTTCCTTTGAAATGATCCTACTTCCTCCCAAATGATCTTATTCCCTTTTTACTCTCCTTTTAGGCATTGATTAGAATCCACAACTTTTGTGAGGTAATTTTATGACGATACGTCAGGGAAGATTAAATATCTGAGGTGCATTCGAGCTGACTATTTGCAATCAGATCTGATGCCCAGAATTCATGGTCTGAATCTGGTATGGAGAATTAAAATCTAAATGAGTAGTGGATAGATTTCCATTCTCTCCGAACCGTTTTATGCTTGCTTGCCCTTTTATCATTTTTTTTCAAATTGCATCGTTTTCTCATCTTTACAGGAACAATAATAATTTTTGCAGGAATTATTTGCTCAGTAGGGAAAATAAATGTGAACCAAACGTATTTATGATGAATTGTGGCTGAACACTAAACTACACTTAGATGTCAATCACTGAGAAAGAAAAGAAACACTTTCAAAGACCTTTATAGAATTTGGTTGCTTTCAAACCATAAGAACAAGAGGAATCATAGAATCATAGAATCAAAGAGTTGGAAGAGACCTCATGGGCCATCCAGTCCAACCCCATTCTGCCAAGAAGCAGGAATATTGCATTCAAATCACCCCTGACAGATGGCCATCCAGCCCCTGTTTAAAAGCTTCCAAAGAAGGAGCCTCCACCACACTCCAGGGCAGAGAGTTCCACTGCTGAATGGCTCTCCCAGTCAGGAAGTTCTTCCTCAAGTTCAGATGGAATCTCCTCTCTTGTAGTTTGAAGCCATTGTTCCATTGCATCCTAGTCTCCAGGGAAGCAGAAAACAAGCTTGCTCCCTCCTCCTCCCTGTGGCTTCCTCTCACACATCGATACATGGCTATCATATCTCCTCTCAGCCTTCTCTTCTTCGGGCTAAACATGCCCAGCTCTTGAAGCCGCTCCTCATAGGGCTTGATCATTTTAGTCGCCTTCCTCTGGACACATTCCAGCTTGTCAATATCTCTCTTGAATTGTGGTGCCCAGAATTGGACACAATATTCCAGGTGTGGTCTAACCAGAGCAGAATAGAGCATGGGGAGCATGACTTCCCTAGATCTAGACACTAGGCTCCTATTAATGCAGGCCAAAGTCCCATTGGATATTTTTGCCGCCACATCACATTGTTGGCTCATGTTTAACTTGTTGTCCACGAGGACTCCAAGATCCACACGTACTGCTCTCGACTTAACTCCACTTTCTGGAGTAGACCAAAGCTTGTATTGTAACTCAATGTTCCCAATGCTCTCCATTTAATTTCCTCATAATGCCTACAATGATACAACACTGGAAATCATTTTCAAAAGGATATATCCTCTTGCCAAGAGGATTTCATTCAGAAATTTGGGCTAATACCTTCTGATAGACTTGTCCTCCTCCATGAATTGGAACGGCCATCATTTACATTGAAGCCTCTGGCTGTCATCACCTCTTTTGTCACTGAATTGTGTTAATGATGTCTTGCACAGAAAACCTTTTTTCCTTTCTATCCTTGGGATCCCTTGTTCATGGGGCAGAGGTAATAGGGATGTCAATCATCACTTCTTTTATTGGGTTGTTGTAGTTTTTTTCAGGCTACATGGCCATGTTCTAAAGGCATTCTCTCCTGACGTTTCGCCTGCATCAATGGCAAGCATCCTCAGAGGTAGTGAGGTCTTTTATTATTATACACAAGAGCAAAGTCTTTGCAAAAAATGACTTTTCATTGGGTAAAGTCAATGTCATTTCCCCCACATTCTGATTATGTTCATCTTTGGGACTTTTCTAGAAATAAATCATTTCTGCACTCAAAAAAACCCCACCATTTTGCTCAAAAAGACACACTTGAATCTTTTTGAGGGTATTCCCAACTGGAATAGATCCATTGCACCAACACTTGAATGGTGAATCAACACATAGGTAACTGCCACCGACAGAATTTACTTTGTATTGTCGAAGGCTTTCATGGCTGGAATCACTGGGTTATTGTAGGTTTTTCGGGCTGTACGGCCATGCTCTAGAAGCATTCTCTCCTGACATTTCACTGCATCTATGGCAGGCATCCTCACAACCTCTGAGGATGCCTGCCCTAGATGCAGGTGAAACATCAGGAGAGAATGCTTCTAGAACATTGCAATAAAGCCCGAAAAACCTACAACAATCAAGTAATTTACTTTATTCAAGATTTACAACACAATCCACATTGCAATTAAGAACATTTTTCTATGCAAAAACATACTTATTGTTTGACATTTTAAAATAAATACCCCCGAAACTCTTGTAGCAGTTGACCATAAGTCTTGGTAAGGTGTTTCAGAAGGTAAAGATTGCCTTTCTCATCAAGGGGCAGAACATTTGAGAGTATTATTTCCTAGGCTTGGGCCCAGATCCGTTTGACCAAAAGTGATTTATAATATTCGGTGGTCCGTGTCGTGTAATCCCCAAAAACAGAACACGGAGAAGGGAAGCTGAAAGCTGGGCAAAACGATCAAGAGAACTGGATTTATCGGCTATGGGAGAGGATGGTACAGCTGTACCAGGAGCTCCAATTTTGTTTGTTTTGCATTGAATGTTTGTTGCAGTCCTAAGTTTCAGGGACTCTGCAGATAGGTGGCTTCTTTGGCTGCAATCATAGGGCAAGCCACCTGTCAATTATAGTTAGGTTCCCTGGTCCCGCCCCCTTTTTGGGTTTTGGAGGGAATAGGAGCCATTTTGGGTTCAGTCCACACAGAGAAGCTTTCATGCAGGACATAAAACAAAGAGCTCCTGTAGAAAGCTTCGTCTTCTATAGCTTGGCCGGGGTTATACAGCCCACAGCTTGGCCAAGGATCATACAGCCTTACAGCTCCTTCGCTGAGGGACTTCAGTCAGCCATCACTGAAACCTGAACTCCTTTTTCCCTGGAAGTCTACAAAGCTCTGCTTGGTAAGGGTCGCTCGCGGAAGCCAGACACAGTTGGTACCGGGTGCAGGGGCTCCACGCCAACAGAGGCAAAGACAGACTGCCCAGATTAGAAGTTAAGGATTTCCCCATTAGTTACAGTTATGAAGATAGTGCCTGTTCCCTGTGGACAAGATTGAGAGAGAGCCAATAGACTGTTAAGAAAGCTTTAAAGTACCTGTTTGTTTTCAATAATAAAGAACTTTGTTGAACCTTTAAGCAATCTAAAGACTCTGTTTTAAGAAATCCAAGGGCCTTTAATCTGAGGCAGCCCCGGCGTCCTGTTGGGCACACAGAATTTATGTCCTGTCTACAGTCTTATGCACAGGCCCAGCATGCGACAGCACAGATGGAGTTAAGTCTGCATTATACCTGAGGCAGGGGTCTGCCATGGGGCTCCTGGAGAAGATCCAGCAGTGTCTTTTTTCTCTCCCTGTCAGTGGAAAAGTTCCCTAGGCTCCTCCTCCAGAGAGGGCCCTGCTGGAAACTCACTTTCCTAACAGCACTTGCATGGGATGGGCATTGAAAAGTCTCTGAGTTGCTCTTGGAGCATGATGGGAGTTGAAGTTTCCCTCTCTGTGTATATCAACCAATAAAAATCTGGTGGTGTCCATGCTTTGTTTGGCTAAGAATGGACACAAGTGGTGACTACAATTCCCAAAACCCTCTCTTGCAGTTTTAAAAAAACGTTATGGTTAAAACTTAAAATAGTTCTTAAAAATCAGTAGATTGGTGAATTGTTTTGAAACTTGGCAGGCCTGCAGTTGTAAAACTGAGGTAGGTTTCATGCAGATAGGCCTTAAATGACTGAGTGTGGAGCCTTTAAAATTTCCCATTGTAGCCAATTTCCCATTGTAGCCAAATGACAACAGCGACACTCTTCCTGATTCAAGTAACTTCCCAGTAAACAGAATGAGAAGTTAGCCGAAAATGAACCCCGAAATGACATGTCTTTTAGTCGAATGTACATGTCTATTATTTCCATCCCTGGAATGAAGTCCAATCATGCTTAGATATGGTATGGATGACAATATTGTTTCATTTTGGCTTTGATGTAAACCAACCAAAACACTATGTAACAAAATTTGAAAAAAACCCCAGTCTGTTCCTGGTTTGAAAGTGTTATTTCCTATTTAATTACTTTGCAAGTAGTTGTTCTACTTCATTTTTGTGACTGCCACACACTAGGTTGTATTGGTTGAGGCTTAATGAGATATTCATAGGAAAACTAGAGCAAAATGTGCTGCAGGATGTCCTGCAAATAGAAAGTATTTGCAGTTTAATAAACTTTTCCAATGTTTTTTTAGGACAGAACCAAGTAGGAAATATCATTTATAACCAAGGAACAAAAATTATTTTACATAGTGAAATCTATCAATTCCGTTATCTTAATGATATGGCGCAATGGGTTAAACCGGGAGGACTGAAGACCGACAGGTCGCAGGTTCAAATCTGGAGAGAGCACGGCTGAGCTCCCTTTGTCAGCTCCAGCTCCCCATGTCGGGACATGAGAGAAGCCTTCCACAAGGATGATAAAACATCAAAACATCCAGGCAACGTCCCCTGGGCAACGTCCTTGTAGACGGCCAATTCTCTCACACCAGCAGAGACTAGCAGTTTCTCAAGTCGCTCCTGACATGAAAAAATAAAAATCTTAATGATGGAAAGAATTTGAATGTGGGGGAAAACAAATCTGTGAGATTCAGCCATTCAGGCTCTGGGAATTGAGTGTTTATGACTTTAATCTGAATCTGAATCCCTGTATGCATTCAACCATGTCTGCTGTACCAAACTGGAGCTTTCTTCTTTTCTTTTGCTATTACAATTCTTATCTTTGGGTTGTTGTAGGTTTTTTTGGGTTATATGGCCATATTCTAGAGGCATCCTGACTACCTCTGAGGATGCTTGCCATAGATGCAGGCGAAACGTCAGGAGAGAATGCCTCTAGAACATGGCCATATAGCCCGAAGAAACCTACAACTACCCAGTGATTCCGGTAATGAAAGCCTTCGAGAATAAATTCTTATCTTTATCATTCAGGTGGCAGGCAAGCAAAGGTGACATTCTGCTTTCCCTGCTGGAAGTGGTTTTGGCAGGTGAAAATGGGGAATAATTTCATTTCATTTTTTTAAGGATTTACTTAAATCCACAAATGTCTCTGGAATAGGGTAGAAAGTGAAAAAATGGCACCTCTCTCTATCTCAGTGAGGAGGAGGAAAGTGCGATGACACGAGAGAATGAGGTCTCTGAGCTGAAGGAAGTCCGCAACTTTATTTAATGTTAACTTTCCATCAAGGTACGGTGACCATTTTTCCTATCCAGTGTCTTGCTGCAAGGAAGAGAACGTCAGTAGCTGAAGTTACTGGCTCTAGGTACCTGCACCTACTACATTCACCATTTTTCTTCAAGAGTTTAGTCCTCTCCTCAAGGTCTTTGTTAAGTTTCTCTCGGAAAAGGAAAATCGGCAAAGCTGTGTCGTTGTCATGACTCCAGGGTACAATTTAGCAAGATTTTCTCCCCTGCCTGAAGCTCCACCGAAATGACTGGGAGCTACGAGCGTGGTAGTGATCATATATACTAATGGAAAATTAATTCCTAGACTGTGAATCTTTGTTAGATGGTACATGCCGGCGAAATGTCATCCTTGATACCCAAGAGGGAGGCAGCAGCAGGGCTGCAGAAGACAAGGTTTGCAGAAGCAGAAGACACGAGCCCTTGAGGAATCATGCCAGAAATGAGTGAGGCACACGGTATTTACATACACAGAAATAGACACACGCATATACACAAATGCCTGATAAAGTTGGATTTTATTGTATTTATTGTATTGTAGGAAGGCAGCTGCAGTTGCTGCGATGATTAAATAATTAGGCAGCAGAAATCTTTGCGCGCGTTCTCCGCCATTGTTTATTTGGGCTCTTGAAGTGTTAAACAGAATGATAAGAACAAAGGAATTCCTGAATTATTTGTGAGCCACATCCATGTTTTTTCTTTGTCAATTTTGCTCTCTATTATTATTATTATTATTATTATTATTATTATTATTATTATTATTATTAGGTATTCTACTGTCAATCATATAGAGATATACCAAGTTGAGAGGTTGTGTACTGCTCTATATAGTGAAACTTTACTACTTGTACACAATTTGACTTGCAGTAACAATATATACCCTTTGTGTGAATAAAATAATAATAATAACAATATTAATATTTATTATAATTTATTTGTAGCACACCCTACATGTTTTATATGTCATAGGATTGGTTGTTGCTAGGGTGAGGTTAATAATTCCTTGAAGGCACACTGGAACAGCCAAGTTTTCCAGCTCTTCCTAAAGGCTGCCAAAGTAGCGGCTTGTATAATTTCTCTGGGGAGCGAATTCCAGAGTCGAAGAGCCACCACAGTGAAGGCCCTCTCCCTCGTCCCCACAAGTCGCACTTGCAATGGAGGTGGGAGCGCAAGGAGGGCCTCTCCAGAAGATCAAAGGGATTGTGTAGGTTCATAGAAGGAAATGCGGTCATGAAGGTAGGAGGGTCCCAAACCGTTCAGGGCTTTCTAGGTAAGTACCTGCATCTTGAATTGGGACCAGAAAATAAATGGCAGCCAATGGAGCTCCTTAAACAGGGGGGTAGACTGCTCCCTTTAATTCACACCAATTAGTAGTCTGCACATATCAAGACATAGTTTTCTTAGATCTACAGAGACACTCGCTGGAACACCCCAGCAAGCGAGAGTCCAAAAGTGGCAGGCCCAAACCCAACACCTCAATTCATGGGTGATACCAGATGAGAGACTCCCCCCTGGGCACACAGAAGACTGGGCGACTTGGAAGGCGCTGAACAGACTGCGCTCTGGCACCACGAGATGCAGAGCCAATCTTAAGAAATGGGGCTACAAAGTGGAATCCTCGACATGCGAGGTGGAGAAGAGCAAACCACTGACCACCTGCTGCAATGCACCCTGAGCCCTGCCACATGCACAATGGAGGACCTTCTTGCGGAAACCCCAGAGGCACTCCAAGTGGCCAGATACTGGTCAAAGGACATTTAACCAAATACCAAATTTGCAAAATCTGTGTGTTTTTTTTCTTTCTTTTTCTTTTTAATCTGTGTGTTTGTTTTGCTCTGTTAGAATTGTAATACAATGGTTGCTGATGACATGATAAATAAATAAGTAGTCTGGCTGCCACTCGTTGGACCAATTGGAATTTCCAGGCCATCTTCAAGGGCAGCCCCACTTAGAGTGCATTGCAATAGTCCAGTCTAGAGGTAACTAAGGTGTGGACCACCGTGGCCAAATCTACGTGGACCACAGTGGCTCTATTCCCTAGGTATTGCTTGTGGGTGACAAACATGAGATCTTGGGTAAAAAATCCCTTGTTTGGACATATCCGATTATTACCTTCCGAATGAGCCACCGTGAACGGCACCAGGACGCCAAGCCATTAGCACTCCAGGCTCTAATGGAGATAACTTTCTCTGTCAAGGTCATTACATATTCAACAGTAAAAAGCCGTAAAAAGGAATGCACCTGGATGCTTCCATAATGGTTTGTGTATCAGAAAATGGGAAGCGTCAGGCAGATTGGTTACAGATTATTTCACAGGATTAGTTACACCTTTTGGAGGTGCTTCTCTCAGGACAATATCCGCTGGATTCTGAATCGTCTGCTATAAACTCCTAATTTTGCATCAGGCACAAGACCATCAATTTGTGTCTAATTATATTCTTCCGTGTGAGATATAAAATACCTCGGGGTTTTCTATAATAAGCCTCATTAATGTGGATGAGAAATAATTCCGAAATTCTTTCTGCCAGGGCTAATGTTAATACTGATTCTAATTGCTCTTATAGGGCATTAAAGTGCAGATTCCTTAATATAAAAAAACCCACACAACTTTAAACTAATAATTTAGCAAAGCTATAGTTTACAATAAAGGATCTTAATTCCCCTACATTTTGCATTGTTGTCTTTTATGTATTTTGTGTGGAGCAGCCAAGGGTCTGCGGGGAGAATATCTGAGGCAGTTTCCCAAAGTTATGGAACAAATTATTGCAGGTACACTTCTGGTGAGATTAAAAAGCAGTCCTCTCAACCATTGCATATATCTCATATAGTTTTTTTAAAAAAATGTTTATAAAAACTTTGAGAATAAACCAAAAATCCATGGATGAGAAAAACGTTATGAAACTAGGTGGGGAAAGAGTGGTAAATGTGTTCTACCATTGTAGCAAGTTCAACCCTAGTAGCTTTAAAAATGAGGGAGATAGGAGCCCCTCAAGATTCCTCACGGACAGTGATGTTTTCCTTATTACACATGCACAATTGCTATTAACAAAGTAATTATTGTAAATTTTGTAATTTTGTAATATTGTAATATTGTAAAACCCCTGTGCCGGCAGGACTTGAAGACCAACAGGTTGCAGGTTCAAATCCAGGGAGAGGCAGATGAGCTCCCTCTATCAGCTCCAGCTCCTTATGTGGGGACATGAGAGAAGCCTCCCACAAGGATGATAAAAACATCAAATCATCTGGGTGTCCCCTGGGCAACTTCCTTGCAGACAGCCGATTCTCTCACACCAGAAGCGACTTGCAGTTTCTCAAGTCGCTCCTGACACGACAAAAAAAAATTATGAAATTTTGTTAGTCTCAAAATTTTCATCTCTGTAACATTAGAAACACTTTTAAAATGAAACACCAGCACCCCCTAGTTTTGTAAGTCCTTTAGAGACATTTTTTAAAGGATCGCACATGCCACACAATTTTCAGGATGTTTCACACCTTTGTAAAATCCCTCAAATGCCACGGTAGCAAGACTTCTATCAAACATTGGCTGCTGCCCAATGGACAGGTAAGTTGGCATGAGATCCCAAGAAGCCAATGGGAGTTGGCAGCATTGCTGCTCCGCATTATGAGCACCAGATGTTGTAATTACGAATTATGACAAGGTTGCTTTATGATATTGAAATATAGAAATCCTGATGACGGAAAGAGAGAAAAAACAGGGTTTTTAAAGTGCCACAGAAGAAAAATTACAAGTGCATTATCATCTGCCAGCTTGTTGATGGAACTGACTGATTTTCAGTCAACGTTCTACGACTGTCTTGACCCAATTTTGCCTTTAAACTTGAGCCAAAGAGAACTCCTGGTTCTGTTTCCAGACACTGGAACATCTCTCATTTTAGGATTTTGCCAACAGAGTTGCCATCTTTCATCCAGCCTACTTTCAGCTGCATTATATGGTCAATGTAGAGGCATATAATGTGGTTTGTACTCCATTGAGCTACATTCCTATGGGCTTACACGAACCGTATAATGCAGTTCAAATGGCATTATATGGAACTGTAGATCCAGTTTTATATTGCAATCACATCCCTAATCTTCTCCCACTCAATATCCAATAACTGCGAGTTGAGCTCTGCGAGTGCAGCATTTTCCCAAATGAAGCATTGCGTGTTTGGGGACCAGGACATCCGTAGGGATACCAAGGTGCTTGTATATAAAGCTATTGTCCTCCCAACCCTACTATATACCTGTGAAACGTGGACTGTTTACAGATGTCACACTTTAACTCCTGGAACAATTCCATCAGCGTTGCTTCCAAAAAATCCTGCAAATCTCTTGGGAAGACAGGGACAAATGTCAGCATGCTGGAAGAAGCAAAGACCACCAGCATGAAGCGATGGTCTCCGCCATAACTCCACTGGACCGGCCACGTTGTCTGAATGCCTGACCACCATCTCCCAAAGCAGTTGCTGTACTCTGAATTCAAGAATGGAAAACAGATTGTCAGAGGGCAGGAAAAGAGATTTAAAGATGGGTTCAAAGCCAACTTAAAAACTGTGGCATAGACACCAAGAACTGGGAAGCTCTGTCCCTTGAGTGCTCTAGCTGGAGGTCAGCTGTGACCAGCAGTGCTGTAGAATTTGAAGAGACAGAAATAGAGGGTGAAAGAGAGAAATGTGCCAAAAGGAAGGCACATCAAGCCAACCTTGACCGGGACCTCTTTCCACCTGCAAACTGCAGGAGAACATGCAGGTCAAAAATAGGGCTCCACAGTCACCTATGTACCCACCACCGGGACATCGAACTTGGAGGACAATCTTACTCGGACAACGAGGGATCGCCTAAGTAAGTAAGTAATCCAATAAGTATTTTCTCAGCTTCTGATGCAGGGTAAGGGTAACATGGTAGAGGAAGCATTTCTCAACCTGAATGTGCTTTATTTGCATTTGATCATGACAGAGCCACATTGGGAAGGTTGCATGACACCATGGCACATCATTATTTCAGAATGATATGATTAGATATATTCCAATATAAGTGATCAGTTTATCTGTGTGTGTGTGAATCATATATATCTCTATATCTATGGCTGGATGGCTCTTTGTCAGGAGGGCTTTGATTACGTTTTCTTGCCCTGATGAAGGGAGTTGGACTGGATGGTCTTGAGTATTTTCTGTTGGTCATGGGGGTTCTGTGTGGGAAGTTTGCTCCGATTCTGTCGTTCATGGGGTTCAGAATGCTCTTTGATTGTAGGTGAACTATAAATCCCAGTAACTACAACTCCTAAATGTCAAGGTCTATTTCCCCCAAACTCCATCTGTGTTCATATTTGGGCATATGGAATATTCATGCCAAGTTTGGTTCAAATCCATCACTGTTTGAGTCCAAAGTGCTCTCTGGATGTAGGTGAACTACAACTCCCAAAATTAAGGGCAATGCCCACCAAATCCTTCTAGTGTTTTCTGTTGTTCATGGGAGTCATGTGTGCCAAGTTTGGTTCAATTCCATCATTGGTGGTGTACAGAATGCTCTTTGATTGTAGGTGAACTACAAATCCCAGCAACTACAACTCCCAAATGACAAAATCAATTCTTTTTGAGTGAAGGACATAAATTGGGTTGTTAGGTGTATCGTGTCCAAATTTGGTGTCAATTCC
>NW_026844478.1:23381515-23418232 GCF_025583915.1 Anolis sagrei ordinatus
AAGTACCTCTGATACTACTTGTTATGAAGAGGAGGGCGAGGAGGCGGACGTGTCAGAGGAATGGGAGGAAGACAAGATGGAATGTGCCACAGGAATTAGTGATCAAGAGGACTGCATGCTGATGGAGGGCGAGCTACAGAAACAACCAACGATTATACTCCCTTCCACAAACACCGACAGTCCAAACACGAGCATGAGTACATCTGAAGTGCCTAGTAGGGGTAGGCCGAGATCGCTCCTATGGGATCATTACGACGTCCATAATGAGAGGGCCACTTTGGCAGTTTGCAGGCATTGCGGTGTGAGCGTCAGCAGAGGAAAAGATATGAGGCATCTTGCCACAACAGGGCTAAGGATGCACATTAAGATACACCACCCCCAAATGTGAAGTTGGTCCTTCTTACTTAACTTGCAATACTGCTACAGAAATTAGTATGTATGCAATACTTCCCAGATAATTTTCAGAGTTTTTTCAAAGTGCAATTTCTGTTACTTTTTGTTACTTTTTCTTTATTTATTTCTTATATTTACTTTCTAAGTTTTTATAATAACATTATTTTTATATATGAATAATTTATAATTTAATTTTATATATTATTTTTATTATTATTTATAATTATATTTTATAAATATTTTATAAATTTAATTATATTTTATTTAAATATTTATATTATTATTTATTTCATTTATATAATATATATAATAATATATTATTATATTATATTATTTTATTTTATATTGTATATATTATATAATTTTATATTATTTATTGTTATTTTTATTATTATTATTATTATTTATATTTTATTTATTTAAATTTTATTATTATATTATTGTTTATTTCATTATATTATTAAATTGACTCAGTTTTGGATACTTTATCTTATTACTTTTTTATTTAATATCTTAATATCTTGTTCTATTTGATTATTTTATTTGATTTATTTTATGAAATGATTTTGTTTATAGAGCATTTAGCATTGCGCAATCGCGTCCGCCGTTTTAACGAATCGATTCGTTATTATTTTAATAGCGAATCGATTCGTATTTAATAACAAAGTTTCGGAAGTCGCTTTTGCGCATGCGCAATCGCGTCCGTCGTTTTAACGAATCGATTCGTTATATCCTTAACGAATCGACCCCCGCGCCAATAACGAAGCTTCGGAAGTGATTTTGCGCATGCGCGGGGGTCGCCATCTTAACGAATCAATTCGTTAATATTTACGAAATTTCGGAACTACCGAAACTTTTTTGGGGGAAAATTTTGTAATTATTTTAAATATCGAAACAAAAAAACACCCCAATTACAAATCGATTTTAGAACCAAATTTTTTCTTGATCAACCAGGCCTAATATATATATATATGATTAGCATTCCTCCTCCTTTTCCCCTTTCTCACACCATAAACACTCACTCAGAAATAGTAAACACCTTCTCTCATTTGATGCAACCTTTCAATAAACCAGCATTTAATTTGAATGTTTTGGGTCGTTGTATTCTATAAGGAGCTCCTTGTGAATATAAACATTCTCCAAGAGTTGAAGCATTTCCTTACGATCCCCTCCAACACACCTGCACCATTCATCCATGCTGCTTTGCGGATAACGCTGAATCGAATTCTCAATTTCATTTGCTCGGGAAACGAAAGCCTCAAAGCGCTCCAAAAAGACCACCAGGCCAGAGGGAAGGTCTTTTCGGAATTAGCCTTCAATAAGTTATAAATATTCCTAGTTATAAAAGAGACAAACACCTATGGGTTTCATGGTCACCGCAACCCATCGTGATGCATAACTTGTCAGAGTGCCACTGGCTTAGAGGAGGTTATCAATCTTGAAGGTGGCAAGCCCCATTTGTCACTGCGCATGATCTACAAGGTGTCCATGTAGACAAATATATATTATGGGCAAAGTCCGACATCTTTTAGGATTTGCCGGAAAGAGGAATGGAGCACTCTGCTGTGGATCTGAGAACAATTACCTATTGACTAAGTGAAGCTGAACCGTGAAACCTGTCCTCTGTTTAATATAAATCCCACAAAGAGTGGCAAAGGGAACACTTTGGATGGAATTCCTTTTTGTCACTGAGTTCAGGATAATGCTCCATTTATGCCAAAGCGGAACACTTTGGGGGGCAGAAGACAGGAGAGAAGAAGAAAAAGCTGTCTCTGTCACCAGAGACAGTTATCCTGCAGTTCCTCAGCCATTTAGGGGCCGGCAAGGCAGATTTCTCTCTTGAGAGGGATTTCTTGTGCTGTCGTCTCCCCTTCATCACACCGCTAACAGCTGTTTTGCTGCTCCATCATTTGCTGGTGGAGTTACACTGACGAACAGTATCGTGGTCATTGGATACTTTGGAATGGGGTTCATTCAATACAACCACATCCCCTTCCCATTGCTCACTGCTGCAAACTGTGACATTTAATTCTCCATAATACTTCTGAAAATGACACTAGAACATCCATCCACAGTGGTTTAAACCCTTGTGACCGCAGGACTGAAGACAGACAAGTCGGAGGCTCGACTCCGATGAGCTCCCTCTTTCAGCTCCAGCTCCCCATGTGAGGACATGAGAGAAGCCTCCCATAAGGATGGCAAAACATCCAGGCAACGTCCCCTGGGCAACGTCCTTGCAGATGGCCAATTCCCTCACACCAGAAGAAACTTGCAGTTTCTCAAGTGGCTCCTGACACACCCACAAAAAAAATCTATCCACTTTAAATCCAGTTGTTGCGTCCTGCATAAAAACATTTATCTCAATATTAAAATACACTGTTTAAAACCGTCTTGGTCATCTGCGTCAAATCTAATTGGCCTGGTAAAGTTTAATTGTAGTATCCTGAAAGTTTGGTCCCACAGCCAAGTTTTTACCATCCTTCTGAAGGACAGGAGGGAGGAGGGCGATCCGATCTCACTAGGAAAGGACTTCCATAGTCAGGGCCATCACCGAGAAGGCCCCGTCTCTCTCTCTCGTCCCCACCAATCGCGCCTGTGACAATGGTGGGACAGAGAGCAGGGCCTCCCCAGAGGATCTTAATCTCCATGATGGTTCATAGGTGGAGATGTGTTCGGACAGGTAAATTGGGCCAAGGCCGTTTAGGGCTTTATAGGCCAAAGCCAGCACCTTGAATTGTGCCCGGTAGCAAACTGGCAGCCAGTGGAGCTGGTGTAACATAGAATTGTATGCTCCCGTATGCCACCCCAGTTATTAACCTGGCTGCCTCTTGTTGGACTATTTGAAACTTCTGAGCAGTCTTCAAAGGCAACCCCATGTAGAGTGCATTGCAGTAGTCTACCCTGGATGTAACGAGAGCGTGTACCACCGTGGCCAAGTCTGGCTTCCCTTATAGTCAAAGATTTCTGGGCAATGGAACAATTTTACAGAATTCAAAGCAATGGATAAACAATCCAGAATAATATTCATCCTACACAAAAATCAAGTTATGGGTTGCAAAACATTTGGTGAAGAAAAAATGAACCCAGTGAACAGGTGTGATCACTCCTCCTACTATTACTCTTTTTCGTCTATGCATTAAATTATTTAGGTAAATATTATTTTCATTTTTCTGATGGGGAGATAGGAGTCCATAGCAGATGAAATCTGTATGTGTGTTTACACACACACACACACACAGCATGTCCTGTTGTTGCATCTGTTGTTATTAATCCTTTGGAGGCTTGAATTTGGCAGGTTAATTTCTTCTCGAGTGCAATTGTTCATACTCTAGCAAGACACTTTGAAAGAGAAATGTCATCGAATGTTTTGTAGTGTTGAGCAATCTCAAGCTGCGCTGCTATCAGCAAAAATGATATTAAGCCTTTATGTCATCGCTGTTTATTCCTTTCCATGAAAATGAAGAGTAGGAGTGCCCTGCAAAATATATATATTTGTTGATTTGTCATTCCAGATATAAATCCCAGCACTTCCTTTCCAGCATTTTCTCAACTGGAGGATAATAGAGCCACATGTGGATATGGGAACCAGGATTGCTACAGCTCTTCCAACAACATGAAGATAGAGTTAACATTCAGCTTACACGATTTGTGTAGTGTACTTGTTTAAGAAGCTGTTCCCTATTAAATTGCTGGTTTGCAGTTTACTTATGTATCACATTGTCAATTGGGATTTTATTTTATAAAATGAATACAATATCATAGAATCATAGAATCCTAGAATCAAAGAGTTGGAAGAGACCTCCTGGGCCATCCAGTCCAACCCCATTCTGCCAAGAAGCAGGAATATTGCATTCAAATCACCCCTGACAGATGGCCATCCAGCCTCTGCTTCAAAGCTTCCAAAGAAGGAGCCTCCACCACACTCCGGGGCAGAGAGTTCCACTGCTGAACGGCTCTCACAGTCAGGAAGTTCTTCCTCATGTTCAGATGGAATCTCCTCTCTTGTAGTTTGAAGCCATTCCTCTATTGCGTCCTAGTCTCCAGGGAAGCAGAAAACAAGCTTGCTCCCTCCTCCTCCCTGTGGCTTCCTCTCACATATTTATACATGGCTATCATATCTCCCCTCAGCCTTCTCTTCTTCAGGCTAAACATGCCCAGCTCCTTAAGCCGCTCCTCATAGGGCTTGTTCTCCAGACCCTTGATCATTTGAGTCGCCCTCCTCTGGACACATTCCAGCTTGTCAACATCTCTCTTCAATTGTGGTGCCCAGAATTGGACACAATATTCCAGGTGTGGTCTAACCAAGGCAGAATAGAGCATGGGGAGCATGACTTCCCTAGATCTAGACACTATGCTCCTATTGATGCAGGCCAAAATCCCATTGGCTTTTTTTGCCGCCACATCACATTGTTGGCTCATGTTTAACTTGTTGTCCACGAGGACTCCAAGATCTTTTTCACACGTACTGCTCTCGAGCCAGGCATCGTCCCCCATTCTGTATCTTTGCATTTTTCTGCCAAAGTGGAGTATCTTGCATTTGTCCCTCTTGAACTTCATTTTGTTAGTTTTGGCCCATCTCTCTAAATCTGTCAATATCGTTTTGAATATAATATAATATAATATATATAATATAATATAATATAATATAATATATATATAATAATATATAATGTATTAGGTGAGAGCATTGCCTTGAAATTCAAGAAAAAATATATACAAGAGGAATATGTCAGTGTGTGTGTAATGCAAACTGCCCCTGGTGGAGCAGTGGGTTAAACCCCTGTGCTGGCAGGACTGAAGACCGACAGGTCGCAGGTTCGAATCCGGGAGAGCACAGATGAGCTCCCTCTATCAGTTCCAGCTCCTCATGCAGGGACATGAGAGAAGCCTCCCACAAGGATGATAAACCATCAAAACATCCAGGCATCCCCTGGGCAACGTCCTTGCAGATGGCCAATTCTCTCACACCAGAAGCGACTTGCAGTTTCTCAAGTCGCTCCTGACACGTCAAAAAAAAATTACTAATAATATTACAATATAATGGTATAGTACAATATAGTAATATATAATACTGATATTGTACTATGCTAATAATGTAATATATATATATATATATATATATATATATATATATAGAGTGTGTGTGTGTGTGTGTGTGTGTATAGTAAGCCGCTCTCCCTCTCTCTCTCTCTCTCTCTCTCTCTCTCTCTATATATATATATATATATATATATATATAGTAAGCCGCCTAGACTCACCCTTCGGGGTGAGAAGGGCGGCATATAAATGTCGTAAATAAATAAATAAATAAATAAATAAATAATTTTGTTTCGAAAATGCCACAACTGGTTGCTGAAGACAGGCTTCACCATCAATGGCAGGGTTCACCATCAAAGGTGGAATTCAAAGTGCTGGCTTTAGCCAATAAAGCCCTAAACAGTTCGGACCAGCTTATCTATCCGAATGCATCTCTCTCTATGAACCTTATAGGAAATTAAGATCATCTGGGGAGGCCCTGCTCTTAATCCCATCTGCTTCACAGGCACGTTTGATGGGAACGAGAGACAGGGCCTTCTCAGTGGTGGCCCCTCTGCTGTGGAACTCCCTGCCTAAGGATATTAGATTGGGTCCCTTCCTCCTGACCTTTCAGAAAAGATTGTAGACCTGGCTTCAAGCGTTTGGAACTTCAGTGACCAGATAAATAGATATATGAACACGGAATAGCCAGGACAATGTACAGTTCATCCCATTGACCCATGAAACATAAAAGGGGGGGGGGGTGCAGCTTCACACAGATGTGCTTTATGTATGGTCACTAACCAAGCTCAAACTAAACATGACATCCAATTTTACTTACAAACTAACTATCCCTGCCATTACTGTGGACCAGACTGTGTATATGTGTTCTGTGTGCATATATCTTTGTGTAAATGCGTATATATGTGTGTTTGCGTATATATATGTGGTTTTGCACATGCGTTGTAATGTAATTTTGGTTTTTGGGGCAGTTTTAAATCTCTTCTGCTGTGTTTTTCAGTGTTTTTATGAGTGATGGTCACTCGTTGGCCTGATAGGTGTCTTGTGTCCAAATTTGGTCTCAATTCCTCCAGTAGTTTTTAAGTTATGTTAATCCTAAAAACAAACATTACATTTTTATTAATATAGATTAACTAGCAGTCCCCTGCCACACATTGCTGTGGCACAGTCTGTGTATATGTGTTTTGTGAGTATATTTGTGTGCATATGTGTATGTCAATTTCGTCCTAGTGTATTTGGCCCACCCACTGTGTTCTATTTCTCTATCATGTTATTTTGCAATTATTTATTTTTATTTTGTTATTTCATGTATTTATTTGGATGGTATTTCCTGCTTCTTTGTATTTTATTTTGCTGTACTGTGATTTTGGGCTTGGTCCCATGTTAGCTGCCCTGAGTCCCCTTTGGGGAGATGGTTACGTATTTGTGTATATATATGTGTGTGTGTGGTTTTGCGCATGTTGTAATATAATTTGGGGGGGGGTTTAAGTCTCTTCTGCTGTGTTTTTCAGTGTTTTTATGAGTGATGGTCACTCGTTGGCCTGATAGGTGTCTTGTGTCCAAATTTGGTCTCAATTCCTCCAGTAGTTTTTAAGTTATGTTAATCCTAAAAACAAACATTACATTTTTATTTATATAGATTAACTAGCGGTCCCCTGCCACGCATTGCTGTGGCACAGTCTGTGTATATGTGTTTTGTGTGTATATGTATATATGTGTGTGTGTGTGTGTGTGTGTGTGTGTGTGTATGTCAATTTCGTCCTAGTGCATTTGGCCCACCCACTGTGTTCTATTTCTCTATCATGTTATTTTGCAATTATTTATTTTTATTTTGTTATTTCATGTATTTATTTGGATGGTATTTTCTGCTTCTTTGTATTTTATTTTGCTGTACAGTAATTTTGGGCTTGGCCTCATGTTAGCCACCCCAAGTCTCCCTTGGGGAGATGGTGGTGGGATACAAATATATTATTATTATTATTATTATTATTATTATTATTATTATGATTATTACATGTTTGTGTGTATATATGTGTGTGTGTATGTGTGGTTTTGCGCATGTGTAATAATGTATGTTTTTGTTTTTTGGCTTTTGAAGTCTCTTCAAAACTAAAATGATCAAGGGTCTGGAGAACAAGCCCTATGAGGAGCGGCTTAAGGAGCTGGGCATGTTTAGCCTGAAGAAGAGAAGGCTGAGAGGAGATATGATAGCCATGTATAAATATGTGAGAGGAAGCCACAGGGATGAGGGAGCAAGCTTGTTTTCTGCTTCCTTGGAGACTAGGACGCGGAACAATGGCTTCAAACTACAAGAGAGGAGATTCCATCTGAACATGAGGAAGAATTTCCTGACCGTGAGAGCCATTCAGCAGTGGAACTCTCTGCCCAGAGTGTGGTGGAGGCTCCTTCTTTGGAAGCTCTAAAACAGAGGCTGGATGGCCATCTGCCAGGGGTGATTTGAATGCAATATACCTGCTTCTTGGCATAATTGGGTTGGACTGGATGGCCCATGAGGTCTCTTCCAACTCTTTGATTCTAGGATTCTATGATTCTGCTGTGTTTTCCAGTGTTTTTGTGAGTGATGGTCACTCGTTGGCCTGATCGGTGTCTTGTGTCCAAATTGGTCTCAATTCCTCCAGTGGTTTTTTAGTTATGTTAATCCCACAAACAAACATTACAGTTTTATTTATATAGATTAATTAATACAGAGCACAGAACTATGAAATTCCCCCAGTTTTCTTAAATCCCACCTTCGTTTGCTCCCTCTTGTTGGTTTGTGGTCACAATCCTACTGGTGACAAAAGAGGGTAATGGTTTCACAGGGGGCTCCTTGCATGACATTTTCCCATTTGCAGCTCTGCTTGGAAAGGCAAATGTGCCCTCCTTTGGCAACGTAGTGTTCAGATACCAACCATTGCAGAGCCTGAGAGATTTCACAAAGAAGATTCTGTGAACTGCAGACTTTTCTGATCAGGGAAACAGAAGACACAGTCACAGTTCCATCCAGTTTCATGTAAGTTCTTGAATATTGGTTCAGCAACACAGTAGGGAATGAAGTGGAATTGTTGTGCAGCGTTTTCCCTTGAATACCCAAATAGCATCGTATGTTTCTGAAATATTGAATTCTCTGTACTCGAGCAGCTGTGAAAAGGGGACTTTTTTGTTACAGGAGAATAGACTGGTTATGAAAAATTAACAGAGACAGAAGAAGAGAGGAACTGACAGGAAGCTGCTAGGGAAATGTTTGCCAATACTTCTGACAATTCAGTGGGTAAACCTTGAAATAGCCAGCATGTATGTTAACTGTGTTGCCGTGTTGTCAGCATCGCATGGTAGCAAAGAACCAGGGAGAAGAGTTCAAAAATACCTTTACTGTAAATAATATATCTTCTAGAACCAAAACAAAAATGTCTACTGAAAACTCCTCTCCAAGTTCTCATAGCAAATATCCACTGCAATCCAGAAAGCAATATCTCCTGAATATCTTCCACACACATTGAGATATCTGTATTGTAGGGTTGGGCGGTTTCGTTCGTTAATTTCGTAATTCGTTATTAATTCGTATTTAAATTAGCTTACGATCCGATATTGAGCCATGCAGGAGTAATTAAAAATCGAAACAATTTTTTCAATTTATTTCAAAATTGTTTCGAAATTGTTTCGTAATTGTTTCGAAATTGTTTCGTAATTGTTTCGTAATTATTTCCGTATGTCTGGTGCAAGTTTTAGGGTTGTTGTTTGTTTTATCAGTGATAAAAAATAAATTATCACACCAACAGTCAACAACAGAGGGAGAGGGAAGCTTCAGAAGTTCCCCCTGTCCCATTTGGAGGGTTTTTTTAGCATACTGCGCAATCGCGTCCGCCATTAACGAATCGATTCGTAATTGTTTCGAAATTGTTTCAAAATCGTTTTGTAATTTTATGAAATTTCGTATATTTCGAACGTTTTTAAAGGAAAATTTCGGAATTCTTTTAAAAAACGAAATGCAAAAACCCCCTAAAAACGAATCGAGTTTAGAAACAAATTTTTCCGTGGTTACCCAGCCCTACTGTATTGCACACTGTAAAAGAATATACGCGGGGATTACAGCTGATGAGAGAGAACGGTGTGTGAGTAATGGTAGGTTTGCTGCCATCACCCCAAATTACAGTTTGAGGAATTGTCTTGTTGTTATACTTGAGGTAAAATGTCCCTATACACCGGCCCTTCCTTTTGGCTCCCTTTCTGGTGACTGAACTGTAGAGATGTGGATCTAACCTTATATGATGAAATAAGGCTAAGGCAGATTAACAGTAAACTAGAGAACAGGTTTATTGAAGTATTTGAAGCAAACAACTGACTACTGAGAGGTACATACGCGTAGTTTGTTTCTGAAGCACAGACTTATTCAGCAAATGGTTTCTTTAGGAGGAGTAACTTTTCCTTAACATGAGCTACTTTCCTCACACTATCCTATAATATGTAACAGTGCGTTTCTTTGACCAGCCGCCCCTGGCTGCCTTCCAGAGTATCTAGGTTTCCTCTAGACTACTCTGACCTTTAGGGAAATAAACCCACTTGTATTCTGTCCTAATACAAGTAAACAAGCCTTCACTTTGACTGCCCTAGTCAAACTATACAGAAGCACTTGCTCTTTAATTATTCCCTAACAGGCTAACTCCTAGCTCACTAAGAAACTCTCTTCTCCCTGTCTGAAATCCTAATCCTTTCTCTGCTAGATCAAATCCTTCTCTCCCCCTTCTGTCAGAAATGACAGCCTATTTACACTCTCCTTCAACTCCTCCCCTTGGGGTCTGAACCAATCAGGAGTTAGCTGACTCCTCCCCTTGCCTCTCTGCCTATACCATCATGTCTGCCATCCTGAGCTGCCTTCCCAACATGGAGGCCAGCTCACTGACTTCCAGGCTGCAGCCTACGAAAAAAGGTATGAGTTCATTACACACACCATAAGATTTGTTTTGCTTTGATAGGGTGTTGCTTTTTAACAGCTACCTATGCAGTGATGGTAAGTTTGAAACCCTGAGAATAGCATGCAAAAACATATGGTATTCCATATATAACATGCAATTGATCTTAGCCTCTGCTTGCATTTAATGCAGGACAGAGCTTTATGCTGCATAGTAGAGTTAGATAGGTTCGGTTCGGAAGAGCCTATAAGTTGTAAAAAACTTCCAACTTTGGGCTTCCGAAGCAGTTTTGAACCATGCAGGAAAGGTGGGAAGGGCAAATCCAAATTTGAATCACTTACCCTTTTTTTTTGTGGTAAATATTCCATAACGTTTGGATTTCTCCCAAGGTTATTTTAATTTCCACAATCATTAAGCAACTTTGATAGAGCCTAAATAGTTTTAAAATTTCATGGTTTCCCATCCCCGGCGATGCAAAGAAGGATGAGGTGGGCGTGGCTAGGAACGGCTAAGACGATGGAACGGTTGAGGATTTGACGAAGAAAACAAAGTTTTTATATATTTTAATTGTTTATTGCTTTTATGGTTTTAAAATGTATTGTGATGTTTTTGCTTTTTACCGATGTATGTATTTTTATATATGGCACCTAATTGTTGCCGACTTGTATGCTGCCCTGAGTTGCCTTCGGGCTGATACGGGCGGGATAAAAATGACTTAAATAAATAAATAAATATTATTCATTTAAAACATTTATATTCCGCCCTTCTCACCCCGAAAGGGACTCAGGGCAGAGCACAGCATATACACGGCAAACTTTCAATGCCGGGACACAAATTCACATACAATACATAAACATTAAAAAATGTTTATCAAAATATTAAAATACACCATTTAAAACCATCCTAGCCTGACGCCGACTGTAGCCAGGAAATCAGAAGACGCTTACTTCTTGGGAGGAGAGCAATGTCCAATCTCGATAAAATAGTAAAGAGTAGAGACATCAGACTGGCAACAAAGATCCGCATAGTCAAAGCCATGGTATTCCCTGTAGTAACCTACGGATGTGAGAGCTGGACCTTAGGGAAGGCTGAGCGAAGGAAGAGAGATGTTTTTGAGCTGTGGTGTTGGAGGAAAGTTCTGAGAGTGCCTTGGACTGCGAGAAGATCCAACCAGTCCATCCTCCAGGAAATAAAGCCCGGCTGCTCATTGGAGGGAAGGATACTAGAGACAAAGTTGAAGTACTTTGGCCACATCATGAGGAGACAGCAAAGCCTAGAGAAGACAATTATGCTGGGGAAAGTGGAAGGTAAAAGGAAGAGGGGCCGACCAAGGGCAAGATGGATGGATGGCAACCTTGAAGTGACTGGACTGACCTTGAAGGAGCTGGGGGTGGTGACGGCCGACAGGGAGCTCTGGCGCGGGCTGGTCCATGAGGTCACGAAGAGTCGGAGATGACTGAACGAATGAACAACAACAAAAAGCCTGACATTTAATAAATAAATAAATAAATTTGTGAAGGTCAGGTCCCAAATTGCAAAAGGCCTTGCTGTTAAACTACATTTCCCACACTGCCTTGCTGCTCATTAGCCAAAATGGCTGAAGGACCCCTAGAGCTCAATAGCTGTCTGTAGCAGTCTTCGTCTAAATATAAAATAAACTGATTGAATCTACAAAGGTGTCTAAAGAGAAGGCAACAAAGCAATAAGCAGTCCTAACCCTTTCTTTATTCTGTCATCCCTGCAATAAAGATACATGTGTCCACCACAAAAGGGGAGCCTCCATGACTCTCCACACCTTCCTTTTTGGCAAAACCTGTGCCTTGGCTCCCCATGCCTTGCATCTCACTGTTTGCCATTATTTGCCACCACTTGTCATGATTTTTCCTTTTTGCCATTTTTCCCTGGCAGGAATCGAACTCGCGACCTCCTGCATGCATGTCTGCCATGAACAAAGCGATTCTGAAGTTTTGGAAGTTTCAGAAAGTTTTGAGTTTTTTTAAAAAAGAAGTGACTTTAGAATCGAACCACCAGCAGTCCCTACATCTGAAATGAGTTTTGAACCAATTTTTTTGATCAACCAAGCCTACTGCATAGCCTAATGCAGAATCATGGAGATAATTAAAATATTGGATTTCATGTATATATTTAAATTCTAAGTGGCTGCCTGAGACACTGCACCACTTTTCAGGCTTGCAGGAGAACTTCATCTCCACTTGCTCCATCTCTAATGAATCAATGACCTAAGCGCAGCAATCTAAATGCATCTGCCAAGGCAATTTGACAATGTCCTTTTTCTTGCCGGTATGGAAGACTTGCTCTTTACACTCTTGGTGAACTCCTCTTTGCCAGGCACCTGTAGTGAGCTGTAGGGATAATTAAATATGATTGTTTCCCCTTTACTGTTTAAATGAAGACAATCTAATATCGCACTGCTCATTGGAGAGCAAGAGTCCCCAAAGCCTGCAAAGTTGTTTTGGTTTGGAAAGCACAGGAAAAGAGCCTACTGTGAAGAGATGGCATCACTGTAGGGGTTACCTACCAATTTCAAGGGGAAGAGCTACTGTTTTCTGAACTTGGTCATAAAAATGCCATTAGAAAACAAAACAAAAGATTATTACTTCTGGAAATCCTTGGAACAGCGGGACGTACTTCAAGGATATTATGACACATCCTGCTTCTTTGTTTCCAAGCTTGAAAGGGAATGATTCTAAATTCAGAGCACCTAACCTTGACTGTCTACAGCGGCAGATAATATATATACATGCCTCCAGATGTATCTTTGTTTCTTTCCTTTCCTTTTTCTGGGTCGAATAAGCTCGGTATTTTGGTTAATCCCCTTCTTAGAAAAAAAGAGTTGTTTGGGTAGTGGCCAGGGTAGTGTTTGCACAATTAAAACTTGTGCACCAGTTGTGCCCATACTTTGGGAAGCCAAACTTGGTCATGATGTCACATCTCGTATAGACTACTGCAATGCGCTCTACATGGAGCTGCCTTTGAAGACTATTCAGAAGCTTCAAGTAGCCCAAGCTTCAAGTAGTAGTGCCAGTCTACTACCGGGCACAATTCAAAGTGCTGGCTTTACCCTATAAATCCCTAAACAGTTCTGGCCCAGCTTACCTGTCCAAATGTATCTCACTCTATGAGCCTGTTCAAGCATTAAGATCTTCTGGGGAGGCCCTGCCCTCGGTCCCGCCTTCTTTGCAGCTGGGCCCAGAGGTGGGCCTAGGTAATTTTCAACGGTAAGCAAACAGTATTTTGCCCCCCCCCCAACCAATCACTGATATATATTTTCTGTTCGTCGTGGGAGTTCTATGTGCCATATTTGGTTCAATTCCATCATTGGTGGAGTTCAGAATGCTCTTTGATTGTAGGTGAACTATACATCCCAGTAACTACAACTCGCATATGTCAAGGTCTATTTTCCCCAAGAGCACCTCAAGAGCACCCCTGGGCAAAATCAACTATACTGCAAATGCTTACTTTGCATAATGGGTTGAGCCGCCCCTGGCTGGGGTTGATGGGGAGGAGAGACAGGGCCTTCTCAATGGTGGCCCCTCAGCTATGGCTTAGCCTATAAATCCCTAAACGGTTCTGGCCCAGCTTACCTGTCCAAACGTATCTCACTCTATGAGCCTGTTCAAGCATTAAGATCTTCTGGGGAGGCCCTGCCCTCGGTCCCGCCTTCTTTGCAGCTGGGCCCAGAGGTGGGCCTAGGTAATTTTCAACGGTAAGCAAACAGTATTTTGCCCACCCCCCCCCCCAACCAATCACTGATATATATTTTCTGTTTGTCGTGGGAGTTCTGTGTGCCATATTTGGTTCAATTCCATCATTGGTGGAGTTCAGAATGCTCTTTGATTGTAGGTGAACTATACATCCCAGTAACTACAACTCGTATATGTCAAGGTCTATTTTCCCCAAGAGCGCCTCAAGAGCACCCCTGGGCAAAATCAACTATACTGCAAATGCTTACTTTGCATAATGGGTTGAGCCGCCCCTGGCTGGGGTTGATGGGGAGGAGAGACAGGGCCTTCTCAATGGTGGCCCCTCAGCTATGGAACTCCCTTCCCAGTGAAATTAGATCAGCTTCCTCCCTCTTGACCTTCAGAAAAGAAACTGAAAACTTGACTATGGAACCAAGCCTTTGGAGAGCAATCAGTGCAATAGGCAGCAATGACGTAAACGTAATATGATTGGAATGGCTCCTGGACTATGACTTTGCATTTGTGTGGTTTTAATCGCTAATTTTAATGTATTAATCGAATGTAATAACTATGTTATGATTTTTTAACTTTTAATGGTTTTAATGTTTGTGTATATTGTATCTGTTTGGTGTATGGCACTGAATATTGTCAACTTGGAAGCCACTCTGAGTCACCTTCGAGATGAGAAAGAGCGGGATAAAAACATAGTAAATAAGTAAGTAAATAAATAAATTATATAGAACTAGCATTGCCACTTTCTTCCAGAGACAAAGGTTAAAGGTTATGGGAAGAAAATAGATGTAAACAGCCTGTGTGGTTTTAATCGTCTGGCTAAATTATATGTTTCTTAAAAATATATCAAACCCCTTGTATTCAGTGCTGCGAGCAACATTAGCACATTGGATTTGCAGTGGGCAAACCTGCTGACCTAATTAGCGCCAGTGGAAGAATGATTGGAAAAGCAAGCAAGACAAAAATAGGATGTTTTGTTTTCTGCCTGTGCACTTGTTTCATGGGTGAAGGAGTTTCACTGGTATACCCTCAAGGCAGGCTGACATTTGTGACCAGATACGAAGCTATTGATCATTGAATTACACTTCGTAAAGGGTCCAAATGTTTTAACTCAAATTGAGAAGACAATATTAAGAATTCAAGTCAAGCATATCATTTGTAAATGCCACTGGATATTTGCCTCTTGTATAAATCATCCATTTAAAAAAGAAACTAAACTTTATTGGGTCAGTTTCTCTTCTTTAAAGAAAGAGGTCAACGTTGCACACAAACGCAGACAATTGGAAATTATCAAATTAGCTCACCGTTTGTTGATTCTGAAAGGAGGAGGAGGAAGGAGAGTAAACACAACAGGAAAAGACCTGGAGACAATGAACGTAGAACCAGGTAGGAAACATATCACTCATATAATGACTAGGTTTACTCTATTCTACCTTGGTTAGACAGGTGTGGAATACCGTGTCCAATTCTGGGCACCACAATTGAAGGGAGATGTTGCCAAGCTGGAATGTGTCCAGAGAAAGAGGGCAACTAAAATGATCAAGGGTCTGGAGAACAAGCCATATGAGGAGCAGCTTAAAGAGCTGGGCACATTTAGCCTGAAGAAGAGAAGGCTGAGAGGAGACATGATAGCCATGTATAAGTATGTGAGAGGAAGCCACAGGGAGGAGGGAGCAAGCTTGTTTTCTGCTGCCCTGGAGACTAGGATGTGAAACAATGGCTTCAAACTACAAGAGATGAGATTCCACCTGAACATGAGGAAGAATGTCCTGACTGTGAGAACTGTTCAGCAGTGGAACTCTCTGCCCCGGAGTGTGGTGGAGGCTCCTTCTTTGGAAGCTTTTAAACAGAGGGTGGATGGCCATCTGTCAGGAGTGCTTTGAATGCGATTTTCCTGTGTCTTGGCAGAATGGAGTTGGAGTAGATGGCCCACCAGGTCTCATCCAACTCGATGAGTCTATGATTCTTCTATTGAAAGGTGCCTTCAAGTTGCTCCAGATCAGTACTGAGAAAATGTTGCCTTTCTATCTCATACAATGATGGAATCATATAGTTGGGAAAGACCACAAGAGCCATCCAGCCTAACCCCATTTCATAGGTTAGGTAAAGGTTTTCCCTTGACATTAAGTCCAGTCATGTCCAACTCCAGGGTGTGGTGCTCATCTCCATTTCTAAGCCGAAGAACCAGTGTTGTCTGTAGACACCTCCTAGGTCATGTGGCCAGCATGCAGGAGTATTAATTAGGCTTGTGCAATCCAGGTAAACCTTGATCTGTTTTGGTGTCCTGGCTTTCAATAGGGGCCCCGATCCACTTTTTGGACCTCCCAAATTCGGGAGGGCAGATATCTGTTTTTGCTCTGGAGTGACGAAAGATCTGTTTCCTATTCACACATTAGAGGTGATGGGGGTACTTCCTAGGCTCCCCTTCCCATCATTTTAGGCATTTAAGTCGTTTCTACTCTAGAGAAGAGGCGCTGCAGGCAGATGCATGCACTTTGTCTCCCAGGCTACACACACTCTTTCCAAAACATTTAAAGGAGGTAAGTTCCTCTCAAAGCTGTTTCTACTCTAGAGGACAGGTGCTCAGCTGCAGACAGGCATACACGCTTTAAGGAGACTTCTTCCTCAAGAGAGGTGCTGCAGGGCACAGGCAGGTGTGTGCGCTTTCTCTCCCAGGCCTGCATCATGCCAGCAGCCACAAACTCTTTCCAAGGCATTTTAAGGAGGCTTCCCACTTCCAAGTAAAGAAGAGCAATGACTTCCTGGAGCTATCCCTGGACTTCTTTTAAAAACACCTCTTTTTTCCTGGTATGCTCCAATCTCCTTTCTGCTTTAGATTTAATGCTTCCTTACAACTGTATTGTTGAAGGCTTTCATGGCTGAAATCACTGGGTTGTTGTAGGTTTCTTGGGCTGTATGGCCATGTACCAGAAGCACTCTCTCCTGACATTTCACCTGCATCTGTGACAGGCACCCTCAGAGGTTGTGAAGTCTGTTGGAAACTAGAAAAAATGGATGTATGTATCTGTGGAAGGTCCGGGGTGGGAGAAAGAACTCTTGTCTGTTGGAGAGAGGTGTGAATGTTTCAGTTGGCCACCTTGATTAGCATTTGATGGCCTAGCAGTTTTCAAGGTCTGGCTTCTTACTGCCTGGGGAATCCTTTGTTGAGAGGTGATTAGCTGTCCCTGATTGTTTCTTCTCAGGAGTTCTCCTGTGTTTGAGTTTTGTTTTTAATTTACTGTTGTAATTTAAGAGTTTTTTTAATGCTGGTAGCCAGATTTTCTTCATTTTCATGGTTTCTTCCTTTCTGTTGGAACTGTCCACATGCTTGTGGATTTCAATGGCTTCTCTGTGTAGTCTGACATGGTGGTTGTTGGTGTGGTCCAGCATTTCTGTGTTCTCAAATAATATGCTGTGTCCAGGTTGGTTCATCAGGTGCTCTGCTATGGCTGACTTCTCTGGTTGATGTAGTCTGCAATGCCTTTCATGTTCCTTGATTTGTGTTTGGGCAATGGTGTTGTGTTTGGCGGTCCCTATGTAGACTTGTCCACAGCTGTTTCTACTTTCTACTCTAGAGGAGAGGTAACTGATAGTAGTTTTCTGGGAATGGGGGTTTTCTTTTTTGTTTGCTGGGGGAGTAATAAAAAAAAAAAGAAAACTGTGATGGCAAAAAGCAGAGGAGGAGCCGAGATCAGTTCTCACTTGCTTTCGTTGCTGGTGAGTCTTCGTACCAGGAGAGTCCTTACCGTTACGGGCTCCCGAAGTACCGAAGGTATCGAAATGGAAGAAACAAATTCCATACACAAGCCTAATATTAATCTAACTTTAAAAAGTACTGGCCATGGTTCTGAACTGACTAAAACAACACAGAGAGCCATCTCTTGAGTTGGCTTACAATCTGTTCGACTCTGGATCTCTGGCCCTATCATTGTCCATCTCCCTTGATCCTTTATTTCTTGTTAGTGGTGGAAATCATGGCAGAATAAGAAAAAAATCATGTGCTATCCATCTAAGAATGTGACAAAAATCAGTTTCTGTTCTCAAACACAAAGTCTTTTAAGTTTTTTAAATGCCTTGGCGCAAGTCTTTTCAAGCTCTGAAATTGCCAGCTGCTCACCCCAGGTTTGAGAATTTTCAGAATTTTTCAATTTGCAAATGAAGTAACAGGGCAGGCATTCACTGGAAAATGCAATGTGCGTGATGCTTTTAGTGCTGAAGTACTTTATGTAAATGATGCTTCCGCCATTCAGGCAGGATATTAGGTTGAACAGTTAACACCAGAGGATGCCATTCATTCTGCTTCTATATAAGAAGATTGTTTTAGTCCCAAAGGTTATAATCTAACCATTTCTTTTAGAAATCCACCACCAGCAAGGTATTTTATTATTTAAACATTCTTCTTCGAACACACTAGTCCGGAAAGTCTTGTCTGAGCAGGCAGAGATGATTGAAATCAGCCCCATTGTGCTCCATGGTATTTACTTGCCAGGAGACCTCCTGAGCCTCTCTTCCTAGAGATCCAAACAGCTGGTCTAAAAAATAAAGCCTCTAGGAAGAATCAGGGGAAAGACATTTACATCACTAGATCCATCTTTCCTTCTGGAAGATAAAATACTCCATTGCTTCATTATTGAAAAAGATAACATAGAATAGAAGAGTACCAATGTGGTGCATGCAATTATTATTACTGAGTCCCCTTGAGGAGATAGGGAAGTATGTTGTTGTTGTTGTTGTTGTTGTTGTTATTTGAAACACAACAAGATGAGTCCACAGCAAACAAGATCACTCTGCTGGCTGTTGTATTGGATCACATGTCGGAGACTTCCCAAGTGTCTAGGACTGTGTGATGTATCGGCGAATAATGATTGCAGATCCCAGTAAGGTGGCCTTCTGCAGCTGGCAGGTTGTCAGTGCCAATTGTGTTTAAGTGCAGGCCAAGGTCTTGAGGCACTGCACCCACTGTGCCAATCACCACTGGGACCTCCTTCACAGTCTTTGCAGTTCAATCTTTAAATCCTCATAATATGTCAGCTTTTCCAGTTATTTCTCTTCAATCCTGCTGTCACTTGGAATTGCAACATCCACAATCCATACTTTGCTTTTCAACATGATCGTGAGGTCAGGAGTATTGTACTCCAAAACTTTTTCAGTCTAAATTCCGAAATCCCAGAGTAGTTTGATGAGTTCATTTTCTGTAACTTTTCCCTGCTTGTGATCCCACCAGTTCTTTGTCGCAGGCAGATGGTATTTGTGGGACAAGTTCCAATGAATCATCTGAGCAATGGTGTTATGCCTCTGTTTGTAGTCCGTCTATGCGGTCTTCTTCTTCTTATTGTTATTGTTGTTGTTGTTGTTGTTGTTGTTGTGGATTAGTATTTGGTACAAAATGAATTCTCACTCAGCTTGATCTATATCACAGGGTTGTTTTGAAGGTGAAAAGCCACATACCTCACCTTCAGCTCATTGGAGATAAAATTACAAAGAAATTCACTCATTTCCAGGAACCATTTCTTCTCTGAATCTATTCCTGTTTTCCTATATCCTCTTAAAACTGTGTTTCCCAGAATGGGATGCAGTGCTCTTTAGCAAGAGAGATGTTGGCATGAGAAGACACCTAATTCCCGTTTTTACCGGCTTTTTTTCCTGTTCATCACTATTACTATTTTTTGCCACGAACACTGCACTTGGTTAGGTGCAATGTAGCGGATAGAAATGTCACAGCACTGTGCCCACGGGACATAATTTCTACTTCACTTCGCCAGTAAGGCTCCTCAAGTCCAATCCAACCTCAATGCACTAACTTTAGTTAAAGCATCACCAGCATCCTTTGGAAAATATTCAGGGGAAAAGGCAGTGCCACCTCTCCCAGTGATCGGCTCCATTGCCAAACTCAAAAAGTTCCTTATGATCTTTAATTCCAGTAGCTGTTGAAAGAGCCTCCTACCTTACCAAATGTCATTTCTTTGGCTTCTGAAAGAGAGAACAGAAATTAGAAAGAGTACCATTGTGCCTTGGTTCCGGCACATGAGGAAAGGACACCCTCCATAAGCATTGGTTCATTCAGAACATGGGGTGCCCCAACCTGAATGTGTTAGAGCAGAGGTGGCTCCTCAGATGTTGTTGAAGTGTTGCTCTGATCATCCTTATGGTCAATTAGGCTTGGATCCAAATCAGTTTGAATGAAAGTGATTTGTAATATTTCAATATATAATATCCAAATGGGGAGGAGGGAGCTAATAAGCCCAGCAAAATTGATTAAGGGAGCCCGATTTTATCAGTTCCTGGAGAGGAAGAAGTTAAGTTTAAAATATACCTGGGGCAGGGGCTGCCACATCTTTTCTCCTTCCTTGGCAGAAGCAGCGTCCTTTTGAAAAGTTCTAGATTCCTTCTCCAGAGAGGGCCCTGGTGGTAACTCACTTTCCCAGCAGCACTTGCATAGGGTGTGCATTGAAAAGTCTCTGAGTTCCTCTAGGAGCATGCTGGGAGTTGAGGTTTCTCTCTCTCTCTCAGATTCTCAGTCAATAAAAAGCCTAGTTGTGTCCATGCTCTGATTCGCTGAGCATGGACACAACCAGCGACTACAATTCCCAAAACCTTCCCTTGCAGTTTGTCTTATTTTTTAAAATGTTATGGTTAAAACTTAAAATAATTCTTTAAAAATCAGTAGATTGGTGAATTGGTTTGAAACTTGGCAGGCCTGCAGTTGTAAATGGGGTCTAAAACGGATAGGCCTTAAAATAGCTAAGGATGGAGCCTTTAAAGTTTCCTATGGTAGCCAATGGGCTGAATCTTTGCCGAGTAAAATGGCAACACCCCTCCTGATTCAAGTAAATTCCCAGTATACAGAATGAGGGTCAGTTGACAATGGACCCCAAAACGGGATGCTTTTGCCTGAATTGCACAAATGCACACCTGTATTTACAATGGTGAGGGCTGTTGTGTATTACAATCCAGTCAACAATTCCCAGCCCTGCCCTAGACCAAGAGTACTTATTAGATGTATAGCAAAATATAACTACACACAGGACTAGATGACCAAGAAATGATTCACTCACAGGAAGTCCACTCTTCTCCTCCTTGATATATTTGTGTTTCCTACATAAGTCTTATGTTTGGGTTCATCCAAACCTCTAAAAATTCAGGTTGCCCTTTTTTGGGTGTATGCAACATGCATATTATCTTTTAATAGTAGCTTACAACCCATACAAAACAAAACAGACACATCTGCACACCAATATAGATAGCGGGATGGATGGACAGATGAATGGATGGATGGATGGATGGATGGATGGATGGATGGATGGATGGATGGATGGATGGATGGGTAAATGGGTGGGTGGGTTGGTGGATGGATGGATGGATGGGTGGGTGGGTGAGTGGATGGATAGATAGAGGGATAGATAGGTAGACAGACTTAAAAGCAAGGTATTTATTTTCTTATATCAAATGCAGGGAGATTTCTGCCAAACCAGCCAATCATGAAATACAGTTTGTATACTAGGTTTTAAAAGCAGAACAAATGACATTGTAACCCTTTCTAATAGGGTTATAAAATAGATAAATAGGCATTGATTGTTTGATGATTATTCGTCGCAACAAAGCAGTGAATGAAGATCAGACTGTCTGTGCTTGAGGGATGCATAAACTATCACTGAGAATATATATATATATATATATATATATATATATATATATATGGTAAAATACTTCTTTAAACCTCTTTGAATAAGGCATAGCTGCATTCAATGTGACTGTGAGGTTTAGAAAATCAAAGGGAAGGAACTCATTTATCCCTCCTGTCCCCCCTTATTATCGTGATCAGAGAGCCCTAACACCGCCACCCTACAGACATTAGCCTGGATGGAGTGAAAAATTGCGATCACAAAGAAAGAATAAATAGGCATTCCCGTGTCTAAATCTCTGGAAAATACAGCATTTAGATCAGGTAGCTTGTGTCTCAGCCTACAGATGAGTTTTTCAAAGTGTCTTCCATAAAATCTGATTTCTGAATGAATTCAACAAGGAATTCTACTCATGAAGAAAGTAAAACATTAAGCATTTAGATCAGGCTTGTGCAAACTTTGACCCTCCAGGTGTTATGGACTTCAACTCCCACAATTCCTAACAGCCATAAGGCTGTTAGGAATTGTGGGAGTTGAAGTCCAAAATACCTGGAGGGCCAAAGTTTGCCCAAGCCTGATTTAGATCCACGTGTTTCAAGGAAGGCAGACCTTGTTAAAATATCTACCTGCTTGGTTCCATGACATACGTGGCCTCCATATCTTCTAGCTGTTTAGAAAACAAATAGGACCATGCTATTGACAATTCTCACTTTCCCCATAATTGTACATTAAAACTATGTGCAGTGGCAATTGACATTATGTTGGTATACACACATCCATACCATCAGGCTGAGTCACACTTTCTTTGAATAGTTTAGAGTGTTCTCTGAATCTGATTTTCAGGTGTGTGCACTCCAATGGCTGGTAATTGCTTTATTTGTCAGCATGGTGAAGTATCCAGTCCAAGTTTTAGTAAAACATCTTTTCTAGTAAGTTTCATAGTATGACCAAAGAATGATGGCCTCAGCATAGTCATCTCTGCCTATAGGGAGAGTTTCTGATAAGACCCATTCATCTTTTTGGCAATGTGTGATATCCAAAGAACTTTTCTCCAATTGAGATGATTTTTCCCTGTCTACTTTCTGTAGAACAGATTCAGGACCTTGGACAGCTTCTATAAAGCTCCTTCTAAAACAGTGTTTCTCAACCTGGGTGTTAGGACCCCTGAGGAGGTCACAAGGTTGTGTCAGAGGGGTCACCAAAGACCATCATAGAATCATAGAATCAAAGAGTTGGAAGAGACCTCATGGGCCATCCAGTCCAACCCCCTGCCAAGAAGCAGGAATATTGCATTCAAATCACCCCTGACAAATGGCCATCCATCGGTAAACACATTATTTTATGTTTATTTACTTATTTATTTACTTTGCTTATATACCGCTGTATCTCAAGCCCGAAGGCGACTCACAGCGGTTCACAAACAGTAAGAAACAGTAGAAACAGCAGTGGTTCCATACAACATATAACAATTGACTTAACACATTATCCATAAATTACCAATAAGCAATTACAATGCACAATTATTACAAAAAACAACCGTACCCAATCTTCTCATCATCCAAGCGTAGTCCAGATTCGTCGTCCATTGTTCCATTCCTATGTTCCATTACCAGATTGTACTAAATTACTCAAACGCCTGCACAAACATCCAGGTCTTCACCTTTTTGCGGAATACCATTAGAGATGGTGCTAGTCTAATGTCCGTAGGAAGGGCGTTCCACAGCGAGGAGCCACCACCGAGAAGGCCCTATCTCTCGTCCCCGCCAGCCGAGCTTGAGAAGCAGGCGGGATCGAGAGCAGGGTCTCCCCGGAAGATCTCAAACTCCTGGTGGGTTCATAGGCAGAGATGCGGTCAGATAGGTAGCTTGGGCCGGAACCGTTTAGGACTTTAAAGGCCAACGCCAGCACTTTGAATTCAGCCCGGTAGCAGATCGGTAGCCAGTGGAGTTGGCGCAACAGGGGGGTTGTATGCTCCCTGCGCTCCGGGAGGTCATGGAGGTTCTGTGTGGGAAGTTTGGCCCAATTCTGTCATTGGTGGAGTTCAGAATGCTCTTTGTTTATAGGTGAACTATAAATTGCAGCAACTAAAACTCCCAAATGTCAAGGTCTATTTTCCCCAAATTCCACCAGTGTTCACAATTGGGTATATTGAGTATTCGTGCCAAGTTTGGCCCAGATCTATCATTGTTTGAGTCCATAGTGCTCTCTGGATGTAGGTGAACTCACACAACTCCAAAACTCAAAGTCAATGCCCACCAAGTATTTTCCGTTGGTCATGGGAGTTATGTGTGGCAAGTTTGGTTCAATTCCATCGTTGGTGGAGTTCAGAATGCTCTTTGATTATAGGTGAACCATAAATTGCAGTAACTAAAACTCCCAAATGTCAAGGTCTATTTTCCCCAAATTCCACCAGTGTTCACAATTGGGTATATTGAGTATTCATGCCAAGTTTGGCCCAGATCTATTATTGTTTGAGTCCACAGTGCTCTCTGGATGTAGCTGAACTCGCACAACTCCAAAACTCAACGTCAATGCCCACCAAGTATTTTCTGCTGGTCATGGGAGTTCGGTGTGCCAAGTTTGGGTCAATTCCATTGTTGGTGGAGTTCAGAATGCTCTTGGATTGAAGGTGAACTATAAATCCCAGCAACTACAACCCCAAATGACAAAATCAACCCCCTGCCAACCCGACCAGTATTCAAATGTTGGTGTATCTGGTATTTGTGCCAAATTAGGCTCAATGAATGAAAATACATCCTGCATATTCGATATTTAGATATGTGCTCGCTGAATTTGTTTCTACATAAGGCTAGACAGCCAGTATTATTGAACTTTTCATTACTGTAATTTTTATTTTAAAACTAATTTCAAAATCAATTTACTGTGTTTTTACATGTATGTATCATTTATATGTAATGGCATCAAATTGTGCCGGATGTAAGCTCTCCCAGGGGGAATTGAGAAGGGCAGGGTATTTATTTTATTTATTTATTTTGGGTACTTTTACTCCGCACTTCTCAACCCCCGAGGGGGGACTCAGGGCGGCTTACAAAAGGCACAATTCGATGCCTATACAAAAATTATACATAGTGTACAAAACCATAGTTAAAACAATTATCACAGTTAAAACAATCATAACAATCAATATACATCACATCATATAAAAACTATTCACATGCTCAGCGTTCGTCTTTCAGAGTTCCAAATTCCATTCCATTAGTCATTTCCTGGCCATTCTCAAAGTCCTTTCTTTATCTGCACGATTGTCCGAATGCCTGGTCCCAAATCCATGTTTTCAGTTTTTTCCTGAAGGAAAGGAGTGATGTCGCTGATCTAATTTCCCCGGGGAGCGAATTCCACAGATGGGGGGCCACCACCGAGAAGGCCCTGCTCCTCGTCCCCACCAACCTCACTTGTGATAGAGGCGGGGTCGAGAGCAGGGCCTCCCCAGAAGATCTTAGACTCCGGGGTGGGACGTAAAGGGAGATCCGTTTGGACAGATACACTGGGCCGGAGCCGTATAGGGTTTTGTAGGTCAAAACCAGTACTTTGAATTGTTCTCGGAATTGGATCGGCAGCCAGTGGAGCTGCCACAACAGAGGGGGTGGTATGCTCCCTGTATGACGCTCCGGTGAGCAATCTGGCCGCCTCCCGTTGGACTAGTTGGAGTTTCCGAACAGTCTTCAAAGGCAACCCCACGTAGAGCACGTTGCAGTAATGTTTGAATATTACAAATGTTTGAAATAAAAATTAATAAATATATATATTACGATTCCTAACAGTAGCAAAATTACACTTATGAAGTAGGAACAAAAATATTTTTATGGTTGGGAGTGACCACAACATGATGAACTATATTAAGGGGTCACGGCATTAGGAAGGTTGAGAAACACTTCTAAAGCATTGAGCCGATTCACAACCCCGCTGACCTGACAGCCATGTAAATGCACAAGGATTCTCAATATTAGATGGGCCTCCAATTCTCCAAAGAGCAAGTTACGGGAGCTACATAAGCCTAGTTCTACTTTCTTTGGGGGATAGATCCCTGAGGATTTTCAGGTACGGTTCTAATGCTACGTTTGCTTCCCAATATGCAAGTAGAGCATAGAAAGGGGTAAGCAGCATGTACACTTCTCCTGAACCTCATATCAGATCTCCAGAGAGATGTAACCAACATCCCGAGAGGCTCTCAGCTACCTCTTAGTTCTTTCTCTGCTTTGTCAAATCCTCCTCTGCGGCTTCTGTTTGTTTCTTACTCTACGCTCTTCACATTCGACCCATCCATTCAGCAGAGGGACAGAAATGTATCCCTTTCCAAGCCCTGAGAGCATTCTTATTCCAAATAGAGGGATCTCCAGAGATTTCTGAACAATTATTTGGCATACCAAAGCAGCTAACACACTAGGAGGTGGGCTATTAGCATCCCTTTATCAAAATCCCACCTGGAGCAGTATTCTAGAATCATAGAATCAAAGAGTTGAAGAGACCTCATGGGCCATCCAGTCCAACCCCCTGCCAAGAAGCAGGAATATTGCATTCAAATCACCCCTGACAGATGGCCATCCAGCCTCTGTTTAAAAGCTTCCAAAGAAGGAGCCTCCACCACACTCCGGGGCAGAGAGTTCCACTGTTGAACGGCTCTCACAGTCAGGAAGTTCTTCCTCATGTTCAGATGGAATCTCCTCTCTTGTAGTTTGAAGCCATTGTTTTGCGTCCTAGTCTCCAGGGAAGCAGAAAACAAGCTTGCTCCCTCCTCCCTGTGGCTTCCTCTCACATATTTATACATGGCTATCATTTCTCCTCTCAGCCTTCTCTTCTTCAGGCTAAACATGCCCAGCTCCTTAAGCCGCTCCTCATAGGGCTTGTTCTCCAGACCCTTGATCATTTTAGTCGCCCTCCTCTGGACACATTCCAGCTTGTCAATATCTCTTCAATTGTGGTGCCCAGAATTGGACACAATATTCCAGGTGTGGTCTAACCAAAGCAGAAATAGAGCATGGGGAGCATGACTTCCCTAGATCTAGACACTAGCCTCCTATTGATACAGGCCAAAATCCCATTGTTGGCTCATTAGCAGTTGGTGTCTTCCAAACCATTGGGATTGTGAATCTTTTCCAGTGTTTGGACAGAACATTTGGGCAAGGGACATGATATGCATCTTTCTGGATTCTATTACGTTATATACCATTATATCTGAGACTTTGATACTACTCTGTACTGCATCCAAAATAATAGATGTATGTCTACAAAACACATATATACCTAAGGTAAAGGTAAAGGTTTTCCCCTGACATTAAGTCTAGTCGTGTCTGACTCTGGGGGTTGGTGTTCATCTCCATTTCTAAGCCGAAGAGCCGGCATTGTCTGTAGACACCTCCAAGGTCATGTGGTCGGCATGACTGCATGGAGCACCGTTTCCTTCCTGCCAGAGCGGTACCTATTGATCTTACATTTGCATGTTTTTGAACTGCTAGGTTGGCAAATCTGGTGCTAACAGTGGAAGCTCACCTCACTCCCCAGATTCGAACCTGCGATTTCTCAGAAAGCAAGGTCAGATTCGAACCTGTGACCTTTCAGCCAGCATGACTGCATGGGGGATATCTATGGGTGTACATATATGTATTGTTGAAAGTTTTAATGGCTGGAATCACTGGGTTGTTTTGTGTTTTTGTGTCTGGCCATGTTCCAGAAGCATTTTCTCCTGATGTTTCACCTCCATCTATGGTGGGCATCCTCAGAGATTTTGAGGTCTGTCAGAAACTAGAAAAATTGAGTTTATATATCTGCAACCAGCCAAGGTGGGAGAAAGAACTCTTGTCTGCTTGAGGCAAGTGTGAATATTGCAATTGGCCACCTTGATTAGCATTTAATGGTCGAGCAGTTGAAACATTTACACCTCGCTCCAACAGACAAGAGTTCTTTCTCCCACCCTGGACATACATCCACAGATATATAAACCCAATTTTCCTAGATTCCAACAGACCTCACAACCTCTGAGGGTGCCTGTCATAGATGCAGGTGAAACGTCATGATTTCCTCCTATCTGTTGAAATGGTCCACCTGCTTCTTGTGGATTTCAATGGCTTCTCTATGTAGCCTGATATGGCGGTTGTCAGGGTGTTCCAGCATTTCTGTGTTCTCAAATAATATGCTGTGTCCAGGTTGGTTCACCAGGTGATCTGCTATGGGTGACTTCTCAGGTTGAATTATACACACACACACACAACACTCAGAAAACAGGGGAATTCCAGACAGGTAACAACTAGGGCCAGCTAACACCTCCCACCCTGGACATTCCACAGATATATAAATGCTACTTGCCTAGTTTCCAAATGACCTCACAATTTCTGAGGATGCCTGGATGAAATGTCAGGAGAGAATGCTTCTGGAACATGGCCATACAGCCCAGAAAACTCATAGCAACTTAGTGATTCCGGTCATGAAAGCCTTTGACAACACAACACAACAACAACAGTAATATTAACCTTGTAAAACCACAAGTCCCATTGTTCCATAACATTTTGGCAGGTAAGGTGGTGTCAAACTGCATTAGTTCTATAGTGCAGATGCACCCAAAGATGGCCTTCCCGACTTCCCTGGGCTGTTCTTTATTTCTCGAACTTCCTAGCGACTATCTCTCCAAAGCAGGACAAAGCAGACAATGGTGTAGATTAGACCGCTTTCACTATTTTATCTTCACAGGAGTGCAATCCAGCATTTCAGTGCCAGTCAATCTTCATATGCTAGTCAAGGTCAGTTACTATTACCACAGTAATATCTACTGATAAGAAAAGAGTGTATTTTAGGACCGTTAATCATTTCAGCTGCTTACTGCAAACACAAACAATGGTAGCGACAAGATATCAGAAACACGGCAGGACGGTTTGGAGGAAAAACGGGCCTCTAAACAAAGGAGACACAATGGCTCTCAATGCAGATCGGAAAGTTCAGCAGCATTTTCTAAACTTTCGAGTTAGCTCCGGGGCAAAACTGCAAGAGGAAGATAAAAGAATCAGGATGATTATCGTCTCCCTTGATGAGTACAGGACACCCAGCAGATGTCAAACAGCTTATGTGCAAGCTTAGGATGTTCCGGCCCCTGCGTATCAAGATTGGCAAAAGGAGGTTGGTTGGTTTCTTTTAGATGAGGCTTTGCGCTCTTTTCGGAGGCGCTGACTTTTTGAACCCTGTCTGATCTCCAAATCTGATACGATGGCATTTCATTGAAGGCACCCTCCGGAGTTTTTGATAGGAACTTGGCTATTTGATGAGCGTTGGCCCTGGGCTGGAGTATTTGGTCTAGACATTTTAACGCTTTGGACACAGAAGACACTAGAAGATTTCTTCATTTGTAATTTATTTCTTTATCGTGTCAGGGGCAACCAGACCATTGTATTACATTTCTAATAGAACAAAACAAACAAACAGATAAAAAAGCACAAAGTTTGCAAACTTGGTAGTTGATCAAATGTCCTTTGACCAGTATCTGGCCACTTGGAGTGCCTCTGGTGTTGCCGCAAGAAGGTCCTCCATTGTGCATGTGGTAGGGCTCAGGGTGCATTGCAGCAGGTGGTCAGTGGTTTGCTCTTCTCCGCACTCGCATGTCGTGGATTCCACTTTCTGGCCCCATTTCTTGAGGTTGGCTCTGCATCTCGTGGTGCCAGAGCGCAGTCTGTTCAGCGCCTTCCAAGTCGCCCAGTCTTCTGTGTGCCCAGGGGGGAGTCTCTCATTTGGTATCAGCCACGGATTGAGGTGCTGGGTTTGAGCCTGCCACTTTTGGACTCTCACTTGCTGAGGTGTTCCAGCAAGTGTCTCTGTAGATCTAAGAAAAAAAATTCTTGATTTAAGTTGTTGATATGCTGGCTGATACCCAAACAAGGGATGAGCTGGAGATGTCACTGCCTTGGTCCTTTCACTATTCGTTTGTAATATTGTGTGTATATGCATGTATCGCCCAGTGCAAATGCAGACAGTGATTTTTCTAAACATCACAATCAGCGTTGTTATTGCTTCAAGAAGCAAGGAATGTCCAGTAAGTGGGATGGAGGGGTTTCAATGATGGATTGGGACTGCTGGAAATAGCAACCTTCTACAACAGCGTTTCTCAACCTGGAGGTCAGGACCCCTGAGGGGGTCATGAGGGGGTGTCAGAAGGTTGCCAGAAACCATCAGAAGTGTTTGGGAAGTTTGGCCCAGTTCTATCATTGGGAGGATTCAGAATGATCTTTGATTGTGAATTTTAAAAATCCCAGTAATTACAACTCCCAAATGCCACGGCCCATTTTCCCCACCAGTGTTCACATTTGGGCATATTGAGTATTCATGCCAAGTTTGGTCCAGATCTACCATTGTTTCTGTCTACAGTGCTCTCTGGATGTAGGTGAACTACAACTCCTAAACTCAAGGTCAATGCCCACCAAATCCTTCCAATCTTTTTTGTTGGTTGTGGGAGTTCTGTGTGCCAAGTTTGGTTCCATTCCATCCTTGGTAGAGTTCAGAATGTTCTTTGATTGTAGGTGAACTATAAATACCAGTAACTAAAACTCCCAAATGTCAGTCTATTTTCCCCAAACTCCACCAGTGTTCACATTTGGAAATATTGAGTATTCATCCCAAGTTTGGTCCAGATCCACCATTGCGTGAGTCCACAGTGCTCTCTGGAGGTTGGTGAACTACAACTCCAAAGCTCAAGGTCAATGCCCCCCAAATCCTTCCAATGTTTTCAGTTGGTTGTGGGAGTTTTGTGTGCCAAGTTTGGTTCCATTCCATCCTTGGTAGAGTTCATTATGCTCTTTGATTGTAGGTTAATTATAAATCCCAGCAACTAAAATTCCCAAATGATAAAATAAAGAAAGAAAACCAATAAAAACATATTTTAAAAAAATTCAACTGATAAGCAATGCACCTGTATACTGAATACATGAAGTTTGTAAGTAAATAAACTATGTTACTTTTAACCAAAACTACTTATTTTGTCTCTTGAGAGTATGACTTAAAACCAAATATATTTTATGGGAGAGTAGGAGGTTTGTTTTTGTTTTTTTTTGGGGGGGGGGGCAAATGAAATAAGACTTCTGAAGATCTGCTACATGTTTTGTGCATTGGCATAATCTTTGCTCCTAACAGTTCAAAGAGGTATCAGTCTAACAGCTGAGAAACCCAATTTGCCTTGCATGAATTGAATTTAGTGGTATATATATATACCACTAAAGAAAAGACTGACTCAAACAAGTTTTAAGCGCTTCTCAGGAAGATCATACAAAGAGGATATGATTTTCCAAACAGAAGTGAATGCCAATTAATCTCCAAAAGGTCACGCTTCCAAAAGATTTTGGAGATTCTGGTTTTTCAAAAGGTTACAATCTCAAAAGTCATCCTTTTCCCAATGAGCCATGAAACTCCCAAAGGGAACTTGGAGAGGAAGTCTAAATATCACTCCATGAGTTTCCGTGGCCCTAATGCCCCATGAATTTCCCATATTTATCACCAAGTCTTTGATACTTTGTTGTCTTTCCTAGTCTGGCTGACTTGGTTGTTAATCAAATGTTTGTCCTGACCCGGGCAGGCTTCAGACCAATGTAGTTCATCCCATGTCATTGCTTTGGGTTTCTTAGTTAATCTTAATCAAGCCTTATGTCAACCTTTAAGGAATGGGGAGAGCAGAGGTTGGGAGAAGGCCTGGAGCTCACTGTAACTTGTTTCTGAAACAATAAATCATTGCTTGTAATTGCATCCAAATGTAGCCCAGCCTCCTCTAAGTAGCACCAGTTTCCCTTTCTCTTCACTTTTCATCCAATCCTTTTTAACTCCTTAGATGGATCGTAATTTAAATTTTCCAGCCATGGTTGAAATGTTGTTTGGATTTTATGGGCTTAGAAGAGTCTTCCCCATCATACAGTCCAAATAAATCTATCGGACAGATGGCAAGCTATTTAACCTCAGCGGACTGAAAGCCAAAACCAAGGTTACAACAACATCTGTTATAGAACTCCAGTATGCTGATGACAACGTCATCTGTGCACATTCAGAAGAAGACCTACAAGCCACTCTAAACACCTTCACAGGAGCATATGAGAAGCTCGGCCTGTCATTGAACATCGAGAAAACCGAAGTACTCTTCCAGCAGTCACCAGCCAATCTCTCTCCAATGCCAGAGATACAGCATAATGGTGTCACATTAGAAAATGTTGACCATATCCACTCTCTTGGCAGCCACCTCTCCACAAAGGTCAACATTGACACTGAAATACAACACCACCTGAGTTCTGCAAGTGCAGCATTTTTCCAAATGAAGCAGAGTGTTTGAGGACTGGGACATCCGTAGGGATACCAAGGTGCTTGTTTATAAAGCTATTGTCCTCCCAACCCTGCTATACGCCTGTGAGACATGGACTGTCTACAGACGTCACATGCTACTCCTGGAACAATTCCATCAGCGCTGTCTCCGGAAAATCCTACAAATCTCTTGGAAAAACAAGTGGACAAATGTCAGCATTCTGGAAGAAGCAAAAGCCACCAGCATTGAAGTGATGGTCCTCCGCCATCAACTCCGCTGGACCGGCCACGTTGTCCAGGTGCCTGACCACCATCTACCAAAGTAGTTGCTCTACTTTGAACTCAAGAATGGAAAATGGTTGCTCTACTTCAAACCCAAGAACGGAAAATGGAATGTTGGTGGCCAGGAAAAGAGATTGAAAGATGGGCTCAAAGCCAACCTTAAAAACTGTGGCATAGACACTGAGAACTGGGAAGCCCTGGCCCTTGACTGCTCTAGTTGAAAGTCAGCTGTGACCAACAGTGATGTATAATTTGAAGAGGCACGAATGAAGTGCGAAAGAGGAAGGTGTGTCAAGCCAACCCTGACTGGGACCACCTTCCACCTGGAAACCAATGCCTTCAAGTATAAGGCTCCACAGTCACCTATGGACCCATCGCACTCTGCACATTGACCCTGGAGGATCATCCTGCTTGGACAACAAGGGATTGCCTAAGTAAGTAAGTCCAGTCCAAATGTTTTAGGAGCCCAACTCTCATCTCATCACCCCCATGCTGCATGTCCTATGGTCTTTTGTCTGATTTGAATGGAAATCAGACAAAACATCATTTGATGTCTTGATGTTGAGGAGAGCTGGTCTAGCAGGAACGTCCCTCAGCATAAAGCATTGGGAATGTTCCCATTCATTTATGTTTTAATGCCCCATTAGCGAACCAAGCGGAGGAACCTTAGGCAAGCATTACAGATCTCTGATCTCTTTGAATTAAACAGCTTGTTCAACCACATCAGCAGTTATGTGATATCGGATAACCTGCAGTTTTATTGTCAGTCACCTACAGGTTTTTCCTCCTCTTGGAGGTCTCTCAAGCTTTGACACTGATAAATATCGTGGAATAAACTGTTTCTATATTTAAATCTATAAACACTACATAGCTCGCAATAACTGTTACAAGTATTGATTTTTACCTTCCTTAGTTCAAGGCTGTAATTCCAATCTCAGAAAGCAACTTTGCTCAAATATTAAATTAGAAACCACGAAGGATGTGTGTGTGTGTGTGTATGAAGGAGGGGAGGGACTTTCCAAAATGTCGACCTGCAGAAACAGGCAAAACTTTTGGAGTGTTCAAAGTATGGGTCAGGATGGGATCCTACATCACAGGCATGGAGTATGATATTTCTTGGCCAGAGAGACACATCTTTCCTAGTCTAGGAGGCATTGCTGGGACTGTAAGGACTTAATCACACGGACTTGCAGATTTGTAGAGAAGCGTGGGGGTCTGTCCCTATAGCATGACAATAATACTTTTTGATTGCAAATCACTCTGTGAAACTTGGACTCCTTCTCATCCCACTGTTTTCTTGAAGTGTTCTTGACCCCTTGTTGCTCACCTTCACATTCATCACAAGGGGGAAGTCTTGTCAAATCCTCCTTGCTTTTCCTTCTTTTATCACCCAAAAGCCCATCTCTTTTCTCTTTCTCTTTTTTCTCTGCTGCCTCTACCATCNTCCTCAGAGGTAGTGAGGTGTGAATGTTTCAACTGACCACCTTGATTAGCATTTAATTGCCTGGCAGTGCCTAGGGCAATCTTTTGTTGAGAGGTGATTAGATGTCCCACATCTGCGAGTGTCTTCAGGGGTAGTGAGGTCTGTTGGAACTAGGAAAATTGGGTTTATATATCTGTGGAATGACCAGGGTGGGACAAAGGACTCTTGTCTGCTGGAGCTAGGTGTGAATGTTTTAACTGACCACCTTGATTAGCATTTGATCTGTATTTTAATGTGTTTTAATGTATTTATTTATTTAGCAATTTTGTATACCGGTCTTCTCCCCTCTATCGGGGGACTCGGGCCGGTTTCCAACAATAAAATCACAAAACAATCATTAAAAACATCATATAACATAATTCAATTAAAACGTTATAATTGCAAAATACAATCACATAACAACAATGGTCAGTCGTCATCGTGAGTTCGTTGCCCATCATTCATCGTCATCTATCCAATCACAGAAATATTGATTCACTCGTCGAAAGCCAAACCCCATAGCCAGGTTTTCACCCATTTTCTGAACGACAGAATGGAGGGGGCAGTTCTGATCTCCAGTGGGAGAGAGTTCCAGAGTCGAGGGGCCACCACCGAGAAGGCCCTGTCCCTGAGAGGCCGGTGGGACCGAGAGCAGGGCCCCTCCAGACGATCTTAACAACCTAGATGGTTCATAGTGGAGAATACGTTCTGACAGGTAAACTGGGCTGGAGTCGTTTAGGGCTTTATAGGGTAACACCAGCACTTTGAATTGTGCTCGGAAGCTAATGTATTAATGTACTATGATGTTATTATGCTTAAGTTTATTTGTATATTGATTCTCTGTTGTTAGCCGGCCTGAGTCCCTCCTCGGAGGTTGAGAAGACCGGGTTATAAAAGCTCTAAATGAAGCCAAACTAGACTTTAGGGGGGTCAACTCCAAGGAGAGATGACCCTTAGTTCCCAGCAAAGAGGGAACGCTACCTTGGCAAGCTTTCAGAGAAGCCTGATTCCAGCAGTTATTTAATATTAATAATTGCAATGAGACCCTTGCCAAAGCGAAGAAGAGGCACCGAGGTGTTTATTAGCGATTCAGCTGAGATCGGATGCAAGTGGGAATCATTCCACCACAAGCATACTGCTACAGAATTTTACAGGCATTTTATGGAGAAAATACAAAGGAAAACAGTTCCAATCCCCCGCCCACCCTCTGCCTCTGGAGGGCCAATCAGCAGGCTTTCCTTGCTTCTGAGGATGGGCTAATCAGAAGCAGGCAAGGCGGGATGATCACACACAATGGAGAAATGATGGGATTACAGCTGGCCAGCCAGGATGGAATGTGAGGCTTTGTTCTGGCCGGCCCGGTGTGATCGCTGTAAACAAAGGTCTTCCTGTTGGAAATGGCTCTGGGGGGAAGAAATGGCTGGGTCGGACAGTGGACCTCAAAAGGGGATCAACGCTGTCCTTTGTAAATTTAATCATTCTTTTTTTTCCAGGTTTCTGTAGACTTCCTCATTCTCGCTAGTCAAGCTCAGAGGGCGAGATGAGGGAATCAACAGCTATTGTTCCATGCAGATAAGTCAATCAGGGATGAGTCTCAAGGGAAGCAGAGAATTTCCCTCTAGCATTGCAACAGTTTCTGGTCACTTTTTTGTAGGTCAAAAGTCAAGGGAAAGGCAGGGGAAACATATTACATTTCATACAATAATTTCTTATACAAAGTTCATTTAAAATTTCCCTTCCCACCCCACATCTTTATTATTTTATTACAATATTGATTTATTAAAAGAACTGGAAATCCCATGCCCCTGGGGAAGGTTGGTGGAAGCGGAGGTGGCTTGCAGTCCAAGTCAGGCAGCAAAGAGTTATTTCTCTTGGTAGAAGTCAGCGGATGGGTGCTGAGTTGATAGATAACATGATCCATCGCTCGGTCCTTGGGGGAACTACAACTCTCACAAAGGGCAGAAGTCCCAAGATCCAGCCATTTCCCAAAAGCCTCGTGGGGTCCTTGTTGTTGTCAGTGCCTTGGCAATGTGACCAAGACTTAACCCTTGTTGTGTAGTCTGGTGCCCTTGCCCTTTGCAGAACTATAAGTCACTATCCATTATTATTTTTGGGGGGACTCGACATCATAAATAAATAAATAAATAAATAAATAAATAAATAAATAAATAAATAAATTGATGGCCTGGAAGTTTTTAGGTGTGCGTTGTTAGTGCCTGGGGGCTTCTCTGTGTAGTCTGACATGGTCTACATAGGGACCACCAAACGCAGCAGCATTGCCCAAACACGGATCAAGGAACATGAAAGGCACGGCAGACTACTTCAGCCAGAGAAGTCAGCCATAGCAGAGCACCTGAGGAACCAACCTGGACGCAGGATATTACTTGAGAACACAGAAATGCTGGCCCACTCTCACAACCACCATGTCAGGCTACACAGAGAAGCCACTGAAATCCACAAGAAGCATGTGGACAATTTCAACAGAAAGGAAGAAACCACGAAAATGAACAAAATCTGGCTACCAGTATTAAAAAAAACTCTAAAATTACAACAGTACAACAACAGAGAGGAAACAAACAAGGACATCTAATCACCTCTCAACAAAAGTTTGCTCCAGGCACTGCCAGGCCATTATATGCTAATGAAGGTGGTCAGTTGAAACATTCACACCTAGCTCCAGCAGACAAGAGTCCTTTGTCCCACCCTGGCCATTCCACAAGTATATAAACCCAATTTTCCTAGTTCCAACACACCTCACGACTTCTGAGGATGCTTGCCAGAGATGCAGGTGAAACTTCAGGAGAGAATGCCTCTAGACCAGTGATTCTCAACCTTCCTAATGCCGCGACCCCTTAATACAGTTCCTCATGTTGTGTTGACCCCCAACCCTAACCCTCACATTATGAATCGCCATGTAAATAATGATCTGCAGGATGTATTTTCATTCCCTGGAGTAAATTTGGCACAAATACCTGGTATGCCCAAATTTGAATACTGGTGGGGTTGGCGGGGGGATTGAT
>NW_026844478.1:23419771-23427271 GCF_025583915.1 Anolis sagrei ordinatus
CAGACACTCTGCTGGCTGTTGTATTGGATCACACGTCGGACACTTCCAAGTGTCTAGGACTGTGTGATGTATTGGCGAATAATGCGTGCAGATCCCAGTAAGGTGGCTTCTGCAGCTGGCAGATGGTAATTTTGTCAGTGCCAATTGTGCTTAAGTGTAGGCCAAGGTCTTCAGGCACTGCACCCACTGGGACCGCCTTTACTGACTTTTGCCAGAGTCTTTGCAGTTTGATATTTAAATCCACTATTATTATTATTATTATTATTATTATTATTATTATTATTGTTTATAAATAAACATAAATATAATAATAATGTTTATTTATACCTCACTTTTTCTCTCCACAAGGAGACTCAAAGCGACTTACATTAAAAGCATCTCAATACAAAATATAGAAACATTAGAACAGAATTAAATATAAATGGTATATTTGCAGTTAAAATCCATAAAAACATAATCAAAGCTAAAAAGCCACAGAAACTCAGCATTCTCTGTCAAAACTGCTGCAATTCCCAGGCTCACAGACGAATCCGAATGCAATTATCCTTTCTTTTGGTCCATCTGCAAGTACATATCTTTAAAAGCGTACACATTAGGGAAAGTGTGTATAAAACATGTACATTAAGGGAAATTATTTACAAAAATGTACGCATTAAGAAAGAACGTCTGGAAAAAATATATATGCTTTGGATAAATGGACCGGAAAACTGCATGCAAAACTGTTTACAATTTTCCTTACTACCGAAATGTGCATGAAAATTAGTATGGATTTTTGCCTCCCTTCCTCCAGTCCAGAAATGAATGTTATGAAATACAAAGCAGACACATCCATCCATCCACCACTTTATGATCAATTTCATTCAAAATATTATGCAAAAATTCAATAAAGGATAGGGAAGCAAAGACCTACGGACGACATTGTTTAACTCATCCTTTCCTTTTGTTACCAAACTGCAAAAAAAAGAAGAGCGTACGCTAAAAAGTTGAGAAGCCTCAAAGTCCTAGAGGCCCGTAGGTTATTAATTTCATTTGGGAGGGATGAGTGGGGAGAAGATATTAGGGACAATTAGCAATGAAAATTTCCATCCATATAAATGCACTCTAAAGATTGCCTCTAAAGCTATTTAGTTAATTGATCTGTAAAAACAGTTGATTCACGATGAGCAGAAAGACAAATTAATCTTCATTTGAAGCTTGAAAACAAGTCTGGATGATAAGGTGGGGTTAAAGAAGTAGATTTATTGAATTGGGGAGCTCATCCTCATCTTCCACCCGCCCCAGTTTTAAGTGGTCTCGGCTTTGCAATTTGCTTGTCTTTCTTCGCTTGTGTAACAAGCAGTAGTAGTATATGACTAAGAATGGAAGAAACCTAGATTTGAATGTGCATGAAGGTCAGTAGATGACCTTGGATGTCCTTTTCTCTTGACTTCACCACCTCACAGTGGATTTCAACTCCTATCATCACCTTAGTTGCTACTTACTTAGCCCATCATACTCGTTGTCTGAACATGATGGCCTTCCAAGTGTAGTGTCTTGGTGGTGGGTCCATAGGTGATTGTGGAACCCTATTCTTAATCCGCATGTTCTTTCACAGTGAGGACATCAGTTTCCAAGTGGAAGGCGGTACCAGTCAGGGTTGGCTCGATGCGCCTTCCTCTTGGCATGTTTCTCCCTTTTGCCCTCCATTCATGCCTCTTCAAATTCTGCAGCACTGCTGGTCACAGCTGACCACCAGATGGAGCGCTCAAGGGCCAAGTATAGTGTCTTGGTGGCTGTGCAGACCAATTCTGGACCAGCATGTTCTTCCAGAGTGAGGACATTGGTTTCCAGGTGGAAGGCAGTCCTGGTCAACCTGGTAATAACCATTGTGAAAGGAGAAACTGGATACTTCTTTACATAATGTCAGAAAAGGCATTTACTCTTGAGTAACATGCTAGCTAAGAGAAAATTAGCCTGGTATACATCTGCTCTTGGAATGGCCCAGGATTTGCAATTCATATGTCTTATTTTGCTTGTCTAGCAAGCAGTAGTTATTATTTCGAGTACATAGCTGTGAATGTAAGAACGTAGATTTGAATGTGCATGAAGGTCATTAGATGACCTTGGATGTCCTTTTCTCTTGACCTCATCACCTCACAGTGGATTTCAACTCCGATCATCACCTTAGTTACTACTTACTTAGCCCATTGTCTGACTCTGATGGCCTTCCAAGTGTAGTGTTTTGGTAGTGAGTCCATAGGTGATTGTGGAGCCCTATTCTTGATCCACATGTTCTTCCACAGTGAGGACATCCATTTCCAAGTGGAAGGTGGTCCCGGTCAGGGTTGGCATGATATGCCTTCCTCATTCATACCTCTTTGAATTCTGCAGCACTGCTGGTTACAGCTGACCTCCAGTTAGAGTGCTCAGTTCTCCATGTCTATGCCACAGTTTTTAAGGTTCGTTCCATCCACTTTTTTTGACCAACCTATCCTTTAACTCATTTTGCATATTGATCCCCTCCCCCAAAAAATGAGATTGGAGGTAATTATGTTGTTGCTTATGATGCTTGCTTTTATTGTTTATGATGATGTTGTTTTTATGCTGTTTTATATTTTGTTCTGTTTCTAACTGTATGTTGTCTGGGCATGGCCACATGTAAGAAGCTTTGCCACCAAACTCTATATTCTGGGGAAATTTAATTTGAAAACTGGCTACCACCACACTTAAAAGAAATTTCAGCTTTTGGTTTGGAAAGAGGATTTAAATAAACTGGAATGTGCTGGATTAACACTCAGGGCTCTGAACTCTGAGGTAAATATCACTGAGATTCTTTTAAATGTCACTGTCACCCATCTTAAAATTCTGCTTCTCTAAAACTGCTATGGAACTATTTCACATAGAAGCACTCTTGAGACAGTTGTTGTTTAACAAAGAACAAAGTTGTTTATTTGTGTGAACTTCAACAATACAGGCCCTTAAGCTTAACGGTTGCAATAATGAGTTGGAGCCTATGGTTACTTTAAAAAACAGTTCCTCACCTCTGAGGATGCTTGCCATAGATGCAGGCGAAACGTCAGGAGAAATGCCTCTAGAACATGGCCATATAGCCCGAAAAAACCCACAAGAACTGAGTTCCACACTTAGTTCCAAAAACAACTCTTCACTCCCGCCTTCTGGAAACTAGCAGACTTCCCTCTGACTAGTATTCCTAAAACTCCAGACAGTATTTTCCCTTGGATCTGTCTATACACTATACCAGCTATTCTATTTAATAGCTGTCTATCTCTACTAACTGACCACTTTGGCTCCTCTAACTCTTCTTCTCCCAACTCTCCCAAAATCTAAGTTTCTTCTTTAACACACAGACCCTGACTCAACTGTCAGATTTTAAAACGCACCCTTTCAGGCAATTTTTTTTCTGCACTCTAACTAAGCTTTGCCCACTCTCTCCCAGCCAATTACAAAGCTTCTCCACATTTCCCTCCAGGCTGCTCCTAAGCTCCTCCCCCTCTAGGAAATGGGTACCCTAAGATGGCTGCCTCCATGCACCATCTCACAAAATGGCTGCCGAAATACTTGGGCCTACTTTCTGAGCTTTTCCCTGGCCTAAAAGGTAGGAAATTCATCACACTAGCTAAGGGAAAATTAGCCTGGTATATATCTGCTCTTGGAGTGGGCCAGGATTCAAGACATATCTGCCCTGCTGGACCATTTTCTTCTCCAAGTGGCTGCTGCCACCATTCCTTCCATAGCAAGCTATGGACTTCTGCCCAAGCTTCTTTCCATTGTGTGCACTTGTGATATTACTCTGCATTTGTTGTACAGCTTTCACCTGCTTATGACAAGATGCCGGCCAATGTCAGCACAATGCAGGAGATAAAGAAGGGATGTAGAACTCTAGAATTTGGCAGGGTTTGCTGGGTTAGTGGATCTTGGGAGATGCCCAAGAATGCCAATCCCTGGTATCAGCTCCAACACTTACCCTGCATCCAAGCTCTCCAGCCTGGAACAGATTGCTTACCTTATGGTTATGAATTATGGACTTCATTGTGGACTCAAAAATGCTCTAAGAAAATGAAGTTTCTGGTGCGATTTTAGGAAACTGCCTGGTAAATAAAAAGGGACATAATATGTTCCTTCTCTGTGATCTTCCATTAAAAGAGGTGCTTAAGAGAGACGTTAATGTGAGGCTGCTAGTGTACGGCTCTTGCTATCTGTTGGCATTGTCGGACCTGCATCATGAAAGCCAATGCTGCTTAATTAAGGTAGTTAGATTTAGCGATGCATTGAACTGCAGCGCGCCCTTTTTTCAGCATCTAAATCCATTGGAAAGAGTAAATAACCATGCCCTTGATGTTCCGATGGCCAGTAATCATTTAGTGTCTAGACATACACAAGCGATATACTGTGGAGCGTATATTGATTAGCCTTTTAAAGCCGCACATGGTAAATGGGCATAGACATACCCATCGCTTTTAGAATGTTGGTTCCAAAGATATTTCTTTCTAATTAAGCAAAAGGTTCAAGTTCCAACACAGTCTATGAAATACCCACAATGTCTCCGGGATGTATTTGCTGGAAGACTTGATTTTCCTGCAGTGCTTGAGAATGTCGAAAGCATTTTCGGAATAACTCCAGTGCCATCTACAGGTTAGCATCATAATATCTGTAAGAAATGCTATATTTGCTTCCTTTTTTCAGAAGTGACACACAAGCAACAGCAGGATAAAGTAGATCAATGATAGAGATCGTATTTTGGGAGGCAGAAACGACTGGTGCGGCGTTGCTTTTTATCAACACTGCACCTAAATCAACCCCAGGGTTTGGGTTCTCCAGCTTTTCTGTGTTCTCAAATATCCAAGTTGGTTCATCAGGTGCTCTGCTGTGGCTGACTTCTCAGGTTGAATTATATACACAAACAAAGAAAACAGGGCAATTCCAGCCTGGAAACACCTCCCAACAAAGGATTCCCCTAGGCAGGAAGCAGCTAGGCTTTGAAGCTGCAAAGCCATTCACAAGGAGAGCAATCAGGAACAGCCATATATATAACCCAGAAACAGCACCCTGTGGTTTGATACCACAAGTACACAACCAACAAGTACACAAATGGATAGATGGCCAGTCAGCCAGGCTCTAAGTTGTTGCGCAGCAGCAGATTTTACCCAGCGCCCAAAGTCCAAATGCAATAGAGTCACAGACAATAGTAAAAATGAAAAGAAATATCTTTACTCAGAAGAGATGAAACATAAACTTGCAATGTTGCATACAAAAATCAAACAGTGCAAGAATTTTACATAGTCTTTGTAAGTAACACAAAATAATGCATCTTCATCTTAAGTCAAATGAGAGAGCAAAAACATAAACCTTGAGTAAATAACTATTCCACCATAGCTGCCCTCAGAGTAGCTTTTCCATGCTGCTTCCCAGAGCAAAGCCTTTGAGCATAGATCTTCTCAGAGAAAAAGCTTTCCAACACCCACACCCACACTGTATTATAAAAAACCCCTACAATTATACCCTATTGGGTGTGGCCCAAGTTTGCTGGTTGACCTACATTACCAGCTGTACATGATAATTAACACCGTAAGGTTTTTCTTCAACACACTCACACCTAGCCCTGCTATGACTTACCATAACACCGGGACTGTGGCGCAGCTGGCTGGGATTCAGATGCATTAAAATCACTACTGACCAAAATGTCACGAGTTCGAAGCCAGCCCAGGTCGGAGTGAGCTTCCAACCAAATTTGTGTAGCTTGTTGTCGACCTTTGCAGCCTGAAAAGTTACATCTGTCAAGTAGGAAATTTAGGTACCACTTATGTGGGGAGGCTAATTTAACTAATTTACAAGGCCATAAAGATCAGCGAACATGCAGGGAATGAGGAAGTACTTCATCAGTGTCACAGATGGAGAGTGAAGCGACAGCTCCCCTGGTAGCCAGAAAAAGTTGGAATGTTAAACAGCTTCTGATTGTCTGTCTATATGTGTTGTGTATCTAAGGCATTGAATGTTTGCTTGTATATGTACATTGTAATTTGCCCTGAGTCCCCTGCGGGGTGAGAAGGGTGGAATATAAATACTGTAAATAAATAAACAAACAAACAAACATTAGTGTCAATAATGACAGTGTTCTGTTCCTGGCTTGAAAGTATGTGTTCCTGTTTGATTGTTCAGTGCTGACATGGGCAGAAGTAGTCCTACCCTGTGAACTTTATTTGTGTGACAAATGCTTCATGAAACATGTGAAGGGCACATTTTCTCTGGCTTAGACAAAGAATTGAACTTTTGCAGTAATTCGCTGCAGTTATTCTCCACATATCCGCATATCTGCATCTTCAGGCTTTAAAAAAATAAGTAAAAATTTCTGGCGGAAGTCACAGCAGCTGTCTTGGGAATCTCTGGATCTCTAAATATCACAACAAAGCATCAAGTCTGTACAACTGTCTGTATGTGGAGCTCTTCTGAAGTCCCGGGTTTTTTTCCCCTGTCTAAAACCCGTGATTTAGTGCTGTCTGGAAGTGCCCAAAATCTGCAATTTGGCATGTGATTTCCCACCCAGCTATGGTAGAATTCCCATCATCTAATGTAGCAAAGTCTATCATCCATTGCTTCTGTCATCAGGTGAGCATAGCATTGAACAAAACATGCAGAATAATCACAGGATGTCTTAAACCTACACTTGTTGATAAACTCCTCAAGCTAGCTGGCATTGCCCCCTCCCCTGATGTGTGACAGGAAGTTGCTGCTAAATGTGAGAGAAATAAGGTTGAACATTGTGAAAGCCACCCACTACATGGCTACCATGTAGACTCAAATCAAGGAGAAGCTTTATGGGAACTACCACTCCTCTTGGCGTCCCCCCAGCAACAACAAAGGTATCCCTTTGGGCAGCTAGACCTGGAAACCCCAACTGGATGACCTCCCATGAGGGTCTTCCTCCAGGGTCAAACCAAGAATGGGCAACTTGGAAATCCCTGAACAGACTTGGAAGCAGAGCGGGCAGATCAAAAGACAGCCTGGCAAAATGGTACGACCTAAAATAATCCCATGCCTTGTGTGACTGTGGAGCAGAACAGACAACCCTGCATCTGTGTGCTTGTCCATTGTGCCCTGCCTCATGTACAGGGCAAGAATTGTTGGAAGCTACAGACAATGCCGTTGCTGTTGCCCATTTTTGGTCAAAAGATTAGCCACCTGCTCTCCTTCTATTTTTATCAGTTTTATTCTAATTTATGCAATGCTTTTGATACAAAATAAATAAATAAAGCAATGATATTCCCCATAGTAACCTATGGATGTGAGAGCTGGACAAGAAGGAAGGCTGAACGGAGGAAGATAGATGCTTTTGAACTGTGGTGTTGGAGGTAAATTCTGAGAATGCCTTGTACCGCAAGAAGATCCAACCAGTCCATGTTTGTTGCTTATTCATTCAGTCACTTCCAACTCTTCATGACCTCAAGGAGCAGCCCACGCCAGAGCTCCTGTCACCACCCCCAGCTCCTTCAAGGTCAAGCCAGT
>NW_026844478.1:23432271-23454479 GCF_025583915.1 Anolis sagrei ordinatus
CCATAATGACTAAGGTAGGCACCCCTGGAGCAAAAAGGATGATCACCAAATAGCTTTTCTCTGTAAAGGAAATGCCTTTGGGGATTGCAGCCAAATGCAAAAAGTTATCTTTAACCATGGATAAGCTCTTTCCCCTTGAGTGGGAAGATAAGGGACATTCAATTTTGAGACATTTATTTATTTGCTTAGTGGTGGCCAAAGGACGTCCTTGTCTCCTTTCTGTTCTTACAGCATAGAGAGACACCAGTGCAAAGCAGGTATTTGCAAAATGTATTCAATGAACACAAGGGGGGGAGGAGCCTACTAATCCCTCCCATCCATCCATCCCCATGCTCTGTTGCCCTGGAAAAATGGCATAGACTGGAATCCACAGGGATTAGGAACATGGGATGATAGTCAAAACAGCTGTTGCCAGTTCTGGTTAGGAACTGGTCCAGTTGTATTGACATCACTACAGTGAAAGCTCTAATCTCCCAACTTTGCTTATTGAACTCCCACCATGAAATAAAGAGTCAGACACAAGAAAATGGATCTAAAGGGCCATTTTCTGACCTATTTATTGAAAGAATTTGCAGTAAGCTGTAGAGGGAAAATCTGTAAAAATGCAACATATAACTCCTGGCTGAATGGCCACCTCGTGAGCCTAGTCCCTGGGCCAGGGGTCACTCCCTCTGACCACCTCCAAGGACAAGCGTGCACCAAGGATCCCGAGGGCCAAGCAAAATTCTTTGTCTGCACCTCTCGGCCGATCATAGTTGGAAAGCCATCCTGAGGGCGCTCCCTTCCAAACCTCAGAGTTTTTCAAGAGTGAAAACCCTCCATCCAGCCCATTTTATGAAAACTTATGGGGACTTTTGTGGAAGTCCACCCTTCACTCCCTAAGGCGGGGGTGCCACGGTGCCTACCATAACCATTTCACCTTTAACATGCCATGGAAACTTATTAATACTCAGGGAAACCTATTTAAATGACACCACCTCAAAGCGAATTACCACACCCATCTGAAACAGTATGAGGTAGGCAAAAAAAACCCCAATGCAAACTTGGGGGGGAAAAATTCCTACCCGGCCCATGTGCGACCAGTCTATACTCACACTGTCCATAGGGAGGGAGGGTGGGTCACGCCATCCAAAGGAAACTGAAAGAGAGAAACAGAGCAGCCTCACCCAACTTGCTGCTCCGCCCCCTCACATGCATGGGCCAGCAACTACCTGGCCCAAACCAAGTTTGCCTCCTTTATGGGGTAATTCAAAATGCCCTCCCGCATCCTAAGCTTTCCTTGGCTGCGGGTGGGGCAGCTGTTTATCTACCACAAGGCTGATCCAACTGCACAACAACCTAGGTGGTCAGTAGGTTCATTTTAATAGATTTGGCAACTGAATCCCTCAAATCCAGAACACCAAAATGATAATCCCCTGAAAACAGAATCAGGAGGAGGGAACCAGAAAGCTGGCCAAAACAGATCAAAAGAACCAGATTAATCGGCTACTGTAGAGGATGGAATTACGAGTCTGTCTGCAATATACCTGAGGCAGGGGTCTGCCATGGGGGCTTCTGGAGAAGATGTGATAGTAGCATCTTTTCTCTCTCATGGGCAAAAGAAACATTCCCTAGGTTCCTCCTCCAGAGAGGGTCCTGCTGTGAACTTGCTTTCTTGGCAGCACTTGCATGGGGCTGGTATTGAAAAGTCTCTGAGTTCCTCTCAGAGATGATGGAAGTTGAAGTTTTTCTCTGTGTGTGTGTCTCAGCCTGGTTGTGTCCATGCTCTGATTGGCTGAGAATGGACACAACCGGTGAGTACAATTCCCAGAATCTTGCAGTTTTGTCTTATTTTAAAAATAGTTATGGTTAAAACTTAAAATAGTTCTTAAAAAATCAGTAGATTGGTGAATTGTTTTGAAACTTGGAAGGCCTGCAGTTGTAAATGGGGTCTAAAACTGAGGTAGGGTTTATGCAGATAGGCCTTAAATTACTGAGTATGGAGCCTTTAAAGTTTCCCATTGTAGCCAATGGGCTGAATCTTTACCGAATGAAAATGGTAACACATCTCTCAATTCGAGTAACTTCCTGATAAACAGGTTAGCCAAAAATGGACCCCAAAATGGCATTCATTTTAGCTGAATGGCACAAGTCTATTAAGTGCCCTGTTATGGATTTATGGGGCTTGTAGTTTGGTGAGGCACAAGCACTTTTTGGTAGAAGAGGTTAAAGATCTCCTCTACCAATTCCATAGCATTAAGTCATGGCAATTAAAGTGGAGTAAATGTCTACAGTAGAGTTGCACCCTTAGTGAGGTCTCCCCTCCTCAGACTTTTTTTGTCACCCTTCACCTGGATGGAAATAACATCAGAAGGACTGAGGCTCTCATACTCCACCTTTTCATGTCTTCAATGAATATAGTTTGCAAACGATATTCAAGACTTTGACTGTTTCAATTTCCTTGCTTGTACCTTGGAGGCAACTAGCCAAAAAATCACTGTCTCATTTATAAGCTTCTGTTCAAATTTCCAAAATCATTTCTGTCATCCCCTTTCCCCTCAAAATGTGCAGTGTATCATAACTGCTGTAGCTAATAGTCACTATCCGCCAAGAACTTTGATAGCACGAAACTCTACTACACAGGATCGAGTGAAGCAAAAATCACCTTCAGGCTGTTTAGGCAAAGATGCTTCCTTGTGGACAATGTTTCCCTCAATACGGTGTGGCAACGTGCCTTTCATAATAGATCAAACACCTCGTTCTCCTCTTGGAAGGGAATATTGACAGAACATACATATTGGTTTGTTCATCAAATGGCAATAACAGAGAATCCCCCAAACCATAATGATCACAAGTTTCATAAAGGAAGGGAAGACGAAGCTTGTGTCACTACAAGATGTTTGAGGCCTCGCGGCTGATGACATGTGCTGAAGAAAAGGAGGAAAAGGAAGAGAAGAACCTTTGTTTGTTTATTCTATCATCTTTTTCCCCCCATTATAATTTGCATTCCCATTTTTGTGACATATTGTGGATTTTTTCCCCATGTATACATACCACAATGGCCTTTCAGCATTGCTCACCCATACCCCAAGTAGCATTATAATTGGCAAATTCATTTGCATTTGCACCGGAAGAGCCAAGGATTCAAACAACCTGAGTTGCAGAGTTAATTAACGCAACCATAGAGAGTTGCCACCAAGGGACTCCTTGTTTCAGGCATTAACGTTGGCAACCAAGACAAAGAGATCTCATCTGCAAGCTTTGAAATCTGCTACTACTCCCTGCGCACACAAAACGCTGTTTTCAAACTGTTCTCTCCACCCCACCCCACCCTACCAAATATTAACTAAATGACCATTCCTCATAAGGCTTCACGTGACTTCTGTTTCCAAATCCTTTTAATCTTAAATTTCCCTTTTAAAAACATATCCCACCCCCCATTTACACTTTCCCCTATAGAAACTGTATTTCCTTTTGGTTTTCTCATTTCATCTTGGCCACCCGGGAGGCCTCGGTTAATTCAAAGCCACCAGTTGTCAGCAGACTCTGTGCCGTACAATGCAAGTTTGGAACTCGGAGGACAAAATTCAGCATAGTAGACTAAAAAAAAGTTTCACCTCTTATAATGATGTTCCTTTTGGGAAGTTGCTGATGAAGTCATTTGCAAAGCTCCTCAATATTCATGTCCTCCTCTCCACAAAATTGGGGTGCGATGAAATATTCCTTGAAATGGAATATTTGGAAGTGCAGTATCCGCAGTATTAGGCAAGAAATGCAAAGTTAGGGTTTGAATCCCCACACAGTTGTGGACTACTTGAGCACTATTCCTTGCCCTAATCTGCCTTGGAAAGCCATTGTGTGGGTTGATGGAGGGAGAACTAAATATGCCCCCCAAATTCCGTTTTCCCCTTCCTTTGTGGAAATTCCTATTTCTCACCAACTATAGAATGAGAAGACTAGAGAAGTTTAACAAAAAGTAAACTAGAGAAGATTTATTTGACGTAGACCCGATCTGAACTCAGAAATATTCAAGAGGGGGGAACAACCAAGCATGAGATCCATTGAGGCTGGCCATCACTCCATGACTTCTTCCTCAACTTTTGTCTTGTTGAACCCCAACACTTGAGTTGCTCCCTGTCTGGACATTGACTGGACCGTCTTCCACCTGGAAACTGATGTCCTCACTGCAGGAGAACATGTGGGTCAAGAATAGGGCTCCACAGTCACCTACGTACCCATCGCCAGGACACTGCACTTGGAGGACAATCTCACACGGACAACAAGGGATTGCCTAAGTAAGTACTGTGCGATGCATTACCCTGCATGCATCTGGATGGGTAATTTATTTATTACTATTTATTTACAGTATTTATATACCACCCTTCTCACCCCGCAGGGGACTCAGGGCAGATCACAATGCATGCATACATGGCAAACATTTAATGCCATAGGCACACAACATATATAGACAGACACAGAGGCAATTTAACATTCCAGCTTCATGAGGATATGCTTTTTGAATTCTGGCCACTGGGAGAGCTGTCACTTCACCATCCACTTGTGACACCAATGGAGTACTTCCTCATTCTTTTGCATACTGCTGGAGAGTTTTTATGGTGTTGTAAATTAGTTAAATTAGCCTCCCCACATAAGCGGTACCTAAATGTCCTACTTGACAGATGCAACTGTCTTTTGGGCTGCAAAGGTCAACAGCAAGGTAAACAAATGGCTAGAAGCTCACTCCGACCCGGGCAGGCTTCGAACTCATGACCTCTTGGTCAGTAGTGATTTTAATGCAGCTGACTCCTAACCAGCTGTGCCACAACCTGGTCCTTTTTATAGTTGGGTTATAGCAGATACTAATGGGCTATAGCAGATACTGCAAAGAGAAAGATTGCTTACAGCATTATATTAAATGATTCATCATAAAATGCTATGCAGATCACATGAAGTCTACACTGGGCAGTATGTGGAACACAAGTGTCAGTTTGTTCACCAACATCAGGTTCAATTCCGATGTTAGGCATTATTTCAGAAATGTAACAGCGTACTTCAAGTTTGATGGAGAGATAGAGTTATGTGAAATCAGCAAACCCCACGACACCTTCTTCTTGCATGTGGGTGGTTTCCTTCTGATTTGAACAGGCAATAGCATGCATGCTTGAACATCGGAAACAGGTAAATGATTCTCATCTGGTTTCGCTCTGATAGATTTCCTTCCACCGAACCCCACATTGCAGATGCTGGGAAAGAGTGCTCCAACTTCAGAGGGGATCCAATGCAAATGGCTTTGGAATCTTATTTACCGTGTCAATGACTAAATAAGGCAAATTTGGCGAAAGCATTTATGCAAATTGGCGTGCCGTCTTGAAAGGCGTAATAATGAAAGGAGATGATTTATAGGGTTTTTTTGGAGTACTTAAAAAAAACTTTTAAAACCTTTTACCAAAGCAGCAGACAACACTCCATGGCTGTGATAAAAGCCGTCTCCACACCGACAGCATCTCCACACCGACAGGAGCTTTTAGCAATTATTGAAAATCTTTCCGTATATCAAACATCTGTGAATCCAACAGAAGCGGCAAATAGGCATCACAGTTTGTTGCCTCGACTGTGGAAGCCATAATGCAGCCCCCCTGGTTTTGGAGTTTGGACTGACGTGAAGACAGGATACAGCTGGGAATAAATACATCCGGCGTGATGGAAAGTTAAAGTACAACAATTAGATTTTAGGAGGTTTCAGTTACTCAGTCCCTGATTTAAGAACCACTTTCCAGGCAAACAGTTATCTGTAAATAAGTAGAAGGTGCCAGAGAAAATGATTACTGATATTTTGTGGGTGAGAAAAGAGAAGAGAAGGCAGAATATAAAGCCAGTCTGGATTCTGGATCCACCAAAGGGAGAAGCCATGCTGCTACTCCTATATTCACTTTTCCAGGAGTACATCCTATTTGTTGTTGTTGTTTATTCGTTCAGTTGCTTCCAACTCTTCGTGACCTCATGGACCAGCCCAGGCCAGAGCTCCCTGTCAGTTGTGGCCATCTCCAGCTTCTTCAAGGTCAAGCCAGTCACTTCAAGAATACCATCCATCCATCTTGCCCTTGGTTGGCCCCTCTTCCTTTTTCCTTCCTTTTCCCCATCATCGTTATGTTCTCCAAGCTTTCCTGTCTTCTCATTATATGGCCAAAGTACTTCATCTTTGCCTCTAATGTCCTTCCTTCAAGTGAGCGGCTGGCCTTTATTTCCTGGAGAATGGACTGGTTGGACCTTCTCATGGTCCAAGGCACTCTCAGAACTTTCCTCCAACACCCCAGTTCCAAAATGTCTATCTTTTTTTGCTCAGCCTTCCTTATGGTCCAGCTCTCACATCCATAGGTTACTAAGGGGAATACCATTGCTTTACTATGTGGATCTTTGTTGCCAGTGTGATGTCTCTACTCTTCACCCTTTAATCGAGACTGGTCCTTGCTCTCCTCCCAAGAAGGAAATGTCTTCTGATTTCCTGGCTGCAGTCTGCACCTGTAATAATCTTTGCACCTAGAAATACAAAGTCTGTCACTGTCTCCACGTTTCAACCTCTTTTTGCCAGTTCTCTATCTGTCTGGTTACCATCATCTTGGTTTTTTTGATGTTTCACTGCAACCCAGCTTTTGTGCTTTCTTCTTTCACCTTGGTTAGAAGGCTCCTCACCTCCTCCTCGCTTTCGGTCATAAAAGTGGGATCATTTGCATATCTAAGGTTGTCAATGTTTCTGTGCATGTGGTGTGCAGGCCCAGTAGAGCGCACAATTCATCTTGTTGCAGTAAATGTTGTACAACGGGGATGGGGATCACATTGTGGTTGTGATTTGCTGTCAACCCAACTTGGACTTATATTGGTCCTGTGAATGAGGGACTTCCATGAGTCCAAGGGTCATCAACAGTTCTGCTCAGATCTCGCAGGCTCAGGGCTGTGGCTTCTTTGATTGAATCAATCCACCTGTAATATGATCTTCATCTGTTTCTACAGCCTTCTATTTTCTTTGAGCTTTATTATCTTTTCCAGTGAGTCACATTATCTCATGATACGATCCTGATCTTCTGTCTTTTTGGGAGGTTGTTTTTTAAACTATAGTCTCTATTATTGATTGCTTGGGTGGTTAAGAATGCAGGGTGTTACAAGCCAACCATGTCTGGCAATCCACGTGATTCAAGCTTCTGCTGTAGAACATCCCAGTACATGCCTGTTTCCCTTTGCTTGTGGGTGAAACAAAGGTCTCGCTACCCTTGAGAATTTTCTGCAGAACTCAGAAATAATGTGCTTTCAAAGTAAAAGCTCTGCTCATAAATAAATTACATGCAGTCTTCTGTGGTTCAAGAAAGGGCTTCAGGAAAAGTCCTGAATGCCAACTTTAATGGGTAATGAAGATGCATCCTTCGAGGCCGGTTGGTATTGCCATCTGATTGCAGGTCTCATGATGCATTGCCTGTTGAGTGCAACTACTCCATGCTCACAAGGTGCTGGAGGTTATATAATCTCTACTGTTGGATAAAATTATCAAACTTGGCCAGCTGGGTTTTTTTTTCCTTGACTTTTCTTAATCCGGTAAGTGACTTGGATATCATGTTATATTACTGACTAGCCGTCCCCTGCCACACGTTGCTGTGGCCCAGTCTGGTGATCTGGAAAATATGGTAATGAGAAAATGTTGGTTTCTGATATATGTAATTTCTTTATACTTGTGTTGATGTAGAGATTGTCTGGTTGGCCTATTCTGGAAAATGCAACATAGAATTGTCCTTGTTTAGGGGTCTCTTTCAAATCTATGCAGGGGCGGCTCAACCCATTACGCAAAGTAAGCATTTGCAGTATAGCTGATTTTGCCTAGGGGCGCTCTTGAGCCGCTCTTGGGGGAAAATAGATCTTGACATATGCGAGTTGTAGTTACTGGGATGTATAGTTCACCTACAATCAAAGAGCATTCTGAACTCCACCAATGATGGAATTGAACCAAATATGGCACACAGAACTCCCACGAGAAACAGAAAATATATATCAGTGATTGGTTGGGGGGGGGGGTGCCAAAATACTGTTCGCTTACCATTGAAAATTACCTAGGGCCGCCTCTGAATCTATGATACTATATCTCTCTGTGTGTGAATCATATCTATATATCTAGATCTATGGATGGATGGCTCTTTGTCAGGAGGGCTTTCATTATGTTGTCTTGCCCTGGTGAAGGGAGTTGGACTGGATGGTCTTAACTATTTTCTGTTGGTCATGAGGGGTTCTGTGTGGGAAGTTTGCCCCAATTCTGTCGTTGGTCGGGTTCAGAATGCTCTTTGATTGTAGGTGAACTATAAATCCCAGTAACTACAACTCCCAAATGCCAAGGTCTATTTCCCCCAAACTCCATCTGTGTTCATATTTGGGCATATGGAATATTTGTGCCAAGTTTGGTCCGGATCCATCGTTGTTTGAGTCCACACTGCTCTCTGGATGTAAGTGAACTACAACTCCCAACCTCAGGGTCAATGCCCACCAAACCCTTCTAGTGTTTTCTCTTGGTCATGGGAGTCCCGTGTGCCACGTTTGGTTCAGTTCCATCGTTGGTGGAGTTCAGAATGCTCTTTGATTGTAGGTTAACTATAAGTTCCAGCAACTACAACTCCCAAGTGACAAAATCATTTGTTTTTTAGTGATGGTCACTCCTTGAGTTAGTAGGTGTCTTGTGTCCAAATTTGGTGGCAATTCGTCCAGCGGTTTTGAGTTATGTTAATCCCACAAACGAACATTACATTTTTATTTATATAGATTCCAATTTTTTTATTGTCCAACTTATATCAACATAATAATAAACACTCCAAACATTGACCATTCTGATTTTTAAAAAAATGGCTACTGATCTTTTAAAACCTTGCATTGCTGTTGATTTACTTCGTTCTTCCTTTTGTTTTATTCTGCTTATACCACACTGCCAGGATCACATGTCTTGCCACGCTGCCATGGCATATTTTTGCAAGTTGGATAAATGGGTTGTGCTACACAGATGGTGATGCTGGGAAGAGGGATTGCTTTCAATTTCCTATATCTATAAAAGTAGGAGCCCCCAGTGGCGCAGTGGGTTAAACCCTTGTGCCGGCAGGACTGAAAACCGACAAGTCGCAGGTTCGAATCCAGGGAGAGCGTGGATGAGCTCCTTCTAACAGCTCCAGCTCCTCATGCGGGGACATTATTATTATTATTAAACTTTATTTGTACCCCGCTAGCATCTCCCGAAGGATTCGATGCGGCTTACACAGGCCGAGGCCTCAACACACAACATAGCAATACAAACTAGGCAAATCAAACAATTAAAAACAGGATAAAGCAAATAAACAACAGGCAAAAGCAATACACTAAAACACAATAAAAACTGGGCCAGGCCAAAGTAATGGGTACAAGAATTAAAAGTGCTGATGTGACAGGAGGTGTATATGAGGCTTCTAGGGCAAGTGCGATGTGCAGCAGTCATTGGTTCTGATAAAGTGCTTATGGGACTTGGTGGTGGAGATTTCCTAATCTGGGAAGGCGCATCGGAAAAGCCAAGTCTTCAAGTTCTTTCTGAAGACTGCCAGTGTGGGGGCCTGTCTAAGGTCTTTGGGGAGGGTGTTCCAGAGTCTGGGGGCCACCACGGAAAAGGCCCTGTCCCATGTCCCCACCAAGCACGCTTGCGACGCAGATGGGATCACGAGCAGGGCCTCTCCAGATGACCGAAGTGAGCGTGTGGGTTCGTAGATGGAAATGCGATCACGCAGGTAGGCTGGTCCCAAACCATTCAGGGCTTTGTAGATAAGCACCTGCACCTTAAATTGAGCTCGGAATATAAACGGCAGTGGAGCTCCTTGAATAGGAGGGTTGTCCTCTCTCTGTAAGGGACCCCAGTTAACATCCTGGCTGCTGATCGTTGGACCAGTTGGAACTTCTGAGCCATCTTCAAGGGCAGCCCCACGTAGAGCGCATTGCAGTAGTCCAGTCTGGAGGTGACCAAGGCATGGACCACTCCGGCCAGATCCGCCTTCGTGAGGTACGGTCGCAGACATGAGAGGAGCCTTCCACAAGGATAGTAAAAACATCAAAACATCTGGGTGTCCCCTGGGCAACGTCCTTGCAGGCGGCCAATTCTGTCACACCAGAAGTGTCAAGCAATTTCTCAAGTTGCTCCAACTTTAGATATGCAGATGATCACACTTTGATGGCCAAAAGCGAGGAGGAGCTGAGGAGCCTGACTCCCATGTCAGAAACAGATGTTTTTGGTCTGTAAGTTGCATTACCTTACAATAGTTGATAGTAGTCCTAATCCAGCAGTATTGTGAGAGCTGTACCTTTCCACCCATGTATGGCACATCTTGCTATCTCCCCATCAATATTGATTAAAGTCTATTTATACACTTCAAATCTATAATGCCTCACTGCAAGCATAGTACATTTGATCTCCACTCCCCAAAGTTAATATTCTTCTTGCATCCTGTGTTGAGGTTAATGAGGTATGTGGCAGGGCCTGATATAACTTTGGGGGGAAAAGAAGGCAAAAGCCCAAACCAGTAGACGGCTTTATTGAAAGACTGGCTTGACTCGATTGTGATGTTTCCGAGTGTGAATGTTTCTCTCTTGCTTCGCTGTGACATGCTGCTGCTCTCAATCTCTCTCTTAATTTCAGACTGATGTATTAGGTGACACTTCTACTTAGAATACCATCTATACAGTGAGTGAGTGCTACGGAAATAAGTCTCCTCAATTTTTATACAGAGGCAGCCAATTTTTTTATCAATAGCTACTCTGACATTATCAGATTGAGTGGTTCATATCGATTTTCTGTCTGCGTATATTTTAATTGCATTGATTTCAAGGATCTACAATATTGTGTATGTCTTCTAGTAACTAGATTTTCCACTCATTCTTTTTCTACTTGAGCTTTCTGTGCCATAAATATGGGGAGGGGAGCAATATTTGGGCCTCTAGGAACACAGATTTTCAACTCCCTTATTGGAAGAGAAGGTTCGGTTTAAATCCAAACCACTGCAGAAGGTGAGAGAGAAGAAAAGCTCAGAGTAAAGCACAATGACATGCAAACATTCAAGGACTGTTGATGTGTTTTGAAAATGTGTAATGTAGATTTCAAAGTGTGTTTGTATGTTTAAAATGTAATGCTGTGTGCCGAGAGGATTCCTGTGTGGAAAGGGTTAATTGTACCATGAAGACAATCGGCATTCCTAGAGAGGTCATAAATCTTAGTACAGAGAGCAATGGGCACAGTGTAGTGCGTCATATGTTATACGTCACTCTGGAATGAAGGAGGTGTGGACTAGTGCTGATAATAATGTGTTCTGTTCTTCACCATGTGGCAGCCGACGGAGAGGAAGAAGTTGTTACGATGTGCTTAGCTTCTAATGTAAATAGTTGTACAATAAATTAGCTGATAGTTTAAAGGAGACTGTGATCGATGTGTTCCCTTGCCTTGTTGTGCGGAGAAGCCATTGACAAGGACAACGCGTGCAAGACAATATTGAAAATATTATGAGAACTGGATTGTTGTTTCGTACTGTGGTTTAGTCCAAATACAGGTGGTTCCCTAGCCATCAAATTCATTTTGATTCACTGGGGAAGAGCTCTTTGCCTGACCTTACCCATATGGTTGCTGTGGATTGTCACAGGAGCAACAATCAGAAGTGGTGGAAGGGGATTTGAAATGTCATTCTTCAACACCCTGATCACCATCACAACAGATCTCCTGTCTGTTGGGAGGGAGGTACTTTTGCAATTGTGGCAATAGCATCACAGTTGTAAACATGCATATCAAACAATTATGAATGTCTAAATTTAGCTTATGTATTTGTAATTCCTCAGCAAAATGCTAGTCATTAATATAGAATTTGTAACCCAAGTTTGGGTTGCTTGTTTTTAGTCAATAAGAGACCTTCAGCCACTCTTCAGATTTCAGTCCTGTATATCTACCTCTTTATCCAGTTTGTCTCCATTTTGATTCCATATTTTGAACATTCACGTTTATTATTACAAATCAAGCTCTCGTTTCCTATAAGGGGATTGTGTTGAGATATTGAAGCATGTGATACTGAACAATTCAATTCAATTCAAGTGTGCAATTCAGGGGAGAAAAAAACCCTTACTGTTTTTGGTGCCCGCCTTTTGGTTGTTCCCCCTCCCCCCTCCAAAAAAACTTCCATTTTTAGGGGACTTCCCAAATTTAGGAGGGGTTTCTGTTTTTGTGCCAGAAAAAAATGGTGCTAATGGGGAAACTTTAGAGCAGCGATTCTCAACCTGGGGGTCGGGACCCCTTGGGGGGGTCTTAAGGGAGTGTCAGAGGGTTCACCAAACACCATCAGAAAACACATATTTCTGATGGCCTTAGGAACTCCTTTAGCAGAGAAGGCTGAAGACCTCCCTGCCTGTATTTCTTTTCCTTTTTAGATCTATTCTGTTGGTCACAGGGGTTCTGTGTGGGAAGTTTGGCCCAATTCTATCATTGGTGGGATTCAGAATGCTCTTTGATTGTAGATAAACTATAAATCCCAGCAACGACAACTCTCAAATGCTGGGAAAGCGAGTTCCCATTTGCCTCAAGTAAGCACTCTGGGAGGGGCCTTCGGGATGGGATGGAAGAGCTGCCGGAGAAGAAAGAAGAGGAGCCACAGCTTTCCAGATTTACGAGGCTGCCACATGCTACCTTTACCTCAGGTGATCCATACTGGCTAAGGCTTCAGCTGCCTCCCGCCAGTCTCATTTTCATGCATTCGGCAGCCGAATCCCTGGAATCTGGGACACCAAAATGGTATTGTGCACACCCCTATTGAACATGCATGTGTATGTTATGTAGATTTGTGTGTGTGTATGCACAGTCGATTGAACATGGCATAGAACACAATGCATGAACTTGATGAAACATGTCCTTTCTGCACTACACAGAACATAACAAAACATTTTATTTCCAAAGGCTTTCATGGCCTGAATCAAGGGATTGTTGTAGGTTTTTTTGGGCTATATGGCCATGTTCTAGAGGCATTCTCTCCTGACATTTCGCCTGCATCTATGGCAAGCATCCTCAGAGGTTGTGAGGTCTGAAACATTTATTTTCCCCTTTGGATAGCAAAACGTTTATTTTCCCCTTCGGATCCTTCAGCTTTCTCCACACACCAGCGCAATAGGGTTGGGAGTTAATTACTTGAGGTCATTGCGAATCTAACTCAGTAACCTCGAAAATACAAGTCTTGTTCTCATTCCTGCAAACTTTTAGTGCCTCTCTGTTTAATTTTGTTGCTAAGGTTTCAAAGCTGCTGAAAAGGAACACAATTCCTCGCAAGGTGTGCAATGCAAGCCTAGTGCAATGTTGCCACCTACTGAAATTAGTAAAGTAGACATGGTTTGTCAAGGAAGCACTTGGCAGAAGAGTCTCCCTTTGATTCAAAATAATAAATGATACTTATCAATTCGTAACAATTTTTTAAATCCCACCCTTAAGCTGAAAAATGCATCAAATATCAGCCATAAGGGATCCACTAACCTGGAGCTCACAGTTTTAAAGTCTTGACAGCCACTAAATAGGGACTTGGGATGAAGAAGGAGCAAAGCAAGGAGATGTGTCTGTTGAAGGTGCCGGATGACATCTGATCTTGGAAGCTAAATAGGGTCAGCCTTGATTTATACTTGGGTGGGAGACTGCCAATGGATATTAGATGCTGTAGACTGTAGTTCTGAGGAAGGAATTGGAAAACCACTTCTGAGCATTCTTTGCCTAGAAAACCCTACAACATTTATGGGGCCACTGTAGAATGGCTATTAGAATGGCTAATTGATAGTTGTGGACCATTAAGATAACTTGCTTCAGCCTAATGCTCTCTGATGTGTTGCACTAAAACTCTTCAAAATACTGGAAGTTGTAGTGCCAATTAGAGTTGTGCGTGGAATTTGTTTCTCCCATTTCATTCATTTCTTATGTGGATTGTTGTAGGTTTTTTCGGGCTATATGGCCATGTTCTAAAGGCATTTTCTCCTGACATTTCACCTGCATCTATGGCAAGCATCCTCAGAGGTAGTGAGGTCTGTTGGAACTAGAAAAAAGGGTTTATATATCTGTGGAATGACCAGTACTCTTTTTTCCTAGTTCCAACAGACCTCCTCACTACCTCTGAGGATGCTTGCCATAGATGCAGGCGAAACATCAGGAGAAAATGCTTCTAGAACATGGCCATATAGCCCAAAAAACCTACAACAACCCAGTGATTCCAGCCATGAAAGCCTTCAACAATACATTTCTTATGTGTCTTTCATTTATTCAGTGGCACAAAACAGGAAAGCTGTTGTCCGAGTAAGATTGTCCTCCATGATCAGTGTCCTGGCAGTGGGTACGTAGGTGGCTGTGGAGCCCTATTCTTGATGCGCATGTTCTCCCACAGTGAGGACATTGGTTTCCAGTTGGAAGGCAGTCCCAGTCAGGGTTGGCTTGATGCGCCTTCCTCTTGGCACATTTCTTTCTTTTGCCCTCCATTCATGTCTCTTCAAATTCTACAGCACTGGTGGTCACAGCTGACCTCCAGCTGGAGTGTTCAAGCGCCAGGACTTCCCATATCTCAGTGTCTATACTACAGTTTTTAAGGTTGGCTTTGAGCCCATGTTTCAATCTCTTTTCCTGTCCACCAACATTTTGTTTTCCATTCCTGAGTTCAGAGTAGAGCAACAGCTTTGGGAGACGGTGATTGGGCATTCAGACAATGTGGCCGGTCCAGCGGAGTTGATGGCGGAGGGCCATCATTTCAGTGCTGGTGGTCTTCGCTTCTTCCAGCACACTGACATTTGTCTGCCTGTCTTCCCAAGAGATTTGCAGGATTTTCCAGAGGTAACACTGATGGAATCGTTCCAGGAGTTGCATGTGATGTCTCTAGACAGTCCACATTTTTGCAGGCGTATAGCAGGGTTGGGAGGATAATAGCTTTATAAACAAGCACTTTGGTCTCCCTATGGATGTCCCGGTCCTCAAACACTCTCTGCTTCATTTGGAAAAATGCTGCGCTCACAGAGCTCAGGCGGTGTTGTATTTCAGTGTCAATGTTGACTTTTGTGGAGAGGTGGCTGTCAAGGTAACAGAAATGGTCAACATTTTCTAATGTTTCACCATTAAGCTGTATCTCTGGCATTGCAGATGGGTTGGTTGGTGACTGCTGTTTTCCAATGAATATCTCATTGAGTCTGAACCAATTCCCCGAAGTTTCTGAAGTATAAAAACTACTTTCAAAGTAAGTATAGCACAATTAAATGGGAATAACACTTTCAAGCCAGGAACAGGAAAAAAATCAAATTTTGTTACATAGTGTATTCGCCTTTTTGACATTTTGGCCATTTTTCCCTAATGGAATTTCGAAAGTATGTTGCCCACATCGTTTCTGTACAAGCTCAAATATATTGCACTGGCTGCTGACCCCTCTTGCTGCAGATATTTTCAATTAAGAAAACATTTAGATAGTAAACTCTCATTCAGGAAAAGTAGTTTTTTAATTAAACAGATGGTGATAACAAAGAAATTAATGAACACACACTTGTTTGCCTACTCTACTCATTTGCCTTCCTAAATTATTCAGGTTATGCAGCAATTAAGCTTTAATTGCTTTTAGACAAATGGATATCTCAGGATGAATGACAACATGCGACACACTTGTCTATGGAGCTGGTGATAACCCAAGGCCCATGTTGTGTTCTGGCGGAAGGTCTCCGATCACTTAGTGCTAAGTAGTTCGCACTCTGCAGGTTCACAAGAGGGATCCAAAATGAGCTTATTAGCATTTCGTTCCAAACAGTAATTTTCTGAGTGTTCATATACACATTTATAGCACAGCAAATTCCTCGTAGTGGTTGCACTTTAGGGTGAGCAGCAATGGCTGCAGAAAAGTCCACATCATTACATAACAAACATGGCTCCTCCCGATATAAGTTACCAGACTTTGTGATCAGAGGACGACAACTCCATGAAAGAAGGATTTGGAATGCTGGGTTATGTAGTTTGGTGGAGCACAAGAAAAGGCTAAAGTGCTTGTAAAACTGCAGTTCCCATGATTCCATAGCCTTGAGACGTATCAAAGTGGTGTCAAACTGTCTTAATTCTACAGTGTAGAGAAGTGGTTCTCAAACTGTGCTCCACGGAGTCCTTAGGGCTCCATGAAGCAAATTGAGGGGCTCCTCACTTACCTCCTTTTCCCTCCTCTTCCTCCTGTCTCCCCCCTCCAAGTGAGCCTGGCCAGAAGCCCCCACTTCTGAAAGCATCCCTTGCCATGTGGTTGGACTAGAAGGCCCCTGGGGTCTTCCACTGAAAGAGTGTTAAGTTTATGTTGGTTAAGATTATTCTTTGTTTTAAGTATTCTATTGTTATTTCTTCCTTTCTTTCTGTTTTGCACTACAAACAAGATATGTGCAGTGTTATTTGCTGGGTTTTTTTTCCACTTAGTTCACACACTCTCCATCCATATGTCACTGGCCCGGCCTATCTGTCAAATTGTAAAATGCAATGTGGCCTCTTGAGTCCAAAAGTTTGTCCATGGCTGATAGATGATAGATAGATAGATAGATAGATAGATAGATAGATAGATAGATATAGAAAGAGATAGAGAGAGTTGTTCATTCGTTCAGTCGCTTCCAACTCTTGTGACCTCCTGGACCAACATCCCAGGGCAGAGCTCCCTGTCGGCCATGACCACCCCCAGCTCCTTCAGAGTCAAGCCAGTCACTTCAAGGATAGCTTCCATCTATCTTGCCCTTAGTTAGCCTCTCTTCCTTTTTTCCTTCCATTTCCCCCAGCATCCTTCTCTTCTCTAAGCTTTCCTGTCTTCTCATTATGTGTCCATAATACTTCATCTTTGCCTCTTTCCCTCCAATGAGCAGGAGAATGGACTGGTTGGATCTTCTCCTGGTCCAAGACACTCTCAGAACTTTCCTCCAACACCATAGTTCAAAAACGTCTCTCTTCCTTCGCTTAGCCTTCCTTATGGCCCAGCTCTCCACACACACACACACACACACACACACACACACACACTTTTTTTATATTCTGCTTTATCTCCCCGGAGGGACTCAGGGCTGATTATAGTACATACTGTATAAGGTGAACATTCAATGCCTTTTAACACAAACAACAGTATATAATACACAGATAGGTAAAAGTCTTCCTCTTTTTTATCCATTTCCAGCACCTAGAGGTGATGCTCAACTTCTGGCCATGGGGAGGTGCTGTCATTCCATTTATCCATGCTGAAGGAGCCTGCTGGCCGTAGCCTTCTCCGATCTTTCCCCAGCATGTCTGCAAAGGGCACCCTTCTACCTTCCTGCCAGAAAGCGGTACCTATTTATCCACTCGCATTGCATGCTTTCAAACTGCTAGGTAGGCAGGGAGCTAGGACTGACAGTCGAGTGCTCACCCTGACTTGCAGCTTGAACTGCTGACCTTCCAGTCAGCAGCCTTTCCTGCAGCTAGAGGCTTTAAACTGCTTTGCTACCACAGTTTATATTATACTAGCCGTCCCCTGCCATGCATTGCTGTGGCCCAGTCTGTGCATATGTGTATACGTGTGTGTGTATATTTGTGTATATGTATGTATATGTGTGTGTTTGCGTATATATGTGTGTGTTTGTGGTTTTGCACATGTGTTGTAATGTATTTTTATTTTTTGGCTTTTTAAGTGTTTTTCAATGTTTTTATGGTTACTTGTTGGCCTGATAGGTGTCTTGTGTCCAAATCTGGTGTCAATTTGTCCAGTGGTTTTTGAGTTGTGTTAATCAAACAAAAAAAATTACATTTTTATTTATATAGATTATATCATATTGGGTTCCCATTGTTAGCCCCAGCTTCTGCCAGCCTAGCAGTTCAAAAACATGCAAATGTGAGTAGATGGGAAGGTAAACAATACTCCATGCGATCATGCCGGCCACATGACCTTGGAGATGTCTATGGACAACGCTGGCTCTTCAGCTTAGAAATGGAGATGAGCACCACCATCCCAGAGTTGGACTCAGCTAGACTTAATGTCAAGGAGAAAGCTTTACTTTTAACTTTTTATACGATATAGTATTTCTTGGGAATGTTGCTTCTAAAACGGTTTCATGGCTGAAAAAGAACCCCTGGTGTAGAGGCACTTACAGTTTTGGACACAAGTAGGTAACACTGCTTTATTTCTTCTGCCTTGAGATGTTCCTACCTGTATCCAAGTCATCTCAGAGCTCAAGACCATAAGATTACAAAATTGTACGCAGAACTTCAAATGAAATAGATTTCAAACCTGTTGCTGAGAAATACAAGTGGAAGTGTGTTGTTTCATTCGTATCCCATTATTGGAATTCCCAGAGGCATCTGGTAGACTTCTATGAAAAGTGAAAGCTATATTTGGAAAGGCCTTTGGTGTGATCCCGTGTTATTTTTCTAAGATTTTGTTTTCATCAATTCTGTACATGATTTTGAGCTCGAGGCTGCCAATAACATGTTTATGGTTTGCATTCAAGAAGGTAATAAAATTCTTTGCCAAGGCTAGTTTGTTTATCATTTTTATCTGCAGACTATTTATTTTTTTTGGTAAATTATAGCTTATCATTTTCTTGCATTCATATTAAATATTTGCCCATCTCTGAAGCAAAACATTTGTTACTGGATGGCAGATGAGTTTGCTTCATTGAAATAAATGTGGCTTGGTGACCAAATTTTTACTGAATTAACAACCTAGAAATAAATACAAAATAAATAACTAGCTCCAGGTTTTCCTACACTTTTAATCAAACTGTCTCGTAAATCTTGCTGGGAAGATAAATGACTTACCTAGATAAATAAATAAAAAGTTGTTAGGCCCATAATGAATTGCCCAGATTAAAATATTCATTATGACGCCAACACATGTTGTCTTTCAGTGCAAGTACATGATCTTGAATATTATTAAGGTTTGAACAAATTTTGAATGTGACAAGAGCAAGATTTAATGTGGCACATAAATGGGTTTAAAGAGCTAATTAGGTTTTGTTGGGCAGTTCTGGATCTAACAGTTAAGTCACCGCAGTAATGCCAATTAGGTAAGCTCAATGGCTAAAATAAGTGTCTAATTTTGTATCATATCTTTGACTTTGGGGCTCATATTTACAGGTTGTGCTCGGGATTCGTTTCTTCCGTTTCCTTTGTTTCTTTCATTTCGTTCAGTACTTCGGGAGTACGAAACGGGAAGGCCCCTCCAGGTACGGAAATCAGCTTGGCACGAAAACAAGCAAGTGCGGGTACCAACTCCAAGCCTGCTTTTTGGCGTGATAGTTTAATCTTTTTCATTAATCCCCCAATAAACAAAAAAACAAACCCTCATTCTCAGTGCCCACAGCTGAGTATCTCTTCTAGAGTAGAAACAGCAGGTAAGAAGAAGCTTCCTTAGAGCGCTTGCCGGGAAGGGGAGCCTCCCAGTTTCAGGAAGCTCCCAAAAAACGGATTGCTGTTCCATCCATATATGCATTTTGCATGGAATACATTCCTAATTATACATTTAATTCACAGAAAGCAGCATTTATTTTCAATTGAATTGTATTTTTGTGTAGAGATATGATTTTTCTGCACTGAAAATGGTATTTTCTGCACAAAACGTCCACGGGTGAATTTTGTGCAGAATGTGTCCTGAACTGCAAAATTTTTCATCAGTTCGAGATTGTTCTCCTACTGATTTCATAACAAAAGGAGAACAAATCCTAACATGACTTTTTAATATATTTTCAAATATTCCCCCCTCCAGAGTTTTGGAGGAGTTCTAAGACTGGCCACTTCCTGAACCGAAGTCCTTAATAGAGAGGCCTCACTACGCATTGTGGGTCTTGAAGCAACTACATCAATGCAGACCAAGTTTTGATTCTTCACCTGTATTTCATATCATTATTTCTAGGTGGGTTCATCGTGACTGTTACAGACAATCGTGCATACATGTTGTATACATTCATACACACTACTCCTCCATTTCTGCCTGGGAAAACTGAACGCAGAGCCTTGTAATGCAGCACATATGGTTCTTCTTCTTCCCATGACATGAAATGGATCAAGGTGTACCCCAAAAGCACAACTCTTCAGAACATCCAGATAAAACTACCATAGTTCCTATGTGTGCATACTACACTTCCTTCAGATGAGGAACAAGCCCTGGAGATGTCACCAAGGCCCCTTCCACACTACCATATAAAATCCAGATTATCTGCTCTGAACTGGATTATATGGCAGTGTAGACTCATATAACCGGTGACACAATGGGTTAAACTGCTGAGCTTGTTGACCAAAAGGTCACAGATTTGAATCTGGGGAGCAGCATGAGTTTCTGCTGTCATTCCCAGCTCCTGCCAACCTAGCAGTTCAAAAACATGCAAATGTGAGTAGATCAATGGGTACCGCTCCTGCGGGAAAGTAACAGCGTTCCATGCAGTCATGCTGGTCACATGACCTTGGAGGTATCTGTGAATAACACCGGCTCTTTGGCTTAGAAATGGAGATGAGCACCAACCCCCAGAGTTGGATACGACTGGACTTAATGTCGGGGGGAAACCTTTACCTTTACTAGACTCATATAATCCAGTTCAAAGCAAATAATGTGGTTCCTCTATTGGGAAATGAATTTCAACAGGTACCTGGAAATACTAAGACCGGATGCCAACCTTAATATAGTAGCTATCTGTTCTGACACTAGTGTGCAATGCCATTAATATTTGACACTAAGTGACAATGAATCATGGACATCATTATCAAGGTTAAAAAGCATTGCATTTAATGCCTGCTGTTTGGCGACAAGTAACATGAAATGGCAAATTACTATTGGATAATTAATGTTTTCTGATAGCTTTTAGAGATTTACTCTTTCAGTCTTTTTTCGTTCTGGGTTTTATTATCATTGTGAAGAGATGGGAGGGTATTAAAAGTACACGGTCTTTCAGAAAGACAGGCTTGAATCCAGCATATACTCATGAAGCCGGAAAAAGCTTGGGCACAGCTGGAATGTGAAAAATTGCCTCTGCATCTGCCTATATATGTTGTATATTGAACTGACATTTAATGTTTGCCATGTATATATGCATTGTAATCCGCCCTGAGTCCCCTGCAGGGTGAGAAGGGCGGAATATAAATACTGTAAACAAACAAACAAACAAACAAACAAAAAGTAGATAATCTGGATTTTATGTGGCAGTGCAGATGGGGCCTAAGTCTCAAGTTACCTCTACCTCAAAAAGTTTCCATTTGCCATGTTACTCAAGGGCTGCAACATGGCTTGGTTTTCCATTTTAAATATTTTTATTATTATTTTATCATAGTTCAATAATACATTTGTTATATATTGTTTATTTTACAGCAGATACATATTTTTCAATACAGCCTACCATACTTTAACTTTTGGCATCTACTGTTATTTTTCTTGGTTGTGGTAGGTTTTCCGGGCTATATGGCCATGTTCTAGAGGCATTTTCTCCTGACGTTTCACCTGCATCTATGGCAAGCATCCTCAGAGGTTGTGAGGTCTGTTGGAAGTAGGAAAATGGGTTTATATATCTGTGGAATGACCAGGGTGGGACAAAGGACTCTTGTCTGCTGGAGCTAGGTGTGAATGTTTCAACTGACCACCTTGATTAGCATACAATGGCTTGGAAGTGCCTGGGGGGAATCTTTTTTTGAGAAGTGATTTGATGTGCCTGATTGTTTACTCTCTGTTGTTGTGCTGTTGTAATTTTTGAGTTTTTTAATACTGGTAGCCAGATTTTGTTGATTTTCGTGGTTTTTTCTCCTTTCTGTTGAAATTGTCCACATGCTTGTGTATTTCAATGGCTTCTCTGTGTGGTCTGACATGGTGGTTGTGATAGTGGTCCAGCATTTCTGTGTTCTCAAATAAAATCTGTGTCCAGGTTGGTTCCTCAGGTGCTCTGCTATGGCTGACTTCTCTGGTTGAAGTAGTCTGCACTGCCTTTCATGTTCCTTGATTCGTGTCTGGGCAATGCTGCTGCGTTTGGAGGTCCCTATGGAGATGTTGTCCACAGCTGCATGGTACACGGTAGACTCCTGCAGAGGTGAGAGGATCCCTCTTGTCCTTTGCTGAGCGTAGCATTTGTTGGATTTTCTTGGTTGGTCTGTAGGTGGTTTGTATGTTGTGTTTCCTCATCTGCTTCCTTCTGTGGTCAGTGGTTCCCTTGATGTCTGGCAAGAACACTCTTCCTCTGGGGGGGGG
>NW_026844478.1:23455981-23531879 GCF_025583915.1 Anolis sagrei ordinatus
GCAGGTGAAATGTCAGGAGAGAATGCCTCTAGAACAGTGGTTCTCAACCTGGGGGTCGGGACCCCTGGGGGGTCGTGAGAGGGTGTCAGAGGGGCCGCCAAAGACCATCAGAAAACACAGTATTTTCTGTTGGTTATGGGGGTTCTATGTGGGAAGTTTGGCCCAATTTGGTCATTGGTGGGGTTCAGGATTTTCTTTGATTGTAGGTGAACTATAAATCCCAGCAACTACAACTCCAAAATTCCAAAGTCTATTTTTCCCAAACTCCACCAGTGTTCATATTTGGACATATTGAGTATCCGTGTAACGTTTGGTCCAGATCCATCATTATTTGAGTACACAGTGCTCTCTGGATGTAAGTGAACTACAACTCCAAAATTCGAGGTCAATGCTCAGCCACCAAATTCTTCCAGTATTTTCTGTTGGTCATGGGAGTTCTGTGTGCCAAGTTCAGTTCAACTCCATCCTTGGTGGAGTTCAGAATGCTCTTTTGCTTGTAGGTGAACTTTAAATCCCAGGAATCACAACTCCCAAATGACAAAATCCACCCACCCCCCAAACCCACCAGTATTCAAATTTGGGTGTATCGGGTATTTGTGCCAAATTTGATCCAGTGAATGAAAATACATCCTGCATATCAGATATTTACATTACGATTCATAACAGTAGTAAAATTACAGTTATGAAGTAGCAACGAATGTTATGGTTGGGGGTCACAACCACATGAGGAACTTAAGGGGTCGCGGCATTAGGAAGGTTGAGGAACACTGCTCTAGAACATGGCCATATAGTCCTGAAAAACCTACAACAACCCATTGTTAAATTTGTATACAATGGAACCACGTCAATTTTATTTTACTAAATTCTTCCATAATCATTTCCTTCTCCATTCCAACCTTTATCCAATCCCCTATTTTGTCTATTTTTTTTCGCCTTAACTTTTTATCCAATTTTTTTGGCTTGGTTTCCCAATGTTTAAAAGTTCATGTTCTCCATTTTGAGTGAAAAAAAGTCCATGCTGAATACCCGCAATAACAATTTCAGATCTTCCCCATATAAACTATTCAGCACCTGATCTAACATTACTCATGAAAGTGTATATTCCCAAACAATATTTTTATATTTCCTCCTTCTTCTCCTCCTCCTGTTAAAAAAAAAAACCTTGTCCAGTGTGTCTTTACTCTTCCAAGGATAACAGAAATGTCTTATCTATTCCTCGGCAGATTCCCTATTAAGCAACAGAAGCCTCTTCCATCTCAGTTTTCCATCTAAACAGGGTGAAGTATGCTCTGGGTGTATAAATAAATAATATTTTTTTAAAGAAAAAGAAAAACAGGAGAACCTGCCTGAGACAGGCAGCCAACTTCAATGGTATCTTCTGAGACACACCTGACAGGAAAGCTTTGAAATGTGAATCAAAGCCCGCTCAGCTAGGGAGAAACTTGTCGTCCTCAATTAAAGATGATCTGCGGCAAAACACAGCTCAATCAAGGTGAAGCGTTTGACTCCCTTCTTCCTGTGCGCACCGCTCCGCATCAGAGGCTCCGGAGGAAGACGGTGCCATCTGGGGTTCAATCGCCCGCTGAACCAAAGGAGACTCTCTGGGATGCTCTTCCTTAACGCTCTTCGGGGAGAAAATATTTATTCGTAAACGTCCTTGGAAAAACTTTCGCGAGATCCCAACTTCATGGCGTTGATGTTCACGGCTGTAATGCGTTGCTTTAGTGAGGTGGGTTGTTTCCCTTTTAGGAAGACAAACTCAAAGGAATGCCAGACTGCTCAGTGAGGATGGAGAGTGATGGAAGCTGTTGTATTAAAACACAGAGCAAGAAGGGACACTTGAAGGTCATATCATCCTGTGGGGCGTGTTTGAAGCTACACTAGGTAAAGGTAAAGGTTTCCCCCTGACATTAAGTCCAGTTGTGTCTGACTCTGGGGGTTGGTGCTCATCTCCTACCTCAAAACTTATAATCTTCCAGGGAGGCCCTGCTCTCAATCCCACCTTCATTGCAAACACACTTGGTGGGATCGCAGCTCCGTATACAAACCCACACAATCTCTTCATTCATCTGCTGAGGGCCTGCTCACGATCCCACCAGCATCGCAAGCACAATTGGTGGGGACGAGGGACAGGGCCTTCTCGGAGGTGGCCCCACGACTCTGGAACTCCCTCCCCAAGGACATCAGGCATTCCCCAACACTTGCAGTCTTGAAGGAGCTTGAAAACATGGATGTTCCAGTGTGCCTTCCCAGATTAAGGAATCCCAAGCAATTGTCCCTAATGCACTTTATGAGAGAGTTAGAATTGTCTGCACACCCTTCTATTCCCAAAATATCCAGTCTACCTCACCTGGACATGCCCAGCATTTTTAGAATTTTAACCATTACATTTGGCCCTGCCACAGGTTTTTAACAGTGTCGTGTTTTTGTTATTGTTCTATTGCTTTGTTATGAGTTATTTATTGTTGCATTGCATTGTATTGTTGTTGTGTTTTTGCTAGTGATGTACTTTGGGCTCGGCCTCTTGTAAGCCGCTCCAAGTCCTGCGGGAGATGGTAGCGGGGTACAAATAAAGGTTTATTGTTATTATTATTATTAAAGGGCCTTTTTGGTGGTGGCCCCCCACCTGTGGAAATTAGGTCAACGGCTTCCCTCCTTTCCTTCAGGAAAAAGTTGAAGACGTGGCTATGGAACCAGGCATTTGGATAGCAGGCTGACAATAAAAATGCTATGGAAAAATGGACTATGGACAGGCTTCGGATGAAGTTGTTGATCGTACAACTCGGACTTAGACATGGCCAACTAATTCAATTTGCACTATTTTAATGGTTTTTAATTTTAATGTTTTACTTACTATGTAACTGTTGTTTTATCTGTTTGTATATGGGGGGCATCGAATTGTTGCCGGGGGGTAGAGAAGGATGGTGTACAAATATTTGAAATAAATAAATAATATAATATAATCTCAATTTCTAAGCTGAAGAGCCAGCATTGTCCATAGACACCTCCAAGATCATGTGGCCGGCATGACTGCATGGAGTGCCGTTACCTTCCCACCGGAGCGGTACTTATTGATCTACTCGCATTTGCATGTTTTCAAACTGCTAGGTTGGCAGAAGCTGGGGCTGACAGTGGAAGCTCATGCCATTCCCCGGATTTGAACCTGTGACCTTTCGGTCAACAAGCTAAGCGGTTTAACCCACTGCACCACCGGGGGCTTCCAAAAGCTACACTACCCATGAGAAAATATACCTTACCAATATAGCTGGTAAAGTTTGAATGAGATCAGGAACTCGAAGATTCAAGCACCTCATGTCCCATTTTGGGGATCACAGGAACATTTAGAATTTTTTATTTTGTATCAAAAGCATTGCATAAGTAAATAAATATAAAACTGACAAAATAAAGGGAGCACAAGCAGCTGAATAGTTTTTAGCAAAAACGAGCAACGGCAACTGCATTGTCTGTGGCTTTAAAGAGTTATTTCTTTGTGCATGAGGCAGGGCATTGTGGGCAAGCATACAGGTGCGGAATTGTTTGTTCTGCTCCACATCACACAAGGTGGAGGATTCTTCTAGGTCATGCCATTTTGCCAGGTTGTCTTTTGATCTGCCCGCTCCACTTCTGAATCTGTTCAGGGACTTCCAAGTTGCCCATAGGTCAAAACTTCCCAGAATGTAAACAGAACTTCCGTCTGCCAGATCACAGACCACTGTTTTCCCCCTCCAAATTTCTGGAACTTCTGTGTAAACAAAATGGGGAGCAGTCAAAAATGGGGCCGAAAAAAGCTTGGTTTTGGCATCTCGCACACCCCAAAAGATACGATGCTGTAAGCTTACTCCAATACAAAGTATTTAGAAGATAATTGGTCTTGAATAGAAACTAAGCTTCTATGGAGATGGATTGATCTGTTGACATTGAGATGAAATCTATCACCCCAAGACTTCTGTAATCAGCTCCAACACTCCAGCGCCACGGGACAGGACAGCCCCGTCCATTGTTAAGCTGGCAGTAATGTTCTTGAATGAGTTCCCAAGCCCCATTTCCTGCTGAGATCATGATGCTCTTAAATGTGTCCAAGAGTGTTGTTTTCAGGATTTACAGCATGAAACAAAAAGGCACCCGCCTGTGAGCATTTGTTTGCAGCAGTTACTTGGCGCCTCCTGACAAAGGTCTGGTTTGGGAGGGAAGTGGATGAACTGGCATCAAAAGAGGGCTGAGTAAGAACACACTCTTTGACTTTGCTCGGTATGTCCTAAGAGACTGGAATGGCACTAAAACTTGTGCGCCAGCTGCGCCCGTACCTTGGGAAGTCGGATCTGGCCACGGTGGTCCACGCTCTTGTTACATCCCGATTAGATTACTGCAACGCACTCTACGTGGGGTTGCCTTTGAAGACTGTTCGGAAACTCCAACTAGTCCAGCGGGAGGCAGCCAGACTGCTCACCGGAGCGTCATACAGGGAGCATACCACCCCCCTGTTGTGTCAGCTCCACTGGCTGCCGATCCAGTTCCGAGCACAATTCAAAGTGCTGGTTTTGACCTACAAAACCCTATACGGTTCCGGCCCAGTGTATCTGTCCGAACGGATCTCCCTCTACGTCCCACCCCGGAGTCTAAGATCTTCTGGGGAGGCCCTGCTCTCGACCCCGCCTCTATCACAAGTGAGATTGGCGGGGACGAGGAGCAGGGCCTTCTCGGTGGTGGCCCCCCACCTGTGGAATTCACTCCCCGGGGAAATTAGATCAGCGACATCACTCCTTTCCTTCAGGAAAAAACTGAAAACATGGATTTGGGACCAGGCATTCGGACAATCTGGCAGATAAAGAAAGGACTTTGACAAAGGACAGGAATTGACTAAGTGGAATGGAATTATGGCACTCTGAAAGATGAGCGCTGAGCATGAGAATAGTTTTATTGATGTGTTATATACTGATTGTTTTAACTGTGATAATTGTTTTAACTATGGTTTTATATGTTATGTGTATGTTGTGCAGGCATCAAATTGTGCCTTTCTGTAAGCCGCCCTGAGTCCCCTCTCGGAGGTTGAAAAGGGTGGGGTAGAAGTACTCGAAATAAATAAATAAATGATGTCCGAGCAAATCGAGGCCACGTTAATGTTAAGGAGAAGGCAAAGTCATGAGTGGAGTTCTTGACCTTTACAATCATAAACAGTGAGAGAGAAGTTACGACAAGGATTTCTTGAACCCACAGCTTGAGAATGGGGGGGGGGGGGGGAGAGGTGTATTCCATCAGGTGGTTTTTTAAATTAGTAAGCACCTCCTTCACTTTGGTTTTAAAAATCTAGCCACACTAATTTATAAAGACAGGCACCAGCCTTTGTGTCTGTTGTTGTGTTGTTGTTGTTGTTGGTTGTTGTTGTTGTCTTATTGCTTTGTTGTTATCGCTTTAATTGTTTAATTTGTTTCCCGTCTCCGGTGGCGCAGTGGATTAAAGCTCTGTGCTGGAAGAGAACCTTTGTGATATATCAAATGTTCCACATGTTCAGAATCCAGGGAGAGGCGGAGAGGCGGATGAGCTCCCTCTATCAGCTCCAGCTCCTCATGCGGGGACATGAGAGAAGCCTCCCACAAGGATGATAAAACATAAAATCATCCAGGCGTCCCATGGGCAATGTCCTTGCAGACGGCAAATTCTCTCACACCAGAAGCGACTTGCAGTTTCTCAAGTCTGTCCTGACACGACAAAAAAAATCATTCAGTTGCTTCCAACTATTCGTGAACCAGCCCACACCTGAGCTCCCTGTCAGCTGTCATGACCCCCAGCTCCTTCAAGGTCAAGCCAGTCACTTCAAGGATGCCATCCATCTATCTTGCCCTCTTCCTTTTTCCTTCCATTTTCCCCAGCATAATTGTGCACTACAGTAATATAATTATTTCCCAAAGAGATTTAAGGTACAGGTAAAGGTTCTCCCCTGACATTAAGTCCAGTCGTGTCCAACTCTAGAGGTTGGTGCTCATCTCCATTTCTAAGCTGAAGAGACAGCGTTGTTCATAGACACCTCCAAGGTCATGTGGCCGGCATGACTGCATGGCACACTGTTACCTTCCCACCAGAGCGGTATCGATTGATCTACTCACATTTGCACCTGAGACCTGGGAAGCCTTGGCCCTTGAGCTCTCTAACTGGAGGTCAGCTGTGACCAGCAGTGCTGCAGAATTCAAAGAGGCATGAAAGGGAGAAATGTGCAAAGAAGAAGGCATCTCAAGCTAACCCTGACCAGGACTGCCTTCCAGCTGGAAACCAATGTCCTCACTGTGGGAGACATGTGGATCAAGAATATAGACCTGTGAAGCCATCGCCAAGACACTACACTTGGCGGACCATCCTTCTCGGGATATGAGGTATCGCCTAGGTATTTCCCAAATTATTTTCAAAAGGCCAAAATACAATAAATGAATTGTCAAAGGCTTTCATGGCTGGCATTACTGGGTTGTTGTAATTTCTTTGGGCTGTATGGCCACGTTCCAGAAGCATTCTCTCCTGACGTTTTGCTTGCATTTATGGCAGGCATCCTCAGACGTTGTGAGGTCACATCACAACCTCTGAGGATGCCTGCCATAGATGCAGGTGAAACATCAGGAGAGAATGCTTCTGGAACATGGCCACACAGCCTGAAAAACTTATAACAACCCTACAATAAATGAGTTTTTCCTGCTTCATTTTGAGTGAGTTTCGGAAACTTAGGGAACGTCCTCTATCATCAACAAACCCCTGTGGTGCATCCACCCATCTCTACACCACCTACACCATTGAAACTTTAATTGTTCCTTCCTCTTATCACGTCTTCAAATTTCCATCATTAGAATAATCAGCCAATCCTGATAAAACCAGACTGGCCAACTTCCTTTGTGCTGAAGCAGCTGAATGCCACCATTTGCTGGTGTTTGGAATACTGATTGATCTAAGCCGCAAACAAACAATTAATTGCCTTTGACAAGGAATGACAGGCGCCCCTTTTGATATATAATTGGGGAACAATTTAGCTAAGGAGGACTTTTAATTTCTTGTGCATCTAGAAGACAATGGAGAGAAAGAGAGCAGGAGAACAAATTGAAACTGTATATAGGTCAAAAATCCTTTTAGGACTCTTCGGGGAGTGTGTCTCATTTGCTTAATTGTATTTCTGCTTCAACCAGACATACCGCTGTGCTAATACTTGTTCTTCAGGAGTCCATTAAAAACCTTCCAAAGATGCCCTTCCCTTACACTGGAGTGTGAAAAATGATAACTGCAGGTATGGTAATCACATTTTTTACTGTATTATATGTACTGTATTCTATATCTCGTTACATCCCAAATAGACTACTGCAACACGCTCTACGTGGGGTTGCCTTTGAAGACTGTTCGGGAGCTCCAAGTAGTCCAACAGGCAGTAGCCAAGTTTCTCGCTGCGGCAGAATACAGGAAGCATTCAAACCTCCTGTTGCATCAGCTCCACTGGTTGCCAGTCTACTACTGAGCACAATTCAATGTCCCGTCTTGAGCCTATGAAGCCCTACACCAGGCATCCTCAAACTGCGGCCCTCCAGATGTTTGGGCCTTCAACTCCCAGAATTCCTGACAATTGAACAAGCTCAATAGGGCTTCTGGGAGTTGGAGGCCCAAACAGCTGGAGGGCCACACTTTGAGGATGCCTGCCCTAAACGGTTCCAGCCCACCTTACCTGTCCGAACGTATCTCCCTCTATGATCCACCTCGGAGGTTAAGATCTTCTGGGGAGGCTTTGCTCATGGTCCAACCTTCCTCACAGATGCAGTTGGTGGGAACCACAGACAGGGTCTTATTTATTTATTTATTTACTTTACTTTACTTTACTTATATACCACTGTTCTCAGCCCGAAGGCGACTCACAACGGTTCACAACAAATACGAACAGCAAAAATTCAGTGCTACAGTATAGAAACAATTAACAACCTAACACATTACACAATTAATAAACAGTTACTACAATACCCATTCACTGTCGTCTCGTCATCAAAAACATGTTCCAGATTCGTCATCCATTGTTCCATTCCAGTGTTCATTAACCAATCATTGCACTAATTATTCGAACGCCTGCTCAAACAGCCAGGCCTTCACTTTTTTGCGGAATACCATTAGAGATGGTGCTAGTCTAATGTCCGTAGGAAGGGCGTTCCACAGCCGAGGAGCCACCACCGAGAAGGCCCTATCTCTCGTCCCCGCCAGCCGTGCTTGAGAAGCAGGCGGGATCGAGAGCAGGGCCTCCCTGGAAGATCTCAAAGTCCTGGTGGGTTCATAGGCAGAGATGCGGTCAGATAGGTAGCTTGGGCCGGAACTGTTTAGGGCTTTAAAGGCCAACGCCAGCACTTTGAATTCAGCCCGGTAGCAGATCGGTAGCCAGTGGAGTTGGCGCAACAGGGGGGTTGTATGCTCCCTGCGCTCCGCTCCTGTTAAAATCATGGCTGCCGAGCGTTGGACTAGTTGGAGCTTCCGAGCTGTTTTCAAAGGCAACCCCACATAGAGAGCGTTGCAGTAGTCTAAACGGGATGTAACCAGAGCGTGGCACTACCGTGGTCTTCTCAATGGTGGCCTATGAAACTCCCGCTCCAGTGAAATTAAAGCAACCCCTTCCCTTCTGACCTTCAGGAAGAAAGTAAACAGGTAGTTATGAAACCAATGACTATTCAGTGATACAAATATGCTGTTCAAAACATGAAAGGAGGAATGTGGAGTCAACCTTCAGCTTTTTGGCCCCTTGGAAGGTTGTGCTCAAATCCAGCCACAGGGGGTGCTGTTGCTCCATCCTCTATGAGGAAGAGCCATCAGGACTTCCTCCTTCCTTTTGGTCACCAGGCCAAAAATACCACCCCCACTTGTTTTAGTGGTACCTAATTGTCAGAGTGCGACAGAAGCTTTGAAGTTTAGAAGAATGGACACTTTACTGAATAGAGCAAATATACAGCACACCTCGCATTAACACCCAACCAAAAAGAAGACGGAAACAAGACAAAAGCACCAAAGTATGAAGGATGAACGAAATCTTATCTCTGGATCCTCCCTAAGCGTTCCAGGCACACTCAGGGTCACAAATTCACAGATCATTAGAGGCCTGACTGATTAACCCTTTCAAAGTCAGTACACTCTCTGCTAATGCAATCAGGTTACAGTCATAGGCATTACACAAAATTACATTTAAACATTCACATTACACTAATCTTACATTAACACTAATTTCTCTAATTACAGCTCAAGGTATTTTCAAGCTGCTTATAGAATCATAGAATCCTAGAGTTGGAAGAGACCTCATGGACCATCCAGTCTGACCCCATTCTGCCAAGACGCAGGAAAATTGCATTCAAAACACCCTTGACAGATGGCCATCCAGCCTCTTTTTAAAAGCTTCCAAAGAAGGAGTCTCCACCACACTCTGGGGCAGAGAGTTCCATTGCTGGACAGCTCTCACAGGAAGTTCTTCCTAATGTTCAAATGAAATCCCCTTTTTTTGTAGTTTGAAGCCACTGTTCCACATCCTAGTCTCCAGGGAAGCAGAAAACAAGTTTGCTCCCTCCTCCCTATGACTTCCTCTCACATATTTAGGTTAACAGTAAGCTGGGCTGATAGTCAGTAGCTCATGCCAGTCCAGGGCTTTGAACTGACAACCTTTTGGTTGGTAGATCTTATCATTGCTGGTGATTTACCAACTGTGCTAAAGCCCCGTAATCACAGGAGTTGTAATTTTACAAGGTCTTTCGTCTTCTCTCTCCCCAAAAAATGCTGTTGCTTCGCCATGCCCCAACTCCCTGGACTGCATAGTATTGAGCCAAGGCAGTTCAATGGAGATGCACCTTAGGTGGATGCTTGGTCTGATCCTGCAGGATCATTCCCTCTTTATGTGGGCTGTGTTTTCTGTAAGGGGGAGAGAGGACTACTGAGGAGCGGAAGGACTGCATTACTATTTTATCGCAAATATTGTAAGAATGCAAATGTTCCACTTTAGTATGATTTGGCATATTTTGCCATAGATTGTTTTCTCTTTGAGACCACCGGGAGCTGCCAATCAATTTCCCCCCTGGCTGCCCCCTCCCTTTCTCTTTGGTTTTGCTAGAGCAATCGACTGGTTCGTTAAATTACAAGCAAAGAGGTATCTGGCACATTTTCAATGAGATCATCTTCTCTCGCTTTCTTCCTCCCCGCCTTCCAAGCTGTGGTGCTTTGTATTTTGAAGTGAATGCTGTTTTAATTACCATTTTGACTGTTCCAGCATCTATTTCATCTTTCACTTTTAATTTAAAAATGTATGAATCATGGGTGGCTCTTTAATAAAAAGTGAAATGTATTTTCATTTAATGACAGTTAAATTGCTAATTAAAGCCAAGGCTGTGCCAGTAACGTCAAGCTATGCATTTATACTGTTTATCCCTCCTTTTGGTTCCAGCAAACTCCAGCAGCAAAACATTCTTTTCGTTTTTCTGATGTATCCATGCCCAGCATTTTAACTCGCCTGCACATTTTTAGCCCTTCAGCCATTCTGTTTCCTTATTTGCATGAGGACAAGCACCTTGGAAAATAATAATAATAATAATAATAATAATAATAATAATAATAATATACTTGGAATGGGGCAATGTGTCCATGATAAATAAAAAGCACACTTTGTGTACAGAAGTCCAGAATCAAATCTCAGGCAACAACACAGGGATGGGAAATAAACCTATCATTGTTTTGTTTTTAAATCATCACATTCACAACCACTCAGAATGAAACCATGTTCTGACAAGTTAGCTCTATTTCAGTGAGAACCAAACTATGAATGGTATTCAGAAATAAACATGGATATGTCTTTTTAGAGCTCTGCACAAGTTGTCATTCTCTTTCTTCCTCTGCAGCACCAAAATCCCACCCCAAAAGTTACTTAAACATCCTTAAAACCACTTCTATGCATCATGGCAAGCAGACAGAATTGTAGAAACATCTGTCTAGATGCAAAATAATGATATCAATGCTGAGAACCTCTGGGTGCCATGGGGGTCTCAGCATGGAACCAATATATGCACGTCTGCCTATCGGAATGTAAACATCTCAAGAACCCTCTCACAGGGTGCTTCTACACAGCCACTTACTCCTATTCAGAACATGAATCAAAGAGATTTCGTTCAGTCCAGGGTGCCTACAGAGACATCCCGGGAACCAGCTGCAAGCTCCCACAGAGTCCACAAAATTGCAATAATCCAGGTCTATCATAAGTTACTTAAACATCCTTAAAACCACCCCACACATCACTTCTATGCATCATGGCAAGTAGAATTGGAGAAGCATCTGTCTAGATGCAAAATGATGATATCAATGCTGAGATCCACTGGATGCCATGGAGGTCTCAGCATGGAACCAATATATGCACATCTGCCTATCTGAATGTAAACACCTCAAGAACCCTCTCATGGGGTGCTTCTACACAGCCACTTACTCCAATTCAGAAAATGAATCAAAGAGATCGGGTTCAGTCCAGAGTGCCTACAGAGGCATCCCAGGAACCGGCTGCAAGCTCCCAGAGAGTCCACAAAATTGCAATAATCCAGATCTATGATTACGTGTTTTTTTCTTGTCTCCTTTAGCAAATATGCTGGTCAACAACATCATTCAAGCTTTAACCTTGTCCTGACAAGCACTCCAAATGCATGTTGTGCTTTGCAACACTACACTGTTTATGCAGTGATCAACTTAAATGCATCTTATGGAAAGATCCAGAATTTCCTGTTAGTATTTTTAGCACACATTTTCCAACTGGATGCAAGTTTTTAATGTATGTTGTATATTGTATTTGCATGTTTATGTTTGTTGTGGCATTAAATTATTGCCAACCTGGAAGCCACTCTCAGTCCCCTCTGGGGTGAGATAAAGCCAGGTAAAAATGCAGTAAATAAATAAATAAAATGTTGAAGGTTGCATTGTGGTGAACATTTTATAGAGCCAACCTTTGGATGATGGAATATCTCAGTCTGCATGGCCACTGGCTATGCTACATGGGGAATTATAGGAGTCCAAGGGGTAGGTTTTCCAAGGTGTAGTTTAAAATACAGATCCTGATGAAGTCTCTAATCAGAGGCAGAGCAGGACTTTAGGCAGCTCATAAAAAACTAGTCAAAGGAGAGGTGAGCATTCAAGGTTGCCAAACTGTTTATCAATTCAGACAGACGATGCACTCTTATCTCTTCCCTTTTTTCCCCCCTAAAAAGCGTCTTTTGTCTCTCCTTTTCTTTCACCTTTTCCCTCCCCACCTCTCCCTTTAACTTCTGTCATTATGGGCTGTCAAAAGAAGGACAGGTCAGTCTTGGCGAAGTTGTGAAACAATTGCTTTCAAGCAGGTTTTTGAGTCTGGGCCAAAGGCCACCTGTAATTAGATGAAGGTTACCAGGTCACCCAGCCTGTTTCCTTTTTGTAGTAAGAGTTTCCAAGCTAAGGAATGGGATAGGGAAAACAAAGAGAAGAGGGAGAGTACAGGAAAACAAGCAAATTGAGGCAGCATCTCTTTTTTACAGCTCTCATATAGAAGCTGAATCATAACTGGGTGGAAAAGTGGGTGGTGGTAATTCTGGGTGGAAAGGAATTGAATGGCAACTGGTCCCAGTCAAGCTCAGGTTGAGGTCCTTCTTGTCTCTCCAAATGGCCAAATGGAAGCACTCTTGGCGTCTTACCAATGGTGCCATCCCACCAACTGGACTAAAATTACTTGTTTTATTTCTCTAGGACACTGGTTCTCAACCTTCCTAATGTTGTGACCCCTTAATACAGTCCCTCATGTTGTGGTGACCCCCAACCATAAAATTATTTTTGTTGCTACTTCACAACTGTAATTTTCCTAGTTATGAATCATAATGTAAATATCTGATATACAGGATGTATTTTCATTCACTGGACCAAATTTGGCACAAAGACCTGATACGCCCAAATTTGAATACTGGTGGGGTTGGAGAGGATTGATTTTGTCATTTTGGAGTTGGAGTTGCTGGGATTTATAGTTCACCTACAATCAAAGAGCATTCTGAACTCCACCAACGATGGAATTGAACCAGTCTTGGCACACAGAATTCCCATGACCAACAGAAAATACTGCAAGGGTTTGGTTGGCATTGACCCTGAGTTTGGGTTGTAGTTAGTTCACCTACATCCAGAGAGCATTATGGACTCAAACAATGATAGATCTGAACCAAATTGGGCACGGATATTCAATATGCCCAAATGTGAACACTGGTGGAGTTTGGAGAAAACATACCTTGACATTTGGGAGTTGTAGTTGTGGGATTTATAGTTCACCTACAATCAAAGCGCATTCTGAACTCTACCCACTATAGAATTGGGCCAAACTTCCTACACAGAACCCCTATTACCAATGGAAAATACTGTGTTTTCTGGTGGTCTTTGGCGACCTCTCTGACACTCCCTCACACACACACACACACACACCCAGGGGTCCTGACTCCCAGGTTGAGAAACACTGCTCTAGGATATTAGGGCAAGTGGCTGCTGAATTTGGAGGAGCCAGATACCAATGGATTCCTAGCTAGCCTAAAAGGAACATCCATGTCGTCCCAATTATCTTTCTAATACTACCTCTGGAGATATGAATGTCTATCATTTTTTATTTTGCTGCATTTCTTTGAATTTGAGGATGTAAGACGTAGTGTTTGTTTCCTATCATGAAAATCTATACATTGAGGTACAGTGGGGTTTGGTTCTGGGATCCCCTTAGACACCAGCATCAAGTCCTGTTATATTCAATGACATAACAAAATGGTGTCCCTTATGTAAAAGTGTTTGATTTTAAAAATGTTATTTTCAATTTGTGGGTGGTTGAATCCATGAATACAGAATCCATGGCTATGGAAGGTTAACTATACTTACTTTTTCTAAGGTTCTTCTTTTGCTACATATTTTTCTTAATGCTCAAATTTTTATATGTATTTTCCTTCTGGTGAGCTTGGCATGCTTCTGTGAATTTTATTTAAGATTTAGACTTTGAATTGAGCAAATTATGCACATTACATGCACCATTTGAAAAGAAGCACTGAGTCAGTTCTCTGCTGTTGTTGTTGTTACCTGCTATCAAGTCAACTTCAATTTATGGCAAACCAATGACATAGAGATCTTTCAATATTTAACAGGTCTTGCAGTTTCAGTGTTGTGGCTTCCTTGGTTGGGTCTATCCTACTGCCTTCTATGTTACCAAGTGTTGCCTTTTTTTTTAGTGAGCCATGTTTTCTCATTATATGGCTTAAGGACAACAGTCTCCATTTGGTCATCTTTGTTTACCGTGATGGGGCTGCGGTGGCACAATGGGTCAAACCCTTGTGCTGCTGAACTGCTGACCTGAAGGTTGGCAGTTTGAATTCACAGGATGGGGTGAGCTCCCATCTTTCAGCTCCAGCTCCTGCCAACCTATAAGTTTGAAAACATGCAAATGTGAGTAGATATATAGGTGCCGCTTTGGTGGGAAAAGTCAAAGAGAACTCCAAGCAATCTTGCCAGCCACACCATAAGAAGGTGACAATAATGCTGGCTTTAGCCTATAAAGCCCTGAACGGTTCTGGCCCTACTTACCTCTCCTCCTATGAACCGACGCATCTCCTCCTATGAACCGACCAGGACATTAAGATCATCTGGGGAGGCCCTGCTCTCGGTCCCGCCTGCATCACAGGTATGCTTGGCGGGGACAAGAGACAGGGCCTTCTCTGTGGTGGCCCCTCGGCTGTGGAACGCCCTGCCTGTAGATATCAGATTGGCCCCCTCCCTGCTGGCGTTTCGGAGGAAAGTGAAGACCTGGCTATTCGAAAAAGCATTTGATTAAACAGTGTAATTGAACATAGGAATACGGAATAATGGATGACGAGACTGGATTCTGATTTAATAATATAATAATATAATATAATATAATAATAAAACTTTATTTATATACTGCTCTATCTCCCCTAGGAGACTCAGGGTGGTTTCCACAAAGCAAACACAAAACATAGAGAGTAGCCACTGAAAAATATAGACATAGCCTATTAACACAATCCTATACAATGCAGGCTCCTCAGCTTGGAAATGGAGAACAGCACCTACCCCAGAGCAGAGATGAGCACTGCCTCCAAAGCCAGAAATGAAAGGAGAAGCCTTTGCCTTTGTTTGTGTTTGTGTGTCTCATTGCATTGTAACAAGGCATTGAATGTTTACCGGTATCTGTTTACACTGTAATCTGCTCTGAGTCCCCACCGGGAGGGTGGAATATTAATCAAGTGTTGTTGTTGTTGTTGTTGTTGTTGTTGCTAGTAGTAGTGGTAGTAGTAGTAGTAGTAGTAGTAGTATTCTCATTAGGAGTTCAAGCTTGTTTTATTCTTGGACACATTAATTTGTTTTTGGGAAGTCCAAGGTATCTATAGAACTCTTTTTTTCCAGCATCGTATTTCAAATTAGTTGATGTCTATTCTATCAGCTTTCTTGGGTTCATCCTGCTGCCTTCTACCTTACCAAGTGTTGCCTTTTTTCTTAGTGAGCCATGTTTTCTCATTATATGGCTAAAGGACAACAGTCTCCATTTGGTCATCTTTGTTTACTATGCTGGGGCCATGGGTCCATAATGGGTTAAACCCTTGTGCTGCTGAACTGCTGACCTGAAGGTTGGCAGTTTGAATCCCGGGGATGGGGTGAGCTTCTGTTGCTAGCCCTAGTTCCTGCCAACTTAGCAGTTTGAAAACATGCAAATGTGAGTAGATAAATAGGTACCGCTTCAATGGAAAAGGCATAAGATGCTCCAAGCAATCATGCCAGTCACATGACCAGGAAGTGACAACACAGGCTCCTCATCTTGGAAATGTAGAACAGTACCTCCTCCAGAGCCAGAGATGAACACCACCTTCAAAGCCGGGAATGAAAGAAGCCTTTGCCTTTGTTTGTGTTTGTGTGTCTCATTGTATTGTAACAAGGCATTGAATGTTTGCAGGTATCTGTTTATATTGTAATCCGCTCTGAGTCCCCATAGGGAGAAGGGTGGAATATAAATAAAGCATTGTTGTTGTATTATTATTATTATTATTATTATTATTATTATTATTATTTGAAACACAACAGGATGAGTCCACAGCAGACACTCAGCTGGCTGTTGAATTGGATCACACATTGGACACTTCCCAAGTGTCTAGGACTGTGTGATGTATCAGCGAATAATGCATGCAGATCCCAGTACGGTGGCCTTCTGCAGCTGGCAGATGGTAATTTTGTCAGCGCCGATTGTGTTTACGTGCAGGCCAAGGTCTTTAGGCACTGCACCCAGTGTGCCAATCATCACTGATACCACATTGACTGGCTTGCGCCAGAGTATTTGCAGTTCGATTATTATTATTATTATTATTACAGGAAGAGTTCAAACTTGTTTTCCTCTAGGACTCATTTATTTGTTTTTGGGCAGTCCAAGGTATCCATAGAATAAGTTTCCCCAGCATCATATTTCAAAGGCCTTTGATCTTTGATATTGCTGTTTTTAAATTTTTTTAATTGTTTTAAAATTGTGTTAGATTTTAGCCTGTTCTTGTAAGCTGCTCCGAGCCCCAGGGGAGTGGCCACATATAAGTTTGAATTAAATAAATAAATAAATAAAATTAGTTGAGTTCCTTTCTATCAGCTTTATTCACCATCCAATCTTTCACAACCACACATAGAATTTGGGAACACAACAGCATGGATAGGTCCAACTTTAACCCTCTATTATATATGTTTGTTTATACTTCAGGATCTTGTTAAGTTTCTTCATAGCTTCCAAGTCCTAATCGTCTTCTGATTTCCTAACTGAAGTCTCCATTCTTTGACTCTCTCAGTGTTCCCAACACCTGCTGCCATCATCATAGCCTCTTGCTTCACAAGATCATGCAATCCCATCACTGCAGTAAAAGGTTCTTTGTAGTCTATTCCAAAAAGGGAAGAGGAGAAAACAAAACAAAAAATGTGTGTGTCTTTTTGTAAATAGGCGCAGCGACCATGAACTTGATGAATTCTTCCTTTAAAAAAAAATCATCTTTTTACAAGTGTATTTTCCATCCCTTGCATGGAAGAGAGCTTTATTTTAATGAGCCGGCCACTCATTCTGGCATGCATGCTCCTCCATGTTCCCTAGAAATATCTACCGCTGCCATGCCTCTAAGAAAAGCCTTGTGAGATCTTGCAATGTACTTGAAAGATCCCTTCCTGCCACGTATTCTGTGCGTAAGGTCATGAATGGCTTCTCCCCTTCCCCGCCTCGCAATCTCCTCATTGACTTTAAGCAGTTTAACAAGGGTCTGCTTGGCTGGGAACAACACATATACATTTTTTATTGTGTTTGGGACCTATTTATCCTCCCTGCGACATGCAAGGCTAATTTCCATTAACGTTAATGAGAAGTGCATGGTCCATGGATGTATCTAGAGAACAGGCCTCTAATTAATATCCTGATCCCATCTTTAACCTATCCGCAGAGCACCTCCTGTTCCTTTCATCATTAGAACTAGGTGAAGACAATTAGACCTTCTAAAATATCTCGCGCCCGTGCAAATTTATCACTAGCCGGAACCAACGCTCCCCCTCCTTGGAACTCAGCAATTAATTTCAGCACAGCAAAGTGTTTTCTCTCAGTTTCAAGAAGACCAAAACAAGGAATTGAGATATGCTACAGAGCCAGTGCAAAAGCTGGGTTGCAGCTAAACATCAAAAAACCCAAGATCATGGCAACAAGAATGATTGACAACTGGGAAATAGAGGGAGAAAACGTGGAGGCCGTGACAGACTTTGTATTTCTAGGTGCAAAGATGACTGCAGATGCAGACTGTGGCCAGGAAATCAGGAGACGCTTCCTTCTTGGGAGGAGAGCAATGTCCAATCTCGATAAAATAGTAAAGAGTAGAGACATCAGACTGGCAACAAAGATCCATTGCCTAGTCAAAGCCATGGTATTCCCTGTAGTCACCTACGGATGTGAGAGCTGGACCTTAGGGAAGGCTGAGCAAAGGAAGATCGATGCTTTTGAGCTGTGGTGTTGGAGGAAAGTCTGAGAGTGCCTTGGACTGCGAGAAGATCCAACCAGTCCATCCTCCAGGAAATAAAGCCCGACTGCTCATTGAGGGAAGGATACTAGAGACAAAGTGAAGTACTTTGGCCACATCATGAGGAGACAGCAAAGCCTAGAGAAGAAATGATGCTGGGGAAAGTGGAAGGCAAAAGGAAGAGGGGCCGACCAAGGGCAAGATGGATGGATGGCATCCTTGAAGTGACTGGACTGACCTTGAAGGAGCTGGGGGTGGTGACAGCCGACAGGGAGCTCTGGCGTGGGCTGGTCCATGAGGTCACGAAGAGTCGGAGACGACTGAACGAATGAACAACAACAACAGAGCCAGTGTGTTATAATAGTCAAAGGAGTGGATTGCAACCAAGGAGACCAGGGTACAAATCCATGCTCAGCTATGGACATCCACTAAGCAAGTCACATACTCCCCTGACCTCTGAGGAAGGAAATGGGAAACATCCTCTGAAGCAGTGTTGCTCGACCTTCCTAATGCCGCGACCCCTTAATACAGTTCCTCGTGTTGTGGTGACGCCCATCCACAAAATTATTTTCGTTGCTACTCCATAACTGCAATTTCCCCCGTGTTATGAATCGTCATGTAAATATCTGATATGCAGGATGTATATTCATTCACTGGACCAAATTTGGCACAAATACCCGATATACCCAAATTTGAATATTGGTGGTGTTGGGAGGGCCATTCATTTTGTCATTTGGGAGTTGTAGTTGCTGGGATTTATAGTTCACCTACAATCAAAGAGCATTCTGAACTCCACCAACAGGAATTGAACCAAACTTGGCACACAGAACTCCCATGACCAGCAGAAAATCCTGGAAGGGTTTGGTGGGCATTGACCTTGAGTTTAGGAGTAGTGGTTCACCTACACTCAAAGAACACTGTGGACTCAAACAATGATGGATCTGGACCAAACTTGGCACGGATACTCAATATGCCCAAATGTGAACATTGACGAAGTTAGGGAGAAATAGACTTGACACTTGGGAGTTCTAGTTTTGGGGTTTTATAGTTCACCTAAATTCAAAGAGCATTCTGAACTCCACCAATGATGGAATTGAACGAAACTTGGCACACAGAACTCCCATGACCAACAGAAAATGCTGGAAGGGTTTGGTGGGCATTGACCTTGAGTTTGGAGTTGTAGTTCACCTACATCCAGAGGGAACTGTGGACTCTGGATCTGGACCTAATTAGGCATGAATCATAAATATGCCCAAATGTGAATACTGGTGAAGTTAGTTAGTTGACATTTTGGAGTTGTAGTTGTTGGGATTTATAGTTCATCTACAATCAAAGAGTCTTCTGAACCCCACCGATGATAGAATTAGGGCAAACTTCCCACACATAATTCCCATAACCAACAGAAAATACTTTGTATGACACACCCTTGTGACCCCCCCCCAAAGGTCCCAACCCCCAAGACCCTTGTGACCCCCCCCCAAAGGTCCTGACTCCCAGAAACACTGCTCTGAACCAATCTTGCCAATAAAGCCTCATGATAGGTTTATCTTAGAGTCATCATAAGTCAGAAACAACTGAAAGGTGCAAAACAACAACAACAACAACAACAACAGGGCCTGCAACTAATGTCATTAGAAACATTCCGGAACTAATACGCCTACCTTGTAAAGGGCTATTTTATCAGTTTTTCAAGTAATTGGTACAAGGTGTGTTATTTGAAAGCAGACTCTGAGGTTTCAAAGGAGCTTAATGCTTCATGAGCATGAGTGAATGGAATTGGAGCTTCATGATCTATTGTAAACCGATAGATGGTCGATTGTAAACTGGATCGGGGTATAGGGTGGCAACCTGTGTTGGACAGGGTTACACTCCCCCTGAAGCCACAGGTCCGCAGTTTGGGAGTCCTCTTGGATTCATCGCTGTGTCGGCAGTGTCCCGGAGGGCTTTTGCACAATTGAGACTCGTGCGCCAACTGCGACCGTACCTCGCAAAGGCTGATCTGGCCGGGGTGGTCCATGCCTTGGTCACCTCTAGATTGGACTACTGTAATGCACTCTATGTGGGGCTGCCCTTGAAAACGGCTCAGAAATTTCAACTGGTCCAACGGGCGGCGGCCAGGATGTTAACTGGTGCTCCTTACAGAGAGAGATCAACCCTCCTGTTCAAGGAGCTCCATTGGCTGCCGTTCATTTTCCGGTCCCAATTCAAGGTGCAGGTGCTTACCTACAAAGCCCTAAACGGTTTGGGACCCGCCTACCTGCGTGACCGCATCTCCGTATATGAACCCACACGATCTCTTCGATCATCTGGAGAGGCCCTGCTCACGATCCCACCTGCGTCGCAAGCGCGATTGGTGGGGACGAGGGACAGGGCCTTCTCTGTGGTGGCCCCCGACTCTGGAACTCTCTCCCCAAGGACATCAGACAAGCCCCAACGTTGGCAGTCTTTAGAAAGAGCCTGAAGACCTGGCTGTTCCAGTGTGCCTTTCCAGATTAGGAAACTCCCGGCATCAAGTCCCAAATGCACTTTGTTAGAGATTTAGGATTATCTGCACATTGCACCTACCTCCAAATACCTCTACATATCACCTGTCAAGTCCAGCACTTTTAAATTTTGTCCATTACATTTGGCCCGGCCTTAGGTTTTAAATGCGTCATGTGTCATTGTTTAGTGTTTTATTGTTTTGCTTGATGTTTTATTATTTGCTTATAGAGTTTTACTGTTGTATTTATGCTGTTGTTTTGTTGTGACCTTGGCCATTGTAAGCCACATCGAGTCCTTCGGGAGATGTTAGCGAGGTATAAATAAAGTTAATAAATAAATAAATAAAATGATCTATCCATTAGGCCTGGGTAACAACGGAAAAATTTGTTTCTAAAATCGATTCGTTTTTTGGGGTTTTTTGCGTTTCGATATTTAAAAGAATTCTGAAATTTTCCTTAAAAAAAGTTCGATATTTACGAAATTTCGTAAATGGTAAAAAAATTACAAAACAATAACGAAACAATAACGAATCGATTCGTTAATGGCGGCCGCGATCGCGCAATACGCTAAAAAAACTTCTGAAGCTTCCCTCTCCCTCTGTTGTTGACTGTTGGTGTGATATTATAATTTTTTTCACTAATTAAACAAAAAACAACTATAAAAATTGCCCCAGACATGCGGAAATAATAACGAAACGACCTCAAACCAATAACGAAACGAATACATAACGAAATACGAAGCATTTACGAAACCAATTGAAAAATTCGTTTCGTTTTTAAGTTGCTCCAGAATGATTCGTTATCGCTTCGTTAACAAAAAAATAACGAATTTTTAACGAATTACGAATTAACGAAACGAAACCGCCCAGCCCTACTATCCATATCTGATCAGAAATAAGATGGAGTAGAGTGGGACTTACACCCAGGTATGGCTGAAATCCCAAACTCCTCTCCAATAAGAGCTCCATGTGTGAGTCCTTTGCTCCAATTGTTGCTTTGATGAGAGGTCGTCCCTACTTCTCTATCCCCAAATCGTTGAGAAACATTCATTCCACTGAAATTACAATATTTCATTGAAGGGTGGAAAGGGGGAGCGGGGCACAGACGGAAAGAGGTTACAAATTCAATTATGTAAGGACCCACTTATATTGATGCTCCTGCTTTGTGATTAATTGTTGATCAGGATGTTCTCTTGTTTTAATTAGGTGATGAGTCGGCAATCTATCAGCGCTGGGCTTGAATGAACAAAAGAAGGCAGCAATTACCTGAATTTTCGGTGGGAAAATTGAACTCGGATGTAGTGTAGGGCTTTTTTACACACACACACAGCAGGGATGGCTGTTGGCTCCTATTTCGGTGCTATATCCTCTCAGGAATTAGTAAAGCAAGTATCAATTGTTGTAAGTCGAGGTGTGCAAATTGGCAGAAATATGTTTTAAATTTCATTTCAAAATTCGGATGGTCATTTTGTTTTGAAAACATTCCAAAATTTGGGTGGTATTTTGAATCCAAATTTTTGAAGTTTTGTTTTGTTAGTTTTGTTCCATTGGCAGCAATGGGGAAAGTTTTGGGGGCTTGTTTCTCCATCAGTTTTAGATCCATCAGAAGGAAACTTGCTACACTTAATGACCGTAAGATGCCACCCCTCCAAGTTTCATAACGTTTCGCTCACCCACTGATTTTTGGGAATTTTTAAGGGAATTCTGGAGCTTGAAATCCAAAACAGTGCCAAAAATCTTTATGAAAATGGAAGGGGAAAACAGCCCTTTGGTTGGCTGAGAAAGAGCATGTGAGCTTTGTGGGGGAGCCTTTATGTTCCCTCTATGGACCGCAGTGGCGCAATGGTTTAAACGCTTGTGCTACCAAACTGCTGACCTAAAGGTCATCAGTTCAAATACGCAGGACAGAGATGAGCTCCCGCTGTTAGCCTTAGCTCCTGTCAGTTCGAAAACATGCAAATGTGATTAGATAAATAGGTACCACTTCGGCAGAAAAAGGCAAAAGACACTCCAAGCAGTCTTGCTTGCAACATGACCAGGAGATAACAACGCAGTATCCTCAGCTTGAAAATGGAGAATAACACCTCCCCCAGAGAGCCAGAGCTGAGCACTGCTTCCAGAAGCGAGAGCTGAAAAAGGAGAAGCCTTTTTCTTTGTGTTTGTGTGTCTCACTGTATGTGACTGTGAGGCACTGAATGTTTGCCTATGTCTGTTTTTTTTTTCATGTCAGGAGCACCTTGAGAAACTGCAAGTCACTTCTGGTGTGAGAGAATTGATCGTCTGCAAGGATGTTGCTGGTCCTGGTCCTGGTCTTGGTCCTGGTCCTGGTCCTGGTCCTGGTCCTCACCCCCAACATATGGCCATCCAGCCTCTCTTTCCAAGCCTCCAAAGAAGGAGCCTCCAACACACTCCGGAGCAGAGAGTTCCACTGGTGAACAGCTCTCATAGTTAGGAAGTTCTTCCTAATGTACAAATGGAATCTCCTTTCTTGTAGTTTGAAGTCATTGCTCCATTGTGTCCCAGTCTCCAGGGCAGCAGAAAACAAGCTTTCTCCCTCCTTCCTAGGACTTCCCTTCACATATTTATACATGGTGATCATGTCTCCTCTCAGCCTTCTCTTCTACAGGCTAAACATGCCCAGCTCTTTAAGCTTGTAGAGCTTCAAGAGCTTGTTCTCCAGACCCAATTTGTGCCTCATAGAGCTTGTTCTCCAGACTCAATTTGTGCATCTATGGTACATACTCTGCCCCATGTCTATCTTGTGACAAATCATGCTTTCCCTCCCTCTTTTCTGGAAATCCGCTTCCTGCGGGAGACATATATCCCTCCCACATAGTCAATAAGAGTGAAGCAGGCAGAACTTTTGCTGAAGTACACCAGAAGTTGCCTCCTTGATTCCATCCTGTTGGATCACGCCACAAGAGGGGATTATTTCCTTTCACATCTCTTGTTCCAACTGATTGGACTGTTGGCAAATCAAATGTTGTATTCTACTCCGTACAAGTCAAGTATGCCAAGGAGAGATGCCTTCCACATTTGTTGGCTAATCTCTTAGATCTGCTACCGAAGATCTGCCAGAAGACAAAGCCAGATAATGGATGAGGTGAGGGAAAAATTGCATTCTGTCATGTCCAAATCTATTCCAGCCTAGAAAACAGGCACTACGGCAGAAAAAAAATAAGCAAGGACTTAGGTAGACTTGAATAATTTCCAGCATCTTTAGACTGAGAAGGATTTGGATTCACGCTAGTGTTCGCTCAGTTGGACCTCAGCTAAGTATCGGTGTAGCTGCCGAACCAGTGTTTTAATGCACAATGTAAACACTTCCAAAGCCATTCCTGGTTTTAGGGACCAAAGGTCATACGAAGTATTGAGGTTTTGGCTAACCCAACTTAAAAGTCATGGAGTCATCTTGAATTTTCTTGGAAGGCAATTCTACAACCATTATGCTGCTGCCTGCCTTCAAATAGCCTTGAAATCTTAGAAGATATATCATTATCACTGTGACCAATAACACCATCATTGCTGGCAATATTTTGTACACTTTCTATATGTCTAATGCTACAATCCTAGAATCACCTACTAGAAACTTACTCCCTCGTAGCTCGAGAATTATTGTCTTCCAGATGTGGTGTCTTGACGGTGGGTCCGTAGGTGGCTATGGAGTCCTATTCCTCCCGCAGTGAGAACATCAATATCCAGATGGAAGGCGGTCCTGTTCAGGGTTGGCTTGATGTGCCTTCCAATTGGCACGTTTCTACCTTTTGCCTTCCATTAGTGCCTCTTCGAATTCTGCAGCACTGCGGGTCACAGCTGACCTCCAGTTAGAGCGCTCAAGGGCCAGGGCTTCCCAGTTCTCATTGTCTATGCCACTGTGCGCATTCAGAAGAAGACCTACAAGCCACACTAAACACCTTTGCAGAAGCATACAAAAATGTGGCCTCTCACTGAACATTGAGAAAACCGGTGCTCTTTCACCAGGCACCAGTTAATCCCTCTGCAATGTCAGGAATACAGCTAATGGTGTAACATTAAAAAATGTTGACCATTTCTGCTACCTTGGCAGCCACCTCTCCACCAAAGTCAACATCGACACCGAAATACAACACCACCTGAGCTCTGCGAGTGCAGCATATTTCTGAATGAAGCAGAGAGTCATCCATAGGGAGACTAATCTGCTTGTTTATAAAGCTATTGTCCTCCCAACCCTGCTATCTGCCTGTGAAACATGGACTGTCTAGAGACATCACATGCAACTCCTGGAACAATTCCATCAGCGCTGCCTCTGGAAAATCCTGCAAATCTCTTGGGAAGACAAGCGGACAAATGTCAGCATGCTGGAAGAAGCAAAGACCACCAGCATTGAAGCAATGATCCTCCGCCATCAACTCCGCTGGAACAGCGACATTGTCCAAATTATTTATTTATTTATTTACAGTTTTATATTCCGCCCTTCTCACCCCGCAGGGGACTCAGGGCGGATGACAGTGTACACATATATGGCAAACATTCAATGCCAATTTTGACATACAAACATATACAGACATAGACAGAGGCTATTTAACTTTTTCTGGCCGCCAGGGGAGCTGTCGCTTTCATCGTCCATCTGCGACACTGATGAAGTACTTCCGCATTCCCCGCATGCTTTTTGCTGGAGTGCTTGCTGGAGTCTTTTTTTATGGCCTCATAAATTAGTTAATTTAGCCTCCCCACACTTTAAGGTGGTACCTAATTTTCCTACTTGACAGATGCAACTGTCTTTCGGGTTGCAAAGGTCGACAACAGGCTACACAATTGGTTGGAAACCCACTCCAACCCAGGCTGGCTTCGAACTCATGACCTTTTGGTCAGAGTGATCTTAATGCAGCTGACACTCAGCCAGCTGCACCACAATCCTGGTGCTAATACCTGTACACCGTCTCCCAAAGCAGTTGCTCTACTCCGAATTCAAGAACGGAAAACGGAATGTTGGTGGACAGGAAAAGAGATTTAAAGATGGGCTCAAAGCCAACCTTAAAAACTCTGGCATAGACACTGAGAACTGGGAAGCCCTGGCCCTTGAGCGCTCCAGCTGGAGGTCAGCTGTGACCAGCAATGCTGTAGAATTTGAAGAGGCACGAATGGAGGGCGAAAGAGAGAAACATGCCAAGAGGAAGGCGCATCAAGCCAACCCCAACCGGGACCACCTTCCACCTGGAAACCAATGCCCTCACTGTGGGAGACGATGCAGATCAAGAATAGGGCTCCACAGTCACCTACGGACCCACCGCCAGGATACCACTCTTGGAGGACCATCATCCTCGGACTACAAGGGATCACCTAAGTAAGTCTATGCCACTGAAATCAATGGGACATATATCTATAGTAATATACAATAATATTTTGAAGATGCACATTTTTACGGATTTCATTTGCTGGAAATGCTGGGAAAGTAAAGCATGTAACAAGATGCTATTTTTCCTTGGTCAGAAAGAATTATTTAGCCAGAGGGCATTTCACTCTCCTGATGGTTAACCAGACCCTTGATTATTTTGATATGCATCTAGCCAATCTTATAAGTGGCTCACAATGAGTGCAATTAAAAACTAATCTGAATGAATATTTATAATGTGCTTGTTTCCAATACAAATAAAAGTATGAGCCATCCCCATAAATAAATTATTTCAAAGCCTGAAGAAAAGTTTGGCAATCTATTGGATCATAAGGCTGGGCTGTGGATCCTTCGGGAGGGGACACACATCATTTCCTAGCTTTCTTTATTTACCCCGTCTTTCTCACCTCGCGGGAGACTCAAGGTGGCTTACTAACTCCGGCAACATTCAATGCCACATGGACATAACAATAAAACAACCCATCAAAATATAAAAATAGTGAAAACATATGAACAATTAAAACACATAAACAATAAAGCAGATTAAAAACCATATAAAGTGCCAAGTCTTGATCTCATACTTATCCATAGCTCATTTTCCTAAATCCATAGTCATTAATCAAACTGGGTTGCTGTGAGTTTTCCGGGCTCTCTGGCCATGCTCCAGAAGCATTCTCTCCTGATGTTTCACCCACATCTATGGCAGGCATCCTCAGAGGTTGTGAGGTCTGTTGGAAACTAGGCAAGTGGGGTTGATATATCTGTAGAATGTCCAGGGTGGGAGAAAGAAATCTTGTCTGTTGGAAGCAAGTGTTGCAACTGACCATCTTGATTAGCATTCGATAACCCGGTGGTGCAGTGGGTTAAACCCCTGTGCTGGCAGGACTGAAGACCCTTCTCTCTATCCCTCCAGCTTCAGAAGTGCGGCTGGCGGGAACGAGAGATAGGGCCTTCTCTGTGGTGGCCCCCCGGCTTTGGAACACCCTCCCTATAGAGGTACGATCAGCCTCTTCACTGATGGTGTTTAGGAAGAGACTAAAAACATGGCTGTTCAAACTAGCATTCGGCTAATCTGTGGCAATCGATCGACTCTTGGTGACTATGGACAGAAAATATGGACAACGATCTCTGGACTGTGATTTCAACTCGAGACATATGGGATTATTATTGGTGGCCCAATAATTTGTTGTTGTATGTGTATATGTTTTAAATTGGAGACTGTTTTTAATCTGCTGTAAACCGCAATTGAGTCGCCGATCCAGGCTGAGAAATTAGCGGTATACAAGTGTACCAAATAAATAAATAAATAATAAGACCAACAGGTCACAGGTTCAAATCCGGGGAGAGGCGGATGAGCTCCCTCTATCAGCTCCAGCTCCTCATGCGGGGACATGAGAGAAGCCTCCCACAAGGATGATAAAAACATCAAATCATCTGGGCGTCTCCTGGGCAACATCCTTTGCAGACGGCCAATTCTCTCACACCAGAAGTGACTTGCAGTCTCTCAAGTCACTCCTGACATGACAAAAAATACCCTGGCAGATTCAAAGCCTGGCTGCTTCCTGCCTGGGGGAATCCTTTGTTGGGAGGTGTTAGCTGGTTCTGATTGTTTCCTGTCTGGAATTCCCCTGTTTTCAGAATGTTATTATTTATTTACTGTCTTTATTTTACAGTACTTTTGGTATATGGTAGACTCTTGCAGAAGTGAGAGGATCCCTCTTGTCCTTTGCTGAACGTAGCATTTGTTGGATTTTCTTAGTGGGTCTGTAGATAGTTGGGTTTCCTCATCAGCCCAGTTTAGGTGGTTCAGTTCACCTTGGAGTCCACCCCACTCAGACCCATCCTGAGTGCCATTGGATCCCCCACATACGACTTGGCAAAATTTCTGTCCACACAGCTACAAACCCAGCAAATTGACAGCCAGTGCATCTGACATAACAGGTAGGTTGTACGCTCCCTATACACTGGCCCAGTAAGAAATCTGGCTGCCATTGGACTACTTGGAGCTCATCTTCAAAGGCAACCCCAAGTAGAAAATGTTGCAGTAGTCTATTCAAGATGTAACAAGAACATGGACCACTGTGGGCAAGTCTGACTTCTCAAGGTACCACAGCAAGATCTATCTGCAGCCAGAGACACATGACAGAATTTTGAGCATTGGATATGCTGACCAAAAATCAGCTAAATCTACTGACCAAAAATAGGAGCCCCCGATGGTGCAATGGGTTAAACCTTTATGCCAGCAGGACTGCTGACCAAAATGTCAGCAGTTCAAATCCGGGGAACAGGGTGAGCTCCCATCTGTCAGCTCCAGCTTCTCATTCAGGGACATGAGAGAAGCCTCCCGCAGGATGGTAAAACATCTGGGTGTCCCCTGGACAATGTCCTTGCAGACAGCCAATTCTCTCACACCAGAAGCAACTTGCAGTTTCTCAAGTCGCTCCTGACATGAAAAAAAATGTATAGACTAACTGAGAGCGCCCTTTTACTCAATAGAAATGTTTTACTTTATATAACAGTCAATATGTTACCATTTGCAACTTGAGGGAAGGTCAAAGGAATCTGGATGCTCTACTGGACTCTTTACTGCTCAAATAATTAAAATTAACTAATTAGGATGTCACTTAATGCTATTTATTGACAGTGGAGTTCTGTTCCTGTTTTAATAGGGGGTAAGTGTGTTTTAAGTAAGTCGGCATTGTGAGTGAGTTTGTTTGCTTGTTAAAATATTTATGTCCTGCAGCATTCGATGAAATCAATGTAACCAGTTTAAAGCAGGGAAGGAAGGAGGGAGGGAAGGAGGGGAAAATAATATGGATCCAGAAAGCATGAAACAATTTGGCAAGTGAAAATAAGACAGTTGACAATCAGTATTGACCACAGGAGAGAAGGACTTTTTGGAGAGGCAAAACTGGGAAGTAAAAAATGCTTGCAAATATTATCAAGGTTTTATTTATTGTATCAGAAGCAAACTAACAGTACAATTGTATTTTTTTTAAAAAAGCACAAAGTTTGCAAACTTGGCATTCTATTTAATACCTTTTGACCAGAAGCTGGTCACTTGGAGTGCCTCTGGTGTTGACATAAGAAGGTCCTCCTATGTGCATGTGGCAGGGCTCAAACTGCATTGTAGTAGGTGGTCTGTGGTTTTCTCTTCTCTGCACTTGCATGTTGTGGACTCCACTTTGTGGCCCCATTTCTTAAGGTTGGCTCTGCATCTCGTGGTGCCAGAGCGCAGTCTGTTCAGCGCCTTCCAAGTCGCCCAGTCTTCTGTGTGCCCAGGGGGAAGTCTCTCATTTGGTATCAGCCATGGATTGAGGTTCTGGGTTTGAACCTGCCACGTTTGGACTCTAAGATACATAATAATAATAATAACCCCAAGATCCCAAGTGTAGACTCTGCAAGGAAGCAGATGAAACAATAGATCACATCCTCAGCTGCTGCAAGAAGATCACGCAGACAGACTACAAGCAGAGGCATAACACCGTTGCTCAGATGATTCATTGGAACTTGTATCACAAATGCCATCTGCCTGTGTCAAAGAACTGGTGGGATCGCAAGCCAGAAAAAGTTACAGAAAATGAACCCGTCAAACTATTCTGGGACTGCCGAATTCAGACTGACAGAGTTTTGGAACACAAAACTCCTGACCTAATGATCGTGTTAAACAACCAAATATGGATCGTCGATGTTACAGTCCCAGGTGACAGCAGGATTGAAGAGAAACAGGTGGAAAAGCTGACACAATATGAGGATTTAAAGATAGAACTGCAAAGACTCTGGCACAAGCTAGTAAAGATGGTCCCAGTGGTGACAGGCTGGGTGCAGTGCCTAAAGACCTTGGCCTGCACTTAAACACAATCGGTGCTGACAAAATTACCATCTGCCAGCTGCAAAAGGTCACCTTACTGGGATCTGCATGCATTATTCGCCGATACATCACACAGTCCTAGACACTTGGGAAGTGTCCGATGTGTGATCCAATACAAAAGCCAGCAAAGTGATCTTGTTTGCTGTGTACTCATCTTGTTGTGTATCAAATAATAATAACATTATTCTTATATCCTTCCACCATCTCCCCAAGGGGACTCGGGGTGACTTGCAAAGAGACAAGCCCAATTACAGATAAAAACAAAACAAAATAAAACCCATCAAATAAAACACAGCACAGTTACAAACATCATCATAAAACAATCTTATGTCAGAAGTTTGACAAATAAGTGCAAAGCTTCCTGAATGGGACCAATGGAAAGTGCAAGATTCAAATGGCTAAGGAGAAGAGAGATCCTTAGAAAAAGTATCCTAGTGAGCCAATTGGAGGGCCCCAATAAAGTGCAGAACTTAGAAAGCACCGAGATAGTTCTCCAGTGAGACTGCCTAATCTAAAGCACACTTTTGGACTCTTGCTTGCTGAGGTGTTCCTGCAAGTATCTCTGTAGATCTTAGAAAACTATTTCTTGATTTAAGGCATTGATATGCTGGCTGATATCTGAACAGAGGATGGGCTGGAGATGTCACTGCCTTGGGGGACATGAGAGAAGCCTTCCCGCAGGATTGCAACACATCTGGGCATCCCCTGGGCAGCTGATTCTCTCACACCAGAAGCAACTTGCAGCATGCAACCATTATCAAAATAATATCCACAAAACACTTTGAACAATTAAGAGAAAAAATTATAAATCCTAGTCGTACTAGTATTCCTTTCCCATGTTTCATTAATTTCCGACTCTCCGCTTTAAAGTACTGCTGCCTTCGTAGTGTTCTTAGATGAATGCGGCTCATCTCTTGTTGTTGTTGTTGTTTACCACAGTGTTGTTTTTTTTCAAAAAGGAATGATGATGAGTTTTGAAGTTCTGTCTGCCTCACTTGCTAAGTGTGTTAACTGATTTCCATTTAAAATGTGTCAGGAAAACAGGGTGCAGGTTACTCAATCATTTCACTTAGGGGGTATTAAAAACAAACCAACAATCTGGCATCTCATTTTGCCTGACAGCTTCTCATCGGTAAGCAATGCAAATAAAAAGGGAAGATTAAAAAGCCGGCAGTATATCTTTAGTGTCAAAAGCTAATAATATCGTTCAGGCGGCAAGACAATATTCACTCTAAGCTGTTCGACACGTTGTTCCATGCTCTTGTCACTTCATACTGACTTACAACATTTCCCTTGTAGTTGCTCAAATATATTCCAAAATATGGGCCCCAGTCTATTTTTTAATGGCAAGTTCCAGCAGCCTTTCACTTCCAATATAATTGCCCAGCTCAGTTGATTTAGTAAAACAAGGAGTCACATTTTATTTATTTATTTACAGTATTTATATTCTGCCCTTCTCACCTCGCAGGAGACTCAGAGTGGATCACAACGCACATATACATGGCAAACATTCAATGCCATTAGACATACAACATATATAGACAGACACACAGAGGCTATTTAGCTTTCCAGATTCATGAGGGCATGCTATGAATTCCGGCCACCGGGGGAGCTGTCGCTTCACCATCCACTTGTGACACCGATGGAGTACTTCCTCATTCTTTTGCACGCTGCTGGAGATTTTTATGGCATCATAAATTAGTTACATTAGGCTCCCCACATAACAGCTACCTAAATTTCGTACTTGACAGTCCTACAGTCCAATTTCCTACTTTGCAGTCTTTCGGGCTGCAAAGGTCATCGGCAAGCTAGACAAATGTCCGGGAGCTCACTCCAACCCAGGCTGGCTTTGAACTGAAGACCTTGTTCTCAGGACCCTTGACCATTTTAGTCACCCTCCTCTGGAAACATTCCAACTTGTCAACATCTGCCTTCAATTGTGGTGTCCAGAATTGGACACAGTGTGATTCCAGGTGTGGTCTGACCAGGGCCGGCCCGTCCATTACTCGAAGTAAGCGGTCGCGGAATACTTTTTTTGCCAGGGGGCGCTGTTCTGTCCTTAGGCCACGCCTCCTCCTGCAGGCCCCATGCGCCCTCAACAGCCTTCTAATGGAGAAGCGCAGGCCCCGCCCACTAGGCGAGAGGGAAGTCCTCCCTCCACGTGCTGCCAGGAGGCAGCCAGCCAGGCTCTTTCGCTTTCCCCTTCCCTGCAGCTGAGCCTGGACCCCTCTCAGGGCAGCAAGGAGGCCTGGTCAAAAGGTACTGCAAATGTCATCTTTTGTACATGCCTCCCCCAAACCCCTCTAGTATTTGGTAATGGAAGTCCTATATGCCAAGCTTGGTTCAATTCTATTGTTGGTGGAGCTCAGAATGTTCTTTGGTGCTTGGTAAACTGCAATTCCCAAATGTCGGGGTCTATTTTTCCCAACCCCCTCTCCAGTATTTTCTGTTAGTCATGGAAGTCCTGTATGCCAAGTTTGGTTCAGTTCTATTATTGGTGGAGCTCAGAATGCTCTTTGGTGCTTGGTGAAGCATTCTCACCTGATGTTTCACCCACATCTATGGCAGGCATCCTCAAGAGGCTGTGAGGTCTGTTTGTAACTAGGCAAGTGGGGTTTGTATATCTGTGGAATGTCCAGGGTGGGAAAAAGAACTCATGTCTGCTTGAGGTAAGTGTGAATGTTGCAATTGGTCATCTTGATGAGTATTTAATGGCCTTGCAGCTTCAAAGCCGAGCTAGTTGCTGCCCAGGAATCCTTTGTTGGGAGCGGTTAACTGGCCCTGATTGCTTCATGTCAGGAATTCCCCCCCCCCCTTTTTAGTGTTGCTCTTTATTTATTGTTCTGATTTTAGAGGGTTATTTTAGAGGGTACTGGTAGCCAGATTTTGTTCCTCTGAGGTTGCCTGCCATAGATGTGGGGAAAATGTCAGGAGAGAATGCTTCTGGAACATGGCCATACAGCCCAGAAAACTCACAGCAATCCAGTGATTCTGGCCATGAAAGCCTTCAACAACACATTGATCGAAATATTTATACCCTGCTTTTTCTCTCCCCAAGAAGACTCAAGTTGGCTTAGATTAAAACATTTCAGTACAGTCTAAAATCCACAAATATGCAAACATTAAAATGGAATTAAATATCATTGGTATTTTAAAAATTCAGTTAAAATCCATAAAAAACATATCCAAAACTAAAAACTGCAGCAGACCCTGACTTGATCTTTAAAACCTTTTAAAGCCTGCATTAGATTACCAAATGTAATGTCCCTTTATACACACTGCTTTATATTAATTTCCCCAGTATTCCTTTATCTGATTTGTCATCAACACACTTAATGGACTGCAAAAATATGATCCTGTGTGATTCCTTTCCATTGCTGGCCGATAGTTTAAATTTGGATAATATTTTGACTTTGATATTTTAGCAATTACATTTTGCAGCAGTGTCTTTTGGGTTGCTAACTCTTGTCCTTCCACTTATCCTTCCATCAGTTCCAGGGCTCAATCCCAACTGCTGTTGGACGAGACACTATGGAGCTCTATATTTATATTTCCACAGTACAAAGTGGCAAAATCAAAGACTGCTTTGGGATTTTTTAAAAAAAATGTTTTCAAACCATGGATGGTTGAAGCAGTGGTTGCAGAACACCAACTGTGTAACACTGTCACTGTACGAGTAAAGCAACAACAAAATGCTCCCCTGCCCTTAGGTGTATAATTTAATTAAAACATGACACAAAGGCAAAGGGATGCCAGTGTGGGAAGGGATGAAGGGCCTGTCCAGACAGGCCCTATATCCCAGGATGTGATTGCAGGTTTTCTGTTTATCCTGGATTATCTGGCAGAGTGGACTCATATGATCCAGTTTAAAGCTGAAAACCTGGGATTTATTTATTTATTTGTCATGTCAGAACAACCAGTCAAATTATGTTACATTTCTAACAGAACAAAGCAAAACAAGCAGATTACAAAATTTGTGAGTATGGTAGTTGATTAAATGTCCTTTGATCAGTATCCGGCCACTTGGAGTGCTTCTGGTGTTGCCGCAAGAAGGTCCCCCCTTGTGCATGTGGCAGGGCTCAGGGTTCATTGCAGCAGGTGGTCAGTGGTTTGCTCCTCTCCACACTCGCACGTCGAGGATTCCACTTTGTGGCCCCATTTCTGAAGGTTGGCTCTGCATCTCGTGGTGTCCGAGCGCAGTCTGTTCAGCGCCTTCCAAGTCGCCCAGTCCTCTGTGTGCCCAGGGGGGAGTCTCTCATCTGGTATCAGCCATGGGCTGAGGTGCTGGGTTTGAGGCTGCCACTTTTGGACTCTCGCTTGCTGAGGTGTTCCAGCGAGTGTCTCTGTAGATCTTAGAAAACTATTTCTTAATTTAAGCCGTTGACATGCTGGCTGATACCCAAACAAGGGATGAGCTGGAGATGTCACTGCCTTGGTCGTTTCACTATTGGCTGCTACTTCCCGGCGATGTCAGGTGGCGCAATACCGGCTAGGCAGTATAATTTTTCCAGTGGTGTAGGGCGTAAACACCCTGTGATAATGCGGCATAGGGCCTGTCTGGAAGGGCTCCATGGCTTCACATGCCACCTGTTTCTCCAAGGCCAAAGCAGTGGCAGTTGGATGGAAGGAGGGCTCTTCATCTGCTTCTGGGTCAAGCACATGCAAGAGCAAACTTCAGCCCTCCAAGTGTTTCGGACTTCAACTCCCACAATACCTAACAGCCGGTCTAGCAGTTTGTAATGTAATACAGGTTGAGTATCGCTGATCCAAAGTGCTTTGAACTAGAAGTGTGTAAATCACTTTGAGTCCTCCTGAGGGTGAGAAAAGCGGTATACAAATACTGTAAATAAATAAATAAAATGTTTGGGATCATGGGATAGCTGTTTACATACACAATGACACATTTCAAAGATAGCACCCAAGATGAAACACAAAAGAGGCATGCACGAGGCCTCTTTTCCCACGTGCCCGGCAATGCCGCTGCGCATCCCTCTCTCGGCATTAGGAAATGTGCACCCTGCATCGCCCTCCTTCTCCATGCACTTCCTAACACTGGGAGAAGGATGCACACTGGCGTTGTTGTCTCCCTTGGCCTGCAAGGAGGAGGAGGAGAGGAGGACAACGTGCGCACTTGTGAGGGAAGGATGGAGGGAGAGCATGCTCCCTGCATGAGGGCTCTTTTTCCGTGCGCCTGGTAATGCCGGCGCGTGTCCCTCTCCCGGAGTTGCAAAGCGTGTGGGGGAAGAGAATGCAAAGCGCATACCCAGGAGCCGATGGAGCACAGGGCCTCTTCTCCTGTATGAAGAGGGGCAGCGTTGCAAGTGCCTCTCCAGGCAGCTGTGCCATCACCCCTCTCAGGGCGGCAAGGAGGTTTCTTCATGAACGGAAGTGACTGAAGGTACTGCAAATCTAAATTATTGTACATGTTTCCCCAAAACCCCTCCAGTATCAGAGTTTATTTTCCCCAAATCCCTTCAGTATTTTGTGTTGGAACTACATCAACACTGACAAAGAAACAACAAGAAATACTATTTACCCACAAGCATTAAGAAATTACATATATTAGAAACCAACTTTCTTATTACTTTCTTTTCAAGATCACTAGACTGGATCACAGCAACGCGTGGCAGGGGATGGCTAGTGTGTGTGTGTGTGTATGTATGGCTGGCATGGGCCAACTTCAGCCCTCCATGTGTTTTGGACTTCAATTCCCACAATTCCAAACAGCCAGTAGGAAGTCCTAAATACCTGGAGGGCCAAAATTTGTCCATGCCCCCATAGATAGATAGATAGATAGATAGATAGATAGATAGATAGATAGATAGATAGTGATTGGTTTTGGGGGGGGGGGGGGCGCCAAAATACTGTTTGCTTACCATTGAAAATTACCTAGGGCCGCCTCTGGGTCTGACCAAGGCAGAATAGAGTAGCATGACTTCCCTGGATCTAGACACTAGACTCCTATTGATGCAGGCCAAAATCCCATTGGCTTTTTTTGCCGCCGCATCACATTGTTGGCTCATGTTTAACTTCTTGTCCACAAAGACTCCAAGATCTTTTTCACACTTACTGCTCTCGGGCCACGCATCCCCCATTCTGTATCTTTGCATTTCATTTTTTCTGATCATCTGATTATTTTTCCACTCTCCTTACTTCTTTAGCATTTTCCAGGTCCACACTGATATTGATCCCAACATTATGATGAGAGTGAGGCAGCCCATGAAGCCTAATTCAACCAAATGAGAGTGACATGTGCATCTTGCTTTTCTTCCCACTGGAGATGCAGCCAGTTGGCTCAGGTGATTCAGTCTTGACTATGCATCCAATATTGACACTGATGCACATGGTGGCATCTATGCCAAAAAACATGTTTGGGTGTTTGGGGAACACGTGATTAGTTTTTTAGTATGTTGCAGATCATTAACTTGATTGTGTCAATTTGCTGAAGTGCCAAGTAATGATTTTACAGGTAATTAGACTTTAACGGGCAGAAACAAATTTATGCGCTCTTGTTTTTTATGACGCATGTAATGATAGATGTACCATCATGCAAGCTGTTGTTCCTAGGTACACAACATCTCTTAATGTCTTCAAACAAATGAAATATTACATGTCAGGAACTGATCAGTGACTGTATAAAACACATTAGTGGCTTTTTTCTTCTTTTAGCTGCTGTTAATCGAAGCTCATTCATCATGTCATCGAAAGATGGAATGTTTCAGGTTATTCTGGGCTGCACAGAGAAATGGCTCTAAACCTTTAAGGTCAAAAGAATAAGGCAATAGTTACCGGTTATTTCAATTGGTTCCCCCCACTTCCTTCCCCACAGTGGTTGAGGTCTGTGTCACCTTAATAGGTTTTGTGTTCATTTCCCCCAGTCTGTGTACCAACATTCACGGTGACAGGAAGGTTGGAAATGTTTGCTGACTATTGAGTGGGGAACGCGAGCTTTCAGGTGGTCAGGATAATTGCATCATTCATGTGTTGGTCTGTGTGATATTTTCTATGAGCTGGTGGAGTTGTTGTGTCAGCTCAAGTCCTCCCTCTTTAAAGATTTCAGCAGGGATCCCATCGGGTCCGCTGGCTTTGTTATTTTTTTGTTGGCTGATGGCATTGCTGACTTCTTCCAAACTAGGCAGTGCTGCAAGTTCATCCCTGGTTTGTTGTTGTGGGATTTGTGAGAGAACCTCTTCAGCCACATTAGAGCTGCAATTCAGGATGCTTTGGTAGTGTTCATTCCAATGTAGTGCAATTGGTTTTTTGTCCTTCTGAAGTTTGGTTCCATCTCATGAGTGAAAAATCCTGCAAATCTCTTGGGAAGACAAGTGGACAAATGTCAGCGTGCTGGAAGAAGCAAAGACCACCAGCATTGAAGCGATGGTCCTCCGCCATCAACTCCGCTGGACCAGCTACGTTGTCCGGATATCTGACTACCATATCCCCAAGCAGTTGCTCTGCTCTGAACTCAAGAATGAAAAATGGAATGATGGGCTAAAAGCCAACCTTAAAAACTCTGGCATAGACGTTGAGAACTGGGAAGCGCTGGCCCTTGAGCACTCCAGCTGGAGGTCAGCTGTGACCAGCAGTGCTGTAGAATTTGAAGAGACGCGAATGGAGGGTGAATGAGAGAAACGTGTCAAGAGGAATGCATGTCAAGCCAACCCCAACTGGAACTGACTTCCACCTGGAAACCAATGCCTTTGCTGCAGGAAAACATGCAGGTGAAGAATAGGGCTCCACAGTCACCTATGGACCCACCGCCAGTACACTGATCTTGGAAGATAATCCTACTTGGACAATAAGGGATCGCCTAAGTAAGTAAGTAAGTACTGTGTGATAGAATGTCTGCTCAACCAGAAAATTTCCAGTTTGACCTTGTTATTATTCTAGTTAAGTCATAGCTCTTATCCATGATTTGCAGAAAAGACTGAGATCCTAAACAGATCTGGTAGAACATAATGCCCTGTCAGGTAGAACATTTCTCCAATATGTTTAACAGCCCATTGTCTCTGCATTGTGTTTCCTGGTTCCTTCTATCAAGAAGCTTGCTGTCAGTCAATTGTGTTGTTAGCCCAGAATCTTATGTGGAAATGTCAGTGCTGCCACATGCCTTTGTGACGGCTGATGGTTCTGCCAATGAAATGTTTACTTCAGTAGATCCTTACCTGTAATTATAATGTCACAACTCACAAAACCAGAGTTAAACACTGTCACCATTTTTCTGCCGCTTTTCTTTTATTTCTGACAGGACGGGGGTGAATGGTTGATTATTAATTGTGAAAAAGTTTAATGTGCAAACTTTTGTTCTGGTTGTTACATCAGACTAAGCCAGGAAGTTTGGCTTCTAGTCTGTTCAAAGGGCAGGATCAACCAGCTTGCATAACTCTACACCCATTGCTTGAGATGGAAACATATGAGGTAGCAACCATAGTGCAGTGGGAAAGATGTAGCTCGCTGCGCAGATACAGCTGTACCAGAAGCTCCCACTTTATTTGCTTTGCATTAAGTGTTATGTGAAGCCCAAGGCTTGGGATTCTGCAGGAGGGTGGCTTCCTGTTAGTTTACAGTTATAGGGCAGGCCACCTGTCCATCATCATTAGGTTCTTTAGTTCCGCCCCCTTTTTGGGTTTTAGAAGAGAAGGGAGCCATTTTTAGTCAGTCACACACAAGGAAACTAGTCTATAGGACGCAGACAGCTTGCCCCATAGGAAAAGCTTCATTCTTCAGAACCATCTGGGGAAATAGGAACAGAAGGAAAAGATCTCAAAGGCTCTGGCTGAGAGCTCACAGTCTCTCAGCCTCACAGCAACAGAGGGGAAAACAGCCCTGAAGTTCCCACAGGACAGCATTACAGAACCAATGAATTCCAGCTGAAGTATCATCAAGCCTTGGCTGGTAGGTTTACTTGATGCCCAGAAGCAGTTGGGATCGGTAGTAAGACCCAAATCAACGAGGCCCAGATAATAGACAGCCTGGGGGAGATTATAAAGGATTTTTCCTTATGCTAAGTAAAAACAGTTAATTCAAGTCAGTGCCAGTCTCTTAAAGACTAGAACAAGGAAACCTTGAAGTGTTGTCTGAAGATTTGCTATCTTTTCCTTAATAAATACTTTGTTGTACCATTAAAGACCATCACTTCAGGAATTCCCTAAGAATCTCTCTTTGAGGCACCCCGGCTTCCCACTGGGTTTAAAGTGTACGTCCTATAGATTAAAGACAATTTGTTCAGACCCAGTGCACGACAGAACACTCGCTCATGCTGTTCTGATAGATTGCATCTCAGAAATGATCCAAGCAGCATTAGAGAGTAGGCTTGGGCCTAAATCAGTTTGAACGAAAAAGATGTGTAGTATTCGGTGGGCCTTTTTATATAATCTCCAAAAACAGACCAGGGAGAAGGGAGGCGATGCTCTCATTGGCTGAGAATGGGCACAACGGGCAGCTACAATTCCCAGAACCCTCTCTTGCAATTTGTCTTACCTTTTTAAAAATGTTATGGTTAAAACTTTAAATAATTCTTAAAAATCAGTAGATTGGTGAATTGTTTTAAAACTTGGCCCAAAGATGCTATTCCTGTTTCAGAATCTTCCAATAATAAGAAACCAAAAAGGCATAAAAGAGTGGAATAAAGACATCAGAAGATTTTATATGGCAAAATAAAAAACCCAGAATAAATTTTAAAAATATGACGGATGAAAAAAAGAGAGGAGGCCTAGCCATGCCAGATTTAGGATTATACTCAGAGGCGTGTGCCCTATCGTGGGCTTTAGATTGGATAAAATTTTAAAAAGAAAAATTGTTGAATTTGGAAGGATTCGATTTGAGGAGGGGTTGGCACGCATACATGTGAATCCAGCAAAGACGGAGATCCTATGGCTGGGTGGACCGGGCAGTGGGGACATCCATCTGCCCACCCTGGATGGCGAGGCGTTACGCCCGTCATCATTGGTCAAGAGTCTGGGAGTCCTTTTGGACCCTCTGCTGACGATGGAGGCCCAGGTCTCCGCCGTTAGCAGAACCGCCTTCTTTCACCTGCGGCAGGCTAGACGGCTGGCCCCCTCCCTGTCCAGGGACGACCTAGCTACGGTGATCCAGGCCACGGTCATCTCAAGACTGGACTACTGTAACGCCCTCTACATTGGCCTTCCTCTGTCGGTGATCCAGAAGCTCAAGTTGGTACAAAATGCAGCTGCTCGGCTTCTTGCGGGAATTCCGATGAGATGCCACATAACACCAATCTTACTACAGCTGCATTGGTTACCAATTGAGCACCGGCATTTCAGCCCTTAACAGGCGACTCAATGCGGTTTACATGGTACAATTATCAAACAGTGTCAGTGCAATTAAAACATAACAATGCAACAACAGGATCAACAGCATCAATCCACAACAGTTAACAATCAACAAGACAGATCAACAAAACAGACATAACATAACGCCTCAGTTGAAATCAGATCCGTTCTCATAATCCTTGTGCCATTCCTATGTTCCATTTACCGTCTTCCTATGATTGGTTGCACTGCTTAACCAAACGCTTGTTCATAAAGCCAGGTCTTAACCATTCTCCGAAACGTCAGCAGCGAAGGTGCCTGTCTGATGTCTGCCGGAATTCCGATGAGATGCCACATAACACCAATTTTACTACAGCTGCATTGGTTACCAATTGAGCACCGGATCACTTTCAAAGTGATGGTACTCACCTTTAAGGCCTTGCATGGTCTGGGGCCAATGTATCTGAGGGATCGTCTCACCCCCTCCCAACCCCAGAGATCCCTCCGTTCTGAGGACCAAGATCTATTGGAAGTCCCCAGTGTCAAGACCTTGCGTCTAACGGCAACCAGACGCAGAGCCTTCACAGCAGTGGCGCCATCAGTCTGGAATGCTCTGCCACCTGAAGTTCGTGCCCTGCGGGACTTACCAGCTTTCCGCAGGGCATGTAAGACATACCTGTTCTGACAGGCTTTTAATGTTTGATACTGTTGTTTTTAAATTGTTTTAAATTGCTTTTAAACTTTGTTAGATTTTAGCTATTCTTGTAAGCTGCTCCGAGCCCCAGGGGAGTGGCGGCATATAAGTTTAAATAATAAATAAATAAAATGTGGTATGGGAAAATAAAAATTGAAAAAAGATTCAGAAACCATTTTATTAGAGCGGCTATTATAAAAACATGGGGGAAATATAAAGAAAGAATATACAATAGAACACCCCTATGGGTCTCAACTCTGGAGGCATGCCAATGGAGAGAACTAGGCTGGACGATGTGGCCAAACTATAAAGAAATCTTTAAAAAAAATAGGGGAAGAATTTCAGTTAAAAACACAACAAGAGATAAAACAACGGTATCCCAACATAACGTGGCTTCAATACAGACAATTACAGGAATATTACAAAATGGATAAGAAATTAGGATTCATGGCAGAAGAAAACATTTGGGACAAAATAATTAAAAAGGAGACAAAAACAATCTCTTCAATATATAAAAGATTATTAGAATGGAGTACAGAAAAAGAAAAAATTAAGGAGAGTATGGTAAAATGGGCGAGAAATATTGGAAGATCGATTAGACTAGTAGAATGGGAAGCTATCTGGATGAAGAAACTGAAATATACAAGGGCCTATGATTTGAAAGAGAATTGGGTCAAAATGTTTTACAGATGGCATATGACACCGAAAAAATTAGGAACATATTATAAGAATCTCAGTACAAAATTTTGGAAATGTGGGAGAGTAGAAGGAACATTTTATCACATGTGGTGGCACTGCAAAAAAGCTAGAAAGTATTGGAAAGAAATACAAGGGAAACTACAGAAAATACTGAAGGTTAACATTCCACTATGCCCTGAAATTTTCCTATTAGGAATTACAGACGAGAAATTAGAACAGAACAAGGACAAACTTTAATTCCCTGTAAACATTATGAGGGGTCAGCCAAAAATGGGCCCCGAAACGGGATGGCTTTTGGCCAAATTGTACACCCCTATTAGAGATATCTCATTCAGGACCTAGAAATACTTGTAGGCATCACAAATAAATTATCTACAGTTGCCATCAAAATAGGGTGTGCAAATCCTTTTTGTTTTGGTCTGTTTTTGTTTCGAATTTCGGGAGCCCCTCGTTCTATATTCAAGAAGATTCCGGGAGATTAGGAGGGGGGATGTTCAGATTCATAATTTGGAATCCTGAGTTCTGTTTCTGCTTTGGAAAGAACCTTCCCAAAAACAGAAAGGGGGGGCATCCAAAAACAGAAAGAAAGCAGAACAGATTATGTGCCATTTTACACAGCCCTATAGGAAATTCTTTCAAAGCTACTTAGCAGAGGGTAAGCATGGAAATATTGCACTGTATGCAACATTATGCTATCTAAATACCTTTTTACATCACAACTGGGGAGAGTGTGGATGAGCTCCCTCTGTCAACTCCAGCTCCCCGTGTGAGGACATGAGAGAAGCCTCCCACAAGGATGGTAAAACATCAAAACATCTGGGCATCCCCTGGGCAACATCCTTGCAGACGGCCAATTCTCTCACACCAGGAGTGACTTGCAGTTTCTCAAGTTGCTCCTGACACCAAAAAAAAAATCACAACAAGTGAAAGGAAGGGTCACAATTCAAGGCAAAAAGGCATGTTGCATGACTGGATTACCCTATCTCTTTTTTGTTTTGTTTTTTAATGCAATATAGTAAACAAAAACCTCAAGCAGCAGCACTGAGGGGCATTGGAGAGGTCCAACCAATTCTCTTTGTAATTGCCTACAAATCAAAACTGGGGTTTACCTTGGGCTGCTGTTTGCCCTTGAGCAAGATCCCTGCATTTGAACTTGCAAGAAGGGTGTTTTGATGGGATGGCTGCTCTGATACACTTGGCAGTGCATGTAAAGCAAAAACAACATGAAGATAAACTGCACACCCTGGCCTGCTGAATGTCAGCTGCAGTTACGAGTGCCAAAGTATATGTTTTGCTTGCACAGAATTATGTGCGGGATCAGCACTGCAAAAAAGCCATTCTGATTGAGACAGCTGGAGCAGACATAGATCTGGGCTAGGTGAACTGATGGTCAGACTCAAAATAAACCAGCTCTATATCATGCTGGCAAGGGCCTTTCCGATTTTGTCATGCCGCCAGTGCCTTCGGTCAATTAGCCCAGTAAATCCCTTAGGACAGGTGAATCATTGAGCTGTAACAGCCTGGCTGTGTTGGGCTTCTGCAACGAAACGGTTTGATCTACTTCTTTCCCTTCTTTAGTTCAAAGCGTAGCCATTCCCATTTGAATCTAAAAATGTGTGGAAAGACACTTAAACTCAAGTCCAAAGATGTGTACTCTTCAAGCTTTCTTTTGATGTATTGTCAAAGACTTCCATGACCGGAATCACTGGGTTGTAGGTTTTTTTGGGCTATATGGCCATGTTCTAGAGGCATTTCTCCTGACATTTCACCTGCATCTATGGCAAGCATCCTCAGAGGTAGTGAGGTCTGTTGGAACTAGGGGAAAAGGGTTTATATATCTGTGGAATGACCAGGGTGGGACAAAGAGCTCTTCTCTGCTGGAGCTAGGTGTGACTGTTTCAACTGACCACCTTGATTAGCATATAATGGCCTGACAGTGCCTAGAGAAAACTTTTGTTGAGAGGTGAAACCCTAAAATTACAACAGCATAACAACAGAGAGGAAACAAACAAGGACATCTAATCACCTTTGTTTTGTTTTGTCCGGATGCCCAACCACTGTCTCCCAAAGCATTTGCTCTACTCCGAACTCAAGAATGGAAAATGGAATGTTAGTAGAAAGGAAAAGAGATGCAAGGATGGGCTCAAAGCCAACCTTAAAAACTCTGGCATACACTGAGAACTGGGAAGCCCTGGCCCTTGAGCGCTCCAGCTGAAGGTCAGCTGTGACCAGCAATGCTGTAGAATTTGAAGAGGCGCAAATGGAGGGCGAATGAGAGAAACGTGCCAAGAGGAAGGCACGTCAAGCCAACCCCGACCGGGACCACCTTCCACCTGGAAACCGATGCCCTCACTGCAGGAGAACATGCAGCTCAAGAATAGGGCTCCACAGTCACCGACGGACTCACCAGTCCACTGATCTTGGAAGACTATCCTACTCGGACAACGAGGGATCACCTAAGTAAGTAAGTAAGTGTTTTGTTTTGTCTGTGATGGAAAACATGGAGATGATCTTGGTCTGGAGGAACTTTCTATAGTTCCATCATTAAGGATATGTTTAGACTCAGAATTTCTGCAGGGATGCAAGAATGTTTCGGATGGTTTATCACAGGAGGAGGATGGTTCCTCATAGTTTCCTGGTGTCTCTTGGAGATTTCCCTGTTGCCTCAGCAGGTGATTCTGTTGAACCTCTGAAATGGGGAGATAGTCAGAACACAATCCTAAGCATCTCCTTTCATGAAGTACAACCAAACCATTAAGCCTTGGGCTACAGCCTACAATCAGTGGTTCTCAACCTGGGGTCCCCAGATGTTTTTGGCCTACAACTCCCAGAAATCCCAGCCAGTTTACCAGCGGTTAGGATTTCTGGGAGTTGAAGGCCAAAAACATCTGGGGACCCCAGGTTGAGAACCACAGACCTACATGAAGGTCCACTCCATGACAGTGAGAATTGAAATTGTTATTTTCTGCCATCACTGTGCCCAAGAGGAGTCATCTAGCAGAGTTGTGTGAAGTGGCCAGAGGTTTATTACATCCTTCTCCTTAAGAATAAAATGTAGTCTCCTTAGCAGCCTACTCATATAATGCATTTGTCAGATAAAATGAGCCAGTTCTGCTCCAACTTGCTCCAACACTATCCACTCCAACACTATTGTTGATGCAATTCCAGTTAATGGATTTTTTCCCCAATGTGCCAGAAACTGGCACCATATTTGTGCCCATTAGTTACAACGGTTTCTTTCTTCCTGGAAAGTTCCTGGGTATGTTCTTTCCTGGAAACTGTGGACCAGCAGCCAACAGTTAGCACAACAGGGATGGTCAAAGGGCAGCACTTTGAGAAGCACTGCTTTGTATGGGGAAAATAATGGATTTTTCCTAACATTCATAACTTGTTATTAAAATAGGGAGCAAATTGTGTGAGGCATTTCCATTTCCCCCCATCATTTCCATTTAATTGCTACTAACATAGTTGCCTGCTAGTTTGCAAACTCTTCGGCAGGAAAAAAAATCCCTAAGTAATTATTTCCCATTATTATCAGAATTCAACATTTGTATAACTATCATTAAGGCAACAGTTTGATTTTTTCCCCCTTTCTCTTTGGGCAAAGCCTAAGGACAAACAAAAGCTAATTAGCCACATGAATGTCATTTCCTTTTTGCTGGTGTCATTTCAGCGTGTCCACCTGGGGATGTAACCAAAATGGAAATGATGTTATGCGATTGTTTTGTGTGATCGTGGCATGAGCTGATTAGTTTTCAGTGCTTCACACTGTTGGGAGGGTTATGTAGTTGTAATGACTAGATAGATAAATCCCTGAACTGCACCATAAATAATCAATGACGAGTTCTTCTCTGCCTCTTTTTTTGTTTGTTTGTTTGTTTTCTTTCCATTTAATTGTTTGGCAACCAAAAGCTTTCCAACACCAACCCTAAGAGGCAGAAATATAAATAAATAAATTGAAAATAAGACCATGACTCACATTGAATTCGACTTTCTTTTCAATTTCTTGCAAAATAAATGTATCTTCCAGAGTGATTTACTTATTTTTAACTTAGTTAATCATAACATTAGGTTAATGGGGGGATTTTATGCAAAATGATAATAGCCTTGAATAAGAGGCAGCATATTATCCAAACACTGAATCTCTTTTTAATGGAAAGGTAAGATTATAAGATGAGCTGTTCGATGGCAGAGTGGAATATAACTGGGTTGCTTTGAGTTTTCCAGGCTCTATGGTCATGTTCCAGCAGCATTTTCTCCTGATGTTTTGCCCACATCTATGGCAGGCATCCTCAGCGGTTGTGAGGTATATTGGAAACTAAGATTCCCCCAGGCAGGAAGCAGCCAGGCTTTGAAGTTGCAAGGCTGTTAAATGCTAATAAAGCTGGCCAATTACAGCATTCACACTTGTCTCCAACAGACAAGCGTTCTTTCGTCTACCCTGGACATTACTCCACAGATATATAAACCCCACTTGCCTAGTTTGTGTTTAGTTTAGGATCCACTCAGCAGCTGTTGCTTCTGCTGCTTCTGTTTTGGTCAGGTAGAGAAGAGAAAGACTAAGATTGATTGACACAATTGGACAATACAGACATTTGTGTTGACAAATGCAATATCAGGACATAGTATTGTCGTAGGCTTTCATGGCTGGAATCACTGGGTTGCTGTGTGTTTTCCGGGCTGTACGGTCATGTTCCAGAAGCATTCTCTCCTGATGTTCCACCCACATCTATGGCAGGCTTCCTCAGAGGTTGTGATTCCAGTGATTCCAGCCATGAAAGCCTTCAACAACACAGGGAATATGACTGATGGAAATTTCCATTCACTAGTATGTGAGTTTTAGATTTTATAGGACTAAAGAAAAGCTTCATGTTATGATCCCAGAATCTTTACCACTGAACTGTTTAGACAGCAAGGGTTTAATATTAAATGCCACTTTGCAATGAAATAAAGTGGAAATGGAGCTCAGTTAACCCTTCTGTTGCTGTTGAACTTCAATTTCCAACATTTGTCACCAATGGATAGGCCTAATGCAAAGATACAGATGAGGGACGATGCCTGGCTCAAGAGCAGTACGTGTGAAAAATATCTTGGAGTCCTCGTGGACAACAAGTTAAACATGAGCCAGGAATGTGATGTGGCGGCAAAAAAAGCCAATGGGATTTTGGCCTGCATCAAGAGGAGCCTAGTGCCTAGATCCAGGGAAGTCATGCTACCCCTCTATTCTGCTTTGGTTAGACCACACCTGGAATATTGTGTCCAATTCTGGGCACCACAATTGAAGAGAGATATGAACAAGCTGGAATGTGTCCAGAGGAGGGCAACTCAAATGATCAAGGGTCTGGAGAACAAGCCCTATGAGGAGCGACTTAAGGAGCTGGGCATGTTTAGCCTGGAGAAGAGAAGGCTGAGAGGGGATATGATAGCCATGTATAAATATGTGAGAGGAAGCCACAGGGAGGAGGGAGCAAGCTTGTTTTCTGCTTCCTTGGAGACTAGGACGCGGAACAATGGCTTCAAACTACAAGAGCGGAGATTCCATCTGAACATGAGGAAGAACTTCCTGACTGTGAGAGCCGTTCAGCAGTGGAACTCTCTGCCCCGGAGTGTGGTGGAGGCTCCTTCTTTGGAAGCTTTTAGGCAGAGGCTGGATGGCCATCTGTCAGGGGTGATTTGAATGCAATATTCCTGCTTCTTGGCAAGGGGTTGGACTGGATGGCCCATGAGGTCTCTTCCAACTCTTTGATTCTATGATTCTAATGGGATTTGCCACTCAGCAACATTGTTAAACCCACATGATTTCCATCCTGATGCAAACTCTTGAGCAGTGGTTCCCAATCTGTTGTCCGTGGACCACCAGTGGTCCACAAGAACGAAAATATGGTCCGTGGCCTCACCATTACTATATTGTTGCTTCGAAACCACATGGCCAAAGCAATGGGGATGACTGCAGGAGAGTGGTTGACTACCCTTGAAAGATTACTACTACCACATCAGCTCTAGATTGTTAAATATGTTTTTTCTGTGGGTGAGCAGATGATGACTACTGGATGGCATATGTTCTGTATCAGAAACTAGAGTGGATGTGATGGATCCAATGCAATTTTCTGAATCAGCACCCCAAATCACCAAATGGAATCTAAAGTTGGCCAAAAACCGACTCGTAACTCTTTTGGTACTCATGTTGGAGAATGGTCCCTGGTCAAAGTGGTCCCTGGTCAAGTGGTCCCTGGACAAAAAAAGGTTGGGAACCACTGCTTTAGAGAATCATAATTTAATTCATATGCAAGGGGAAAATCCCAAGGAAGTTTAGCACAGTCACGTTTGAGTTGAAAAAGGAAAACCTCTTCAAGTGTGACAGGCAGTGATCAAAAGTAAGCCGAAACAAAGCGCTAGTATGTCAAGCCTCTCCAGAATTCCTAGGGATTACTCAAAACCACAATAATAGAAACTAAGCTAGAACATGTAGCACAGTTCAGAAAAGTTAACATCAGGTCACCATAGAAGGGGGAAGGTTTCCCCAAGGAAGTGAACATGGAAAGTTACAAAAGAGAATGAACACAGATGTATTCAAAGGAAATACAAGCAGACAATAATGGATGCGAAAAGGGATTCTAATAAACATGTTGCAAGAAGCATTAGGTTTGTAAGGAACATAAATCATGTATTTATTTAAACTGTTATCTAATTGCTTTAATGTCAAATAACATACAAATATCCACATAGCAAATGGTTGATACTAAACTATCTGCAGGTTGTTGTTTTGTTTTGTTTTGAGATTAAGAATCCAAAAGAGATTAAGAATCCGGAAACTGAAGCTGGTGCAAAATGCAGCGGCTCGTCTTCTCGCCGGGGTGCCAGCGAGGTGTCGTATCACCCCAATTCTACAACAGCTGCACTGGTTACCAATTGAGTACCGGATCACTTTCAAGGCCTTATATGGTCTGGGGCCGGCGTACCTGAGGGCCCGCTTATCCCCCTACCAACCCCAGAGATTACTTCGGTCCAAAGACCAAAATTTGCTTGAAGTCCCCAACATCCGGACTTATCATCTGTCCTCTACTAGACAGAGAGCCTTCTCGATCGTGGCCCCTTATTTATGGAATGCCTTGCCAGTTGAAACCCGATCTATCCGAGACCTACTTGCTTTTCAGAAAGCCTGTAAAACCTTTCTTTTCCAACAAGCTTTCAATGGGTGAATAACTTGGGACTATGTCTGTTCTCGTTCTTATTGTATTTTAAAGTTGGTTGTATTGTTTTAATCTACTGCTGTAAACCGCTCCGAGCCAAATTGGGAGTGGCGGTATACAAGTCAAATAAACAAACAAATAAATAAATATGTATCCATGAGGTCTTGGAAGCAAAGAAGGATATAAATGTAATAACAGGATTGAGAAAAAGCTACTAGAGGTGTGTAATTCAGCCAAAGGACATACAATTTCAGTTCCATTCCTGGCTGACCCCTCATTCTGTTTACCAGGAAGTTACTCAAAAGAGGAGTGGTGTTTCCGTTTTCATTCAGCAAAGATTTGGCTCAATGGCTACAATGGGAAACTTTAAAGGCCAATCTTCAGTCATTTTAAGGCCTATCTGCATGAAACCTTCCTCAGCTTTAGAACCCATTTATAACTGCAGGTCTGCCAAGTTTCAAAACTATACACCAATCTACATATTTTTTAGAAATATTTTAATTTTTAAACATAACTATCAAAACGGTCCGCCAAAAATGACAAATGGCCCACAGCTAAAAGCTACCATTTCAAGGGACAAATCCAAGTTCATCGCCATGCTTAATCCATCTAAAGTTTTCTGGCTCTTTGTAGATTTCTGTTCATCATTAGATGCGCATAATCCAGTGACAGCTAGGTCAGTAAAATAGTGGATCTACTTTGCTTTCAGCCTGCATGTTGAAGGAGCTATCCAAAGTGCTGAAACCAATATACTGAGCCATTTAAAGTCTTAAGAGAGGAATGTGACCTAACAATTATTATTATTATTATTATTATTATTATTATTATTATTATTATTATTATTTGAAACACAACAAGAGGAGTCCACAGCAGACAAGATCACTCTGCTAACTGTTGTATTGGATCACACGTCGAACCCTTCCCAAGTGTCTAGGACTGTGTGATATATCGGCGAATAATGTGTGCAGATCCCAGTAAGGTGGCCTTCTGCAGCTGGCAGGTGGTAATTTTGTCAGTGCCTATTGTTTTTAAGTGCAGGCCAAGGTCTTTAGGCACTGCACCCAGTGTGCCAATCACCACTGGGACCACCTTTATTTATTTATTTATTTAAAACATTTATATTCCGCCCTTCTCACCCCGAAGGGGACTCAAGGCAGAACACAGCATATACACGGCAAACATTCAATGCCGGTACACAGATTCACATACAATACATAAACCAGTGGTTCTCAACCTGGGGTCCCCAGATGGTTTTGGTCTTCAACTCCCAGAAATCCTAACAGCTGGTAAACTGGCCTGGATTTCTGGGAGTTGTAGGCCAAAAACACCTGGGGACCCCAGGTTGAGAACCACTGACATAAACATTAAAAAAAAATTTATCAAAATATTAAAATACACCATTTAAAACCATCCTAGTCATCCGCGTCAAGTCTAATTGGCGTGGTCATCTTTCCTATTGCCGCTTTATTGCCCTGTCCCAAAAACTTATTCCCACAGCCAAGTTTTTACTATCCTTCTAAAGGACAGGAGGGAGGGGGCTGAATTGATCTCACCAGGAAGGGAGTTCCATAGCCGGGGAGCAATCACCAAGAAGGCCCTGTTTCTCGTCCCCACCAATCGTGCCTGTGACAATGGCGGGACGGAAAGCAGAGCCTCCCTGGAGGATCTTAATCTCCGCAATGGTTCATAAGTGGACATGCGTTCGGACAAGCCTTTACTGGCTTGTGCCAGAGTCTTTGCAATTATTATTATTATTATTATTATTATTATTATTATTATTATTATTCACCCAAGTAGAAGGATTAAAACCCTGAGTGGATTCCACCCCTGATGATAAGGAAGCCATCAGTTTCCATGGACATTATCAATATTACTTATTCGCTCTCCGATAGAATTGTTATCTCTCATAGCTTTCAAACAATGTGTGCTGTTTCTTTTAGAAGTGGGGAAAATGTGTCCTCAAATTAGCTGCATTTGATGGCTTGAAGTTAATTCATCTAGGAAAATTGGATTGTACTTTTCTTATCAACCTCGGCTACCTTGATGTTGTTTTGAAGGGAAAAAAAATCTATTCCAGTTTGATAATTCCAAGTGACAACTTTGAAAGTTTGCTATTCATCTGCTCTTAATCACTGGAAGCTTTGATATCCATCAGTTGTGTGACAAGGGTGTCACGGCCCATTTCTTTTTGCAATAAAAAAAATGGGTAGCAAGCCCTTGTTGAATTTTGCTTTTGCTGTAAATATCTTTCTGGGATGAAGGCTGATCCTTCACTGCGACTCTCTCCATAAACCAATGATTTAGAGAGAGCTATAAAATAAAAAGGGGTCAGTGCACGTTAGTGCCAATTTAATGGAGGCACTCCTCCTTCTCCCCCCGGCTCTCTTTCTGGGCCCGTCCAAACCATTGTGCTGCCTGAGGCAAAAATGTCATTCTGTGCACATACTGTAGCACCCTTTAGGTCACCACTTTATTTATTTCATGTCAAAAGCATTGCATGAATAAATCAGTATAAAACTGATAGAATAGAGGGAACACAAGTGGCTAAATAACTGTAGACCAAAAACGGGCAACAGCGACTGCATTGCCTGTAGCTTTAAACAATTCTTCCTCTGTCCATGAGGCAAGATATTGTGGACAAGCATACAGATACGGAGTTGTTTGTTCTGCTCCACAGTCACACAAGGTGGAGGATTCTTCTAGGATTCTTCAACCATTTTGCCAGGTTGTCTTTTGATCTGCTCACTCCGCTTCTGAGTCTGTTCAGGGACTTCCAAGTTGCCCATAGAAAACTTCCCAGAATGTAAACAGAACTTCCATCTGCCAAATCACAGACCAGTATTTTGATCTGCACACTCAACTTCTGAGTCTGTTCAGGGACTTCCAAGTTGTCCATTCTTGTTTTGCCCCTGGAAGAAGACACTTGTGGGAGGCCACTGATGATAGGACAGTGTCCTTCACCAGGAGGGGTTAAAGTGAAGGCATTTAATGCTACGTGGTTTGGGTCCAGCCTATCTTCGTGATTGTGTCTCCCTCTATGAAACAGTGTGGACTCTAAGATCTGCCAGGGAGGCCCTCCTCTCTTCTGTCTGTCAGCCCCAGCTTCCCATGTGGGGACATGAGAGAAGCCTCCCACAAGATGCTAACACATCCGAGCATCCCCTGGACAACATCTCTGCAGATGGCCAATTCTCTCACACCAGAAGCAACTTGCAGTTTCTCAAGTCACTTCTGGCATAATTAAAAAACAATTGAAAGTAAGATGACCATGTAGACCAAGGGTAGGTGGAGCATTGCAGAACTTCTGGATTAGCCACTGAAAAGCTCTTTTCCTTCATATTGCCCACTTCAAATTGAAGAAATAAAGATAGGACATCCATGCAGAAGCTCCTGGAGCAGTGTCGCTACTTACTTACTTAGGCAATCCCTCATTGTCCGAGTAGGATAGTCTTCCAAGATCAGTATATTGGTGGGTCCGTAGGTGACTGTGGAGCCCTATTCTTGATCTGCATCTTCTCCCGCAGTGTGGGCATTGGTTTCCAAGCGGAAGGCAGTCCCAGTCGAGGTTGGCTTGACACACCTCCTCTTGGCATGGTTCTCTCTTTCACCCTCCATTCATGCCTCTTCAAATTCTTCAGCACTGCTGTTCACAGCTGACCTCCAGCTGGAGCACTCAAGGGCCAGGGCTTCCTAACTCTCAGTGTCTATGCCAGAGTTTTTAAGGTTGGCTTTGAGCCCATCTTTAAATCTCTTTTCCTGTCCTCCAACATTCCGTTTTCCGTTCTTGAGTTCGGAGTAGAGCAACTGCTTTGGGAGAGTGTGGCATCTGGAGAACGTGGCCGGTCCAGCGGAGTTGATGGCGGAGGACCATCACTTCAATGCTGGTGGTCTTTGCTTCTTCCAGCATGCTGACATTTGTCAGCTTGTCTTTCCAAGAGATTTGCAGGGTTTTTCGGAGACAGCGCTGACAGTCCACATCTTGCAAGTGTATAGCAGGGTTGGGAGGACAATATCTTTATAAACAAGCACCTTGGTATCCCTACGGATGTCCCAATCCTCAAACACTCTCTGCTTCATTCAGAAAGCAGTGTGGCTACCCCATGTTTACTACCTTGGCCATAAGGTGAATGTTAGGCATTCACTGGCAATTACTCATTATAGAGGGATTCAAGGGAATCTTCTCTTCAAAAGAGGTTTTACAATTGGCCCTTTAAAGTGCATTGGAAGGCTGCCTTGCTATAAAGAGCCATTGACCACTTCCTTCACCTATTCAGTCAGTCCACTTCTGAGCCACTTTAAGAAATAGGAAGAGCAAAGGTCTAGTGTGCACACAGTGTTTCTAATCTCTCCCATGATTTTGTCCACATCCTCGGGCTATACAAACTGAAAAATATCCATTGTCACGGCTCTATGAGCAGCCGAAGTAACATTTACTGGGACTGTATCAACGACCGCGTCCAAGTTGAAGCAGATCTGAGCCATTTTATCTGCAAAACGCTGTGCAAATTCTTCACAGTGGATTGTCGTGTAGTCTGCATTCTCTTGACGTGATCCAGGATGTAACACACACCTGACCACATCCACGGGGTTGTATTGCACAGATGCAAGAAGATAAGAAGGAATTATTTTGTGGCTGTCTTCAAATAGTAGACTCCAGCTCAAGAGCAGTTTGACAAAATGACTGTTCTCTGGGATGCTGTAAGTTTTTCAGGCTGTCTGGCCATGTTCCAGAAGCATTCTCCCCTGACGTTTTGCCCACATCTGTGGCAGGCAACCTCAGAGGCTGTGAGGTCTGTTGAGAACTATAAACCCCATCTTCCTAGTTTCCATCAGACCTCACAACCTCTGAGGATGCCTGCCATAGATGTGGGTGAAACGTCAGGAGAGAATGCTTCTGGAACATGGCCAGGAAGCCCAAAAAACTTACAGCAACCCAGTGATTCCATCCATGAGAGCCTTCAACAACACATTGACTGTTCTCTGCTTCCCAATACACACCCCTGACTCCAGCAAATGAGGAGAGTTTGGGGAAATTGAGTCATCATACACTACTTTAGTTCTGGCTCCTCACTCCTTGTGTATTACCTTCAACTTCAGAGAACCACAACAGGTTTGAGAAAGCTTTCTGCTCCTTCTAGCTTCTTCCAGCCAAGTCTCCATTCTATGTGCCAGCTCAGCAGTCTTGCAGAATCAACTCTTGGATAGTTGTGGCTTTTCCAGTTCACTGAACAGCTTTTTCCATTCAAGGGAGCTCTTATCAAGACTGTTCAGGCTATAAGAACAGGAGGATAGTTTGGGAGCAACCCAGACCCTGTCATATTCTTCTTCTCATGATAATGCAACCATTCCTTGCTATTGTATCTCCCTCCATAACTCTAGATAACTTTCACTCCCCACTCCTCCATTCATAGTTGTTGTTTCTCATTGTTGCTTTTCTTTCCAGAAGTGTAATTCAGAGTAGGATCAGTGTTCCAATTTCAGGGACAGTGTCGCACCTCAGGCTAGATTCACCTTGCTCAGAACACCACACACACCAAGGCTGTAGGTTTTGTAGTTTATTAAAGAAAAGGCAAAGTCTTAAACACAAAAGTAAAGTTGCAAAAGTTCAATAGTCAAACAGAGTTATAAATGCAAAGGCAGAGTTTCTAAAGTCCAAAGGCAAATAACATGAAGCATAATCCATAAGCATTGATCAAACAAGATTCCATGGCAGCATGACAGAGTCCCCAGAAAGCAAGATCCAAATCAAAGTCCCAAGAAGCCAGAAGCATTGCCCAAAAGCCCAGGCAATCCAAAGAAGTTATCAGGGTGTTTGCTGAAGTTGCACTGACAAAAGGTTGCCTGCAATCAGCTCACTAAATATTCTTTCCCAGCATGAAAGCATTCCTTTGACCTCTAACCTCTCTCTTGTTTGCAAGCCTTGTACTACAGCAAACCCTGAATTGCAAGTGGTCCGCCCTATCTAAGTCTGTACAGCCTTCAAGGTCGACTACCTCATTATCCTGGAGCTGGGAATCGGCAGCCTGAGAATCAGCAGGCAGAGGCTGGCTCGACTCCTTTGCCTGCACCTGTGAAGTTTTACTAAGTTCAGAAACATCTTCTAAGACAACATCCCTTCCCATGGGAAACTGGAACTCTTCGTCCTCAGCACCAACATCATCTGTTTCAACAATAGGAACATGTTCAGGAATCTAAAACCCATCATCCTCTTCCTGCTCTTCCTGAGGCTCCAGCAGAGCCACAACAGATAGATACAAAATACCTGCCTTAGCAAATCTGACCATCAGACCCAGGAATGATTGAAATATTAACTGCTTTTGACTTCCCATACAAACTGTTTTGATCTACATTTCCTGGTTTAATATGAGGATCAGATCATAATTGCCTGTTGTCCTTTCCAAATCTCTGAATTGTACGAGGGTTGAATGAAAAGTAATGCTTTCACCTTCGTAACTCCTCAACAGATGGTCGTACTGGTATGCAGCAGGTATTGGCTTGTTCAGTAGACTCTCATCTACAGTTCCATTTTGGCAGGAAGCCTTAGCATTGAACAGTTATGTTGTGTTAAGTCACATTGACCGACCATCTGTGCAGGGCTCCATATTTTGCACTTTAATAACACAACCGTTCAATGCTAAGGTTTCTCACCAGAAGAGGAGAATCTACTGAACAAGCCAGTACTTGCCGCATACCAGTACTGCCATCTGTTGAGGAGTTACGAAGGTGGAGGCATTACTTTTCATTCAACCCTTGTAGTAGTAGTAGTAGTAGTAGTAATAATGGTGGATAGAGTGTTAGGCAATGATTGGGAAACATGATAATAAAAAAGGAATTTTGTAATTTTTGCCAAAAGTTTAGCAAAAGTTTCAAGCCCCTACACTTGACTATGGAGCTCATCAATTCACTATGGATCAGTCATTTTCTGGTGGCTCTTAATGAGACATGACACATTATCACGGAGTGTCTGCGCCCTACACCACTGGAGAAATTACACTGCTTAGCCGGTATTGCACCACCTGACATCCGCAGCCAATAGTGAAAAGACCAAGGCAGAGACATCTCCAGCTCATCCCCTGTTTGGTATCAGCCAGCATGTCAACGACTTAAATCTAGAAATAGTTTTCTAAGATCTACAGAGACACTCGCTGGAACACCTCAGCAAGCGAGAGTCCAAAAGTGGCAGGCTCAAACCCAGAACCTCAATCAATGGCTGATACCAAATGAGAGACTCCCCCCTGGGCACACAGAAGACTGGGCGACTTGGAAGGCGCTGAACAGACTGTGCTCTGGCACCACGAGATGCAGAGCCAACCTTAAGAAATGGGGCCACAAAGTGGAATCCACAACATGTGTGTGTGGAGAAGAGCAAACCACAGACCACCTGCTGCAATGCACCCTGAGCCCTGCTACATGATGCACAATGGAGGACCTTCTTGCAGCAACACCAGAGGCACTCCAAGGGGCCAGATACTGGCCAAAGGACATTTAATAAACTACCAAGCTTGCAAACTTTGTGTTTGGTTTGTTTGTTTGTTAAAAAATGCAATACAACTGTTTGGTTTGCTCCTGACATGATAAATAAATAAATAAATAAATAAATAAATAAATAAATAAATAGTCATTTTCTCATAGTTTAACAACAACAACAACAATAATTTTGATTATTACCTGCCTCTCATCATGGCTTGTGGTGGGTTACAGAATAATTAAAACACATAAATACCACAAATGCACATATTAAAATGCATTTCTGTGAATGATACATATTAAAACATATTTCTAAAAGATTTATAGAATTGTTATGGGAATAAAATGTGAGGCAAGGCCACCTCTGCCACCTTAAATACCTTGAAGTTAAGTGGGATATAATTGTAAAATATAGATAAATTATTTGAGTTAAAATATATGCATAAATAAACCTTTTGTGCAAAAAATACCTCATATCATTTCAATGCACTCCTCCATGAGGATGTCAATGTGCAAATTAAGTTGGCAGCAGAATGGGACGAAACATAGGAAACCGACATGGACATAGACATCTATACCATTAAAATGAAAAAGTGGCCAATCCAAGGAGGGAGGGGCATCATTCATTTGACAATATTCTCCCGAAAGCAAGCTGTCTATCCTCAAACAATATGGGGTGAATTATATATATTTTTCCTGATCATAACCTTTCTAATTAAATTGGCTGCCATCCATCTCCCTAGCTAATTTGATGGCGTGCTTTGCCAAAAATGGCAAGTATTCGGGGTCCTTAATTCTTTGAGATGAGGGCATTCAGACCAATGAAGTTATCACGTCTGACTTGCGTTTTCTTGTTTGTCTTTGTCAGCAATAGCTAATGGCAGAGCTGCTAAGCTTTAAATGTGTCAAAATATTAATTATAAGAGCCTAACAGAAGGGAAATGCTTTTCACAAATTTTAATCTTGCCGTAGTCCCCACGGGGAAGTTCTAATCCCAGAAGCCTTTCAAAACCACCAGAGAAAGCATGATGGGAAACATATGCTTTAGTGATCTTCATTTAATTAAACAAAATTTCAAAATTGGGAGTTTGAAATTCAAAGTAGTCTGTGCATTGAGATGCATGAAACATGTTATCACAGTGAAATATGTCATCTTGCCATTTTGATGAGCAAGAAAGAAAATTGGAGAGTAGGGAGAACAGAGAGTAAATCCAAGTTCATGGCTCACTAATGTCATGCCACAGTTGGTCTCGCTTTATGTGCCAAGCCATCACAGAATCCAACATATATTATGGAATCCAACACAACTAAGTGCCGAAAAGGGAGGAAATTGAAGAAAAGAAGGAAGAAGTTATAGCCATGTTTGGATTTCAAGTACTTGTCAATATGGCAAGCTATTCAACCTCAGCAGACTGGAAGCCAAAACTAAGGTCACAACAACATCTGTTATAGAATTCCAATATGCCGATGGTAATATAGTCTGTGCTCATTCAGAAGAAGACCTACAAGCCATTTTTCCAAATGAAGCAGAGAGTGTTTGAGGACCGGGGCATCTGTAGGGAGACCAAGGTGTTGTTTATAAAGCTATTGTCCTCCCAACCCTGCTGTATGCCTGCGAAACGTGGACGGTCTACAGACGTCACAGGCAACTCCTGGAATGATTCCATCAGCGTTGCCTCTGAAAAATCCTGCAAATCTTGGGAAGACAGGCGGACAAATGTCAGCGTGCTGGAAGAAGCAAAGACCACCAGCATTGAAGTGATGGTCCTCCGCCATCAACTCCACTGGACCAGCCACGTTGTCCGGATGCCCGACCACCATCTCCCAAAGCAGTTGCTCTACTCTGAACTCAAGAATGGAAAATGGAATGTTGGTGGACAGGAAAAGAGATTTAAAGATGGGCTCAAAGCCAACCTTAAAAACTCTGGCATAGACACTGAGAACTGGGAAGCCCTGGCCCTTGAGTGCTCCAGCTGGAGGTCAGCTGTGACCAGCAGTGCTGCAGAATTTGAAGAGACAAATGGAGGGTGAAAGAGAGAAATGTGCCAAGAGGAAGGCGCATCAAGCCAACCCTGACCAGGACCGCTTTCCACCTGGAAACCAATGCCCTCACTGCAGGAGAAGATGCAGGTCAAGAATAGGGCTCCATAATCACCTTCGGATTATCCTACTCGGACAATGAGGGATCGCTTAAGTAAGTAAGTAAGTACATTCAGAAGATGACCTACAAGCCACTCTAAACACCTTTGCAGAAGCATACAATAAACCTGGCCTCTCATTGAACATTGTGAAAACCAAATTGCTTGTTCAGCAGGCATCAACCTATCCCACTGTAATCCCAAAAATACAGCTCAATGATGGAACGCTAGAAAATGTTGACCATTTCCACTACTTTGGCAGTCACCACTCCACAAAAGTCAATAGCGACACTGAAATACAGCACCGTCTGAGCTCTGTGAGTGCAACATTTTTCAGAATAAAGCAGAGAGTGTTTGAGGATCAGGACATTCATATGGATACCAAGATGCTTTTTTATAAAGCTATTGTCCTCCCAACCCTGTTATATGCTAGTGAAACATGGACCATCTACAAACATCACACTCAATTTCTGGAAGAATTCCATCAGTGTCACCTCTGAAAAATCCTGCAAATCTCTTGGGAAGAAGACAGGTGGACTAATATCAGCATTATGGAAGGAGCAAAGACCACCAGCACTGAATTGATGGTCCTCTGCCATCAACTTCACTGGACTGCCACTTTGTCCGAATGCCTGATCACCACTCCCAAAGCAGTTACTATACTCAATTCAAAAATGGAAAGAGGAATGTTGGTGGACAGCAAAAGAGATTTAAATATGGTTTAACACAGAAATAATCCTTAGAATGTGCTCTTTAACTACCACTATTCACTTTTCCTTTTGCCTTCCACTTTCCCCAGCATAATTGTCTTCTGTAGACAGCAAAGCCTAGAGAAGACAATTATGCTGGGGAAAGTGGAAGGTAAAAGGAAGAGGGGCCGACCAAGGGCAAGATGGATGGATGGCATCCTTGAAGTGACTGGACTGACCTTGAGGGAGCTGGGGGTGGTGACGGCCGACAGGGAGCTCTGGCGTGGGCTGGTCCATGAGGTCACAAAGAGTCGGAGACGACTGAACGAATGAACAACAACATTCAATTTTCCACATAATCACCAGACAATTGGATACATTTCTGCCAATGAGGAACAAGTTTTCTGAAGCCGTCACGGAAGAAGTCGACACTCTGTTTCCACAACCAACGTCTCACAGTTCTCTCATCCTGGGTATCCATCGTGCAGAGATCTTCCGATAGGCAAGCAAAGCAATAATGTGATCTAAGATTGTCTGCACATTTCATCCCTCTCCAAAACTCTTATCCCAGTTATATGTCACCTTGTCATGCCCAGTATTATTTTTTTTTAAAAAAAATAATTATTACATTTGGCCCAGCCATAGGTTTTTAAACGCGTCGTGTTATTGTTAATGTTTATTGCTTATTTTTTGCTTATGAGTTATTTATTGTTTTGTATTATTGTTGTTATTGTTTATTGTTGTATTGTGGGCTCGGCCTCATGTAAGCCGCACCGAGTCCCTTGGGGAGATGGTAGCGGGGTACAAATAAATTATTATTATTATTATTATTATTATTATTATTATTATTATTATGTGACCCACATGTTCTTGTGAAATGCCCATTATGCTTGACATTTCTCTCTGAGTGATACGGCGATCATCCTGAATCAATTTGTCAACTTTTGCTTGTGCAACTCGGTGGTTGATGTCACAGAATGTCCAACTTTTTGTTTGTCACACAAGTCAGATGTTCCCACCTCAACATCTTTAAACTTACTCACCCATGACGCACAGTACTCACATCAACACAATCACCATAAACAGCTTGCATTCTCTGGTGAATCTCCTTTGGGGTGACTCCTTCTGCTGTCAAGAATTCACAATGACTGCACGTTGCTTAAGTCGCATTGACCGACCGTCTGTGCAGGGTTCCATACTTCCATACGTTAACAACACAACCGTTCAATGCTAAGGCTTCCCACCAAAATGGAACTGTAGAGGAGAGTCTACTGAACAAGCCAGTACCTGCTGCATACCAGTACTGCCATCTGTTGAGGAAGGAGATTAATCAGAGAATGCAAGCTGTTTATGGTGATTGTATTGATGTGAGTACTGTGCGTCATTGGGCAAGTAAGTTTAAAGAAGTTTAGGTGACACCTTCTGCTGTCAAGAATTCAATGACTGCACGTTGCTTAAATTGCATTGACCAACCCTCTGTGCACAGGTTCCATACTTCGCACTTTAACAACACAACCGTTTAATGCTAAGGCTTCCCACCAAAATGGAACTGTAGAGGAGAGTCTACTGAACAAGCCAGTACCTGCTGCATACCAGTACTGCCATCTGTTGAGGAAGGAGATTAATCAGAGAATGCAAGCTGTTTATGGTGATTGTATTGATGTGAGTACTGTGCGTCATTGGGCAAGTAAGTTTAAAGAAGTTTAGGTGACACTTTCTGCTGTCAAGAATTCAATGACTGCACGTTGCCTAAATCGCATTGACCAACCCTCTGAGCAGAGTTCCATACTTGGCACTTTAACAACACAACCGTTCAATGCTAAGGCTTCCCACATAATGGAACTGTAGAGGAGAGTCTACTGAACAAGCCAGTGCCTGCTGCATACCAGTACTGCCATCTGTTGGGAGTTACGAAGGTGGAGGCATTACTTTTCATTCAACCCTGGTATATTTTCAATTCTGCTTGGCAGTGGTTCCCTAGGTTTCCAGACAACCTTCTTTCATAGCCCTATTTTGGTCAGCTTGACAACACAAAAAGGATGTCTTCTGGGTCGTATGGTGGTCAAAGTGACATGTATATTGGATAAGACCTATGCATTTACGTCAACCTTAATGCTGCTTTACACAAGGAAGTCTGCTATGCAAGGTTATTGTTGTTGTTGGAGTATCTATGCCAACAAAGAAGGCTTTCAACCCAACTGGTGAGATCAGACAGCTTTTATGAATGAGCTAATGAGATACTAGGCAAAGACATTTCGTAAGGCATTAGGTCCATTTGTCAGGCTAGGGCTTTTCCCCCCTCCGGTGCAGAAAACAATCAGTCTTTCCTATCTGAGTAATACATTAGGCTCAAGCACGTTAAACTATTAAACCCCATCGTCACTGGAAAGCCCTGAAAATTAGTTTAAAAATTGAATAATTAGGCCCACGCTGTGATGACAATGAGTATGCTGGTATTGCTTTCAGCTTGTTCATGGGATCATTGTGCGGCCTTCATTCATTAGCCGCTCTTTGGAAATTGGTTGCTAAAGAATGCCCTATGTTTTCCATTAGGTTTTAATGGGAGAGGATGAATTATGGCTCGTCCTATCACCACTTCCATGCAGCCAAATCCACAGCCTGGTATCAAGATGAATGGTCTCGATTTAAACTGATCGCTTTGAATTAACTGCGCTCCTGCTGGCCCCAGTCTCTTTCTGATGCTTATGAGAATTCAGGGTCAAAACAAGACAGCGAGCCAATATTTGGAAAGAGGACTCTTTCTTGTAATGAAATGCCATCTAAATGCAAAAATATGTCCTTCTTCTCAACTGGGTATCTTTCATTTTTAGCCATTTGATCCTGAGGATCTGGTTGAATGAATGCCCCCAGCTGGCACTTGCTTAGCCTGAGTTGCAACTTCATTGTCTGGGTTGCTGTGAGTTTTCCGGGCTGTATGTCCATGTTCCAGAAGTATTCTCTCCTGACGTTTCACCCACATCTATGGCAGGAATCCTCAGAGTTTGTGAAGTCTGTTGGAAACTAGGCAAGTGAGGTTTATATGGGCCTTGGAGGTACTGTTCTGCAGTGGCTCCGGTCCTTCCTAGAGGGTCGATCCCAGAAGGTGTTATTGGGAGACACCTGTTCAACCCCACAACCTTTGTCTTGTGGAGTTCCTCAGGGTTCAATACTGTCTCCTGTGTTGTTCAACATCTACATGAAGCTGTTGGGGGAGATCATCCGGAGTTTCGGTGTGCGGTGTCATCTTTATGCAGATGATGTCCAACTCTGTCACTCCTTTCCACCTGCTACTAAGGAGGCTGTCCAGGTCCTGAACTGGTGCTTGGCCGCTGTGACGGTCTGGATGAGGGCGAACAAATTGAAATTGAATCCAGACAAGACAGAGGTCCTCCTGGTCAGTCGCAAGGCCGAACAGGGCACAGGGTTACAGCCTGTGTTGGATGGGGTCACACTCCCCCTGAAGACACAGGTTCGCAGCTTGAGTATGATCTTGGATTCATCGGTGAGCCTGGAACCCCAGGTTTCAGCGGTGACCAGGGGAGCATTTGCACAATTAAAACTTGTGTGCCAGCTGTGCCCGTTCCTTGGGAAGTCTGACTTGGCCACGGTAGTCCACGCTCTGTTTACATCCCATATAGACTACTGCAACGCTCTCTACGTGGGGTTGCCTTTGAAGACTGTCCGGAAGCTTCTAATGATCCAACGCTCAGCAGCCAGGTTGTTAACAGGAGCGGCACTCAGGTAGCATATAACTCGTCTGTTGCGCCAGCTCCACTGGCTGCCAGTTTGCTACCGGGCACAATCCAAAGTGCTGGCATTAGCCTATAAAGCCCTAAACAGCTCTGGCCCAACTTACCTGTCTGAACGGATCTCCTCCTACGAACCAGCTAGGATGTTAAGATCGTCTGGGGAGGCCCTGCTCTCAGTCCCGCCTGCATCACAAGTATGGTTGGCGGGGACGACAGGGCCTTCTCAGTGGTGGCCCCTCGGCTGTGGAATGCCCTCCCTACAGAAATTAGATCGGCCCCCTCCCTGCTAGCATTTCAGAGGAAATTGAAGACCTGGTTGTTTGAGCAGGCATATGAATAGGCAGTGTAACTAATATAGAAATATAGAACAATTCGGTGACGAGACTGGATCTTGATTTTAACTATGAGACGATATGAGATGTTGATGCTTATGGATTGTTATAAGTGTTTATCCTTTTAAATGCTTCTTAACTGTTTTTATCATGTTTTAGGTATTGTATTGTGGTTGCGAACCGCTCTGAGTCGCCCTGAGGGCTGAGAAGAGCGGTATAAAAATGTAGTAAATAAATAAATAAATATCTGATTTTTCACATGGTTTTGTATGTTTTTCAGAATATCTAGAAAAAAAGAAATCACAGAAGTCTCTCTTGAAAATGGGTTAAAAATGAAAAGCAACTGAGGGAGAGGAAGATATCTATGTGCAAATGTACACATATATATGTGTGGCTGCAGTGGTACAATGGATTAAACTCTTGTGCTGCTGAACTGCTGAACTGCTGACCTGAAGGTTGCCAGTTTGAATCCACGAGATGGGGTGAGCTTTCGTCTGTCAACCCTAACTCTTGCCAACCTAGCAGTTCGAAAACATGCAAATGTGAGTAGATAAATAGGTGGGAAAAGGCAATCTTTCTGGCCACACAACCAGGAGGTGACAACGCAGTCTCCTCAGTTTGAAAAATGAAGAAAGAACCTCCCCCAGAGCCACAGAAGAGCATCGCCTCGAGAAGCTGGAAATGAAAGGAGAAGCCTTTGCCTTTGTTTGTATTTGTGTATCTCATTGTAAAGGCATTGAATGTTTGCCTATGTCTGGTGTAAATGCTGTAATCAGAGCAGAGAAGGGTGGAATATAAATAAAGTATATTATTATAACCCTAGTTCTTGCCAACCTAGCAGTTCGAAAATATACAAATGTGAGTAGATAAACAGGTATCGCTTTGGTGGGAAAAAGGCAATCTTGCTGACCACACAACCAAAAGGTGACAACGCAGTCTCCTCAGTTTGAAAAATGGAGAAAGAACCTCCCCCAGAGACAGAGAAGAGCATCGCCTCGAGAAGCCGGAAATGAAAGGAGAAGCCTTTGCCTTTGTTTGTGTTTGTGTGTCTCATTGTAAAGACATTGAATGTCTGGTGTAAATGCTGTAATCAGCGTGGAGAAGATTGGAATATAAATAAAGTATATTATTATTACATATATGCACATTCTCAGGAAGACTTTCCTTCTTTGGAGGCTTTTAAGCAGAGTCTGGATGGCCATCTGTAAGGGGTGCTTTGAATGCGGTTTGCCAGAGGGTTGGACTGGATGGCCTACAAGGTCTCTTCCAACTCTACGATTCTGAGTCTATGATTCATGTATATGTTACTCTCTTTGCAATTGACTTCAGAAGAAACAGAAATTAGACAAATTCCTGTTGGATAATTCCTGTTGGATTGAAGTTTGGTAGGAAAGAGCGATTTCCATTGTCACTTTTGGAGTTACTCTAACCTTCTGAAAGTGGCAAAATGAGGTATTTATACTTTATGGGCTATTTTTGCCCCCCCAAATTTAGGATGGAGGGTCTTTGAGAAAGTAGTGGCGATCTAGGGGCTGTAAGAAAGGAACTAGGTCTACATTTGATCCACTAGCCACAATTTCCCAGTCTTGCTCTAATTTCCTTCAGGAGAAGAAAGGCCAACAAGGCAACAACATTCCCAGGGAGAGGTCAACATTGTACCCAGGCCACATTATGCAATTGCAATTCAGAGGAAAGAAAGAGTGTTTGGAAAATGTGGATTTGTTCAACTTGTTTAATGTCTGAAGGCTTGCTCTTTCCAAGGAGGAATGCAAAATTCATTTCTTCGGGGAGCAGGCAAGCCCCAGTTGCATGTTCCTTATGAACAGTGGATGCTGTCTCCATTAATAGGTGATTATAATAGAGCACTTTTTAATATTGGCAATAATGTGAGTTAGATTCAGTTACCCGAGACGACAACAACAATTACAGAGATGGATTCTTAAAGGGTTCATTTGTTCTGGAGACTTGGAACCTTTACGTTAAGTTTCCTGTTGAATATTTTACCAGTGGGGATGTGGAATATTAAAAATGCTGGCTGGGCTCCTGAGAATGTGTTTGCCAAGCTATTTGTCTTGCTGTTGGCATGGCCAAGTGTTGTGCTGAACTTTTGGCCAAAATTACAAGTTTTCTCGTGTTTATTATCATGTTTCCAAGCTTTGTCAGTTTAGATAGGGATGGAAAACACTGCGATAAAGGGAGGTTTATTGTTCAGAAGAACAGCTAGGCATCCTTTCTTTTTGCCAAACACTCTTGACTCTTTTGTGAGAGTCTGGCAGAACAGCAGAGCTTAGAGGCCCTGACTTAGGGAGAGTTATTGTTGTTGTTCATTCGTTCAGTCGTCTTCAACTCTTCATGACCTCATAGGCCAGCCCACGCCAGAACTCCCTGTTGGCCGTCACCACCCCCAGTTCCTTCAAGGTCAGTCCAGTCACTTCAAGGATGCCATCCATCCATCTTGCCCTTGGTCGGCCCCTCTTCCTTTTGCCTTCCGCTTTCCCCAGCATCATTCCCTTCTCTAGGCTTTGCTGTCTCCTCATGATGTGGCCAAAGGACTTCAACTTTGTCTCTAGTCTCCTTCCCTCCAATGAGCAGTCGGGCTTTATTTCCTGGAGGATGGACTGGTTGGAGCTTCTCGCAGTCCAAGGCACTCTCAGAACTTTCCTCCAACACCACAGCTCAAAAGCATCGAGAGTTATAGGGAGAGTTATTACCAACCATCAATTGGAAAGGGGACATCGGAAAAGGAAATGATGGTTTTCTACTGCATTCTTGTTCAATGGCTTCTCTGTGTAGTCTGACATGGTGGTTGTGAGAGTGGTCCAGCACTTCTGTGTTCTCAAATAAAATGCTGTGTCCAGGTTGGTTCATCAGGTGCTCTGCTATGGCTGATTTCTCTGGTTGGAGTAGTCTGCAGTGCCTTTCATGTTCCTTGATTCATGTTTGGTGGTCCCTCTGTAGACTTGTCCACAGCTGCATGGTACACGGTAGACTCCTGCAGAGGTGAGAGGATCCCTCTTGTCCTTTGCTGAACGTAGCATTTGTTGGATTTTCTTGGTGGGTCTGTAGATGGTTTGTATGTTGTGTTTCCTCATCAGCTTCCCTATGCGGTCAGTGGTTCCCTTGATGTATGGCAAGAACACTTTTCCTCTGGGTGGATCTTCATCTTTACTCTCGTGGCTTGTTCTCGGTCTTGCAGCTCTTCTGATGTCTGAGGTGGAGTATCCATTGGCCTGGAGAACACAGAAATGCTGGACCACTCTCACAACCACCATGGCAGACTACACAGAGAAGCCATTGAAATCCACAAGCATGTGGACAATTTCAACAGAAAGGAAGAAACCATGAAAATGAACAAAATCTGGCTACCAGTATTAAAAAAAACCCAAAAATTACAACAGCAAAACAACAGAGGGGAAACAATCAAGGACATCTAATCACCTCTCAACAAACGATTCCCCCCAGGCACTTCCAAGCCATTGAATGCTAATCAAGGTGATCAGCTGAAACATTCACACCTAGCCCCAGCAGACAAAAGTCCTTTGTCTCACCCTGGTCATTCCACAGATATATAAACCCATTTTCCTACTTCCAACAGACCTCACTACCTCTGAGGATGCTTGCCATAGATGCAGGCGAAACGTCAGGAGAAAATGCCTCTAGAACATGGCCATATAGCCCGGAAAAACCTACAACAACCCAGTGATTCCAGCCATGAAAGCCTTCGACAATACATTCTTGTTGATGTCGTGTCAATTTCAGAACAACAGACATCAAAACTGATATCTTGGGAGATCTGACTTGGCAACGGTGGTCCACGTTCTGGTTAGACTACTGCAACACACTCTACATGGGGTTGTCCTTGAAGACTGCCTGGTAGCTCCAGCTAATCCAACACTTGGCAGCCAGGTTGCTCATGGGAGCGGGATACAGGGAGCATGCAACTCCCTTGCTACGCCAGTTCCTCTTTACAGAACCAATCCAAAAAATTTTACAACAGAATACACCATCTATATATATATATAAATGCTCTGTGCGTAATGAGTACCTTAAAAACAAAAGAATCAATGAACGAAATCACACCAATTTTGGCAGCAAAATGTCTCACAACACAAGGAGTGACCATCATTTGGGAGTTGTAGTTGTAGGGATTTATAGTTCACCTATAATCAAAGAGCACTCTGAACTCCACCAACAATGGAGTTGAACCAAACATGGCACACAGGACTCCCCTGACCAACAGAAAACACATTGACCTTGAGTTTTGGAGTTGTAGTTCACCTACATCCAAAGAGCACTGTGGACTCAAACAATGATGAATCTTGACCAAACTTGGCACAAATACTCAGTATGCCCAAATATGAGCACAGTTGAAGTTTGGGGGAAATAGACCTTGGCATTTGGGAGTTGCAGTTACTGGGATTTATAGTTCACCTACAATCACAGCATCCTGAACCCCACAAACGACAGAATTGGGGCAAACTTCCCACACAGAACACCCATGACTAACAGAAAATACTTAAGGCCATCTAATCCAACTCCCTTCACCAGGACAATAAAATGTCATCAAAGCCCTCCTGACAAAGAACCATCCAGCCATAGATAGATAGATAGATAGATAGATAGATAGATAGATAGATAGATAGATAGATAGATGATAGATAGATATTATTCACACAGAGAGAGATATAGTATCATAGATTTGAAAGGGACCCCTAAAGAAGGACAATTATATGTTGCATGTTCCAGAGTAGGCAAACCAGACACTCTCCACATCAACACTGACAAAAAAACAGCAAGAAATACTGCTTACCCACAAGCAGAAAGACATTACATATATTAAAAATCAATACTTTCTCATTACTTTATATTCCAGATCACCAGACTGGGCCACAGCAACACCTGGCAGGGGAAGGCTAGTTTTCAATATTTTTGTTGGGATGGGCAAATGAGATCATCAAAATGCTGTTAACAGCTGCTGGAATAGTTGATGCCAGACTATTATTCCATCTGTAAACAAATGGTTGACCAAACTGCTAAACTTTGCAGCATTTGATAAACTAACTTGTCTTCTTAGAAATAAAACAATACAATGTTTTCAAAATAATTGGAAGCCTTTTGAGGAATATGTAGGTAGAACAGTTAAATGTATTGTTGAAGGCTTTCGTGGCCAGAATCACTGGGATGTTGTGAGTTTTCCAGGGCATATGGCCATATTCCAGAAGCATTCTCTCCTGACGTTTCTCTCACATCTATGGCAGGCAACCTCAAAACCTGCCATAATTGTGGGTGAAACCTCAGGAGAGGATGCTTCTGGCACATGGCCATACAGCCCAGAAAAATCACAACAACCCAGAACATTTAAAGACTGGTCCATAATAGCATTGAGTGATTAAAAATACACTCAATGTATTTGTATGATAAATGTCATACAATTAAGTCACCTTTGAATTATATATATATATATATATATATATATATATATATATATATATATATATACACACACATACACATACACACACACACACACACATACACATACATACATACATATTTTTGTAAGTTTTCTCTCAAATAAGATACATATGTTTTACTGTTATTAGAAAGTTTAAATTACTACTATTAATTGGTGGTTTTATATACCAATAGTTATATTATAATGTGTACACTTTGGAAATAATAATAATGCTTTTTTTAAAAAAAGAAACTTATGGAGCAAAATTGGGAGAATGGGGAAGTGGCATGCTTCCATATGTTGTACCTTCTGGGCTTTTTACGCAGGTGTTTGGTGAATAGGAAACTATTGTTGTTGTTCATTCGTTCAATCGTCTCCGACTCTTCATGACCTCATGGACCAGTCCACGCCAGAGCTCCCTGTCGGCCGTCACCGCCCCCAGCTCCTTCAAGGTCAGTCCAGTCACTTCAAGGATGCCATCCATCCATCTTGCCCTTGGTCGGCCCCTCTTCCTTTTGTCTTCCACTTTCCCCAGCATCATTCCCTTCTCTAGGCTTTGCTGTCTCCTCATGATGTGGCCAAAGGACTTCAACTTTGTCTCTACTATCCTAAGTATAGGAAACTATACTTATGTTATAATGCAACTATAAATGTAAAGGAAATTACAGAATGAGACCTCAACAGCTTGATTAATGGACTATGGATTTGGAAAATGATTTGGCCATGAGATCATGACTCTGTATTTTATATGGTTTTAATCTGTTTGTTTGATTGATATGTGTTTAAATTACTTACATATTTAGATTGTTTATATTTTGATGAGATGTATTTTATTGTTTACCTGTACGGTATTGAATTGCCGGTGGTGCAGTGGGTTAAACTGCTGAGCTGCTGAGCTTGTTGACCGAAATGTTGCAGGTTCGAATCCGGGGAGCGGTGTGAGCTTCTGCTGTCAGCCCCAGCTTCTGCCAACCTAGCAGTTCGAAAACATGCAAATGTGAGTAGATCAATAGATACCGCTCTGGCAGGAAGGTAACAGTGCTCCATGCAGTCATGCCTATGGCCACATGAACTTGGAGGTGTCTACGGACAACGCCGGCTCTTTGGCTTAGGAATGGAGATGAGCACCAACCCCCAGAGTCAGGCACAACTGGATTTCATGTCAGGGGAAAACCTTTACCTATTGAATTTTTCCTGGATTTGTAAGCCATCTTGAGTCCCCTTCGGAGTTGAGAAAGGTGAGGTAGAAATGAAGTAATGAATAAATAAACAATTCTTGAACAACTGAGAAACAACCAATGGATGGCACTGGGACAAAGTTCCTTGCCATTGAGCCTGACAGTCACGAATTGGATCGTGGCCTTAGCCTGCAGCAAGAAAAGGAGGGCAGAGCTCACGAGTCACCTTCAGGCTGATATGAGCGGGGTAGAAATAACGAAAATTAATAATGAAATAAAATGTTCCAAAATCTCACCAGGGAGCAGGCAGCTTCTTTATTGGATTGTGCCTTGGACCGCAAGAAGATTAAACCAGTCCTTACTACAGGAAATAATGCCTAACTGCTCATTGGAGGGAAGGATATTAGAGGCAAAGATGAAGTATTTTGCACACATAATGAGAAGACAGGAAAGCTTAGAGAAGACAATGATAATGGTGAACTGTGTTGTTGGAGGAAAGTTCTGAGAGTGCCTTGGACCATGAGAATATCCAACGAGTCCATTCTCCAGGAAATAAAGCCCAGTTGCTCACTTGAAGGAAGGACATTAGAGGCAAAGATGAAGTCCTTTGGCCACACCATGAGAAGACAGGAAAGCTTGGAGAAGACAACGATGATGGCGAAAATGGAAGGAAAAAGGAAGAGGGGCTGACCAAGGGCAAGATGGATGGATGGCATCCTTGAAGGGATTGACTTGACTTTGGAGGAGCTGGGGGTGGCCACGGCTGACAGGGAGCTCTGGCCTGGTCTGGTCCAGGAGGTCAGGAAGAGTCGGAAATGAATGAAAACAACAGTAAACATGTATTTATCAACATATGGAATTGCTCTTTCAAAGCAGTTTACCACTTTCAAAAGTGACAGGAAAGCTTGGAGAAGACAATGATGCTGGGGAAAATGGAAGGAAAAAGGAAGAGGGGCCGACCAAGGGCAAGATGGATGGATGGCATCCTTGAAGTGACTGGATTGATTTTGAAGGAGCTGGGGGTGGCCACGGCTGACAGGCAGCTCTGGCCTGGGCTGATCCAGGAGGTCATGAAGAGTCACAAATGAATTAATAAACAACATGTATTTATCAACACATGGAATTGCTCTTTCAAAGCAGTTTACCACTTTTAAAAGTGACAGGAAAGCTTGGAGAAGACAATGATGCTGGGGAAAATGGAAGGAAAAATGAAGAGAGGCCGACCAAGGGCAAGATAGATGGATGGCATCCTTGAAGTGACTGGATTGACTTTGAAAGAGCTGGGGGTGGCCACGTCCGACAGGGAGCTCTGGCCTGGTCTGGTCCAGGAGGTCAGGAAGAGTCGGAAATGAATGAAAAAACAACAGTAAACATGTATTTATCAACATATGGAATTGCTCTTTCAAAGCAGTTTATCACTTTTAAAAGTGACAGGAAAGCTTGGAGAAGACAATGATGCTGGGGAAAATGGAAGGAAAAAGGAAGACACCCCATCCCTCTTCCTCTTCCTCTGGGTGTGCTTTGATGGTGCCTTAGAATGTCTGGGGTTGAACTAGATGGCCTCAAGAAGTCTCTCCCAACTCTAGACTCCTATCACTCTATCTGTCTCCTTCCTTGGAGGCTTTGAAGCAGAGGTGAGATGCCCATCTGTTGAGGGGGCTTTGGTGGTGCTTTACATCATGACAGAGGGAAGGGGGTTGGGCTAGATGGGCTCAAGAGGTCTCTCCCAATTCTAGAATCCAGTGACTATCTATATCTCTCTCCTTTGGTCGATTCCATCAGCGTTGCCTCCGGAAAATCCTGCAAGACAAGCGGACAAACGTCAGTGTGCTGGAAGAAGCAAAGACCACCAGCATTGAAGTGATGGTCCTCCACCATCAAGTCTGCTGGATGGCATCCTTGAAGTGTCTGGCTTGACTTTGAAGGAGCTGGGGGTGGCCATGGCTGACAGGGAGCTCTGGCCTGGGCTGATCCAGGAGGTCATGAAGAGTCGGAAATGAATTAATGAATTAATAAACAACAGTAAACACATGGAATTGCTCTTTCAGAGCAGTTTATCGCTTTTAAAAAGTGGATTCTGATTTCTAGCCAGAACCTTCTGTGAAATGTTTTCATTTGCTGACTTTTTGATTTGGAAAGCAGCTTTGTGTGTGTATGTGTTTTAAAGCAAAGCATATGAGCAAGAAATGAAAATTCTCTGTGCATTGGTATGTTTGCTTGTAAACAGTCTTCCACCCAACCCCCTGCCATCTTGTTTAGATAATTCCACAATAATACTTTGGTCACATATATAAATACAAACTCAAGGAAAAACGGCATTATACTTTTATAATAATCTGATTAGAAGAGATTTAAGGGAAGTAGCCGCAGATGAATTCCTTTTGTAGATTATCTTCTGCTGCCATCTAGCGGGTGCTCCAATGGATCACATGCAGCCAATTTAGGCCAGAGCAGCCTATGCAATCAGACTGCGGCATTCCTCTCCTCAACCTTGTGAATTGATCAGTTTCTTCTGATGTCTTCCTCTGATTGGATGCTACTCAGGACATCTTTGAGCTTCTTCACCTCTGGCTTTGCAACAGCTGAAATGCTCCAAAGGTGTTCTGTCATGGCAAAGAGGGGCATTCAGGAATGAGTTACTTAGTAGAGTTCAATATGCGAAATGAGGAATCCCTTGTCCTAGACACCAATCTGAAGAGTTGTTGCTGTTATAAGCAATGGTAGAAAATGTATCGTCAAAGGCTTTCATGGCTGGAATCAATGAGTTGTTTTTTAGGATGTATGGCTGTGCTGGTACGGCTGTACCAAAAGCTCCAACTTCCTTTTTTCTTTGAGTGTTTGCATGTATTCCAAAGTTCCATGCATTTTGCAATAAGGTGGCTTCCCTTGGTTTGCAATTATAGGGCCAATGACCCATCAATCATTGTTAAGTTTTGGTTCCGCCCCTTTCCCCAGGGCTCTGGGAGGAGAGGGAGCCATTTTAGGTCAGTCTTGCATTGGAAAGCTTAGCTACAGGACGTGGATTAGCTCCACCTGTAGAGAAGCTTTGTTTCTCACAGCATCCGGGGGAAATTCCGGGGAAAACAGTTCCAAAGGACTCCAGCTGGAGAATCTACAAAGCCTTGACTGGTAGGTCTACTCGGGACCCAAGAAGCAGTTTGGAGCCAGGAGTAGAGCCCACACCAGCAAAGTTTAGAAAGTAGATTGCCCAAGGAGGGGTTAAAAAGGGTTTTCCTCTTAAAGAAAAGAAACAGTTCACGAAGCCAGTTGCCTGTCCCTTGTGGACAAGATTAAGAAAGCCACCAGTTGATTCAAAGCCTTGAAGCATTTGTTTGATTTGTTGAAGATCTAAGAAGTATTTGATTGTTTGTTGAAGACTTAAGCAATAATAAAGGACTTTGTTAAACCTTTCAAGCTTCTAAAGACTCTGTATAGGAAAATCCTTAGGGCCTCTCGCTCGAGGCACCCTGGCTTCCCACTGGGCACAAAGAGCATGTCCTGTTCAAAAGCCAACTGCTATAGGCTCAGCGCATGACAGCACAATGGCCATGTTCCGGAATCATTCTCTCCTGATGTTTCTCCTTCATCTATTGCAGGCATCCTCAGAGGTTGTTTCCAACAAATACAGAATGGGGGACGATGCCTGGATCAAGAACAGGACATGTGAAAAAGATCTTGGAATCCTTGTGGACAACAAGTTAAACATGGGCCAACAATGTGATGCTGCAGCTAAAAAAGCCAATGGGATTTTGGCTTGCATCAATAGAATAATAATAATAATAATAATAATAATAATAATAATAATAATAATAATAATTTTTATTTTATACCCCGCCACCATCTCCTAAAGGGGACTTGGGGTGGGGCAGCTGTATTCCAGTATAGTTCCTAGGTTCAGGGAAGTCATGCTTCCCATACTCTATTCTGCCTTGGTTTAGACCACACCTGGAATATTGTGTCCAATTCTGGGCACTACAATTGAAAAGAGATATTGACAAGCTGGAATGTGTCCAGAGGAGGGCGACTAAAATGATCAAGGGTCTGGAGAACAAGCCCTATGAGGAGCGGCTTAAGGAGCTGGGCATGTTTAGCCTGAAGAAGAGAAGGCTGAGAGGAGACATGATGAGGGCCACGTGTAAATACATGAGAGGAAGTCACAGGGAGGAGGGAGCAAGCTTGTTTTCTGCTGCCCTTGAGACTAGGACATGGAACAATTGCTTCAAACTACAAGAAAGGAGATTCCACCAGAACATGAGGAAGAATTTCCTGACTGAGAGAGCCGTTCAGCAGTGGAACTTTCTACTCCAAAGTGTGGTGGAGGGTCCTTCTATTGAGGCTTTTAAACAGAGGTTGGATGGCCATCTGTTGGGGGTGCTTTGAATGCAATTGTCCTGCTTCTTGGCAGAATGGGATTGGACTGGATGGCCCAGGAGGTCTCTTCCAACTCTAGGATTCTATGATTCTAGGATTCTAGGATGATAGGGGCCAGGGCTAGCACAGTGGGTTAAACCGCCAGCCACAGAAGATTGGCAGTTCAAGCCATTGGTCGGGGTGAGCTCCCGCCATCAGCCCTAGCTTCTGCTTACATAGCAGTTCAAAAACAGCAATGCGAGTAAATAAATAGATACCACCAGGAGGTAAAAGGCATCCCTGAAAATCATTAGAAAGAACTTACTGACTGTGAGAGCTGTTCAGCAGTGGAACTCTTTACTCCGAAGTGTGGTGAAGTCTCCTTCTATGGAGGTTTTAAAACAGAGGCTGGATGGTCATCTGTTGGGAGTGCTTTGAATGCAATTGTCCTGCTTCTTGGCAGAATGGGGTTTGACTGGATGGCCCATGAGGTCTCTTCCAACTCTAGGATTCTATTATTCTAATTCTAAGAGAACCATATTTCCTATTTAACTCTAGGATTCTATGACCTCCCAACCTCTGAGGATGGCTGCCATAGATGCAGGCGAAATGTCAGGAGAGAATGCTTCTGGAACATGGCCAGACAGCTCGAAAAACTTATTACAACCCAATGGTAGAAAAGCAGGGTTCTTGCTTGAATAAGCAGCCTCCACACAAAGAGGACAGCCAGGGATGGGTGTCCCTATCAATTTTCTATTCCTTCCCTGGCAATATCGTGCACCATTTTTGCAAATAAGACCCAAGACGAGCCATTCAGAATGCTCAGGATACCTCGTCCTTTCCCAAGCCTTTACATCTGTTTCTGCCGTATCAGCTTAAGCTCCCTGAAGTCCACTGAACTCCAGCTCATTAAAAGAAACAGAGCCCTTTTATGATATGCTGTAATCTCTTTATTGCCAGAATCACAAATGAGAATGTAAGGTATGCACCAGTAGCCTATTAGCCCCTCCGGATTCTGTGTTTGACTCTCTGCCTTAGTGGTTTCCATAATAATCGCTCTGCCCAGGCCTCTCATCGCTGCTCCTGTCTCCCATAACAGCCACTCCAGCAATTGCTTCGGGGGATTCCTGGGCATGCACAGTGGTAATGGACACGGCCGATTAATTCCCTCCCCACCCTTTGCATGGGCATCGTTTGGCGCGAGACTGGCACCGAATGTCAAGTCCTACATTGCATTGTTTCCTCGCCCCCAACCTGCCCCTTCACATCAATCTGCTAAATGGATTTAAGAACATAACAAAGGCCCCACTGGATCCAACGAAAGGCCTTTCTAGGCCAGCTTTCGGCTCACACAATGGCCAACCTATTACCTAGGAGAAGCACGCTAGCAGGACATAATTGCAGTTCACCCTCCTGCCCTTCACAGTCTCCGCCAATTGCCTCTCACACAAAGAGGAATGCATAGCTAGCCTGACTACTCGCCGCTGATAGCCGCTAGCCTTTAATTTGTCTCACCTCTTCAATTTGTTTCATCTCTCTTCTTCCTCCCAATTACTACCAACTCTTTACTATCCGTGGTCGCTGCCCTGACTTCCTTTTCAAAAGTCAGCAATTAGGCAGATGGCACTGGGACTCGTGTGCCCGCCTTTGACTTGCCTGGGCTCTTTCTCTCCTTTCTCCCCAAAGGAAGGAAAGTCTACACTGAGCAAAGTCAGGAGAGAAGGTGAAAGAAGCAGGAGAACAGTAAGAAAGCTGTTTTCCATGCAGCAATTTTCGAGGTTAATGTATACAGACCTGGGGAGTGGGAATCAAGAGTCTTTGGTGATGCTGAGACACCTCCCAGGAAATACTTTGTAAAGAGGAATGTGTGCTGGTACAGCTGTACCAGGAGCTTCAGCTTCATTTTCTTTCTATTGAGTGTTTGCATATA
>NW_026844478.1:23532640-23619449 GCF_025583915.1 Anolis sagrei ordinatus
CAGACCACCTGCTGCAATGCAATCTGAGCCCTGCCACATGCACAATGGAGGACCTTCTTGCAGCAACACCAGAGGCACTCCAAGTGCCCAGATACTAGTCAAAGGACATTTAATAGAATACCAAGTCTGGAAACCTTGTGTTTTGTTTGTTTGTTTGTTTTTAATGCAATACAACTGTTTTGGTTTGCTCCTGACATCAATATTTATATATCTGTTAGGTTGGTTCAACCGGACAGCAAAACTCCACAACCCCCCAACGAAACTGTACCAAAATTCCCATGCCCATAACACAACCCACAAGGTACAAACATATCTACTCAAAATGAAAAACAACACAACAACACACTCACAAAACGGCAAAACAACAAAACTCAAAAAAAACCCAACGAAACTTAACCAAAATTCCCATGCCCATAACACAACCCACAAGGTACAAACATATCTACTCAAAATGAAAAACAACACAACAACACACTCACAGGAAACAAAACTCAAAAACCCCCCAACGAAACTTAACCAAAATTCCCATGCCCATAACACAACCCACAAGGTACAAACATATCTACTCAAAATGAAAAACAACACAACAACACACTCACAAAACGGCAAAACAACAAAACTCAAAAATCCCCCAACGAAACTTAACCAAAATCCCCATGCCCATAACACAACCCACAAGGTACAAACATATCTACTCAAAATGAAAAACAACACAACAACACACTCACAAAACGGCAAAACAACAAAACTCAAAACCACCAACGAAACTTAACCAAAATTCCCATGCCCATAACACAACCCACAAGGTACAAACATATCTACTCAAAATGAAAAACAACACAACAACACACTCACAAAACGGCAAAACAACTGAGCATGCGCATTGGTGCCCAGCCACAAGTTCCCTGGCGCGCGCACACAGCCTTCCGGCCAACGTTCCCTCTGCGGAAGCCATGCCCACTCCAAGCCCCGCCGCGCCGCTTCCCGCACACACACACACCCCTGCCGCACGCACACACACAACCCCACGCTCCATCACTCCCCCCCGCCGCACACACACACGCAACCCCACGCCCCCCCACCCCACACACACAAACCCCACGCTCCATCACTCCCCCCCCGCCGCACACACACACGCAACCCCATGCTCCATCACTCCCCCCGCCGCCGCACACACACACACAACCCCACGCTCCATCACTCCCCTGCCCCAATCTTACCTCCTTTTACTTCACGCCACCTCCAAACCCCACCCCGCCCCTTCCCGCCCTGTCAAAATCCAGGAAAGACAGGAAGGAAGGAAAGAAGGAAAAAAAAAAAAAAGGGGGAAGGAAGGAAAGTTAGAGAAAGAAGGAAGAAGAAAAGGAAAGAAAAGGAAAGATGGAAGGAAAGAAAAGAGAGACAGCAGAGGAGAAAGAAAAAGGGGGAAGGAAGGAGAGGTAGAGAAGGAAGAAATGCAGCACTGCTACAGCCAGCTGTACGGTAGCCAGCTTTGCTTTGCCGTCCGGTACGATCCGGCCACTGTGACCTCTGGCTATCCAATGACGGAGCGGCGTTCCTGACGGGTCCCTTTCGCGCGCCGCTATGGCGGTGCCTTCGCCTACCGTCACCGCTGCCTCGTCCCCTCGGCCCAGCCGCGCCCGCCCGGTGTGCCGGCCCGCCGGCGCGACCGGACCGCCCCCCCCGGGCCTGCCTTCCCGTCCGCGGCATTGGCCGGCCGGGGAAGCTGTCGCCGACACGCGGCTGGACGGCCATCCGTCCAGAGAGCCGGACTCCCCGCGCACCACTGCCGCGACCGCCCCAGGGGGACGGCACCGACCTGCTCGCTGGACAAGCCCCATGGCCTGCCGGTCCGGCCCGCTTAGTAAAGGAAGGGGAAGATGTAAGAAAAGGGAAGGAAGGAAAGAGAAAGGACAGAGAAGAAGAGAAGAAAAGGAGGAAGGAAAGAAAGGGAGGAGAGGAAAGGAAAGGAAGAGGAAGGAAGAGGAAAGAGGAGAGAAAGAGGAAGGTTGGCCACAGCAACACGTGGCGGGTAAAGGTTGTTATTTCTATTATTATTATGCTATTATTCCTATGAGCCCCTTTTAGGGGGAATGGGAGAGGTGTCAGGTCCCAGAGGCAATGCATTGCATTATTGTTATTGTTATGATGGTGGTGAAATAAAAGGAAATAAAAAGAGAAAGAAGGAAGCAAACAGGGAGGGAAGAAAGGCAAAGGAAGAAAGGGGGAGGGAATGAAGGAAAGAGAGAAGGATGAAACCAAGTAGTGAAAGAAGGAAAGAAAGAAAGAGGTAGAGAAGGAAGAAAGGAGAGAAAGGGGGAGGAAAAGGGGGAAGGAATAGGTAGGTACCTCTCATAATAGTCCAGATATCTACCTCAACTTTGATAAGTTTTACTATAGGCCACAGCAACGCGTGGCAGGGCACAGCTAGTTCAATATAAATAAGGTGCTTCATGAACTAACTCTTAGTCAGGACTTTAAAGTCGCTGTCCAGGATGGAGAACCTACTTGAGGAATAATGTACTGCATTTCACATCACTCCTTTAAAGTTTGGAGTGAACTCATCTTGCTATTGACATGGAAGCCAACAGCCACCACTAGTTTACAGAACCCCAACTTCATCGTTCACCAGTTTCTTTGTAGGTGAACACAGTCTTACGGTATCTTTGATACTCTGCTAGATTCATCCCAAAATAAATCAGTTCATAAAATCGAAATACATATTAAGCATAGACTGTAAAATGGGAAATTATCTTTTGAATACTCTATGGAACAAATGTCTAGATTTGTTTTCCTTTGACAGCTCCCAAAAAAAACCAATTTCCTATATGAAATGTTAATGTGCCCTTGAAGAAGTCTGGTGAAGAGAGAGGACTGTCCAGCTGTGTAAAGCACAGAGACCCACACAAAAAGTGGATTTCCCACTTTGCCTTTCATGAGATGCGCAAATTGCCGGTTGCAGCTGTGATTCCCCATCCTCACCCCAAACACATACATGGCGCACTGCAGAAATCCCATAATTAGAGCGCAATGGAATGGCAACAAATCATTCTCGATAGAACGAAAGTTTAAATTTTTCTTATTCGAGACGTGAAGGTCATATTGTAGATGTGAATAAATGGACGGCCCCGACAACCTGCATGATCAAAAACATTTTTAATATACCTTAAACATACAGTATAATACATGTCAGAACTGGGCATAAACTTCCTTGACATGAAATTACACTCTTTAATGAAAACAAGCCACAGATGGATGGGAAACTTCACTTGAATGCCTTGTCAACCCCTCTCCCTTCTCAAGGTAGTTGGCGACAATCAAGACAGAGGTAAAGTAAAGCTCTTTCTCCCCAATTTTACACACCATTTACTTGCCCACATTGACTCTTCAATTAGATGAACACTTTCCAATGTCACATGCAACACTGGGGAAGAAAAGTGGCTTTATATATTCCTGGATTGCCTCATGGAAAAGAGTGTTGTACAAATGTTTCATAAGTCGATGGGTCTCACTTGGTTGTATTTAGTCATGATTTGGTATTTTTCTCCTCCATAGTCCTAGGCATACAGTTACACCACCATGAATCTTAGAATCTCAAGATGACACTAGAAATATCCTATTTTTCTCCCAATGCCATCCAATGACTTGCGTTGTCATTTTCCCTACAGCACTGCTGGTCACAGCTGACCTCCAGTTAGAGCATTCAAGGGCCAGGGCTTCTCAGTTCTCAGTGTCTGTGCCACAGTTTTTAAGGTTGGCTTTGACCCCATCTTTAAATCTCTTTTCCTGTCCACCACAGTTACGTTTCCCATTCTTGAGTTGGGAGTAGAGTAATTGCTTCAGGCAACGTGGCCAGTCCAGTGAAGTTGATGGCAGAGGAGCATCGCTTCAATGCTGGTGGTCTTTGCTTCTTCTTCCAGCACACTGACATTTGTCTTCCTGTCTTCCCAAGAGATTTACAGGATTTTTTGGAGGCAGCACTGATGGAATCATTCCAGAAGCTGAGTGTGATGTCTGTAGATGGTCCACATTTCACAGGCATATAACAGGGTTGGGAGGATAATGGCTTTATAATCCATAGGGATACCTTGGTCTCCCTATGGATGTCCCGACCCTCAAACACTCTCTGCTTCATTCGGAAGAATGCTGCACTCGCAGAGCTCAGACAGTGTTGTATTTCAGTGTCAATGCTGATTTTGGTGGAGAGCTGTATAGTTACACCATCATGACTCCTACATTGGCACTAGAAATATCCTATTTTTCTCTTATCACCATCCAATGACTTGCGTTGTCCCTACTATAGGTCTTGGCAGACCAAAGACAACCAATTTTAAAATGAAACAGAACCACTGACCGCAGTTCAGCAGGTAGCTGCCCATTGAACAGAATACTGAGTTACACAAAAATAAATTTATTCCAAAATATATATTTAAAGGGGTCAAAAATGCTTCGGTTGCTCAGAGTGGCCGCTAACATGTATGGTAGGTTTGGTGGGTCTAACCAGAAGGCATTACTTAGTTATCTATTTGCAACAGAAGGCTTGTCTACATGGGCTAAATAGTATGTATTCACTGTGCAATTGCCCATGGCTGTCCACACAATGTTCTGAAACTTCCAACCATTATTGCAGGATAAATCAGATTAAGAGAAGTTAAGAGAAGTTACAGGATGCTGTATAGCAACCCCATGACTTTGGCACAGCCTGGAACGAAGGACTGGTTCTGATCCGCCACTCACATGGGTTGCCACCACAATCCTCTCATGTGCTCATATACTCAAGAGAAAGGGAATGGGTCATCCCTACATCACCATTGTTGCCACACCCAGATGCAGCAAAGCTTCATGTGACCCCTAATCTGTTGGGGGTGCCCCACGCTGACATCAACATTGTGATCACATGGTGAATAGGGAATTTCATGGAGCTCTGCGGTCATCTGGCAGCAGCAATTGCAATGAAATGGTACACTGGCAATCCAATGATCCAAGGTGGTCTTGGCCCAACTAGATTGTATGGACCCTGCTCTGCCACCATTGCATGTTGAGGATGGAGTGTGCAGCCACCATTGGTGCCAGGCTGGACACTAGCCCTGGATTGGTATAGATGATCCCTAAATCAACAAGTATAGATGAGCCCTGAATCCATAATGCAGGATCTTGGCCATTATTTTCTATGCAGAAAGGGCTGTTTTTTGTATAGAAAATGCTGTAATGTGAGATTTATTCCATGCCAGATAGTCCTTGTGGTTGATTTGCATAGAATACAATATTGTCTGCACAAGAAATAGCTTTTCTTTTCCCCATTTTCTCCCTGGAATTCACACAGAATGCCCTAGACGGTGGGTGTGTAGTCAAACGACACAATTCTTGGTGACTTTTGCCCCATCTGAATCTGCCCATTTGAGTTTCGTTGAAATATATTGCTCTTAAAAGGCTCAAGAACATATTCAAGAGCACAGACATTTCTCTGGCTTTACCAAAAACCCGTCAGCTTCTCCTCTGAAAGCTTTAGCTGAGCCTAGTCAGGTTTGGGTTTCACTGTAATTTATGCCAACAGAAAGTCCGCATTAGCTTCGGTGAGCTATTGCTAAGTGCTAAGGTCAGCTGCGCATTTCATACTTCAGCTGCAAGGAAAGAATTTTATGGCTTTTCAGAGTCATGCCGCAGCGAAAAAGGTTCTTTATGGTGCCACAGACAATTAATTGAGGGACATTACCTAAAAACTAAAAAGGTCACACATGGAACATAATCGACACTTCGTAGCCTCTGTTGCTGAGCTCCGAAATGCAAATGAGTGCGTTTTGGCTTCCTTGGAGTAGCATAACTCTTCGTCAACCTTGAATTATGTTTCCATTTGCTTACACTTTGAAATACTAAATTTACCTCCTCCCCTCCTCCCCATAATATTGGTCAAAGTTGGAAGTGATTGCAGACGATTCCCTTTTTTAAAAAAAGAGAAAGAAAGAGAGCATATTAAGCTACAATTATGGCGGTGTCTGGCACAAATGGAAAAGGAGTGTTGAATCTGCATAAAAGACAGTTTGGAATGCTTCAGTAAACCCTCTTAAGGGCAAAATAATAATGTTGTGTCTGTGACATAAGGAAGGCTTTCTTTTAAAGGGCCAGACCTGAAGGGTAAATTGGAAGAGAAAAGCGTCAAAAAGGCAAAACTTATTTAGTACAGGAGAGACTAGCATATACCATGTTTTCTTAACCTTCAGAAGTATATGTAAGGATCATGAGAACATATCAGTGTCCTATACCAGTTTGACCTCATTAACATCGCATAGTAGGATTTCAAGGTCAAAGGAGGAGAGCAAAGCCCAAAACCTCAGAGTGTTGCCAAGGCAGAGGAGCAAAATGTAGATTTCTGCTAATATGGGGCTCCAAGATCAGCTAGATCTCCCTCCAGGTACAAAGAGAATAAAAGATTCCAAAAATCTTCTAGCGTCTCCAAATTAGCCTGATTCCAGGGCAAGGAGGAGGGACACTATGGGTGCTTCCAGACAGCATCAAAATGCAGGTTTAAAAACTAGGGCAAAAGAATCCTAATACCTGACATCAAGTCCACACACACACCTGTCATTCCCAGGAAATGCTCTCCCATCATTCTCACACCTTCTTTTGAAGTGGATCAAGACAGAGGGCAGACTGGGTGCATCCAGTGTAATTTTTTTAAAAAAAAAATCTCTCTGATATACTCTGGATCTCATATGCGCACATGCAGAGATCCCAATGTACACACAAGCAGATTTCTTATCTTTCTCTTCACCCAACGGTTAATTCAAGCTTTATTTAATATTAAAGAAAGGAATGGTTGCAGAAAGTTCTAACTGCTTTCCAATTGTGCTTCCCTTTAGCCACCTGTATGTTCATGGCTTCATTTTTTGACACCCCAATCAGCTGTTGACATCCCGATCAGACTTTTAAAATGTGCACGTGTGCTGGAGCAATCTACACAAGGGGCTCGGAAATAAGTCACAAGTTTTCCATGACTGCAGTGATATACAGTCATGAGAAGGTGATCATTTTTGAGGCGGAATCAAGTTATGAGCACACCTTTTAAACTGTTAACCAGATTGCAACCGCACTTTCTCCAAATGTCATTTAGCCACCACCTTTTTTTATCCCGGTTACTAACAGGTTTTTAGGCATGTGTAGAAGGGCCCTACCTTGCATGGGAAAGAATGCACTCTGCATAAGAAGACGCTGAATATATTCTTCTACAAAGAAAGTCAAAGCCAATGCAGTCATACAACTGCAGTGGGATTCCAGTCAAAGGGTGGGATCTGCACTTAGTTGTACCTCCTTGGAGCTAGCCTTGCTATGTTGCTGATTTTAAGAGGCGTGCTTTTAATCAATTGTTTAAGTGTTTTTAATATTTTAATGTATTGCTGATTGTTGATTGTTTTTATGATGTGCGGCATCCTATGATGCCTTGGGGGTGAGAAGGGTGGGGTAGAAATATAGAAAATAAATAAATAATATATTTATTTATTTATTTATTTGTTCAGCAATTTTGTATACCGTTCTTCTCCCCTCTATCAGGGAACTCGGGCCGGTTTCCAACAATAATATCACAAAACAATAATTAAAAACATCATATGACATATTCAATTAAAACGTTAAAACAGCAAAATGCTATCACATAATAACAATGGTCAGTCGATATAGTAAATTCGTCGTCATCCATCCAATCACAGAATATTGATTCACTCGTCGAAAGTCAAACTCCATAGCCAGGTTTTCACCCATTTTCTGAACAACAGAATGGAGGGGGCAGTTCTGATCTCCAGTGGGAGAGAGTTCCAGAGTTGAGGGGCCACCACCGAGAAGGCCCTGTCCCTCATCCCCACAATGAGAAGCAACTGCCTAAGGCATCAGATACCGGGAATGAGCAGCAAATGATGAAAGTTAAGGGTTTCCCTTTGACATTAAGTCTAGTCGTGTCCAAGTCTAGGGGACAGTGCTCTATTTCTAAACCAAAGAGCCAGCATTGTCCATAGACACCTCCTAGGTCACGCGGCCAGCCTGACTGCATGGAGCGCCGTTACCTTCCTGTCGGAGCAGCAGCTATTGATCTACTCACACTTGCATGTTTTCAAACTGCAAGGTTGGCAGAAGCTGGGGCTAACGACGGGAGCTCATCCTGTTCGTGGATTCGAACTGCTAACCTTCCAATCAGCAGGTTCTGCAGCACTGCAGTTTAACCAGCTGCACTAGCATGGCCACGTTGCAGTGAAAGACTCAGCTCTAAACCATTGACCTCCTAAATCAGTAGGACTTGACAATCTTGACTCTAAAAGCATGTCACTTTGATTTCAAGGACATGACCAGATGCCTTACCTGAAAAATAGGATATATATATATAGAGAGAGAGAGAGAGAGAGATGGAGCATTCATGATTTGCTGACTTCAGTTTGTGATATATTTAAACTATTGACAGAAAGCTTTCCCCATATATGCTTATCGTGTATGCTTTTGGGTCCCTTCTCATGAGCCTATATAACCACCCATCAACTATTTTATGAAACTTGGAGAAGGCATCATCCCAAAGATATCAAGCATTACCTTTTATTTATTTTAACACTAGCAATCTAATATACAATCAAAATAATATACATTTTAAAAGTAGCAGAAGGATGAAAAAGTGAGGAATTAAGAAAAGAACTATAACTACAACATAATAGGGCTCTGATCTTCCCGTCCTGGATACAATGAAAAGGAATAAGGAAAAAAAACATTATTCTACCATTACAGATCCAGTTAAATAATCCTACTAAAATGACTAATAACTATAACCACCACAGACTATTACATCGTTAAATTTCTTATTGCTAAAAAAAAAACTATAAACGGTTTCCAGTCTTTTGGGAAAAAAATATTTAATTGGCTGATCCTTTAAAACCAGGTTAATTTGGCCATTTGGGTCAACTCAGCAGCCTTAACAATCCATTCTTCCACTGTAGGTGCTTCAGTCCATTGCTGAGTTTGAGCAAACCATACTCTTGCTGCTATCGTAATGTATTGAAGTAGTAATACATATTTAATTGGCCAGGTCTTTATCCGTAATGCCAGTAAAAAGAATTTCTGGCAATATGAGGACACTTAAGATAAAGGTTTCCCCTTGACATTAAGTCTAGTCGTGTCTGACTCTGGGAGGTGGTGCTCATCTCCATTTCTAAGCCAAAGAGCCAGCGTTGTCCGTAGACACCTCCTTGGTCATGTGGCCAGCATGACTACATGGAGTGCTATTACCTTCCCACCGAAGCGGTACCTATTGATCTACTCACACTTGCATGTTTTCAGAGTCCTAGGTTGGCAGAAGCTGGGCCTAACAACGGGAGCTCACCTCATCCCATGGATTCGAACCACTGACCTTCCGGTCAGCAAGTTCTGCAGCCTTGCAGTTTAGCTTACTTCTTTTAAAAAATGGAATCAGTATATATGAGGGTTGAATGAAAAGTAATGCCTCCACCTTCGTAACTCCTCAACAGATGCAGTACTGGTATGCGGCAGGTACTGGCTTGTTCAGTAGACTCTCCTCTACAGTTCCATTTTGGCGGGAAGCCTTAGCATTGAATGTTTGTGTTATTAAAGTGTGAAGTATGGAACCCTCCACAGAGGGTTGGTCAATGTGACTTAAGCAACATTGAATTCTTGACAGCAGTCAAGAATTGCAATGCAGTCATTGAATTCTTGACAGCAGAAGGTGTCACCTAAACTTCTTTAAACTTACTTGCCCAATGACGCACAGTACTCACATCAATATAATCACCATAAACAGCTTGCATTCTCTGATTAATCTCCTTTGGGGTGACACCTTCTGCTGTCAAGAATTCCATGACTGCACGCTGCTTAAGTTGCATTGACCGCATCTGCACAGGGTTCCATACTTCGCACTTTAACAACATCATTCAATGCTAAGGCTTACCACCAAAATGGAACTGTAGAGGAGAGTCTACTGAACAAGCCATTACCTGCCACATACCAGTACTGCCATGTGTTGAGGAGTTACAAAGGTGGAGGCATTACTTTTCATTCAACCCTCGTAAATCTTAGATGAGAAACTTTTTACCTTCTTACAAGCCTGCCGCATATGAAAAAAGGATCCCTTCTCATCTTGACTTTCCTGACATCAGTGGTGTTAGAAATAATTACATTGCAAAGGATTCACATTGGAAAGACAATGTTGGAACAAGAGATGGCACTGGTTTTGACTGTACAAATGGAAGGTGGAGGCTCGTAGCAGGTGGCTAATTCTGCCTTCTGGTGATTGGGGAAAGTGCCACATTAAGCCTACTTTATGAGAACATTTGAAAACAGGATTATGACAAGTACACGATGAGTCCATCTAGCTCTGTTTTTAATATGCTAACAGGGGAAGGTGTGTGTTATAATCCAACAGGACATAAGGTAGAGGAATGATGTTCTACATTACCTGAAGCTCAGATGGAACCGTTTAGAAATGTCCAAGAGTGAACTTTCTGTAATGTAGAACTCTAGAAATTGCCAGGACTGAACCTGGGACCTTCTGTAATATAGAAGTCTTCAGAAATGGCCAAGGCTGAACCAGGGACATTATGTGATGTAGGGGTGTTCCAAAATGGCCAAGTCTGAACCTGGGACATTCCACAATATAGAAGTCTTTAGAAACAGCCAAGATTGAACAGGGACATTATGTGAAGCAGAGGTATTCCAAAATGGCCAAGACTGAACCTGGGGTGTTCCTTAACTTAATGTAGAAGATTTCAGAAATAGCCAAGACTGAACCTGGGACCTTCTGTAATGCAGAAGTCTTTGGAAACAGCCAAGATTGAACCAGGGACATTATGTGATGTAGAGGTGTTCCAAAATGATTGAGAATGAACCTAGGACATTCTTTAACTTAATGTAGAAGTCTTCAGAAATAGCCAAGACTGAACCTGGGACCTTCTGCAATGTAGAAGTCTTTGGAAACAGCCAAGATTGAATCAAGGACATTATGTGATGTAGAGGTGTTCCAAAATGTCCAAGACTGAACCTGGGACATTCCTTACATTAATGTAGAAGTCTTCAGAAATGGCCAAGACCAAACCTGGGACATTCCGCAATGTAGAAGTCTTCAGAAATGGCTAAGACTGAACCTGGAACCTTCTGCAATGGAGACGTCTTCAGAGATGGCCAAGACTGAACCTGGGACATTCCGCAATGTAGAAGTCTTCAGAAACAGCCAAGATTGAACCAGGGACATTATGTGATGTAGAGGTGTTCCAAAATGGCCAAGACAACCTGGGACGTTCCTTAATTTAATGTAGTACTATTCAGAAATGGCCAAGACTGAACCTAGGACATTCCTTAATGTAGAAGTCTTCAGAAATGGCCAAGATTGAACCTGGGACTTTCTGCAATGGAGAAGTCTCCAGAAATGGCCAAGATTGAACCTGGGACCTTCTGCAACATAGAAGTCTTTAGAAATAGCCAAAACCGAATCTGAGATTTTCTGCAATTGAGAAGTCCCCAGAAATGGCCAAGATTGAACCTGGGACTTTCTGCAATGGAGATGTCTTAAGAAATAGCCAAGACTGAATCTGGGACCTTCTGCAATGTAGACATCTTCATAAATGGTCAAAACTGAGTCTGGGACCTTCTGCAATTTATATGTTTTTTAAAAGGGCCAAGTGTGATCTTTGGACCTCCTGCAATGGAGAAGTCTTTAGAGATGGCCAGGTCTGAACTTTGGACCTTCAGTGACTCTCCACGGAGCTATTAGCCATTTTATGACAATAGAAACAAGTCATACAAATCCTAACGTGCAAAATGAAACTTCTACACAAGGTATTTTAATAATATTTGCCTTTAAATGGGAAAAAATACAGACTTTTATCACCTAATAAGGGAGGAAGAAATAAAAACCTCATGCACAATACCCAGGTTAGTTAGCATGCAGGAAGCGGCCTGCCTCAGTACATTTTCTTTACTTGGAGAAAATGCTTTTATAGCTCAGTGGAGGAGGAAAGATTTAAATAAAGTTATGAGAGAGAATTTGATTTGATCATCAGTTTAAAGAATGCTGCAGTGGTAATTGGAAAATTGAATCCTTACCAGGATTCACTGTAAGGAGAGTAAAATTTGGCATGCATGAAATGAGATGTTACTGGCCAGGTGATTTATCACCTCAAGTAAGTTTGCCACAGCTCATTTGTTTTTGCAACGCATTCCTCCCCTTTCTCCTTTTGCTCACCCTGATCTTCGGGCTGCAAACATGGACATTTGTTTTCTCCTTTCTGTTTCCCTGTCAACCCATTGCTCATTGTCAGGGCTTTGTGCTGCGCGTTGCTGGCTTTATGTGGAAGATGGCTGCGCGGAATCTGAATCAAAGGCGTTTTAAGGGAAGAGAAAGCATTTATTAAGTAAAGCACATGTCAGGTCAAGAAGGATGGGCTCTGCCAGCGATGTCTATAAAGCTGCAAGAATGGGAAGAAGTGAGTCAGACATAAGAACACCATGTTGAGTAAAAAGAGACAAGACAAAGAGGGAACACTTCAATTAACCCCACATATCTCTGTTTCTATTGCCCCTCTAAGGCATTGTGTTGCATTTCTTCACTTCTCTTTGTATTACTGGTCAGGCAGATTTGGGGCTCCAAGAGTGCATCTACATTGTGGATTTTATGTTTTTCATGTCAGGAAACTGCAAAGATGTTGCCCAGGGGACGTTGCCAGATGTTTTGATGCTTTGCCATGCTTGCGGGAGGCTTCTCTCATGCCCCTTCATGGAGAGCTGGAGCTGACAGAGGGAGCTCATCCGCGCTCTCCCTGGATTCATCCCTCCGACCTGTTGGTCTTCTGTTCTGCTGGCACAAGGGTTTAATTAATGCAGCCTGACACCACCTTAATTCCACGGCTCAGTGCTCGGGATAAGTATTATATATTATATTACACTAGCCGTCCCCTGCCACGCGTTGCTGTGGCCCAGTCTGGTGATCTGGAAAAGTAATGAGAAAGTGTTGGTTTCTAATATATGTAATTTCTTTATGCTTGTGGGTAAACAGTATTACTTGCTATTTCTTTGTCAGTGTTGATGTAGAGATTGTCTGGTTTGCCTACTCTGGAACATGCAACATATAATTCTCCTTCTTTAGGGGTCCCTTTCAAATCTAGGATACTATATCTGTGTGTGTGTGAATCATATATTTCTATCTGGCTGGATGGCTCTTTGTCAGGAGAGCTTTGATTACGTTTTCTTGCCCTGGTGAAGGGAGTTGGACTGGATGGCCTTAAGTATTTTCTGTTGGTCATGGGGGTTCTGTGTGGGAAGTGTGCCCCAATTCTGTCCTTGGTGGCGTTCAGAATGCTCTTTGATTGTAGGTGAACTACAACTCCCAGTAACTACAACTCCCAAATATCAAGGTCTATTTTCCACAAATTCCATCTGTGTTCATATTTGGGTATATGGAATATTCATGCCAAGTTTGATCCAGATACATCATTGTATGAGTCCACAGTGCTCTCTGGATGTAGGTGAACTACAATTCCCAAACAATGCCCACAAAACCCTTCCAGTGTTTTCTGTTGGTCATGGGAGTTCTGTGTGCCAAGTTTGGTTCAATTCCATTGTTGTTGGAGTTCACAATGCTCTTTGACTGTAGGTGAACTCCTTGGGGTAGTAGGTGTATTGTGTCCAAATTTGGTGTCAATTCGTCCTGACTTTGAGACCATTTCTGTTCCAGACTCGACCTATAATTCCTAATTAGCACCCAGAATAGATGGGCCTTTGGTTAAACCTCTCTAGATACCATCCAGCATGTCAGTCTCCTTCTCGAACTGTTGTCACCAGAACTAGAGACCATATTCCAGGTGATGTGCGATCAAAGCAGAGAAAAGAGATGGAGTTTGTGGCAGGGAGGGTGAAGAAGTGAAGCCAGTTCTATCAGTCTACAAATGAGAAAACAAATGGAATAAAATAAAAGCGAGTAATATTAACTACCTGCCTCTACTTCAATTACCCCCTGGAGTTCGTAGCCATTTCTGCAAGCGTGGTTGAATATTTCATCTTTCCAATAATTCCATTTCATAGTAGACCTGGCCCAGTAGGTGCTTGTTTTCTGTTCTTGGAACATGGTTGCATAAATTTATTTTCTATTCAAGCATGCTTATTTATTTCTTTGTGGCTTCTTTAGTATTTGTATGCTAACATGGGAATCAAGATTAACATCAATCCTTAATATCCCCAGGCTCTTGCCAAATCCCAGCTCAGACAACAAGACTCACCAGTCTTTCTGACTGTCTCTCCCAGCTGCCTTTTTCTTTGGTCACACACTTCCAAAATCTGTACCGCATTATATAGTCAGTGTAGACCAATATAATGCAGTTCAATTAAGTTAAAATGTGTTATGGGTCTACACCAGGCATGGGCAAACTTTGGCCCTCCAGGTGTTTTGGACTTCAACTCCCACAATTCCGAATTGTGAGAGTTGAAGTCCAAAACACCTGGAGGGCCAAAGTTTGCCCATGCCTAGTCTACACTGATTACACTGTTCAACGGAGAAAAAGTTTCGGGCCTGAAAATAGTTGTTCTTTTATGATTTTGGGGTGCTGAAAATGAAAATGACATTTAAAAATGTATATTGACTCTAGTTTTTATGATATAAGCAATCACGTGATCACGTATGGTTGAAAAAATGCATGTTGCGACTTACACTATGGAAGATTCTAGAATACTCTAGAAAGTTTGATGACGCAGTATTAGTGCCGTGTGCAAAAGCCAGAAAGCCCTATATAAGGCCAGACTTTTGAACGGTGAGGGTCAGTCAGTTGAAGACGGAGACAGTATCGTTAAACATCATTTTACATTGTTCTTTTTACTGTAGTTATGCCTCACACGTGTGTAAATAAATCACTATGGAAAAAAGAGATCAAGGCCAATGGACTCCGTCAATGCTGTCAGACTACTGCTGGAGCATTGGAAGAGACAATCCTTTCCTTGAATACCAAAGAAAAGTCAAGAGAAGCAAACAGGATAAAGTCACGATTAAAGCGACATTGAAACTTTCAGACTTTTCAACTGCATTAGGCCTACTAATATAGTTTCTTGCTGCACAAACATACACAGACTAACTAACTAAATATTTCTCATGTATAAACTATTGGCAATATAATTTGACTAAAATTTAGTAAATAGTCATGGTTTATATACATGCAGTAAGGTTAGGTGCATTATCATAATATTAACGAATTACCTATTGTGGAGAAAATTGAAATAGCTGTTGCATAAAAACCAGAGCCAATTAACACATTTAATTATTATATTTGAATTCAGCATGTTAAATTTATTAAGAAACGGCACATTTCGTTTCCATAACTGAGAAAAACTGAAAATTTGTAGAACAGTGTTATGGTAGCCACCTCTCTACAAAAGTCAACATTGACACTGGAATACAACATCTTCTGAGCTCTGCAAGTGCAGCATTCTTCCGAATGAAGCAGAGAGTGTTTGAGGACCGGGACATCCGTAGGGATACCAAGGTGCTTGTTTATAAAGCCATTGTCCTCCCAACCCTGCTATATGCCTGCAAAACGTGGACTGTTTACAGACATCATACGCAACTCCTAGAACAATTCCATCGGTGCTGCCTCCAAAATATCCTGCAAATCTCTTGGGAAGACAGGCGGACAAATATCAGCGTGCTGGAAGAAGCAAAGACCACCAGCATTGAAGCGATGCTCCTCTGCCATCAATTCCGCTGGACCGGCCACGTTGTCCAAATGCCCAATCACTGTCCCCCGAAGCAGTTGCTCTAATCCAAACTCAAGAATGGAAAATTGAATGTTGGGGGACAGAAAAAGTGATGGGCTCAAAGCCAACCTCAAAAATTGCGTCATAGACAGCAAGAACTGGGAAGCCCTGGCCCTTGAGTGCTCTAACTGGAGGTCAGCTGTGACCAGCAGTGCTGCAGAATTTGAAGAGGCACAAATGGAGGGCGAAAGGGAGAAACATGCCAAGAGGAAGGCAAATCAAGCCAACCCTAACTGGGACTGCCTTCTGTCTGGAAACCGATGTCCTCACAGCCATCTACGGACCCAGAACAGGAATAACCCTCTGACTTCAAAACACCACACGTTGAGTAGGGAAAACAATCCTTTTATGGAAGATAAGTAAAAGCAGCAAAGTTAAAAAAAAGCAATTTGAGGGGATAGATAAATCCAATTAGGTAAAAAGATAAGCAGGAACAAATTAGTCCAAGAGAGAGTTCAGCAGTGTCCAAAAGCAAAGTCCACAAGTCTCCAACAAAATCCAAAGAACCAGGAAATGTTGATCCAAGGCATGAGCAGATAATCACAAGAGACAAAAAAAAACCAAACAGGAAAGAAGAAATCTTTAAGCATGAATCTTCCAAGCAAGCTTCTATGAGACGAGGACAAGAACTCAGCAGGATTCTAAACGATGCTTCATCTGGTAATATTTTCCATGCTTGGAACTTTTAAACCTTTCCAAGCACTCAACACCACAAGGCGCTGGGAGACCAAGGCCGAATTAGAGACCACCTCCGCTAGCTCAGACAGGGAAACTGCTGGGTCACGGGGTGGGCGGTACACCAGCAGGAACCCCACACTGTCACGGCTCCCCACCCTCAAGTGGACACATTCGAACCCAGAAGCCTGCGGAACAACGCATCTGGTCACGGCGATGGATTGCCGGAAGACTACTGCGACCCCTCCTCCCCGCCCCCCTTGTCTGGCCTGTTGATGCACTCCAAAACCTGGTGGGCACAGCTGAGAGAGGTTTACACCCCCCAGCTCGTCCAGCCAGGTCTCGGTAATGCATGCCAGATCCGCCCTCTCATCCAGGATCAAGTCCTGGATGGCCGCGGTCTTACCATTAACGGATCTGGCATTGATCAAGAGGACCTTAAGACCAAGGGGGCTGCCAAGGAGCCTACCACTACCCACCTTTTCCAGGGTCGCAAGGACTCTGTTGCGCTTCTCCCTGGGATGTTTGTAACCCACAAATCTCCTCCCCCACACAACTCGGATGGCCCCCCCTTCCTCCGGAACCTCCCCCCCCCCCTACATGGCCGGGATCTGAGACTAGTCAGCTCTCAGAGGAGGAAGTCGGGCTGGGAAATAATCTCCCTTGGGCGTTAGGTAGGGGAGTTTCTGATGTTGAGGTAGATAGGGAGACATCAAGGGTGCTGAGTGGGCTGAATAAGGGAAGTGTTCTCGAGCGGAGAAGTGTGGCTGGCTGAGTGGGGGCGACCGGGGCAGATGGGGTCTCGAAGTGATATGAGCCAGGAGGGGTAGCCCTAACTGGAGAGTTAGTTGTGGAGTTCGCCCGGGGGCCAGGTGGAACAAGGCGAGACAAAGCCCCGGCGTCAAACAAGGGGCGTATGTGAGGGTCCACAACTACCCTTCTAATGGTGATGCCCCATTTCTTTAGGCTAGGTTGTTTAGCCATTAAATCACCAAGCCAAGTGCTATCTTCTGGTGAAATTTGAAGACGGGTGGAGCGGTCAGCAGATTGGTAATCCCTCCACAACCACACTATGGCTTTTAGTCTTACATCCTGTGGTCTTTTACCCAGGATTTGGGCCAAAGAATTACAGACTGCCCTCTTGGAGGTCCATCTGCCTCTGTTTGCCATTAGATCGGCAATGTCCACCGCGAAATTGTCCGTAGAGAGATGTTGATCCTGAGTGCAAAATGCGGTGGGCTGATCCATAAGGCCTGATGTTGTGTTGTTGGTCGTCCTCTGGGTGGCCAACACAGTCCGCTGCCACTCCAAGATGTTTTCATTCCTATATAAGCCCAGAGGTTCTCCCTTACCCTCAGATGACTCATCATTAATCCCTCCCTCCCTCCCTCCTTCCAACCCTATGTTCCGTATGATCTAAAGTGCTTTCCTCCCCATTTCGGCACAAGTCCTTAGCTAAGTCTGCACAAAAAGGGTTGTCAGTCTTTGGAGAATTGGATTGCACAGAAATTCCTGAGAAGGAGGCAAAGCCTCTAAGGAGATGGTCCATTTTCTCGTTCAAAAACCTGAGTTGAAATAACACATGGTTGAACGAGTCCCTCAGGAGGTCGTAAAAGTGCAAAATATCATTCTTCGCATAAGAGTCCGCTGTAGCCATTCCTAAGTCAAATAATTCACTCTCTCACCACTAGCACCAACACTCTTATCAATACTCACTCACCTCCAACTTACGGCACAATCAGTCATTCCTCCAAACATTCTACAACTCCCATACTCTCCTCATCCTCCTACACTTCTCTCAACCAACTATAACCAAACTTATCCGCTCTCTCTCACACAGCTACCATCCACACCTTCCTATATATTCGCTACTATCACGGGCAATCTCATGCGCTCTCCTGGGCCTCTTCACTCACACCATCTCAGGCAATCCTATCCTCTCCTATCATACTCCTATTGGTCCTCGCACCTCCTAATACAATCAGCAGATTAAACATATAACATATAGCTAACTATACCTATAACTAATAACTAAAAATATAACTAGCCAAAGGAGAAAGTAGGAAAAATAAAACAATAAGAGAAAGAGTCAGATGGCAGCTGCGAAATTCCTGTTTCGCTTTCCTTTAGTGACCCTTATCTTTTTCTGTTGAAGAATGCCGAAGGCCTTGCTCGGCCTGTCTGTTTTGATTAATTTCCACCCTCCTATCTATATGCTCATTAGTCTCCACAGGTGCTGAGTTGTGTTCAAGCCCCAAATCCTGGGAACTCTCTGGAAGCAATTCAGGGAGTAAACCATCATCCCTATACCCTTGTTTTTAACGAGGACACACAATGAATTTATATTTTATTGATATGTTTAATTTTTATTATATGTTATATTTTAATTATATTTATGATATTGTAAGCATTGAATTTTACCCTGTTAACCGCCTTGAGTCACCTATGGGCTGAGAAAGGCGGTATACAAATCTATATAAATAAAAATGTAATGTTCGTTTGTGGGATTAACAGAACTCAAAAACCACTGGACGAATTGACACCAAATTTGGACACAAGACACCTAACAACCCAATGTATGTCCTTCACTCAAAAAATTGATTTTGTCATTTGGGAGTTGTAGTTGCTGGGATTTATAGTTCACCTACAATCAAAGAGCATTCTGAACCTCCACCAACGATGGAATTGAACCAAACTTGGCTCACAGTTCTCCCATGACCAACAGAAAATACTGGAAGGGTTTGGTGGGCAGTGTCCTTTGGTTTTGGAGTTGTAGTTCACCTACATCCAGAGATCACTGTGGACTCAAACAATGATGGATCTGGACCAAACTCTACACGAATACTCAATATGCCCAATGTGAACACTGGTGGAGTTTGGGGAAAATAGAATCTTGACATTTGGGAGTTGTAGTTGCTGGGATTTATAGTTCACCTACAATCACAGAGCATTCTGAATCCCACCAACGATAGAATTGGGCCAAACCTCCCACACAGACCCCCATGACCACCAGAGTGGGCCACAGCAAGGCGTGGCAGGGGACGGCTAGTATATATAAGAAGCACTGCCTGAACATCAAGCAAAAAGTGGGTGCTAGAAACAATATCATATGGAAGCTGACTGGCACAACCTGGGGATCACAACCAGATACAGTGAAGACATCTGCCCTTGCGCTGTGCTACTCTGCTGCTGAGTATGCATGCCCAGTGTGGAACACATCTCACCACACTAAAACAGTGGATGTGGCTCTTAATGAGACATGCCGCATTATCACGGGGTGTCTGCGCCCTACACCACTGGAGAAATTACACTGCTTAGCCAGTGTTGCACCACCTGACATCCGCCGGGAAGTAGCAGCCAATAGTGAAAGGACCAAGGCAGAGACATCTCCAGCTCATCCCTTGTTTGGGTATCAGCCAGCACGTCAACGACTTAAATCAAGAAATAGTTTTCTAAGATCTACAGAGACACTCGCTGGAACACCTCAGCAAGCGAGAGTTCAAAAGTGGCAGGCTCAAACCCAGAACCTCAGTCAATGGCTGATACTAAATGAGAGACTACCCGCTGGGCACACAGAGGACTGGGCGACTTGGAAGGCGCTGAACAGACTGCGCTCTGGCACCACGAGATGCAGAGCCAACCTTCAGAAATGGGGCCACAAAGTGGAATCCACGACATGCGAGTGTGGAGAAGAGCAAACCACTGACCACCTGCTGCAATGCAACCTGAGCCCTGCCACATGCACCATGGAGGACCTTCTTGCAGCAACACCAGAGGCACTCCAAGTGGCCAGATACTGGTCAAAGGACATTTAATCAACTACCAAACTCACAATTCTGTATTTTGTCTGCTTTTTTTTTTTTTTTTGCTTTGTTCTGTTAGAAATGTAATATAACCGACTGGTTGCACTGTCGCGATAAATAAATAAATAAACCCTGTAGGAACATTCTCATGGGAAACTACACTTGGAACAGGTGTCTCTCTGCCATTCTCTGCATCAGTATCACTGACCAAACCATTGCCATCTTGAACCTCATTTACATAATTCCCCACATCCAAAGCACCCTGATCCTGAAACACAACCACAGGCTGAACTCCAACACCCACTACCAAGACACCACATCTGGAAGACCATCATCCTCAAGCTATATATTGCAATGGAGATCCAGTCAAAGACAATGTTCCAAAACTTATAATTTGGGAGCCAACTCAAATTAAATCCATGGTTTCCCCAACCACAACAGCTTTTTGGTGCCTAGGTGAAGTGTTAAGCTTCTAAATCAAAGACTATTTGTTTCACTTTGAAATTGAACAGCTTGAAATTGTACAAATGCTTCCTCAGAAATGTCCTTACTATGACATTCTCTTACAACCTGGGCTTTTTACTTTCCTGAAGCAGATTTGCAAATTTTGACATTAAAAAAAAGACCCTTCAGACGCAAGGAATGTGATATATTTCTCGCCATCGCCACCGTGTCTTCAAAGGATGCATAATTAATGATTCACATTCTTCTATTTTCATCTGAGCCCTGATCAAACATTGATGATTATCTTCAGAGGTCATCCAATTATAATTCAAAGTAAGTATATCTAATAAAAAATTAACAGAACTTTCTATTTATCCAAAAGACAAAAGCTATGTTGAGATTACGCTGGGGGTGAGAGGTCACAACAGTAATTTAAAACTCAGTGTATCACAGGAAAATTGTAGTTATCTTCAAAGTGCCCCAAAAAAAGTCATAAGAAATTGGGAAATAAGTTCAGTTGAAAGGAAACTGTGCTCCCGGATGCACAGATCGGCTTAAGCTGTAGTTGTCTATGTAATGACACGTGTTTCACGACTGTAGTCAGTTGCTGTGCTGCAAAACGCGGGCTTCTCCAGCAAAATACCTCAGGAGGCTTTCATGATAACTTCATGCTGATACCATTCTTCTACCATCTGAAGATTACAAATTATCCCCAATGCTGAGATATAGAGCCTGATTCACCCGCTTCCATCTTCTCGCCTGCGATGAAGTGGGAGCATCTGTCAGTTTAATGTTTCTTCCATTGGGTTGTTGTAGTTTTTTTCGGGCCATATGGCCATGTTCTAGAAGCATTCTCTCCTGACATTTCGCCTGCATCTATGGCAAGCATTCTCAGAGGTAGTGAGGTCTGTTGGAACTACGAAAGTGGGTTTATATATCTGTGGAATGACCAGGGTGGGACAAAGAACTCTTGTCTGTTGGAGCTAGGTGTGAGTGTTTCAACTGACCACCTTTCTTGGGACTGAAGAAAACATTCTTAGTTCCAAGTTATAGATTAGCATTTGATGGCCTGGCAGTGCCTGGGGCAATCTTTTGTTGAGAGGTGATTAGATGTCCCTGATTTTCTTTCTCCTCTCTGTTGTTTTTCTGTTGTAATTTTAGAGTTTTTTTAATACTGGGAGCCAGATTTTGTTCATTTTCATGGTTTCCTCCTTTCTGTTGAAATTATCCACATGCTTGTGGATTTCAATGGCTTCTCTGTGTAGCCTGACATGGTGGTTGTGAGAGTGGTCCAACATTTCTGTGTTCTCAAATAATATGCTGTGTCCAGGTGGGTTCCTCAGGTGCTCTGCTATGGCTGACTTCTCTGGTTGAAGGGGCCAACCAAGGGCAAGGTGGATGGATGGGATCCTTGAAGTGACTGGCTTGACTCTGAAGGAACTGGGGGTGGCTATGGCCCACAGGGAGCTCTGGCATGGACTGGTCCAGGAGGTCACGAAGAGCCAGAAGCGACTGAACAAATAAACAACAACATTGCACTGTTCCAATTTACTGGCCAAAAGCTTGGTTCCAAAGTCATGTTTTTAATTTTTTTTCCTGAAGGTGAAGAGGGAGGGAACCCATCTAATTTCACTGGGGAGGGAGTTCCACAGCTGAGGGGCCGCCACTGAGGTGGCCCTACCTCTCGTCCCCACCAGTTGCGCTTGCGAGGAGGGTGAGACCGAGAGTAGGGCCTCCCCTAATTATTTTAACCTCCAAGGTGGATCATAGAAAGAGATGCATTTGGACAGGCAAGCTGGGCAGAAAAAGCTAAAGACTTTGTGAGATTCCAGCTATCATTTATTTATTTATCGTATCAGGAGTGAGCCAAGGGTACAGTTGTAATGTATTTAAAAAATACATTTTGCATTCTATTAAATGTCCTTTGACCAGTAGCTGGCCACTTGGCGTGCCTCTGTTGTTGCTATAAGAAAGTCCTCCATTGTGCATGCAGCAAGGCTCAGGATGCATTGTAATAGGTGGTCTGTGGTTTGCCCTTCTCCGCACTCGCATGTTGTGGAGTCCACTTTGTGGCCCTATTTCTTAAGGTTGCCTCTGCATCTCGTGGTGCCAGAAAACTGTCTGTTCAGCGCCTTCCAAATCACCCAGTTTTCTGTGTGCTCAGGAGGGAGTCTCAGCCATGGATTGAGGTTTTGGGTTTTAGCCTGCCTCTTTTGGACTCTCGCTTGCTGAGGTGTTCCTGTGAGTGTCTCTGTAGATCTTAGAAAACTATTTCTTGATTTAAGGCTTTTGCAGTTCTGTACCATTGAGCCATGGCAATTAACTTTAATTAAACAAAGCAGTTGCAACCATGGTTGTATTTTGTATTTTTGTATTTTTATGATGGGAGTAGTAGTTTGGGTCCATTAGACCTACTACACAAGCAGTTATAGAGCACCATGATCACATCCTGTCACATAGTTAACAGTATTAGACAGTGGGTTAGATCCAGATTTAATCATCCTTTCTTTCAGTAGCCTCTCTGAAGTCAGCAGAACTTAAGTTGTCTGTGATTAATATGTTCCACATTGATTTCACATAAACTGCAATAAGTATGACAAACTTGTCGGGAAAGGAGAAGTAGTGGCGGTATTGTTATTGGTATATACAGTGTCTATGTTATTGGTATATACAGTGTCTATGTTATTGGTATATACAGTGTCTATGTTATTGGTATATACAGTGTCTATGGTATGTATGGTATGCAGCTAAACATAAAAAAAACCAAGATTATGGCAACAAGAATGATTGACAACTGGGAAATAGAGGGAGAAAATGTGGAGGCCGTGACAGACTTTGTATTTCTAGGCGCAAAGATGACTACAGATGCAGACTGTGGCCAGGAAATCAGAAGACACTTCCTTCTTGGGAGGAGAGCAATGTCCAGTCTCGATAAAATAGTAAAGAGTAGAGACATCAGACTGGCAACAAAGATCCATTGCCTAGTCCAAGCCATGGTCTTCCCTGTAGTCACCTACGGATGTGAGAGCTGGACCTTAGGGAAGGCTGAGCGAAGGAAGATCGATGCTTTTGAACTGTGGTGCTGGAGGAAAGTGCTGAGAGTGCCTTGGACTGCGAGAAGATCCAACCAGTCCATCCTCCAGGAAATAAAGCCCGACTGCTCACTGGAGGGAAGGATACTAGAGACAAAGTTGAAGTTCTTTGGCCACATCATGAGGAGACAGCAAAGCCTAGAGAAGACAATGATGCTGTGGAAAGTGGAAGGCAAAAGGAAGAGGGGCCGACCAAGGGCAAGATGGATGGATGGCATCCTTGAAGTGACTGGACTGACCTTGAAGGAGCTGGGGGTGGTGACAGCCGACAGGGAGCTCTGGCGTGGACTGGTCCATGAGGTCACGAAGAGTCGGAGACGACTGAACGAATGAACAAATGGTATGATAGGTTACGGATCATACAGCCACTTTGTTGGGTTGTAAAGTAAGATATTGTGTGTTTCTCAATCAATTAAAAATATGTTTCTTTGCATTTTTCCAATGAGTTTTGTGATCATTAATGTTGTTTGTGACTCCTGGGTTTTAATTAAACCTTTGAATGGGCTATTTTATTGTGGGGCAGGGGGGTGTTAATGCTGTGTCATTGCTTTATTATTTTGAGCCACTTGTTTTATTCCATCTATTTTTATAATAAAGCACTTTCAAGTTCTATTAATGGAAAGTGCTACAAAAAGATGCTTAAGAAAATAAATGTCTGCTTCCATCTTTGCATGGTTAGCCCTTCTTTCTCAAGGAAATGGAGGTGATCCCATATCTGTCTACTAATCTTTCTTAATTAGAGTAAACATTGGTGTAAATAGAGGCCATTTAACTTATCGTTGACAGAATGTTAATAGGATTAGCGAGCAATATGGAATCTCTTTGGCACAGAGTCCTGTAATCCTGCTAATTAGAGTTACAGATTGTGGCACAAACCAGGGTTGTGATTTTAATTAGCAAAAACATAGTTAGGAAAATATGGAAAAAGTATAAATATTTGCCAAAGGAGCACAATATTCTGCTACTTCTTTTTTTGGGGGGGGGGGAGCCTTTAATCAGGGATGCAAATTCTTTTAGGCAATCACATTAGTCTTGCTCTTTTTCAGAAAAAAATGTTGCAGTAACTGAGGAACAGTTCAGACACTTTAGAGCCAGCATGGCACCATGGGAGACCAGACATCAAATCACATTTGGACCTAGACACCTATTGGGTGACCCTTGGTGAGTCACGCTCTCTGAATCACAGAGGAAGCCAAGGACAAATTCCCTATGCACCCCACCCCACCCAACCCCCTAAAAAAATCTCTGATGGCCAAAAGTGAGGAGGAGTTGAGGAACCTTCTAATCAAGGTGAAAGAAGAAAGGGCAAAAGCTGGGTTGCAGTTAAACATCACAAAACCAAGATTATGGCAATCAGAATGATTAATAACTGGCAAACAGAGCATGAAAACATGGAGGCAGTGACAGGGTTTGTATTTCTAGGCATGAAGATGGCTGCAGATGCAGATTGCAGCCAGGAAATCAGAAGACGTCTACTTCTTGAGAGGAGAGCAAGGACCAATCTCGATAAAATAGTGAAGAGTAGAGACATGACACTGGCAACGAAGATCTGTATAGTCAAAGAAATGGTATTCTCCATAGTAATCTATGGATGTGAGATTAGGACCACAAGGAAGGCTGAACAAAGGAAGAGAGACGCTTTTGAACTGTGGTGTTGGAGGAAAATGCTGAGAGTGCCTTGGACCACAAGAAGATTCAACCAGTCCATACACCAGGAAATAAAGCTTGACTGCTTATTGGAGGGAAGGATACTAGAGGCAAAGATGAAGTACTTTAGCCACATCATGAGAAGACAGGAAAGCTTAGAGAAGACAGTGATGCTGGGGAAAATGGATGGAAAAAGGAAGAGGGGCCAACCAAGGGAAAAGTGGGTAGATGGTATCCTTGAAGTGACTGGCTTGACTTTGAAGGAGCCTCTGAGGGTGGTGATAGCCGACAAGGAGCTCTAGCGTGAGCTGGTCCAGGAGGTCACAAAGAGTCGGAAGCAACTGAACAAATAAACAACAACAACAATAACAACTTAACTATATCCTAGGATTTCAGTATGGATGGTAACCTTGAAGTGATTGGCTTGACTCTGAAGGAGCTGGGGGTGGTGACGGCCAACAGGGAGCTCTGGCCTAGGCTGGTCCAGGAGGTCACAAAGAGTCAGAAGCAACTGAACAAATAAACAACAACAACTTAACTATATCCTAGGATTTCAGTATGGATGGTACTCTTGAAGTGACTGGTTTGACTCTGAAGGAGCTGGGGGTTGCGACGGCCAACAGGGAGCTCTGGTGTGGGCTGGTCCAGGAGTTCAGCAAGAGTCGGAAGCAACTGAACAAATAAACAACAACAACTTAACTATATCCTAGGATTTCAGTATGGGTGGTACCCTTGAAGTGATTGGCTTGACTCTGAAGGAGCTGGGGGTGGTGACGGCTGACAGGGAGCTCTGGTGTGGGCCGGTCCAGGGTGTCAGCAAGAGTCGGAAGCAACTGAATAAATGCACAACAACAACAACAACAACAACAACAACAACAACATGGAAGCCTCCTCCAAAGAGAAAGGTTGGCCACTTCTTCTCTTGATGGCACATAGGTTTCCTGCTTCAATATTCTAATTGTAACCACTAAAACCAATTGACTCTGTCTTCTTTGTTTGTCATCCATGCAAGAAGCCCATGTGGTGGCTGTCCAATATATAACATGATTGACTTCTTCAAAGCCATAGGTGTTGCAGTGTGCCAAATTGCATGCTGATTTGAATGCATTTCTATTTGAGCAGTGCATGTTTCAGTTTGGAAGGCAAAGGTCTGTTTTGTAACTTTGTGTGAGAGAGCAAGAGAGGGGGGAAAACAAAACCACACAACACTACAACCAGTGCGTTTACTTTTTTATCACAGTATTTTTCACTCCTTCCCTTTTTGAAATGGACCAGGATCTTTCCGAGGAGAGTGGGAGAAGCAGACTTCATTATCACTACATTCCTCGGGCTTTATTGTGAATAAATCCAATTATATCTTGGTAATGAGACTACTGGATTTTAAAGTCATGTTTAATGAATGGTAAAGTGTACTCAAAAACAAGCTGAACAATTCTGTATGCCCCAGAGGTATCAGGAGATCAATGTTCTTAATTGGTTATGGCACTGCATAGAAACAGATGTGTACAGATGTATTGATCTAACTAGTTCCTCTGAAGGTAGGCATTAGTTCAAAAGAAGCTAGGTGTGGAGTAATTTCTTCCTACACTCTATTTCCCCCACTAAATGTAATTAGGAAAAACAAGAGGCAGTCCATTGAGGTGAGGGCGCATTTTTTAGTGTCATTGACGTTGTTGTGTGCCTCGTAGCTCAACCTTCTGCATGTGTATCTTGGAACATGTTCCACTTGAGTTCAATAGGCATACTCACTAGCAGTTCAATAGGAAATATGGTTCTCTTAGTATTAGAAACATAGAATCCTAGAGTTGGAAGAGACCTTGTGGGCCATCCAGTCCAACCCCATTGTGCCAAGAAGTAGGAAAATTGCATCCAAAACACCTCCAACAGATGGCCATCCAGCCTCTGTTTTAAAGTCTCCATAGAAGGAGCCTCCACCACGCTCCAGGGCAGAGAGTTCCACTGCTGAACAGCTCCCACAGTCAGAAAGTTCTTCCTAATGTTCAAGTGGAATCTCCTTTCTTGTAGTTTGAAGCCATTGCTCTGTGTCCTAGTCTTCAGGGCAGCAGAAAACAAGCATGCTCCCTCCTCCCTGTGACTTCCCCTCACCTCTTGATCATAGAATCATAGAATCCAAGAGTTGGAAGAGACCTCATGGGCCATCCAGTCCAACCCCCTGCCAAGAAGCAGGAATATTGCATTCAAAGCACCCCTGACAGATGGCCATCCATCCTCTGTTTAAAAACCTCCAAAGAAGGAGCCTCCACCACACTCCGGAGCAGAGAGTTCCACTACTGAACAGCTCTCACAGTCAGGAAGTTCTTCCTAATGTTCAGATGGAATCTCCTTTCTTGTAGTTTGAAGCCATTGTTCCATTGCGTCCTAGTCTCCAGGGAAGCAGAAAACAAGCATGCTCCTTCCTCCCTGTGACTTCCCCTCACCTCTTGATCCATGGCCCTCATCATGTCTCCTCTAAGTCTTCTCTTCTGCAGGCTAAACATACCCAGCTGTTCAGGCTGCTCCTCATAGGGCTTGTTCTCCAGACCCTTGATTGCAAGAATGTGGTCAGCCTATTATGAAATATGTCATTTTACCAACAGACTTGGGAACCCAGGTTCATTCCCATGCTTAGCTGTGGGCTCTATGCCATCGCACCTGGGGGCTATAACTCTTAGTGAAAGAGACATAGACGTGACATCTTTCCCCCAGGGGATTGCTTCTTGCCTTCCTTTAAAGAACTGGAACTCCCAAGGACCAAAACACTGTAGATAACACAAAATAGGTTTTATTGTCCACAAAGAGTTGTCCCTTTAAGGTAATAAGCTGGAAGTTTCAAAGGGGCAAAGGAAATATACATTACAGTCTCTGGTTGTCTTGGGTCCAAGGAGATTTCGCAGCTGAGAAGCTTTTCAAGGTTCCCTCTTTCTCAATGGCTACAAATGCCTGAACATTCACAGATCCAATCCAAATGGCCTATATTTGAAGACACAAAGCCTTCCTCTGATGCCACAGGACCGGTTTGAAGGCGCTTGGGTCTCCTCAACATTGTCCAGGGCGATCTGGGCATGGAGTATGAGTCCCAAGGGTAAAAACCTTAGAATTGGTGGTGAGAGGTAACTTAATTAAGGGTTTTAAAGCCAAGTCTCTTTCTCACTTCTATCTGATAGAAAGTTTGATGGTAGAATGAAAAAGGAAAAGCTCTGCCCTCCTCCAGGAAGAAGTGGAGCCAAGCAATTGAGCTGAGGAAGCAATATAACTGGTGCAAACAACATTGATTGACAGCTATAAAAAAACAATCAATCCAACTATACATTTACAAACTAGGCAAGTTTGGGCATGTTATACAGTTTAAACCTTTGCACTTTAAAGTTCAACACACAGGTGGTGCCACTCGTGCCATCATAGGCTCATCAGTACTAGCAAGAAGTCTATGGAGTCATACCTGTCCAGATCATGAGGGTTATTTATCCAAATGATGAAACTCTCCTTGAATTTTCAAGCTAGTTGGGCCTTTCCACCAAAAGCCAAGGAAGCCATCCTGACCCTGAACGGGCTCCTGTCATCTGTGATGGACTAGATGAGGATGAAGAAATTGAAACTGGGTCCTGACAAGACAGAGGTACTCATGGTCAGTCATAAGGCAGATCACAGTTTAGGGTTACAGCCTATGTTAAATGGGGTTACACTCCCTCTGAAGATACAGGTCCACAGCTTGGGAGTCCTCCTGGACTAGGCACTGACCCTGGAGACCCAGATGTTGACAGGGCCAGGAGGACCTTTGCATAGTTAAAGCTTGTGCGTCAGCTCAGCTCATACCTTGAAAATACTGATATGGCTATGGTGATACATGTCTTGGTTACATCTCATTTAGAGTACTGCAATACATTCTACATGGGGCTGCCTCAGAAGAGTGTTTGGAAGCTCCAGCTCATTCAAAGATCAGCAGCCAGATTGCTAACAGGGGCTGGTTACAGGGAAAGAACTAACCCCCTCCTAAAACAACTGCACTGGTGACCAGCCAGCTTCTAGGCACAATTCAAAGTGCTGGTCTTAACCTATAAAGCCCTTGACAACTTGGGCTCAGTCTACTAAGAAGACCGCATCTCTCTGTATGAACAACAGGAGAGGTCCTTGTGACTGCGCGTCTGGCCCCACTTGTATCTGAATGTACAGTTGAATTGTTTGGCTATCTACTGCTTTATATCAATGTTGTTTTGCACCGTTTGAATTGCTCCCCCAGCCCAATAGTTTGGCTCTGCCCCTTCCCGGGGAAGAGGGCAGTGCTTTCTTTTCATTCTACCATCAAACATCTCAGCAGATGGACATGAGAAAGGCTTAGCTCCAAAAGCTCTCAGTTAAGTAATCTCTCATCACCAATTCTTAAGTTTGTACTCTTAAGATTCATTCTTCATATCCAGCTCACCTGGATGATGTTGCGGAATATTAAGCACCTTCAAACCAATCCTCTGGCATCAAGAGGAAGACTTTGGCCTTCAACATAGGTCATTGGGCTGGGGTTGTGAATGCTCAGGCATTCACAGCCATTGAGAAAGAGGGAACTTGGAAAGCTTCTCAGCTGCAAAACTCCTTGGACCCAAGACTCCAAAGACTGTAACGTATGTTTTCTTTACCCCTTTTGAATATCAAGTTTATGCCTAAGGAAGATAACTCATTGTGAACAATAAAGCCTATTTCGAGTTATCTATAGTGTCTTGATCCTTGGAAGTTCCAGTTCTCTAAAGGAGGACAAGAAGCAATCCCCTGGGAAGAGATGTCACGTCCATGTTTCTTTCACTAAGATCTATAGACCCCAGGCACAACGGCACAGCCCTTCTCTCGGACCCACCACCGTCGCAAATACAATTGGTGGGAATGAGAGAGAGGACCTTCTCGGTGGTTGCTCTGAAATTCTGGAACTCCCTTCCAAAAGACATCAGAATGGCCTCTTCCCTACTAACTTTCAGGTGTCAGATCAAAACTTTTCTCTGGAATCAGGCCTTTAATGAAGATTAATATAAGAGTGATAGGTGCCATAGTAACATCTGGGGCTGACTTTTCTGTGCAATACCATATAGACAAGTGGCAATGCGAAGGACAATGGCTTCAGTTTATGTGTATTAATTTTTAACTAAAGTTCTCATTGTATTTTAATCTGTATTATTATGTTTTAATTGTTATTATTGACTATGTCTATTTCCTTTTGGTCCTAAATGTACCTGTATGTTGTATACCATGTTGTTAGCCGCTCTGAATCCCTGATGGGGAGAAAGACAGGATATCAATTAATAAATTAATTAATAATTTTGAAAGGTAGGACAGGAAAGGAGAGAGGAAACCCAATTTCAGCAGGGTTAACTTCTCCTGTCAGAATCCATTGTCTTCCTTCCTTTGGTCCTTCTAAGAGTCCCACTTGTTGCATGAAGGGTTTGGGGGAGGGAAGGAAACCCTATCCATACAACCATTCATTACTTTGTAAGAATATTTATGACCTAACTGGATGCACTGAAGTGGAAAATGTTTAAGTTAACTCAGCTCTTCTGGTTTAACCAATCTCACGATTTGGAAATTCTGGTCATGAGATGTTTACAGGGTTACTCTGGGCAGAAGTAGCCGAGAAGTTGCAGGAATCCTCAGTTCCTCATTCAAAGAGATCGTGGTGAATGGCTAGGGAATGGCCTCTATGAAAATGACATGTTTAGCATATGCAAAACAGCACATAACTTTCTCAAGTTGACAACATATGAATGGTTCAAAGTCACTCAAAGAACTGTATGCAACTGTCAAGACCCAGAAGCCTCAGTAAAGCCAAACACAGGTTGCAAGGTCCAAACACAGTTTTATTGTTCACAAAAGAGTCTTTGAAACACTTACTTCAGTGCCTCAAGTTCAACCAAAGTGTTGGTATCAAAAACAAGGTGAAATAAGCAACTTAAAAATAACCCGGATTATTCTGGCGTATAATCCGGATTAACTAAAATATGAAGCAATCCACTTGAAATTCGCAAAATACAAAGAATGTTCAAAAGCACGTTAGGTAAAAGCAGAGTCCAAAAACGTTCCGAAGTCGAAGCACGATGCAAGCAAGATGAATAAGTCCAAGAGGCAAGAAAGCATTGTCCAAAACGGTCCGGAGTCAAAAACAGTAGAGTAGAAGTCGTCGTTCACGGATTCACAAGAGGAAAACACAGGAACACAGGAATCTGTAGTCCAAGGACCCAAGCTCGAGAATTGTGGCAGGAACAAAGATTCACACCCCAAAAGAGACACTTTGCCTTCTGCAAAGACCCATTGACACAAACCCCACTTATATCTTAAAGTTCCTCCTCAGAAGATGAGCTGCACCCCACCCTTTCATCATCACTCTCAGCTGCCCCATTCCCTGCAGCTGAACCCAAGCCACCATCCCTCCACCTTTGCCAGCGTCTGTCAAGACTTAGATCTTGCCAAGTGTTCCCTGAGATTGCCACTCTTCAGTAAACCCCTCAAAGTTATAACTGGAGGTAGGCTGGGCAGGCCTGTAGCGAGGGGGTGGTTTTAGGGGTTCAACCCCCCCCCCCGAAATGTTTCAGATTTTTTAAAAAAAAAACCTGGTTTACTCATGAATTTTAACTGGTTAACCAAATCCCCATGCTAAGTCTATGAGATGCAAAAAATTAAGAGTCCCTCCAGAACTGCAAGCACTATCTCAAGCAAATATTGACAATTTATTCACACTGTCATTACTTGCAGCAATAGCCGATGTAGCGAAGCAACCAAGTTGGGGGGGGGGGGGTTGTTGAATGCTCTCATTAAGGAGGCCAGACTTGGTGGAGGTGGTTGACAGGGGCGGAGCTGCAGGCTATTGAAGGCTGCTCTGCCCCCTGCTGTGCTCTTTGCTTCAGCGTGAGCTAGGAGGCAGGTTTCAACCCCCCCCCCAAATTTTCAACACACCCCGCCCGAAAATTTCAACCCCTCCCCCTCGAAGTCATCGCTAGAGGTGGGTTGGGTACAGATATCCCTAATCTCCTGTACACGGGTCCAATCAAGCCCATCCTCCTCCCCCATGTCACTCCCAGTCCCATCACTCCCTTCAAAGCCCATGAAGTCTTCATCCTCTGTAGGAGCGCTAAGTATATCACGGATACGCTTCCTTTGAATCTCCTCATCAGATTCTTGTTCGCGAGTAGCCCGCTTAACTCCCCTGCTTTCCTCCCCATCCCCCATTTCACAGTCAGAGAAACCCTCAAAGGTTTCGGAATCAGATGGGGCCATGATTATCTCTCTAATCCGCTTTCACTGCTGCTTGTCCTCCAACACCTCTTCTCCCTTCTACCACTAGTAGCAACGCTACTATCACGCTGAACTACAGCAGCAACAGCCCATAAAGCTGAATTGTGATGTTGTAACACAGACTTATGACAAACATTATAATTACTGAATGAGAGACCAGCCATCATTTTGGTAGACATATTGTCCAAGCTCGACCATTGTGGCTTCACTTGTTGCTTCCATTCACACTTTTTTCCCCGCTGGTATTCTGCCATCTTCAGCCTCATGTTCTCGGCAGTGTTTATCCCCTGGTGGCTCTGAATAAATGCTAAATACTGCTTGCAGGGAAAGATGATTAAATGAAATCAGTATCAAAGTCAGTTGCGATTCTAATCACACAACCCAGTCTGTTTTGTATTCTGTTTATTCTGTTGTCAGGTTTCTTTAATCCAACAAGCTAGCCTACTGAATAGAAGGAACCAAGCCCAAACGCCAGCTGGAGGATGCTGGATGCATTAGAAGAGTGAGCCATGCCCAGAATTGGCAATAGAGGAAAACACACAGCAAGGAATGTTGGAGCCAGTGGTCACAGCAGCACAATGTAAAGCAACTGTGGTGAAATGTGGACACCCATGTGCCAATAATATGAGCTATGCACAGATGGATGCTTCATAGTAGAAAACCATAGTAGGACCTCACAGTTTAAAGAAAAGATTGCTGATGTGTTTTATACACCTAAATAGAGTCTACACAACAGCAGGTTCTGAGTATCTCCTAAATTTGCATTTTTTTTAATGTAGGTATACACACACACACACACACAAATCCCAAAATTGAAATACTTTTAAAAAATCTTTATGCTGCCAGTCATCCATGTCTGCCTTTGGGGAAAGGGGGCTAGTCACATTTCCAGGACCTGCTGAGTCTGTCCTCTCATTTTCTAGACAAGAAAGGGCAAAGAGAACAGGGAGAAGTGGGGAGGACAATATGTGCCAATAATATGAGCGATGCACAAATGTATGTTTCATAGTAGAAAAAATGTAGTAGGACCTCACAGTTTCAAGAAGAGATTGCTGATGTGTCTTATACGCCTAAGTAGAGTCTACACAACAGCAGGTTCTGAGCATCTCCTAAATGCGCATTAGTTTTTTTTAATGTAGGTATACATACACACACATACACAAATCCCAAAACTGAAATACTTAAAAAAAACTTTATGTTGCCACTCTTCCACATCTGCTTTTGGGGAAAGGGGGCTAGTCATATATCCAGCACCTGATGAGTTTTCCCTCTCCTTTCCTGATAAAGGGCAAAGGGACCAGGGAGAAGTGGGGAGGACTCTACACACACAAGATTCCGTTGGGGAAAGGGGGCTAGTCATATATCCAGCACCCAATGAGTTTTCTCTCTCCTTTCCTGAAGAGGAAAGGGAACAGGGAACAGGGAGAAGTGGGGATGACTCCAATTACACAAAACTCCTTTGGGGAAAGGGGGCTAGACATATATCCAGTACCCGAAGAGTTTTCCCTCTCCTTTCCTGAAAGGGCAAAGGGAAGAAGTGGGGATGACTCCACTTACACAAGACACCTTTGGGGAAAGGGGGCTAGACATATATCCAGTACCTGATGAGTTTTCCCTCTCCTTTCCTGAGAGGAAAGGGCAAAGGGAACAGGGAGAAGTGGGGAGGACTCTACATACACAAGATTCCTTTGGGGAAAGTGGGCTAGTCATATATCCAGCACCCAATGAGTTTTCCCTCTCCTTTCCTGGAGAGGAAAGGGCAAAGGGAACAGGGAGAAGTGGGGAGGACTCCACTTACACAAGACTCTTTTGGGGAAAGGGAACTAGTCATATATCCAGCACCCAGTGAGTTTTCCCTCTCCTTTCCTGAGAGGAAAGGGCAAAGGGAACAGGGAGAAGTGGGGAGGACTCCACTTACACAAGACTCCTTTTAACAATCAGATGTCCCAGATGTTCTGCACTCACCTTCTGCCTAAGCAAGAGCATGGCAGGTATCCTGCAAATGGCCACAAGGATGAGAATGAAGGGACCACATTGACCACTGCCTACATCCAGACCAAAGAGAATGAAAAAGCCTTACGGGGAAGGAAAGAGAATTTTCCTCTCCATTCCTGAAAATTTTGCTAAAAGCGTGGAACGTGACCTGACAGCAAGGGGAGCATTTGGGGTGTGCGCATTTTTGCAAAAAGCTTGTGTAAGCAAAGTATGCCCAGTGTATCTTAGTTCCCAATCGCATTGCAAATGGAAGAGATTCTTCTCAAAGCTATGTTTCTTATATAGATTATCATACAGCACCATCTCCTGAGCAAAGTGCTTATTGCAAGAATTATCTGCATGTTGGAATTGCTAAATACTTCAATGTTACTCTCTGTAGAGTCAAATAATTTTGGAAACATTGCTATTGTTAGTGATTATTGCAATCTACTACTGGAAAGGGGAAAAGGCAGGTAAAATACTGTAACAACCTAGTGCTCATTCACATCTTCCTCTGCTACAGAACAATAGAATGGGGAAAACACATTTGGCATTACAAATGTTTTGCTGTGATCTATTTCCTTCCAATTCTAATGATAAAACTATCTTCATGAGTAAAAGATATTGATAGCAATCCTGCACTAGAGACTATGGGCTACTTCAATATGAAGGATGACCAAAGTTATCTGCTGCCAGAATTGATATGGCGAACAGCAGGTACCAAAGTCGTTATATGTGTTAGGTAGGTAAAGGTAAAGGTTTTCCCCTGACATTAAGTCCAGTCGTGTCTGACTCTGGGGGTTGGTGCTCATCTCTAAGCCATAGAGCCAGTGTTGTCTTTAGACACCTCCAAGGTCATGTGGCCAGCATAACTGCATGGAGCACAATTACCTTCCCGCCAGAGTGGTACCTATTGATCTTCTCACATTTGCATGTTTTTGAACTGCTAGGTTGGCAGAAGCTGTTGCTGACAGCAGAAGCTCACACAGCTCTCCGGATTTGAACCTGCGACCTTTTGGTCAGCGAGTTCAGTAGTTCAGCACTTTGACCCACTGCTCAATGAATGCAGAAAGCCCCATAAGTAAGAATACAACCATAGTGGTAGCAATACTGTGCTGTCACGTGCTGGGCCTATAATAATTGTCTTTTGAACAGGACGTGCTCTTTGTGCCCAGCGGGAAGCCGGGTTGCCTTGGCTGAGAGGCCCTAAGGATTTTCCTATACAAAAGTCTTTAGATGCTTGAAAGGTTTAACAAAATCCTTTATTATTGCTTAGATCTTCAACAAGTCAAACAAATGCTTCTTAACTTGCCCAAATGGACAGGCAACTGGCTTCGTACACTGTTTCTTTTCTTTGAAAGGAAAACCCTTTTTAACCCCTCCCAGGCAATCTACTTTCTATGCTTGCTGGTGTGGGCTCTACTCCCGGTTCCAATTGCTTCTGGTTACCCGCCACGAGTCGCCCTAGGGCTGAGAGTGGCGGTCAATAAATGCAAGAAATAAATAATAATAATAAATAAATTACCCGAGTAGAGCTACCAGCCAAGGCTTTGTAAATTCTCCAGCTGGAGTTCTTTTGGATCTTTTCCACGAAAGATGTGGAGCTGTTTCCCCCGGATGCTTCTGTTTCCCCTGGATGCTGTGAGAAACGAAGCTTGTCTACAGATGGAGCTGATCCAAGTCCTGTAACTAAGCTTTCCACTATAAGACTGAACTAAAAATGGTTCCCTTTCCCTCCCAGAGCCCTGGAAAAAGGGGCGGAACCAAAACTTAACAATGATAGACAGGTCCTTGGCCCTATAATTGCAAACTAAGGGAAGCCACCTTACTGCAAAATGCATAGAACCTTGGAATACATGCAAACACTCAATAGAAAGAAAATGAAGCTGAAGCTCCTGGTACAGCCGTACCAGCACAAATACTCATAATAATTTTGCATTGCCTAATGCGTAATGCAAAATTGTAGGTGGATTTCTGCATCTGTTCCAGCAGAATGGACCTCTTTCTCCTCGGTTGGCACCACTCTCTTTAAAAACCTCAGGGAGCTATTTCGCTTGTGGCCAAAACTTCTCCTGGAACCAGTCCATTTTAGCTGAGAAAAATAAGGATTTTTCACCCACCTCACGAGCCTAGCTCTGTCTTATTTGTTTGAACAGGACTAATACTACTACAAATGTTTGCCCAATGTATTATTTATGCCGATTAATAATTCAGCCCTTTAATCGTATTCATGGCAACACAGAGCTGTTTGGATCCACCTCCCTTTCAGATTTTAGGAGCTGAAAGGATGCAACATGCAAAAATTAGTCATTCAACTGTTCCCAGGTAATGTAGAGGTGAGCTAAGCAAGCAGAAGGACAATGTAGTACAGTTTTACCTGGACAATATTATGTCAGAGGATAGGTGGAGACAGGAGACCTATTCGATTAATCCCATAGATATTTAACTTGTAACATTGGGAAAAGAAAGTGGAGATCTTGGGGTACGGTGTCATCTGCACGCAGATGATGTCCAGCTCTGTCACTCCTTTCCACCTGCTACTAAGGAGGCTGTCGAGGTCCTGAACCGGTGCTTGGCCGCTGTAACGGTCTGAATGAGGGTGAACAAATTGAAATTGAATCCAGACAAGACAGAGGTCCTCCTGGTCAGTCGCAAGGCCGAACAAGGCATAGGGTTACAGCCTGTGTTGGATGGGGTTGCACTCCCCCTGAAGACACAGGTTCGCAGCTTGGGTGTGATCTTGGACTCATCGCTGAGCCTGGAACCCCAGGTTTCGGCGGTGGTCAGGGGAGCATTCGCACAATTAAAACTTGTGCGCCAGCTGCGCCCGTATCTTGGGAAGTCTGACTTGGCCACGGTAGTCCACGCGCTGGTTACATCCCGTATAGATTACTGCAACGCTCTCTACGTGGGGTTGCCTATGAAGACTGCTCGGAAGCTACAAATGGTCCAACAATCGGCAGCCAGGTTGTTAACAGGAGCGGCACTCAGGGAGCACACAACTCCTCTGTTGCGCCAGCTCCACTGGCTGCCAATCTGCTACCGGGCACAATTCAAAGTGCTGGCTTTAGCCTTTAAAGCCCTAAACGGTTCTGGCCCGACCTATCTGTCCGAACGCATCGCCCCCTATGAACCAGTTAGGACATTAAGATCGTCCGGGGAGGCCCTGCTCTCGATCCCGCCAGCCTCACAAGCACGGCTGGCGGGGACGAGAGACAGGGCCTTCTCAGTGGTGGCCCCTCGGCTGTGGAACGCCCTTCCCGCAGACATTAGATCGGCCCCCTCCCTGCTGGCGTTCAGGAGAAGAGTGAAGACCTGGCTCTTTGAACAGGCGTTTAATTAAGCAGTGCAATTAATTGATTGATCATGGAACATGGAATAATGAACAAGGAGATCGGATTATGACTTTGCTGATGAGACGTGATGGATTAGTTATATGGATGTATTGATGTTATATTGATGTATTGGTGTATTGTTATATTGATGTAGTTGCCTTGGTTACTGTTTTAAATGCTAATGTTGTGCACTTTGTATACTGACTTGGTTGTAAACCGCTCTGAGTCACCTACGGGCTGAGAGAAAGCGGTATACAAATGAAGTAAATAAATAAATAAATAAATAAATAAATCGCGTCCCCAAAGTCTTTCAGATTATGAATAAATTGATTTATTGAAAAAATAGTTATAAAAATATCCCTGCTTAGCAGTTTAGAAGAAAGCTGTAATGGTTAAAAAAATGAACCTAGTCTGAAAAAGCATTGGACTACAACTCCTAGTAGGTTTGTGCAATCCAGGTAATCGACGATCCGTTTCGATGTTTTTGATGGAGGCCCCCCATCCATTTTTCAGGAGCCTCCCAAATTCAGGAGGACAAAAATCCATTTTTGGTCTGGGAGACAAAAGATTATTTTTCGATCCAGACTATCAATAGCGGGATGGCTCCCTTTCCAGTCATTTCAGGCATCGTTTGTCCTTATAGCCTTCATTAAGACCTGGATCAAAAGTGTCAGAGTTAAGATACCACTCTTTCTGCATTTTTAAGGAGGCTTCCGCACTTCCCAGGGAAGGAAGAGCAATTGACCTGGAGCTATTCTCACCCCGGGCTTCCTTTAAAAGGCCCTCTCTCTTCTCTTGATTTGCAGATCCCCCAAGTGGTGCCCCCCCCCCCCCCCCCCCAGTGCTTCAATCTCCTTTCTTCGGGTTTAATAGGTTTCCTCTTGGCATTGAGTCTTATTTGAGTCCGACTCTGGAGGTTGGTGCTCATCTCCATTTCTAAGCCGAAGAGCCGGCGTTGTCCGTAGACACCTCCAAGGTCATGTGGCCAACATGAGCACCGTTACCTTCCCACAGAAGCGGTACCTATTGATCTAGCCACATTTGCATGTGAGTAGGTTGACAGGAGCTGGGCTAACAAAGGGACCTCACCCCACAACACAGATTCAAACCGCTGGCTTTTTGGTCAACAAGTTTAGAAACTCAGTGGTTTAACCTGCTGCGCTAACAGGGGACCCTTTTCGGGTTTAATACTTAGTGGGAGCCCCCAGTGATACAGTGGGTTAAACCGCTGAACTGCTGAGCTTGTTGACCGAAAGGTCAAAGGTTCAAATCCGAGGAGCGGTGTGAGCTCCCGCTGTTAGCCCCAGCTTCTGCCAACCTAGCAGTTTGGAAACATGCAAATGTGAGTAGATCAATAGGTACCGCTTCGGCAGGAAGGTAAGGGCGCTCCATGCAATCATGCTGGACACATGACCTTGGAGGTGTCTATGGACAATGCCAGCTCTTTGGCTTAGAAATGGAGAAGAGCACCAACCCCCAGAGTCGGACACGACTGGACTTAATGTCAGGGGGAAACCTTTACCTTACTTAGTGTTAAAGCTGTTTCTACTCTAGAGGAGGAAGGCACTGCAGGCGTGCCCAGTGCTCCCCTGTGACATACTCAGCTTTTTAAAGGAGGCTTCCTCACTTCCCTAGGAAGGAAGAGAGATCGACCTGGAGCAATCCTACCCTGGCTTCCTACAAAATCCCTCTTGATTTGCAGTCCCTGGAGTGATGCCATTTCCCCCCTCGTGCTTTTCCTTCTGATGGCTGCCTCCTCCCACACTACACTTGTAACTGAAGGCAGCCAGTTTTTGACACCCACTGCCCAGCGTACCTGTCTGAACGTATCTCCTTCTATGTCCCACCTCGGAGTTTAAGATCTTCTAGGGAGGCTCTGCTCTCGGCCCCACCTTTATCACAAGTGAGACTGGTGGGGACGAGGGACAGGGCCTTCTCGGTGGTGGCCCCTCGCCTGTGGAATTCACTACCCGAGGAAATTAGGTCATCAGCATCCCTCCTCTCTTTCAGAAGGAAGTTAAAAACCTGGATATGGGACCAGGCCTTTGGGTAAGCTGGCAGATGGATAAAAGACAATGACGACCAGAGTAGGAAAGGACAATGACAATGCTGGATGGATTATGGATTTATGAATTGGCGAACGTTGACCACAAGATGATTTTATTGCTGCTATTGTATTAATTTGATTGTTTTAACTAGTTATAACTGTTGTCGTTATATTGTATTTTGTATATTGTATTAAGTGAACTGTTGGGCATCAAATTGTGCCTTTTGTAAGCCGCCCTGAGTCCCCCCGAGGGGGTTGAGAAGGGCAGGGTAGAAGCCCTCGAAATGAATAAATAATAAATAAATTCTGTTGTGGCTGGAAAAACATGGAGGTCGAGCCCTTGCCATTAAGGCCATCTGAACAAGCCGGACCAACCGGTTTAGCCAAAGAAACTGGCCAAATCGTATCTAGGCACAAGCCTAACTCATAGCATCCCCAGCCAGCTATGTTACTGACATTAGTTTTAAAAAAGTAATGTAAAGGTTTTCCCCTTGACATTAAGTCCAGTCGTGTCCAACTCTGGGGGTTGGTGCTTATCTCCATTTCTAAGCCGGGGTGGTCCATGCCTTGATCACCTCTAGATTGGACTACTGTAATGCGCTCTACGTGGGGCTGCCCTTGAAAACGGCCCGGAAATTTCAACTGGTCCAACGGGCGGCGGCCAGGATGTTAACTGATGCTCCTTACAGAGAGAGGTCAACCCTCCTGTTCAAGGAGCTCCATTGGCTGCCGTTTATTTTCCGAGCCCAATTTAAGATGCAGATGCTTACCTACAAAGCCCTAAACTGTTTGGGACCATCCTACCTGCGTGACTGCATCTCCGTCTATGAACCCACGTGCTCACTTCGTTCATCCGGAGAGGCCCTGCTCGCGATTCCGCCTACGTCGCAGGCGTGTCTGGTGGGGACGCAAGACAGGGCCTTTTCTGTGGTGGCCCCCCGACTCTGGAACACCCTCCCCAAAGATCTTAGACAGGTCCCTACATTGGCAGTCTTTAGGAAGAACTTGAAGACCTGGCTGTTCCGATGTGCCTTCCCAGAATAGGAAATCTCCAATACCAAGTCCCAGAAGCACTTTAGTAGAAATTAAGATTGCTAGCACACTGCACTTACACTATAATCCTTCATATCACCTGTCACATCAGCACTTTTAATCTGTACCCATTACTCTGGCTCGGCCCAATTTTATTGTGTCTTGGTGTATTGTTTTATTACTTGTTGTTTTAATATTGCTTTAACTGTTTTTGATTTGCTTTAGGTTGTGGATTGTTATGCTATGTTTTGAAGCCTTGGCCTTTGTAAGCCGCATCGAGTCCTTCGGGAGATGCTAGCGAGGTACAAATAAAGTTAATAAATAATAATAATAATAATAAGCCAAAGAGCCAGCGTTGTCCGTAGACACCTCCAAGGTCATGTGGCTATTGGCATGACTGCATGGAGCACCATTACCTTCCCGCCGGAGTGGTACCTATTGATCTACTCACATTTGCATCTTTTTGAACTGCTAGGTTGGCAGAAGCTGGGGCTGACAGCAGGAGCTCTTGTCGCTCCCTGGATTCGAACCTTTGACCTTTCAGTCAACAAATTCAGCAGCTCAGTGGTTTAATCCATTGCGCCACTGGGGGCTCCATTATTGACATTGGTTACCTACTAATCTAAGATAACATTTTATATTTTCGTTTTCTGTAGCAGGTAGCCACAGCTGCAATTTCTTTGCTCTCTGACGTCTTTTTTCTGGTTTTGATGGAAACACGCTTATTTTCATGATCGATGTTCCACAGTTCTCTTGGCTTCATATGATGTTCATCTAAGTGCGTCCAAAGTTTTGTGTTCACAATGGAGGTAATTGCCTAGTCGTATCCATATAATGCGCATGTTTCCATTCTTCAAATGTGATTATATTAGAGCTTTACCGGCAAAGGGGTCTTAATGGTGATTATTCCAGAAGGAGCCAAAATCATTAAAAAGGTTCTGACAGATGGTTTTGTGCAGCAAAGACAGTTCCAGGAACCATCAGAAGCACCGCGTTTGATCCGAGAACAGCAGATGGTTTGCCATGGTACAAATTTTATCTACTGACTTCATTAGAGTCTCCCCTCCTCTCCATTTGTGATATATATATATATATAGACTAGCTTGGGGACCCGGCACTGCCCGGGTTATTTGAGAAAGGCATTGTGTATCAAGGTTGATCTTTATCAGTTATTTATATGGTTCACAGTGGTCTCAGGAAGTTAGTGAAGGTACTGTGAGTCCCATCATCTATGGTCCATCCTCCTCCAAACTGCACCAGGATGGAGAGTGGGTCATGGGGGCTCTGTGTGCCAAGTTTGGTCTTGTTCAGTCATTGGATGAGGATCGCAGTAGTCTCGGAAAGCGAGTGGGGGTACTTCAAGTCCTATCATCCATGGACTGCCCTCCTCCAAACCGCAGTAGGATGTAGAGTGGGTCATGGGGGCTCGGTGTAGCAAGTTTGGTCTTTATCGGTCTTTGTTGGAGGCCACAGTGGTCTGTGTAATCGAAGGGTTTGAAAATACTACAAATCCCATCATCCATTGTCCATCCTCCCCCAAACCTCACTGGGACATAAAGGGGGTCATGGGGATTATGTTTGCTAAGTTTTGTCTTGATCAGTCATTGGATGAGGATTGCAGCGGTCTCATAAAGCGAGTGGAGGTACTTCAAATCCCATCATCCATGGTCTGCCCTCCTCCAAACCGCAGTAGGATGTAGAGTAGGTCATGGGGGCTCGGTGTAGCAAGTTTGGTCTTTATTGGTCTTTGTTGGGGGCCACAGTGGTTCCTGGGAACCAAACCACTTGAAAGTACTACAAATCCCATAATCCGTGGTCCACCTCCCCCAAACTGCACCAAGACGTAAAGGGGTTCATGGGGGTTATGTGTGCCAAGTTTGGTCCAGGCGCGTCACCCGTGTTGGTCATAGTGGCTTGTGAAAGTGGCAGCCAATCAGAAAACTGCCACATACACTTCCGCCTTACCGCCCTCCGTATACATACACAAACAAACATTCACACACACACACACACACATATATATATACACACACATACATATATATACATACACACATAGATACACACAGAAGCCATATATATACTAGCCATCCCCTGCTACACGTTGCTGTGGCCCAATCTGTGTATATGTGTTTTGTGTGTGTATATATTTGTGTATATATATGTGTGTTTGTGTGTATATGTATAAATGTGTGTGTATATATGTATGTGTATATATTTGTGTATTTGTGTGCTTATATGTGTACATGCATATTGTATTTATGTGTGTGTTTGTCTATATGCATATTTGTGTGTATATATGTACTCATGTGTGTATATGGGTATATTTGTGTGTGTTTGTGCATATATATATGTATGTGTGTATGAATGTGTGCATGTGCATATGTATATGAGTGTATGTATATATGTATATATGGTGTATTTTGGGGTTTTTTTAATCTGTTCCGCTGGAGTTTTGTGTGCGTGTGCATGTGTGTGTTTACGGATGATGGACACTCGTTGGTCTGTTAGGGGTGTAGTGTCCAAATCTTGTGTCAATTCGTCCAGTGGTTTTTGAGTTATGTTAATCCCACAAACGAACATTACAATTTTATTTATATCGATATATGACATCTTTTAAATGTTCATAACAATACATAGAAAGCTATGCATCCACACTTTTGCTGGCAAGCTTAGTTCAAACTGCAAATGATATTGGTCTTTTATATATCTTGTTGATTTCTTCTGTTCTTGGTACAGAAACAATACTTTTGATATATCTTTGGCTCCAACGTCTGCATTATAGTAGACTCCCAGTTAACCAGCACTGATGACGATTCATAAGTGCCCGATATAATTGTAATGTCTGGTTGATTGGGAATTAAGAGTAAAAATAGGCCTAACTTGTACTATACCATGCCATAAACTCTGTATTGACCTGATATTGATATTGAAGTACAGTAATTAAAAGCAAATAAAGACAATCTTAACTTAATGCAACATGGTTTTACTGTAATACAGAAAAAGCTCTGTGAACACAGTATGCAATTTTAATTAAACGGTAGGCAATAAGCTTTTCAGCTTAATGAAATTCACTAATATCATTTTAGCACAGATACAAACTTAATAAATATTGTATTGTCGAAGGCTTTCATGGCCGGAATCACTGTGTTGTTGTAGGTCTTCCGGGCTATATGGCCATGTTCTAGAGGCATTTTCTCCTGACGTTTCGCCTGCATCTATGGCAAGCATCCTCAGAGGTAGTGAGGTCTGTTGGAATTAGGAAAATGGGTTTATATATCTGTGGAAAGACCAGGGTGAGACAAAGGACTTTTTTCTGCTGGAGCTAGGTGTGAATGTTTCAACTGACCACCTTGATTAGTAGGGCTGTGCGGTTTCGTTCGTTAATTTCATAATTCGTTATTAATTCGTTATTTTTTGGATAACGAAGCGATATTGAACCATTCAGGAGCAACTAAAAATCGAAACAAATTTTTCAATTCGTTTCGTAATTGTTTCGTAATTTCCGAAATTTCGTAAATATCGAACTTTTTTAAAGAAAATTTTCGGAATTCTTTTAAATAACGAAACGCAAAAAACCCCTAAAAACGAATTGAGTTTAGAAACAAATTTTTCCGTGGTTGGACAGCCCTTGATTAGCATTTGATGGCCTGGCAGTGCCTGGGGCAATCTTTTCTTGAGAGGTGATTAGATGTCCTTGATTGTTTCCTCTCTGTTGTTTTGCTGTTGCAATTTTTGAGTTTTTAAATACTGATAGCTAGATTTTGTTCATTTTCATGGTTTCCTCCTTTCTGTTGAAATTGTCCGCATTGATTTCATTTTCATTTTTTTAAATATTATTTTTCGTTGGTTGCTTGGGAGTTCCAATTAACGGAGCATCTATGGTATTGGCAATTGCATGTCCACTGTGATGGGTTTCTCTAAAATTTCAGCATCTTTTGCTGCAAACTCCAAGGGGATGGTTCTCCATAGGGAAAAGGGGAGGAATCCATACCAGACTTAAACAAAGCTGTCATATTATTTGCCATTATGAAAGGACCTTAATACCTGGGAGTTACCCTGGACTGTGCTCTGACTTACAAGAATCACTGGTTAACTATCAAGCAAAAAGTGGGTCTTCGAAATAATATAATGTGAAAGCTGACTGGCACAACCTGGGGATCACAACCAGACACAGTGAAGACATCTGCCCTTGCGCTTTGCTACTCTGTTGCTGAGTACGCATGCCCAATGTAGAGCACATCTCACCACGCTCAAACAGTGGATGCCGCATTATGGAGCCTCTGGTGGTGCAATGGGTTAAACCCTTGTGCCAGCAGGACCAAGATTGACAGGTCAGAGGTTCAAATCAGGGAGAGCGCAGATGAGCAACCTCTGTCAGCTCCAGCTACCCATGCGGGGACATGAGAGAAGCCTCCCACAAGGATGATAAAACATCAAAACATCCGGCCATCCCCTGAGCAAGGTCCTTGCAGATGGCCAGTTCTCCCACACCTGAAACAACTTGCAGTTTCCCAAAAAAAATTGCAGGATGTCTACACCCAACACCATTGGAGAAATTATAGTGTGTAGCCGGTATTGCACCACCTGAGACCTGTCAGGAAGTAGCAGCCAGCAATGAAAGAACTAAGGCATTGACATCTCCAGCCCATCCTCTGTTTAGATATCAGCCAGCAAGCCACTGCCTTAAATCACGAAATAGTTTCCTAAGATCTACAGAAACACTCACAGGAACGCTTTAGCAAGTGAGAGTCCAAAAGTGGCAGGTTAAAATGCAGAACCTCAATCAGTGGCTGATACCGAGTGAGAGACTCCCACCTGGGCACACAGAAGACTAGGCAACTTGGAAGGCGCTGAACAGACTGCACTCTGGCACCACGAGATGCAGAGCCAACCTTAAAAAGTGGGGCCACAAAGTGGAGTCCATGACATGCGAGTGTGGAGAAGAGCAAATCATTGTCCACCTATTACAATGCAGTCTGAGCCTTGCAACATGCACAATGGAGGACCTTCTTATAGCAACACCAGAGGCACTCCAAGTGGCTAGCTTCTGGTCAAAAGACATTTAGTATAATGCCAAGTTTTTAACTTTGTTTATGGTTTTTCTATACATTATAACTGTATTCTCAATTCACCGAAATGTAATGTTGGTGGACAGGAAAAGAGATTTAAAGATGGGCTTAAAGTCAGCCTTAAAAAGTGTGGTATAGACACCGAAAACTGGGAATCGCTGTAATTGGAGGTCAGCTGTGACCAGCAGTGCTATGGAATTCGAAGAGGCACAAATAGAGGGCAAAAGGAAGAAATGTGCCAAGAGGAAGAAGGTGTGCCAAGCCAACCCTGACCAGAACCACCGTCCGCCTGGAAAGCAATGCCCTCACTTCAGAAGAACATGTGGGTCAAGAAAAGTTCTCCACAGCCACCTACGTCTCCACCACCATCATCCTTGGGCTATGAGGGACCGCCTAAGTAAGTAATTCTCGATTCACTTTTGACACGAAAAATAAATGATTCAGACAGCTTTCTTTATGGAAGTATGTACAGACAAAAAAAATTAGAATGAGATCTACAGATAGGACTCCATACACCGCTGGATTTATATTTTCCTTATTTATTTCACATAGCATCCACATATTCCCACATCCATCTCCCAAAGTTAGGTTGCTTAGATCCTTTCTCTGCATTAATTTCAATATAGATTTATATCTTTATATTGTCTTATAATTGGCAACATCCAGGGTGAATTCCACTTGACAAGAAGGCAGAAAAGAGGGCTCCCGGCACTATTTGAACCTCTCTTGAAGGACAGGTCCTTCCTAGACATTGTTGTGCTCCATGACCTGTGCTCTTAGGTAGCCCCTGGTTTGTCCTCTGACTGCCTTGCTCCTCAGTTTTGGGTCTTTTCATGGCTAGTATTTATGTGCCAGGATCTATCCTAAAATCCTATCAGTCATATAGGAAAGGCAGTAGATAATCAAATCCACCCCAATCAACATGTATTCAGAAGAAGTCCACATACAGACCTGTTGGTCTCGGGATTTCTGCCTCCGTTGTCAAGACTTGATGATTTGTTGTGAGATTTACCGGCTCCCAAGATGGCCACTGTGGGACTTCGGCCAGAAACTTTGGGGGGTTTTTTGGGGGGGGGGTGTTTAGAAAAACCCCAAGATTAGGACATGCGGAAAATCACTGCCGCAAATCACTGCAAAAATTCCGTTCTTTGTCCTGGCCAGTGAAAATGTGCCCTTCACATGTTTAATGAAGTTTTTGGCATACAAACAAAGTTTTTGCTTTCTACTTAAATGTCACCTTCTTTTTAGGGACTGACCAATCAGGAACAAACATCTAAAACCCAGGACAAACCCAGATTTTTGATCGCAGGGACTTACAGACATGTGAAGGTCCACATATTTGGCTCAAAACCGCGATATTCCCACAGCTGGAAATCTCGTGTTTTTTGCCTTTGGAGCGATTACTTCCATGTTTACAGGGAACGGCATCTGGACACTCTCCAGCTGTGGAAGCTCTGGGATAAAGGTCCTGTCTGGATGGACCCTGAGCGTCATGCTGAAAATCACTCACTGGAGATGGGAACATCCAAATCAACAGAACAGGCCTCTGCTGCTTGCAGCAGCTGCTACCCTGTAAATGGTAAGTCAGGTTGGGAGATACTACTTAGTAGGCATGGACAGTCGCTCGAATAACTTGTTGCTCATAATAATTTTGTTAAAATTACCTTTTTGAAGTGATAGAAAAGCTTTTTTAAAAACCGGAAGTCCCTTTGCCCTTCTGAAGCTTTTTCTGGCACTTTTTGTTACGACTCAGGAATTGAGTTGGAAATTATAAAGCTTTTCCCCACTTCTGGTCCCTGGCCTAGGATCAAGCCACAAGAGCCAGTTTTAAACCAGAGAAGGAATGAATTTTTTGACCTTGGCTCAAGCTAGAGAAGCCAGTTTTAAAGCCAGAGAAGCTAGTTTTAAACCAGAGAAGGAAGGAATTTCCTCTGCTTGCTTTTCCCTGCTTCTGGTCCCTGGCTTCGGCTCAAGCCAGAGAAGCCAGTTTTAAACCAGAGAAGGAAGGAATTTCCTGGCCTTAACTCAAGCCAGAGAAGCCAGTTTTAAACCAGAGAAGGAAGGAATTTCCTGGCCTCGGCTCAAGCCAGAGAGGCCAGTTTTAAAGCCAGAGAAGCCAGTTTTAAACCAGAGAAGGGAGGAATTTCCTGGCCTTGGCTCAAGCCAAAGCCAGTTTCAAAGCTAGAGAAGCCAGTTTTAAACCAGTGATGGAAGGAATTTCCTGGCCTCAGTGCAAACCAGAGAAGCCAATTTTAAACCAGAGAAGGAAGGAATTTCCTGGCCTCGGCTCAAACCAGGCAAGCCAGTTTTAAAGCCAGAGAAGCCAGATTTAAACCAGAGAAGGAAGGAATTTCCTCTGCTTGCCTTTCCATGCTTCTGGGGTAAAACAACTACTTTCAAAGTAAAAAACCACCCAATAAAACAGAAAATAATACTTTCAAACCATTAATGAAAGGATTTGGAAGTCTCAGAAGTTTTGAAAAGTTTTGAATATTTTTTCTGTGAAAATTAGAATTGACTTTAGAATTGAACCACATCCAAAATGAGTTTTGAACCAAGCCTACTACTTAGCTATGCTAAGTACATGATACAGAATCAAGGGCAATAACATCTTTAAAAACACACAAATGTGCATTATTGGGGATTGGAAGTTTTGAGGCAGCCTGAGAACCCCCACATCACAGTGAGCAAAATGCAGTACGTACATCAGATGCAGCTCCTCAAAACTGATATGAAGCCCCCAGTGCCTATATCATTGCATCTCCATGGATTCTGCCACTCCTGGAGTCCTCCAAATAGAGTACATTCTTGTATTAACAACCCCTCCAAATAATGTTTCCCTTCCCCTTGACATTTCTGAGCCTGTTACACCTTTCTTCTCCATACCGAGTATTACTATACAAGACAAGCAATTAAATGCAAAAAGTACAGAATTGGTTGTATTATTACTGTTCTTGACACAGAAGTGGCTGTTCTTGACACTCTGACGACAATTTCGCTTTCTTTTTTTTCAAAGCACAGTGTGTACCCAGCTCTCCGCTATGAATGGAGGTTAATGTCACCATGATGATTGAACATCTGTTGAGTTTGTCTTTGGAATGCAGGGGGGGAAAATGTTGTTTTCATGCGCGAGCTTCACATTGGTTCATCCGTTTCACGTCTCCATCTTTAATGAAAGCAGTGTGAATGGCTTTCAAGGATACATTTCCTCTGCTTATGCCGTGCTGCTTTTGTGGAGCTGTACTCATGTATTATTTCACACCTGAAAAGGTCTGTCATGGCAGCTTTACAACTACAACGCAGGTGCCGGCTCTTCCGATGTTGACTGGAACTTCCTATAAAGCACAGAAGATGTTTAGTTAATGCCCTGCAGCGTGTGGCTTGTCACTCTGAATGAATCAGGATAACAAGACGACTTTCCTCCTACTTTCCTTCTGAATAACCGTCTATCTCCTGCCAAAAGTACATGGAACAGTTTGTTCCATCCAGAATGTGGCAAGATCCTGATCTTACATCACTCAGGCTCCGTGCAACAGGAAGCTTTGTCATGTCACAATTGCTATTTTCCAATATATGATAGAATATGCTGATCTGGAAGCATCAGGTCGGTGATGGAAATAGCAACCTTCCAAGCCTCCACTAACTGTCTGTAAATGTGTATAATTGTTAGCCTATATTGTATGTACATATTGTATGTACAAGAGCGGGTTGTGGCACAGCTGGTTGGGAGTCAACTGCATTAAAATCACTACTGAGTTCAAAGCCAGCCCATCTATATAAATAAATTATTATTATTATTATTATTATTATTATTATTATTATTATTATTATTAAGGAAGGTGATGGTTATGTCAGGACCTTTCCTCCAGCTTATGGACCACGTAGTGGCACAGCTGGTTGAGAGTCAGCTGCATTAAAATCACTACTGACCAAAAGGTTATGAGTTCGAAGCCAGCCTGGGTCGGAGTAAGCTCCCGACCATTTGTCTAGCTTGCTGTCGACCTTTGCAGCCTGAAAGACAGTTGCATCTGTCAAGTAGGAAATTTAGATGCTGCTTAATTTTTAATTTTGTTATGCTGTTTACTCTGTATGTTTTGGTGATGTTGCTTGGAAACCGCTCTGAGTCCCCCTCGGAGAGCTAGAGTGGTATATAAATAAAGTTTTATTTTATTATTATTATTATTATTATTATTATTATTATTATTATTATTATATTAAGGAAGGTGATGGTTATGTCAGGACTTTTGCTCCAGCTTATGGACTGGGTTGTGGCACAGCTGGTTGGGAGTCAGCTGCATTAAAATCACTACTAATCCAAAGGTCATGAGTTCGAAGCCAGCCTGGGTCAGAGTAAGCTCCCGGCCATTTGTCTAGCTTGCTGTCAAGTAGGAAATTTAGGTACCGCTTATGTGGGGAGGATAATTTAACTAATTTATGATGCCATAAAACTTTCCAGCAGCATGCAAAACAATGAGGAAGTACTCCATCTGTGTCACAAGTGGATGGTGAAGCGACGGCTACCCTGGTGGCCGGAATTCAAAAAGCATACCCTCATGAAGCTGGAAAGTTAAATAGCCTCTGTGTGTCTGTCTATATATGTTGTGTGTTTGCCAGATATATGTGCATTGTGATCTCCCCTGAGTCTCCTGTGGGGTGAGAAACCCACTTTGAGAGTTTCTGTAACTGAGTTGGTGGGATTGTTGTTGTTTTTCTGTTGTTCTTTGTTTATAGATGTCTAGAAACAATAAGAGTAACTTTTTTTCTTGTTTCCTTTACTACAGGTGCCTAGAGTTTTACATGTAGCACTAACACCCTGCACTCTCCTAGAACAAAATATCAAACAGAATGAATGTCTGGCTAGACAGGGATTCCCAACCGATGGGATGTGGCCCAATAGTAGGTCGCAAGACCTAAAATAACGTCTGCAAGACATGCAGGGAAAATTGGTGCTGGGGGTGAGTACTGCCATTGGAGGAGAGGGAGAGAAAGACGGAAGGAGACATCAGAAGTCTGACTTGGCCACGGTAGTCCACGCTCTGGTTACATCCCGCCTAGACTACTGCAATGCTCTCTATGTGGGGTTGCCTTTGAAGACGGCTCGGAAGCTCCAACTAGTCCAACGCTCGGCAGCCATGATTCTAACAGGAGCGGAGCGCAGGGAGCATACAACCCCCCTGTTGCGCCAACTCCACTGGCTACCGATCTGCTACCGGGCTCAATTCAAAGTGCTGGCGTTGGCCTTTAAAGCCCTAAACGGTTCCGGCCCAAGCTACCTATCCGCCCGCATCTCTGCCTATGAACCCACCAGGACTTTGAGATCTTCCGGGGAGGCCCTGCTCTCGATCCCGCCTGCTTCTCAAGCACGGCTGGCGGGGACGAGAGATAGGGCCTTCTCGGTGGTGGCTCCTCGGCTGTGGAACGCCCTTCCTACCGACATTAGACTAGCACCATCTCTAATGGTATTCCGCAAAAAAGTGAAGACCTGGCTGTTTGAGCAGGCGTTCGAATAATTAGTGCAATGATTGGTTAATGAACACTGGAATGGAACAATGGATGACGAATCTGGAACATGTTTTTGATGATGAGACGACAGTGAATGGGTATTGTAGTAACTGTTTATTAATTGTGTAATGTGTTAGGTTGTTACTGTTTCTATACTGTAGCACTGAATTTTTGCTGTTCGTATTTGTTGTGAACCGCTGTGAGTCGCCTTCGGGCTGAGAACAGCGGTATAGAAGTAAGGTAAATAATAATAAATAAATAAATAAGTGTGTTGCTCTCACCAGCATTTTCTTGGCCTTGGTCTCCCCATCCGCTTTTTGTAGTTTTTTCAATCACAGCCCCCTCCCCTTCTTTTTTGAACATGTAGCATTTGTAGTTTAAGGAGTTTAGGCCTTTAATAACACAGCCTAACAAAAAAATTCTTCGTGTCTTCATTTTTAGGCCTGTTCCTGGGGTTCTTTGGGGTGCTGATTAAGAAAACTGTATTGGATAGACCACATCACCTCTAGATTATTAAATATGGTTTTCTGTGGGCCAGCAGATGGCAACTATTCGATGGCATGTGTTCTGTATCAGAAACTAGAGCTGATGTGGTCTATTCAATGCAATTTTCTTAATCAGCACTCCAAATAACCAAACTGAATCTAAAGTTGACCAAAAACAGATTCGTAACCTTTTTGGTACTAATGTTGGAGTGATTCCTAGTCAATGTGGTCCCTGGTCAAAAAAAAGGTTGGGAATCACTGGGCTAGAAGAAGCATTAAGGAGTGGCGGATTCTGTGAACAGAACAGTTGTTGAATATAGTAGAGTTATAAGTGGGATAACAATGAGGAGCTTATTAGGAGGAGAGGGAACAAAACCAAAGGAAAGTACCTCTGTCCATTCGTTATTTTGGGCATCATAGGATTCCACGGTATCCAGGTAGGTGTGTCCATCGTAGCCTCCGACTGCATATAGCCTGTCTCCAAGAGGACAGACCCCTACAGCATCCCGAGGAACACTCAATGGAGCTACAGTCGTCCAAGTGTCTGTCTTTGGATCATACCTAGAATATTTTGGACACATTTAACAAACATTAAGTGTTAGACTCTAAAAAACAACAGATTATATTCAGTTCTTGTGGGTTTTTTCGGGCTATATGGCCATGTTCTAGAGGCATTTCTCCTGACGTTTCGCCTGCATCTATGGCAAGAATCCTCAGAGGTGAGGTCTGCTGGAGCTGGGAAAAAGGGGTTTATATATCTGTGGAATGACCAGGGTGAGACAAAGGGCTTTTGTAAGTTGGACTAGGTGTGAATCTTTCAACTGACCACCTTGATTAGGATACAATGGGCTGACTGTGCCATGGGCTGACTGTGCCTGGAGTTTGCTCCAGGCACAGTCAGCCCATTGTATGCTAATCAAGGTGGTCAGTTGAAAGATTCACACCTAGCCCAACTTACAAAAGCCCTTTGTCTCACCCTGGTCATTCCACAGATATATAAACCCCTTTTTTCCCAGCTCCAGCAGACCTCACTACCTCTGAGGATGCTTGCCATAGATGCAGGCGAAACGTCAGGAGAAATGCCTCTAGAACATGGCCATATAGCCCGAAAAAACCCACAAGAACTGAGTGATTCTAGCCATGAAAGCCTTCGACAATACAACAGATTATATTATTCTTAGTCATAGGCTATCACATGCAGCCGTGTATGATTGCCTTCCAAGTGTAGGGTCTTGGTAGTGGGTCCGTAGGTGGCTGTAGAGACTATTCTTAGGATATCACTCTCAGGATAGTGGTCACCTTTCTTAAAGTAGTTTTTATGACAATTGAACTTGTTGACCGAAAGGTCACAGGTTCGAATCCGGGGAGCAGCGTGAGCTCCCGCTGTTAGCCCCAGCTTCTGCCAACCTAGCAGTTCGAAAACATGCAAATGTGAGTAGATGAATAGGTACCGCTCCGGGGAAGGTAACAGCTCCATGAGTCATGCTGACCACATGACCTTTGGAGGTGTCTACAGGACAACACTGCTCTTCGGCTTAGAAATGGAGACGAGTGTTGCATCCAGAGCAGGGAACGAGGCCCTAAGATAACTATCCACCACACTTGACTGTGAAAAACAATCCTTTTTTATTGAAGAAAAATGATTACAAAATAAAGGAAAAATGCAAGTCAAAAGCCACAGCAAAATCAGCAAACATGAATTTAAATGGACAAAGCAAAACCCAAAGCCACACTGTAAATACTGGAACCTGTTAGCAATCCACTAACCGTACTTGATATCCTAGAAATCTTTCAAAACCATGGCCAGGGGAAACCGGGAGAACTGCCAAGGTCTTCATTAATCTGAAACGATGCCTGAACTGAGAAAGTCAGCCCGGCGGAAGGCAATTAAAGCCAAAGAATTGGTTCCGTGAACCGCCCCTCTTCTTTGAAGCCAATGTTTGTAATTCTTTAATTCGGGAAGACCTTCGCAAGCTGAGTGATTTACTTCTGTCTTGCCAAATCTGGCCCCTTCTGTTGTCATTACAGTTACCAGGTGCAGAAGGGAGTGAAAGGTCATGGCTTCCCTCTGAAACATTCTCATGAACACTGGTATTTTCATTTTCCAAATCTATAGAAGTTTCTTCCTCACTAATTTCAGGAACATTGGCATTTTCCAAACCTACAGCAGTTTCTTCCTCACTAATTTCAGGAGCATTGGCATCAAGAGGTACATTTTCATTAGCATCAGTAAATATATTTTCATTAGCATCAGGAGGAACAAACAGAGAATCAGGTTCAAGTTCAAACTCAGGCTGAACCCCAACACACACCCCAGAGTTAGACACGACTGGACTTAATGTCAGAGGAAAACCTTTACCTTTTTACTATGACCATTGTTGGCAAAGAGTTCCACTGGATCCTGCCCACAAACATTTCCGTCAGGAATTATTTTTGGCATGTGGTTAAGTGAAACAGTGGATATCAAATCCATGGATCCGGATGTCATATTAAACTGCTTCTTGCTCTTTTGGGACCTCATCACACTAGAGCATGGATCCACTTCAAATCTGGTTGCTGCCTCTTGCAGGATTCTGGAGTTTGTGGTTTAGGGAGTTTAGGCCTTTATACTGCTCTGCTAGACAAGTCTTGGGCCTCGCTAAACTACAAACCCCAGAATTCTGCAGGAGGCAGCAACCAGATTTAAAGTGGATCCATTCTCTAGTGCAGTGGTTCCCAATCTTTGGTCCGTGGACCACCAGTGGTCCGCTAGAACGAAAATATGGTCCGTGGCTTCAGTATTACTACACCATTGCCTCAAAATCACGTAGCAGCAAGAGCGACTGGTCTCGCAAAACCCTCTTATAGTGCCGAGACAACGAGAATGTTGGGACAGGAGAGACTGACTACTCATGAAAGATTACTACTACCACATCAACTCTAGATTATTGAATATGGTTTTCTGTGGGCAAGAAGCTGGTGACTACTTGATGTCATATGTTCTGTATCAGAAACTAGAGCTGATGTGGTCTATGCAATGCAATTTTCTGAATCAGCACCTCAAATAACCAAACCGAATCTAAAGTTGACCAAAACCAGTTCGTAGCACCTCCTATGGCTGGAGTGAGTGCACCCTACAGATGCCGGAAAAGAGGGAAACCTTTACCTCTGTCTGTGTATTGTCTGTCTTTGTTGTTAATTGTATAACGACACTGAAAGTTTTCCATATAAATGTTTGTTAATCTGCTCTGGGGGGCCTTGGTGGTGATGGCGGAGGGCCCCCGCCAACGATTGGCCTGCACTGCAGCGGAGAGTTCCGCAGTTCCTGGTTGTCACAATTGGAAGAAACTGGTGAAATGTGCTCCAGCAGGCAGCTCAATAATAAGACTGCACTCAGCCTTTCTTTGCTTTCCCTTCTCCCTACATTGTAACATTCCCCTAATAAAGCACTTGGAACTTGCAACATTTAATCTTTCCGCTTGATACTTTTGTATCTTTCCTGCCCCAGACTAATTCAACATTAAAATAACCCTTTTCCCAGGCTCCAGAGGGCCGTGGGCCTGCGGGGAGGTGCCTCCAGGCACCCCCCGGACCAAGGATCTGTGTTCGCCCAATTCGCGGATACTGAAACCGCCATTTTGGACCCCAGTAACCACTAAAACAGTAATATGGCGGATCGGCGCCGTTCTAATTTTGTATTTTTCTGCCATTAATTCTAAGACTAACTGCTATCTTGCTTTCCTCATTTTTGGGCCCCTGCGCTCGGGGAATAATCGTTTTGTTTAAAGTATTATTATTAGACAGCAAACAGCTGATTGCCAAAACTCTGCTGGCTCGGTGAAAGCAGCCTGTTATTTCCTTGCTACCACTCATTCCTACTCGTGCCCTGCCATCAGGGGCTTGCTGTGGGCACCCACAGGAGGACCCGGAGAAGCAGCCAGGCCGGCCCCCGGCCCCAGCGCGGAAGATCTAGTACGCCAAGGGCCGAACTATGGATTCTGTTGCTTCCTGACCCAGCGCACATAACTGGGTTCCTGTTTCCTCTTTGTGCACTCTCTGACTTGTGCACTGGACTACGGACTCTCTTGCCCTCACTTATTGACTTTTTGCCTTATTGTCTTGGACTGTTTCCCTGCCATACTTTTTGGACACAAACCCCAGACCGGGCTTGCCTGGAGAGACAAGCAGCCTCAGCCTACGTGCGCCTTCACCAAGAAGATTGTGATTTCTACAGAAATGAAATACATTTATTATTTTTTAATAAACTTTGCTGGGATGGGGATGGGAATTCATCTATGTAATGTATGAAGTATATATGATATCTATCACATGAAATGTACCCTGACTCCCTTCCCCACCTTTTCCCTCTGAACTTTGCCCCAAAAAGGAACGTGACCTGAGGTTACTGTTAAGAGGAAATCCCTTTTCCTCCAGGTAAACCAGTCCATATTTACATCTGCATGGGTCCGTGATTGATCCTGTCTCGAGGCTCATTTTCAGAGCAGACAATGAGATAAGAGATGGGTCAACAGAAACTCCGGTAGAAAGATTGATTAACTCAATTTTTGGTGTTTGTTGAGCTCCTTTGTCTACAGGGCCCCTTGTTTACAGAGTTTTGAGATCCAAATGCCATCAACAGCCCCTTTTCATATTTTCTCTCAAATCCTATCACCGGACCAGGAAACTCTTTGTTCCTCCTGCCTGCCACCCCGCTGATAAGAACAAAGGCTCGGAAACAGCTGGCAAGTGCCCCCTGGGCACTCCGCTTCCCCTGAGCTGTCAAACTTCGTCCCGCCTCCTGGCCTCTGATTGGACCATCTTCAGAGGCGCTAGGGAGGCTCCGATTGGCCCCCTAGAGGCGGCAGCGCTCGCTGGTTGGTCGGGAGGCGGGACATGCGGCCAAGCCTCCTCCCAGCTGTTCCAGGGCCAGCCAATCAGGGCGAAGCCGGCCGACGGAGGGCGGGCGGGATTTTCAAACTGATTTTCCTTTGTTCTGACTGTATAAATTTGCTACCGGGCCCAATTTAAGGTGCTGGTGTTATCCTACAAAGCCCTAAACGGTTCCGGCCCAAAATACCTTTCGGACCGCATCTTGGCCTATGAGCCCACGAGGACCTTGAGATCGTCTGGGGAGGCTCTTCTCTCGATCCCGCCTGCTTCACAGGCACGTCTGGCGGGGACGAGAGAAAGGGCCTTCTCGGTGGTGGCCCCCCGGCTGTGGAACGACCTCCCTGCTGACATCAGACAGGCGCCCTCCCTTCTGTCCTTCCGTAAGAGCCTGAAGACCTGGCTATTTGAGAAGGCATTCAACTGAGCGCTACGGCAACTGGTAATTGACAACTGGAACGGAATACGGATTACGATATTGGTTATGATTCTATGATGTGACGGAGCGGATTATTTAGTGTAACTAGATTATAGTGTATTATTGTTGTATTGATTTCCTGTTTTGCCCTCTTGTAAACTGTTTTTATATGTTGTGCACCGCCGCGAGTCGCCCTAGGGCTGAGAGCGGCGGTCAATAAATGCAGTAAATAAATAAATAAATAATAAATAAAAATGCCGGAAAATCTTTGTGCTGGATGCTTGCAGTGGAATGATTCCTGCAATGCATCTGATCTCAGCTGAATCACAATAAACCTCGGTTGCTGAAAAGAAACTTCTTCCACTTGGATGAGGCATTATTATTTATAATATTTTTACTCTTTGGATTGGCTCTCGCTGGCCTCACCAAGGGACCCAGAGCCCTTTAGGCGCGGTCCTCGGGTTTCTCTCTCTCAAGGAGACCCTGCTAAAAGCAGCTCGATATCAGTGGCACAGTGGGTTAAACCGCTGAGCTGCTGAACTTGATGACCGAAAGGTTGCAGGTTCAAATCTGGGGAACAGGGTGAGCTCCCGTTGTTAGCCCCAGCTTCTGCCAACATAGCAGTTCAAAAACATGCAAATGTGAGTAGATTAATAGGTACCGCTCCGGCGGTAAGGTAATGGCACTCCATGCAGTCATGCTTGCCACATGACCTTGGAGGTGTTTATGGACAACGCCAGCTCTTTGGCTTAGAAATCGGACACAACTAATAATAATAATAATAAATACAACTTTGTTTATACCCCGCTATCATCTCCCCAAGGGACTCGGTGCGGCTTACATGAGGCCGAGCCCACAATACATCAGTAAAAACAATAACAACAGTAATACAAATCAATACATAACTCATAATAAAAATAATCAGTAAACATTAACAATAACATGACGATGTTTAAAAACCTATGGCTGGGCCAAATGTAATAATTAAAATTTTAAAAATAATGCTGAGCATGACCAGGTGGGATAGAAAATTTTCGGAGAAGGATGAGGCGCACAGACAATCCTAGATCACTAATAAAGTGCATTTTGAGGGCATATTGCTGAGAGATTTCCTTATTCTGGGAAGGCACACTGAAACAACCACGTTTTCAGGCTCCTCCTAAAGACTGCCAGAGTTGGGGCATGCCTGATATCCTTGGGGAGGGAGTTCCAGAGTCGAGGGGCCACCACCGAGAAGGCCCTTTCCCTCGTCCCCGCCAATCGTGCCTGCGATGGAGGTGGGAGCGTGAGCAGGGCCTCTCCAGATGATCGAAGACATTTCGTGGATTCGTATACAGAAATGTGGTCACGCAGGTAGGCGGGTCCCAAACCGTTTAGGGCTTTGCAGGTAAGAACCTGCACCTTGAATTGGGACTGGAAAATGAACTGGACTTAATGTCAGGGGAAAACCTTTATCTTTGCCTAACCCTTTTGGTACTAATGTTGGAGAGTGGTCCCTGGTCAAGTTGTCCTTGGTCAAAAAAAAAAAAGATTGGGAACCACTGCTCTAATGTGATGAGGTCCTCAGATGTCTTTGCCCTGAAGCCAAATGGTATTGCCTTCATTCCGATTTGGTCCGGGGAAAACAACATTTCTTGTCTAGCTAGAAAGCAATGCATGACACTTCGGAGTGGAAGAAGCATGCATCAGGAACAGAAAGTGACTGAGATAGCATAAGAGAGTCTGAGTGCTTCCAAAGCTGAAGGACGGAAGTTCCTTTAAGGAAACGTTGATTCAGCTTTGTTCCGAGTACAGAGCAAAAACTGGGGCATCCGATACCTCCTTGTTTGGCCACTAGAGAGCCCTCCAGGCTCATCTTCAGGGTCTGCCTTTGATGGTCCCTCACATTGTGCGCTGAAAAATCACAAATATACTGTGCATTCCGAATAGCCATGAAGCATGAAGTGCTAATATTATGAAAGTCAAGCAGCCGTTTCCAAATATTTTCCCACTTGAAGGATTTCAAATAATTGCACGACCAAAAGCAAGGCATTTCTAGTATTGTCACTATAGTTCTAAGTAATGTTTTTGACTGCGTACCACTTAAAACGTGTTAAGTCAATCGCTTGCCTTTGTAACAAACTAACTTATGAGCAATTTAAATGTGGGAGCCTCCGAAAGACATCTTGAATATGAGAATTGATAATTTACCCATTGTTAGATGGCAAGACAACTAATCTCTGTGTGTTCATATGTTATGTATATGCACATACAAAAGGGCTAGATATGATTTCATGAATTGTGACTTTGGCCCCATCGATACTGCATTATATGGTCAGTGTAGGTTCATATAATGCAATCAAATGCATTTAAGCTGCATTATATGAGTCTTCACCAGGCATGGGCAAACTTGGGCCCTCCAGGTGTTTTGGACTTCAACTCTCACCATTCCTAACAGCCTCAGGGCCCTTCCTTCTCCCCCTCAGCCACGTAAGTGTTGGTTATGGGCCCAGCACTCAACTTAACATTGGTTATGGGCCCAGCACTCAGCTTAACATTGGTTATGGGCCCAACACTCATCTTATTTATTTATTTATTTATTTACTTCATTTGTTGACCGCCGCTCTCAGCCCTGGGGCGACTCGCGGCGGTGCACAACATATAAAACAGTCTACAAAAGCATACAATAAATCGACAACCAAATTACACATTAATCTAAATTACAATAATAAATCCGCGCCATCATAACATATCGACATAGCCAATCTCATAATCCAAGGTCCGTTCCAGATGTCATTACCATATTCGTGTAGGTCTCAATTAAATGCCTTCCCGAATAACATTGGTTATGGGCCCAACACTCATCTTAACATTGGTTATGGGCGCAACACTCAGCTTAACATTGGTTATGGGCCCAGAATTCAGTTTAACATTAGTTATGGGCCCAGCACTCAGCTTAACATCGGTTATAGGCCCAGCACTCAGCTTAATATTGGTTATGGGCCCACACTCAGCTTAACATTGTTTATGGGCCCATCACTCAGCTTAACATTGGTTATGGGCCCGGCACTCAACTTAACATTGGTTATGGGCCCAGCACTCAGTTTAACATTGATTATGGGCCCAGCACTTTGCCTAAGCATCTGAGGGGGAAAAGGAAGGAACCTGGGGCTGTTAGGAATGGTGGGAGTTGAAGTCCAAAACACCTGGAGGGCCCAAGTTTGCCCACGCCTGGTCTACATTCACCATTAGATGGGAACAAATTCACAGTATAACATCTTTGTTGGTTTGACCTTCCATTTTTGGAGGCTATCAAATTGGATCTTTGATTATTTTTAATTAAGAATATTTTTTTAAAAAAAACATGCAATTAGAATCCTATTGATGGCTCATGCTCATGTAACCTGGGACTAATGCAGTTGCATGTCCTTTTGCAAACATTATAGAAGCCAGTATACAGAAGGCAGCTTCAATGATCTGGAGATTGCAAGCATCTAACTCAGGGGTTCTCAACCTGTAGGTCCTTGGGTGTTTTGTCCGACAACTCCCAGAAATCCCAGCCAGTTTAATGGCGCTCCATGCAGTCATGCCAGTGGCCACATGACCTTGGAGGTGTCTACAGACAATGCTTAGAAATGGAGATGAGCACCAACCCCTAGAGTTGGACAGGACTGGACTTAATGTCAGGGGACAACCTTTACCTTTACCTAGGATTTCTGGGAGTTGAAGGGCAAAACATCCGGGGACCATTTATCTAATTCCTTTATTATCCATACCTTTCCACACAATCCGAAAGACGAGAGCAGTGGTTAGAAGCAGGTGCGTCGTGACCTCCCACCACATACAGAAACCCATTGTAGGTTGCAACGCCAACGCCTCCCCGTCGCTTCGACATCGGGGCACATATGCTCCATTTGTTTGTGTGAGGATCAAAACACTCCATGGATTTTAAGCAAGAGCTGCCATCTCGCCCACCGACTGCATACAACCTGGAGTAGCCAACAGGAAAACAACTGGGTTAAATGTGCTAGAGCAGGATGTCCCACCAAAACAAACTTTTTGCCGTTTAATAACCCTTTCCTGTGATTTTATGACAGAACCAATTAGGGAATGAGATTTACAACCCAGGAACAAGAACCATGTTGCATAATGTAATCAGTCTCTTGAAGTCTTCATCTCATCTCTCCAAAGATTCCTAGTCGTGAAGCTAGATGTAAGAACCCAGACTCTGATGTTATGTTTCTGTACTAAGTGTTTCTCTTTACTTAAATTAATCTTTAATACATATTCCAAGCACGACTTCCCAGTAGTACTGAACAGGAGGAGCAAATATAACTTGGTGGGGTTAATACGAGGGGCTGCTGATAAGTCTTTGGCTTTACCTGGAAAGAAAGGAGATAGGAAGATAAAACTTTACATTTATTCCACATACTCTCCACTGATATCAACACACTTCTTACATCGGCATTCCAAGTTCTGTAAGCCTTGCAAAAAGAAGGATCTTGGTTGTGCCTCAAACCAATAATCTGTAGCAGCCAAGGAGTCAGAAATGGTGTGAAATTTGGTACCCTTGAGATGTTTCTTCAGGTTTGGAAACAGATGATAGTCAGAGGGAGCTAGATCCGGTGAATAAGGTGGGTGGTTAACCAGCTGGAAGCCTAGCTCCACCAGTTTTGTCATGGTTGCTTGTGCAATATGAGTGGAGGTGTTGTCTTGCAGGACAACACCTTTTGGGCTTCAGAGATACCTTCAAATGTTCCAAAAGTTCAGTGTAATACCTTGCATTGATGGTGGAACCATTTTTAGGGTAGTCCACTAGCAGTACAGTCTCCTTATCCCAGAACACAGACGCCATCACCTTAGTGGCTGATTTTTGCACCCTGAACTTCTTTGGACGAGGAGAACCATTGTGCCTCCACTCTTATGACTGCTCCATGGTATCACAGTGATACAGATAAATCCAGGTTTCATCCATAGTGACCAGTCTATCCAGGAAGTTCTTATCAGTCTGGAAAAGTTGACAAATGGACCAAGAAGTTTTCACTCACACATTTTTCTGAGCTGTTGTCAAACATTTGGGGACCCACTTTGCAGAGAGCTTCTTCATGTTAGAATGTTTGTGGATAATGACACACACACGTTCACGAGAAATCCCCATGAAATCTGCTATTCCTTTAGATGAAATTTGACGATTCTCCAATATGAGGTTGTGCACAGCATCGACGATCTCCAGAACAACAACCACGCTCGGTCGTCCAGGATGTTCCTCATCATTAGTGCTGAAGTGGCCTGTTTAAAATTTGGAAACCCAGTTCTTAACTGTAGAATATGAAGGTCATTGATCCCACAATGTCTGCAACATATCACCATGAATATCCTTCATGGACTTTCCTTGCAGAAACAAGAATTTTATCACTCCTCTGCCCTCATTTGATGTGAATATCACCTTAGACTCTGCCATTTTGTTTTCCCGTGTGCCTAGATCACTGTTGCCATAAGCTACAAACACAAAATTTTGAAAACATATATTGGACACATAAGGCTTTCATGTGATAAAACATTGGTTACCATAGAAACAAAACAAAAACACAAAGCCAAAGACTTATCAGCAGCCCCTCGTACATGTGTATTTATGTATATGTTTCCATGCAAGTGTGTGAAAGAGAGGATAATTCAGTTGTACATACTTGCTGTTGAGTGCTGCAACCCCCACGGTGCTCCTAGGGGTTGCCATGCTGGCTACATAATTCCACTGCCGAGCCTGAGGATCCCATCTCTCAACTGTATTGAGGTAGCTCCAGCCATCGTGGCCTCCCACTGCATACATCGGTCCTTCAAGCATTGCTACACCTGAGGACAAGAGAGTGGAAGTAATTCTGGAACTATAAAACAGCTGAGGGTGAAAAGGATGGGGCCTGAGGCTGTTAGAAATGGTGGGAGTTGAAGTCCAAAACACCTGGAGGGCCCAAGTTTGTCCATGCCTGCTCTAACATCTGCATGACTGATGGATCTCCGTGCTGCAAATGAACCTATTGAATTTGGTGAGTTTGCAAGGACTGACTAAATTGGCACTTCCCTTTAAAATTCAAATATCCAAGAGAGGCAAACTGACAAATTCACCCATCTCTCAGCTTGTCAAATTGGCAATTGAGTTTCATCGTCTTTGGGATTTTGGGGATTTTAATTCGGAGGCTCCTTTCTCTTTTTAACAGCTGACATTTCCAGCGTGTCATTACCGACTGGCTGTTTCGAACCGCCTGTCATCTTTACCTAATCCGTGCCTGTGAGTTGACATTGGAGGCATCACAGTCCAGGCTTTGGTGATTGGATTGAAACATTCGACTGTATTGGAAGTTTTCAAGCCGTCCCTTCCTCCCACGATGTAGATCTTGTTGTCAATCACAGCCACTCCAAACTGGAGCCGCCTCCCATTCATGGTTCCAATCTGTATCCAGCTGTTTGTCCTCAAATCGTATTTCTCAATAGTTGTGGTGCCTGTTGAAATGAGAGACAGTAAATTGGATGGTGTACTATTGCTTTCTGAGGCATGTTGAATGAGATTTAATTGAGTCTCTGGAGCGTTCGAGGATCTGGGTGGTGCAAAAAGCCCACAGGCTATAATTTGCTAGTCAACATCCTATGAGTGAGAACCACAAAAAAAACTTTCTCAGTTCTACAGTTATGTCTAACATGGTAACTAGCATTAAGACCAGCCTGACATGGAACATATGGGAAATTCTCTGACCCAAGGAATATTGAACACTTCAAGCAATTGTATGTGTAGTGGCATCTAAATTATGGATGTTTTGCAGCCATCACACAGGCAGGGGTTGGGTGTGACAGATAATTAATAACATGCTTCACTTCATTAAACTATGAAAATGCTACTTCTATATAAATAAAAATGTAATGTTCCTTTGTGGGAGTAACATAACTCAAAAACCACTGGGTGAATTGACACCAAATTTGGACACAAGTCACGTATCAGGCCAATGAGTGACCATCACTCAAAAAAACCACTGAAAAACACAGTGGAAGAGACTTAAAAGGCCAGAAAACAAAAAATACACTACAACGCATGTGCAAAATAATATATATGTGTGTGTGTGAGTGCAAACACACATATACACAAATATATACATATATATATACACACAAAACAGATATACACAGACTGGGCCACAGCAATGCATGGCAAGGGATGGCTAGTTGAAAATAAAAGAATATCCAACATCACATGAATTCTGGAGCCCCGTTTCACTTATTTATTGTGACTTAAGCTTTCATGGACCACAGGGTGCTTCTTACCTTTGGTGGCATCCATGCCTCCCACAGCATAAAGAGAGCCAACGGTGGACTTCCTAGGCTTGGTGCGAGGGCTTTGCAGCATCGACCTCCTTTCTGGGAGCAGGTGATACTTCATGGCTTCCATGAGAAGCTTCTGGCACTCAAGGTCGTCCGTAAACATAGGGCTGTTTTCCAGATCTGCCAAGAGCTAAAACAGGCAATGTTTCGCTATTCATACTGAAAGAAGCATGCTATTATTATTATTATTATTATTATTATTATTATTATTATTTCTGGTACTTCTACCCCGCCCTTCTCAACCCCCGAGGGGGGACTCAGGGCGGCTTACAAAAAAAGGCAGAATTCGATGCCTACACAAGATATACATACATACAAAACAGCAGTTAAAACAATTAGCGAATTAAAATAATCAGTACATAACACAATCAGTAAAACTAATCTCATGTTCAGCGTTCAGAGTTCCATAGTTCCATTCCGTTTTGTCAATTCCATCGTCAAGTCTTTCTTTAGCTGCCAGAATGTCCAAATGCCTGGTCCCAAATCCAAGTTTTCAATTTTTTCCTAAAGGAAAGGAGGGATGTCGCTGATCTAATTTCCCCTGGGAGTGAATTCCACAGGTGAGGGGCCACCACTGAGAAGGCCCTGCTCCTTGTCCCCGCCAATCTCACTTGTGATAGAGGCAGGGTCAAGAGCAGGGCCTCCCCAGAAGATCTTGGACTCCGAGATGGGACGTAGAGGGAGATCCGTTCGGACAGATACACTGGGCTGGAACCGTATAGGGTTTTGTAGGTCAAAACCAGCACTTTGAATTGTGCTCGGAATTGGATCGGCAGCCAGTGGAGCTGACACAACAGGGGGGTGGTATGCTCCCTGTATGATGCTCCGGTGAGCAATCTGGCTGCCTCCCGCTGGACTAGTTGGAGTTTCCGAACAGTCTTCAAAGGCAACCCCACGTAGAGTGCGTTGCAGTAATCTAATCGGGATGTAACAAGAGTGTGGACCACCGTGGCTAGATCCGACTCATCTTTGCACCTCATCACATCTTTGCACCTCATCACATTGATTTATTTCCCCATCCAAGGTAGAGTTGTGTACTGAATTATTTTCCTTAGTTTCATCTGTTCTTTTGTTTCTTTTGTTACCTTCAGGAACATGTAACAGGAAGTCCCTTTCCAGTAAGAAATTCAGCTCAACACGAAAACAAGCAGGAGCCAATCTTGGCTCCTCACCTGCTTTTTGTGAGCACATGGTGCTCCATGCATCTTTGCCTTGGAAAGAGTGTGTGCGTGCATGCACGCGTGTGCATGCCATGCAGGCCCAGAAAGTGCAGGTGCCCATCTGCAGCTGAGTACCTCCTCTAGGGTAAGAATGAGAAGTTGCTTGTTACCTCTTGGCCTTGAAAACAGTGTGTGTGTGTGTGCGTGCATGCGTGACGTGCAGGCCCAGAAATTTAACCCAAATTAAACAAAACAATATGAAGTAAGTAAGGGAAGACCAAACATCTATTGGCTATTACAAAGGCTGTGTACAGCACTAAAGTAGCAAATTCCAAAAGGTGTTCAATTAATCCACTTCTGAAGTGTGGTGTGACATCCAATGCACAAATCTTGATGGTGATGTGATAACCTAACTGAAGTATTTCAGGATATAGACATATTGCAATGGTATTTGGCACCCTGGCATTAAAATTGAACTTAACATCAAATGGATAGACTTCCCCCATAGACATGCAGGAACAGCATCAACACTCCTTTGTTCACTTAGGACAGGGTTTCTCAACCTGTAGGTCCCCAGATGTTTTGGCCTTCAGCTCCCAGGAATCCTAACAGTTGGTGAACTGGCTGGGATTTCTAGGAGTTGGAGGCCAAAACACCTGGGGACCCACAGGTTGAGAACCACTGACTTAGGACCTCATCAGATGGTTTTCAGGCTCTGTTTTCATGCGCTTAGGAAATGGAGTTCCATGGAGGCACTTTTGGTGGGACTCTGTGATGCTCCCTTTCCTAAGCACATGAATATGGACCCCAAAGACCACCTTCAGGAGTTGGTTGTTACCTGATCAACAGAGGCAGCCCTAGATAATTTTCAATGGTAAGCAAACAGTATTTTCACGTGCCCCCCCTCCCCAACCAATCATTGATATATATTTTCTGTTTGTCATGGGAGTTCTGTGTGCCATATTTGGTTCAATTCCATCATTGGTGGAGTTCAGAATGCTCTTTGATTGTAGGTGAACTATACATCCCAGTAACTATAACTCACATATGTCAAGGTCTATTTTCCCCCAAAAGCACCTCAAGAGTGCCCCTGGGCAAAATCAACTATACTGCAAATACTTACTTTGCATAATGGGTTGAGTTGCCCCTGCTGATCAAGCAACACAATGCAAGGGAAAGTGGGGAGAAGACAGAGAAAGGTCATGGGATGGCTGGACATCCCTGAAAATGGCAAAAGATGGGAATGGTGTAAGATAGTTCCCTCCGCTTTCCCCCGCTTTCCCCCTGACTGCCTGATGAGGTCCTAAGAGAGAAACAGGAGTGGTGATACCATTCAGCGTGAAGTCATTTGGAGCTGCCTGCATACTCTTTCATGTCAATCTGGATGGATGGCTTTCTCCCCATAATCATCCCCATGCCCCCAATGCATCACCTCCCCATTGCACAAAAAAGGGTCCTACCTGTGGGGAGAGGAGGGGCAGCCTTATGTAAGACAGCAGCATGCCAAGATCCCGTTGCCTGTTGTGCAAGTCATGCCGGACCCACATCATCAACGCCTTGAATATGGACTCCTCATCCGGGACGTTGATGTCATCGCTGGACAAGAGTTTGGCGATTTCACTGGCAGGCAGCAAGAGAAACTCCTGGTTTTTTATTACTTCGGTGAAGTGTTCCTAAGGAGGAAATAAAAACAGCTTGAACTTCCGAAGGAGGAAGTTAAAAACCATTTGCATTTTATAGTACTTTTTATACAACTAGAGCTCAGCGTCTGGTGAGCATGACATTAGCATAAATGTATTAACATGCACAATGCTGTGATGGAATACACTTAACTTGCACTGAAGTCTGGAACTGGACACCTAGGGAAAAGTTTCTGATGTTGCAATGGTGGAATAAGTCTGCATCTACAGTGTACTTACTTACTTAGGCGATCCTTCGTTGTCCGAGTAGGATAGTCTTCCAAGATCAGTGTACTGGTGGTGGGTCTGCATGAGACTGTGGAGCCCTATTCTTGATCTGCATGTTCTCCTGCAGTGAGGGTATCGGCTTCCAGGAGAAGGCGGTCCTGGTCGGGGTTGGCTTGACATGCCTTCCTCTTGGCACATTTCTCTCTTTCGCCCTCCATTCATGCCTCTTCAAATTCTACAGCACTGCTGGTCACAGCTGACCTCCAGCTGGAGCGCTCAAGGGCCAGGGCTTCCCAGTTCTCAGTGTCTATGCCAGAGTTTTAAGGTTGGCTTTGAGCCCATCTTTAAATCTCTTTTCCTGTCCGCCAACATTCCGTTTTCTGTTCTTGAGTTCGGAGTAGAGCATCTGGACAACATGGGCATCCAGACAACATGCCCGATCCAGTGGACACGTTGATGGCGGAGGACCATCGCTTCAATGCTGGTGGTCTTTGCTTTTTCCAGCACACTGACATTTGTCCGCTTGTCTTCCCAAGAGAGTTGCAGGATTTTCTAGAGGCAGCACTGATGGAATCATTCCGGGAGTTGCATGTGACATCTGTAGACAGTCCACGTCTCAGCGGCATATAGCTAGCTATATGCTATCTACAGTGTACCATCAACACAGTTTGGCCCCAATGTTATGGAATAATGGTGTTTGTAATTTGGTGAGACACCAATTTACACTATTTGGTAGAGAAGGATAAAAACCTTGCAAAATAACGACTTCCATTATTCCGTGTCACTGAGCCATGGCAATTAAAGTGGTGTCGAACTGCATTCATTCTACAGTGTAGATGCACCTCAATAGAGCCATTTCAGTAGGAACTATCTGCTGTATCAAGTAATCGTATTGGCCCCTCCAAACCCTCTTTGTATTTAAACAACTTAAAATGACATTTCTTCCAATCCTGGGACACAAAGGAAGTTTTTGTTTAGGAATGTTTGCACACAATGTGCAATATTTCCCTGCAGTGTGTAGCCATAGGTGGTGGTTATTATATGTGCTATACACTATTTTCGAATTATGGTGGCAACTGGTGACAGTGAGTCTGAACAGCTTTGCCCAGCATTCAAAGTAAACAATACAGGAATGTCCCTTGGTTTCTATTACCACCTGTAAATTTCCTACTCTGTGTGCCCTACCAGAAAACGTACCCATAATTAAAGGCATTTTGAAAATCCTTATTTTGGGAACGATCTCTTGCGTGTTGTGGTTGCATAATACCCCTGTGCCCGGAAAAAAAATTAATTGATAGAGCAAATGTGTCATGTCAAATTTTCTGTTGACAAATCAGGATGGAAACTGGTGAGTCATATCTATGTATGAGTAAGGCATGTAGTCAGGAGGCAGGAAAAATTAGAATTTCCCTTTCAGATGCAATTTTAATCCAAGCCAAAGAAGAACTTGAAGATCATGCCCACAAAACAAGAAGTGGAGATTTGCAAACCTCCACAACACTCAATGAAGCTCCTATGGATTATTATCAGAGGCTACGATAGCACAGCGGGTTACAACAACAACAACACTTTATTAATATTCCACACTATCTCCCCACGGGGTCTCAGGGCAGATCACAGTACACATACATGGCAAACATTCAATGCCGTTTTGGATAGATAATGCTGAGACAGACAGAACAGAAAGGAGGTATGTTGTGTTGACGTCCAGCTTTTTGGAGCCTTGAAGGTTGTGCTCAAATCCAACTATGGGGAAGTGCTGTTGCTCCATCCTCCATGACAAAGAGCCATCAGGACTTCCTCCTTCCTTTTGGTTGCCAAGTACTTTCTGGTTTTTTTCTCCTTATAGTGTTGTAAAATACCTCCCCTGTTTGTTTTAGTGGTACCTAATTTCTCTAATAACAGCTCAAGCTGTTTTCAAACTGCTTAGGTCAACAGTAAGCTGAGCTGACAGTCAGAAGCTCACACCAACCCGGGACTTCAAACTGGTAACCTTATCACTGCTGGTGATTTACCAGCTGTGCTAAAGCTCGGCCCTAAACCACCAGCTGCAGAAAATCTTGCAGACCGGGCTGGCAGTTCACATCAGCAGATTAGGGTGAACTCCCACTGTCAGATGTAGCTTCTGCCTACCTAGCAGTTAGAAAACAGTAATGGGAATAGCTCAATAGGTACCACTTTGATGGAGAGGCAAAAAGTGCCAATGAAGACATGACGGCAATTTGATCAGAAAGGCAACCACAGAAAACAGGCTCCTTGGCCTGGAAAATGGAACAACAGCACCTCCCCATGGCCAGATTTGAGCATAGCCTCCAGATGCCAGAGATGGAAAAGGGGGAAGCCTTTACCTCTGCCTGTGTAGTGTCTGTCTTCGTTGTTAATTGTATAACGGCATTGAATGTTTGCCATATAATGTGATCTGTAACACATAATGGAGCATCTGGTGGTGCAGTGGGTTAAACTGCTGAGCTGCTGAACTTGCTGACCAACAGGTTGGCAGTTCAAATCTGGGGAGTGGGGTGAGCTCCCGCTGTTAGGCCCAGCTTCTGCCAACCTAGCAGTTCGAAAACATGCAAATGTGAGTAAATCAATAGGTACCACTTCTGTGGGAAAGTAATGGCGCTCCATGCAGTCATGCTGGCCTCATGACCTTGGAGGTGTCTATGGACAACGCCGGGCTCTTCGGCTTAGAAATGGAGATGAGCACCAACCCTCAGAGTTGGACACAACTGGACTTAATGTCAGGGAAAACCTTTACTTTTATTAATTTGTTCTGACTCCTCTTGAGGAGATAGAGTGGAATATAAATAAAGTAAATTACTATTATATTATTTCTGCCAGCATTTCTAGGAAAATAGCAGACTACAACCTTAATCGATGCAGAGGTTGCGTGGATTGATTTTAAAAGCCTTGGACAGAACTCTAATTTAATAAGATAGTTTATTTTATTTAATGGGAGCTTTAATGTTAGCACTTTTCCTACTTCTTGAATAATACAAATAAAAGGACACATGCTCATAATTTGAAAACAAAGCACATCTTGGCTTGTTTATTTCAAAATATATTTTCTCATGTACACACCCATGCCTAAATTAATCAACACGTTAATCAATAAGTACGCTTTTGAGCTGCAACCCAAACAAAAGATATTTTAGTATATTAACGGCATCTCCATTACATTGTTCTCTGCAATGAGAGCTATAAATCTTGGGTGCAAAAAGGAGAGGGTGGCCTGGCTCCTTCCTCCGCTTCCTGCTCTTTGTGATAGTTAGTAAATAGGAAGATGGAAGAGTCGTTGCACACTTCAAAAATAGCCTGAGCTGTGTATAGGAAATGATTTTCTCCCCTGTGGAAGCAAGATTACCAGGCAGGAAACTGTTAATAGTCAACATCAATGGCAGCAAAGGTAAGGTGAGGAGGGAAGTCTTCACTCTCAACGCTCTGGAGCAATATCTGAGCCAACTCTCTGTTTCAACTCATGATTATCATGCCTGCTTTCATTCCTATCTAAGGACGAAGAATAAGGCAAAAATGTATTGTTGAAGGCTTTCATGGCTGGAATCACTAGGTTCTTGTGGGTTTTTTCGGGCTATAGGGCCATGTTCTAGAGGCATTTCTCCTGACGTTTCGCCTGCATCTATGGCAAGCATCCTCAGAGGTGGTGAGGTCTGTTGGAAATAGGACAATGGGTTTATATATCTGTGGAATGACTGGGGTGGGACAAAGAGCTCTTCTCTGCTGGAGCTAGGTGTGAATGTTTCAACTGACCACCTTCATTAGCATTTGAAGGCTTGGCTGAGCCTGGAGTAATCTTTTGTTGAGAGGTGTAAAGATGTGCTTGGTTGTTTCCTCTCTGCTGTTTTACTGCTGTAATTTTAGAGTTTTTTTTAATACTGGTAGCCAGATTTTGTTCATTTTCATAGTCTCCTCCTTTCTATTGAAATTGTCCACATGCTTGTGGATTTCAATGGCTTCTCTGTGTAGTCTGACATGGTGGTTGTTGGAGTGGTCCAGCATTTCTGTGTTCTCAAATAATATGCTGTGCCCAGGTTGGTTCATCAGGTGCTCTGCTATGGCTGACTTCTCTGGTTGAAGGAGTCTGCAGTGCCTTTCATGTTCCTTGATGTGTGTCTGGGCGCTGCGTTTGGTGGTCCCTCTGTAGACTTGTCCACAGCTGCATGGAATACGGTAGACTCCTGCAGAAGCCAGTTCTCAAACAAGATCCACCCAGAGGAAAAGTGTTCTTGCCATACATCAAGGGAACCACTGACCGCATAGGGAAGCTGATGAGGAAACACAACATACAAACCATCTACAGACCCACCAAGAAAATCCAACAAATGCTACGTTCAGCAAAGGACAAGAGGGATCCTCTCTCCTCTGCAGGAGTCTACCGTATACCATGCAGCTGTGGACAAGTCTACAGAGGGACCACCAAACGCAGCATTGCCCAGACACAAATCAAGGAACATGAAAGACAAAAACCCACAAGAACCTAATAAGGCAAAAATGGGATTAATCCCCATATTTGTTCCTTACTTACTTAGCCGATCCCTCATTGTCCGAGTAAGATTGTCCTCCATGTATGGTGTCCTGGTGGTGGGTCCGTAGGTGATCTGCATGTTCTCCCGCAGTGAGGGCATCGGTTTCCAGACAGAAGGTGTTGGCTTGATGCACCTTCCTCTTGGCACGTTTCTCTCTTTCGTCCTCCCTTCATGCCTCTTCAAATCCTACAGCACTGCTGGTCACAGCTGACCTCCAGCTGGAGCACTCAAGGGCCAGGGTTTCCCAGTTCTCAGTGTCTATGCCAGAGTTTTTAAGGTTGGCTTTTAGCCCATATTTAAATCTCTTTTCCTGTCCACCAACATTCCGTTTTCTGTTCAAACTGAGGCACTGTTAACATTAGAAGAAGATGAAAAGCCCTGCGAAGCCACAGTTTTTAAGGATGGCCTTGAGCCCATCTTTAAAATGTTGACCATTTCCGCTACCTTGGCAGCCAGCTCTCCACAAAAGTCAACATTGACACTGAAATACACTGCCTGAGCTCTGCAAGTTCAGCATTTTTCCAAATGAAGCAGAGAATGTTTGAGAATTCGGATATCCATAGGGAAACCAAGATGCTTATTTATGAAGCTATTGTCCTCCCAATCCACTTATACGCCTGCGGAGCATAGACTGTCTACTGACATCACACTCAACTCCTGGAACGATTCCATCAGCGTTGCCTCCAAAAAAAATCCTGCAAATCTCTTGGGAAGACAGGCGGACAAATGTCAGTGTTCTGGAAGAAGTAAAGACCACCATCCTACACCATCAACTCTGCTGGACCAGCCACGTTGTCCGGATGCCCGACCACCATCTCCCAAAGCAGTTACTCTACTCCCAATTCAAGAACAGGAAATGTAACGTTGATGGACAGGAAAAGAGATGTAAAGATGGGTTTAAGATAAGGTAAGGGTAAAGATTTTCCCCTGACATTAAGTCCAGTTGTGCCCGATTCTGGGGATTGGTGCTCATCTCCATTTCTAAGCTGAAGAGCTGGTGTTGTCTATAGATGCCTCCAAGGCCATGTGGCCAGCATGACTGCAAGGTGCATCATTACCTTCCTGCCAGAGCAGAACCTATGGATATACTCACATTTGCATGTTTTTGAACTGCTAGGTTAGCAGAAGCTGGGGCTAATAGTGGGTTTAAAGTTAACCTTAGGAACTGTGGCCTAGACACCAAGAACTGTGAAGCCCTTGAGTGCACTAACTGGAGGTGAGCTGCGACCAGCAGTGCTGCAGAATTCAAAGAGCCATGAATGGAGGGCAAAATGGAGAAATGTGCCAAGAGGATGGCGCATCAAACCAACCGTGACTGGGACCACCTTCCACCTGGAAACCAGTGCCCTCACTGTGGAAGAGCATGCGGGTCAAGAATAGGTCTCCACAGTCACCTATATATCCACCACCAAGACACTGCACTTGGAAGGCCAATATACTCAGACAATGAGGGATTACCTAAGTAAGTAAGCTTGCTTCTGGTTGTTCTACTAAGGATGGTACTTGCAGCTCTACAATTTCTTCTGAGGGCCTATGCAATGCACAACCCGGGCCTCACATGGCATACAACTCATCCGCGGAGTTATAAAAAGTCAATGATGGGGTGTGCCATCTGGATGCGCCCCATCTGCAGGCTTCAAAACCACCGCAGTCTTCTTCCTGGGCTTCGCAGGGCTTTTCATCTTCTTCGAATGTTAACAGTGCATTGGCTTGAACTTCTCCCCGTCCTCCCATCCGTTCCATTTCAGGCGGGGAGCCCAGTAATTGTTCCCTCTTTCATTCATTGGAAGGAGCAGAGAGAGAGGCTCCTCTAGACCTTCTCCACTGAAATATTTATACCCTTATTTAGCTTCACAGCGAGCTCTCTTTGCCCACCTGGCAGCCTGATTATTCTTTCCTCCGCTTTGAATTAGCAATGGGCTAGCATGCTCTCTTCAAAAATGCCTTTTCCTCCTTCTGACTTTCTCCACTGCCAGCTGCCCAACCCACTCCGTCCTTCCTATTTTTGCTCCTAATGCGGCTGCAATTTCCATGCCACCAAAGGCATTTAAATCCATCCAAAGGAACAGTGCATATTCCTTCCTTTGACTGAGGTCTCTTTATTGGGTCATGAAAAGGGATCTAGCTGTGCCTTCCTCTATCATCTTGAAACAGAGCGTTGGAGAAGCCCACCCTTTGCCCTTTGGAAAGAAAGGCGTTGAACGGAAAAGCATGCCTATGTTGGATTGGTGCGACCAATCAATTAGCTTAGTTGCAGATTAAAAATTCTCCAAATTAAACGGAGTTGTGCAAACGAGCCCTTCTCAGCACTCCCCATCTCACCATTTTACAGGGAACTGTGCAAATCTTGCAGCAGAAGACAGAGTGGACTATACTATATCAAGCAGCTTGTTTTCACTGGATATAGCAAGGGTGAAAATTCTTGCAATGCTGATTAAAATTTGGTATCTACTTGTTCTGTCGTGCGCTGGGCCTGTAACAGCTATACTTTTCTATAGGACGTATACTTTAAGCCAAGCGGGAAGCCAGGGGGCCTCAAAGAGAGGTTCTCAGGGATTTTTCTGAAGTGATGGTCTTTAGAGTCTTTGATGATGCAACAAAGTCTTTATTATGGAACAAACAACAAATCTTCAATGGTTCAAACAACACTTCAAGGCTTTCTTAGTCTAGTCTTCAATGGCTTTGATTAACTAAACTTTCTCTGTAGGAAAAACCCTTTTTAGCCTCTCCCAGGCTGCTTTCTATCTATGCCTCATCGGTGTGGGACCTACTACCGACTCCAAATGCGTCTGGGTATCGAGTAGACCTACCAGCCGAGGCTTGAAGATATTTCAGCTGGAGTTCCGTGAACCTGTAATGCTGTTCTCCCTTCAAGAATTCTTAGAAACTTCAGGGCTGTTCCCTTTGATGCTGTGAGGCTGAGAGGCTGTGAGCTCTCAGCCAGAGCTTTTGGGACCTTTCTCCTGGAATTTCTGCTTCTGTATCCCCAGATGTTATTTTTCCCTGGATGGTTATTGAGAAAGGAAGCTTTTCTACGGGACGAGCTGGTCTACATCCTATAGCTTAGCTACCGTGTGTGAGACTGCCCAAAAAATGGCTCCTTCCCCTCCCAGAACCCAGAACAAGGGGCGGAACCAAAGCTTAATTATGATGGACAGGAGGCCTGTCCTATGACTGCAAAACAGATAACAGAAAGAAAATAAAGTTGGAGCTCCTGGTACAGCCGTACCAGCACACTACCAGAATGACAAAGACTTAGCGAGAGGGGTCCCCAATGGATTGCATAGGCACAATGTAAAGGAGGGAGCGAGGCAATTAGGTTTCTCAGTTATTAGACTGATATACCTACATATCTCTTTGAATTGTTAGGAACAAATATTCCAATGCACAAAAACATCTATATAAATAAAAATGTAATGTTTGTTTGTGGGATTAACATAACTCAAAAACTACTGGACGACTTGACACCAAATTTGGACACAATACACGCATCAGGCCAACAAGTGACCGTCACTCATAAAAACACTGGAAAACACAGTGGAAGGGACTTTAAAAGCCAAAAAACAAAAAAAAATACAACGCATGCGCAAAACCACATATATACACTAACACACATATATCCACATATACACAAATATATACACACATATATGCATATATATACACACAAAACACATATACACAGAAAGGGGGAAGGAAGGAAGGAAGGAAGGAAGGAAGGAAGGAAGGAAGGAAGGAAGGAAGGAAAGGAAGGAAGGGAAGGAAAAGGAAAAGGAAAAGGAAAAGAGGGAGGAAAGGAAGGAAGGAAGAGAGAAGGAGGAAAAGGAAGAGAAGGAAGGAGGAAATAAAAAAGGAAAGAAGAAAGGAGAGAAGGAACGAAAGAGAGAAAGAGAGGGGGAAGGAAGGAAAGAGACAAGGAAGGATGGAACCAAAGAGCAAAGGAAGTGAGAAAAGAAACAGGTAGAAGGAAGAAAGAAGAAGAGAAAGAAAAAAGAGGGAAGGAAGGAAAGAGGGAGGGAAGAAGGAGAGAAAGAGGGAGGGAAGGTTGGCCACAGCAACGCGTGGCGGGTACAGCTAGTAATAAATAAATAAATCAGAATCATAAAGTTGGAAGAGACCTCATGGGCCATCCTGTTCAACCCCCTGCCAAGAAGCAAAAAATTGCATTCAAAACACTTCCAACAGATGGCCATCCAGTCTCTGTTTAAAAGCTTCCAAGGGAAGGAGCCTTCACCACACTCCAGGGCAGAGAGTTCCACTGCTGAACAGCTCTTACAGTTAGGAATTTCTTCCTCATGTTGAGGTGGAATCTCCTTTTCTGTAGTTTGAAGTCATTGTTCCATTGCGTCCTAGTCTCCAGGGCAGCAGAAAACAAGCTTGCTTCCCTTCTCCCTGTTGATTTCCCCTCACATCTTGATACATGGCCCTCATCATGTCTCCCCCAGCCTTCTCTTCTGCAAGTTAAACATGCTCAGCTCTTTAAGCTGCTCCTCATAGGGCTTGTTCTCCAGACCCTTGATCCTTTTAGTTGCCCTCCTCTGGACACATTCCAGCTTGTCAACATCTTCCTTCAGTTGTGGTGCCCAGAACTGGACACAGTATCTTCTTGTTGTTGTGTGCCCACAAGTCATTTCCAACTTAAGGCAACCCAAAGTGACGTTATTGCAGGGTTTTCCCTGTGTTCGCATTAGGGCATATTGAGTATCCGTGCCAAGTTTGGTCCAGATCCATCATTGTTTGAGTCCACGGTGTTCCCTGGATGTAGGAGCACAACTCCAAAACTCAAGGTCAATGTCCACCAAACCCTTCCAGGGTTCTGTATGCCAAGTTTGGTTCAATTCCATCGTTGGTGGAGTTCATAATGCTCTTTGATTGTAGGTTAACTATAAATCCCAACTACAACTATAAATCCCAACTACAACTTACCCTCCCCCAATCCCACCAGTATTCAGATTTGGGTGTATTTGGTATTTGTGCCAAATTTGGTCCAGTGTATGAAAATACATCCTGCATATCAGATATTTATATTACTATTCATAACAGCAGCAAAATGACAGTTATGAAGTAGCAACGAAACTAATTTTATGGTTGGGAGTTACCATAACATGAGGAACTGTATTAATGGGTTGCGGCATTAGGAGGGTTAAGAACCACTGCTCTAGACACTGTGTTGTCTCAATACTCACCATAGTGTACACATGGGCCACTTGCAAGAGGTCTGTGCAACCTTGAGCATCTCCGAAGGATCGGATCCCTAGGCAGTTGGAAGGATGGAGCTGCTTCATGAGAAAGTTGCAGCAAACCTCAATGACTTGTGAAAGCTGGAGGAGACAAGCTGCAGCCAACAAGCTCTCAATGGTGTCTTCTTTCAGTTCCAAGATACCTGTGGGTCATTAAAACACACTAGATAGATAGATAGATAGATAGATAGATAGATGGATGGATGGATGGATGGATGGATGGATGGATGGATGGATGGATGGATGGGATATGGTGTGCAAACCAGCTGAAATCTGATTATTAATTCATTTCAGAGATTCAGGTGGCCCCTGATTCATTTCGTAAAGATTCAGAGGGGTCCCATTTCGTTTCGTAATCCAATTCTCAGAAGTTTTGTCATTGTTTTAAGATTTGTTCCATTTACAGCAATGGGGAAAAAATTTCAAGGCTTATTTCTCTGGCATTTTTATAGCGATCAGGATAAAATTTGGCACACCTGTAGGGAGCATTTATGACTTTAAGTCTGCCAAGTTTCTGAATGTTTCCGTCTTTACATATCTTTCCAGACAGAGCTATGAGACAGAGGACACATCTACACTGTGGAACTAATGCAGTTTGACTTCACTTGAAGTGCTGTGCTCAATTATATGGAAACATGGGAGTTGTAATTTTATACGGCTTCCGACGGTGCATTACCAGACTTCAACTCCCAAGATTTCATAGCACTGAGATATGGCAGTTAAAGTGATGTTAAACTGCATTAATTCTACAGTGTAGATGCGCCAAACGCAGTGGAAGAAATTATACAAATATGGGACAATGTACATGTCCCAGTTCTATCCCACCTTTTTTCCCATAAGTCTCCAAAACTGTCCTCAGGAGGAAAGTCCAAACGAGAGATACTTAACTCAAGATCATTCGTAATTCTTTGGAGACTTGAATCCATACCTTCAAAGTATGACTAGAAACCAATGGCTTGCTAAAATCAAAATACAACTGAAAGTAGTTTGTTTGGTGTCACATCCCATTGTAAAGAGAAGGAGTGAAGCTCTATTTCTTTCAAATGACTGGGTGTTCAACTGGACCCTAGAGTGCCAGCTCCACAAAGAAAAAGACTTCAGGTTTACCTGTGTAGGCATATCGCACAAGGTCTTTGAGTGCATCAGGATCCACACCTTCCATTTTTATCTCGTCTTGTTTGGCCTCACGGACATCATTGGTAAACATGGCAGCAAAATAGTCAGAGGCAGCGCTCAGAACCAGCCTAGGAAGAGAGGGATTTTGTGAGCATGAGCTTTGAATACAGAGAACAGCATCAGCCTTCAGTAATTGTGTGTCTTGCCTCAGTTGTTTTGTTTTGATGCATTGTGACCATGGAATAGCACTCCTTTGGCCTATGATTGGAGTGTTACGCATCTCTGCAGTCACAAGCAAAGAGTGATTAACTCATTTAATAGTCTCCCAGAGAGCTGTTTTTCTTCACTGGCAACCTTCCTCCCAGTTAAACCTTCTCCTTTGAGTAGCCAATGCAAGCACACACAAACACACACACAATAAAATTGAAAATGTGGATAGGAATGATTAGGTACCATTGGAATCTTTGTAATTCAGAATAAATTTGGGGGAAAATTACCTTTTCAAAATGATTTTGAATTTTTTTTAAAAAAAAAAAACAGAAGTCCCTTTGCCCTTCCGAAGCTTTTTCCGCCATTTTTGTTACGACTCATGAAGTGAGTCGGAAAGGATTCAGCTTTTCCCTGCTTCTGGTCCCTGGCCTTGGGTCAAGTCAGAGAAGCCAGTTTTGAAGTCAGAGAATACAGTTTTAAACCAAAGAAGGAAGGAATTTCCTCTGCTTGCTTTTTCCCACTTCTAGAGTAAAACAACCACCCAATGAAACAGGAAATAACACTTTCAAACCATTAACGAAAGGATTCGGAAGTCTCGGAAGTTTCGAAAAGTTTTGAACATTTTTTTCTGTGAAAATCGGAATTGACTTTAGAATCGAACCACCAGTGCCCCCCACATCCGAAATGAGGTTTGGACCATTTTTTTTATCAAACAAGCCTAGTGACAGAGGTGTCCACTTACACCGAAAGACTCCCGCCTCCACAAACCTCTATAGTTCCCACTGAGCAGGATACACCTGTGTCCCTCCCTCCACTGACATTGCAGGTTATAGTGAGCACCATGAACACGTAGCCCAAACCCCGCCAGTGTCCTCCACAAACACCATACTGCCCCCCACCCAAATGAAGACTTTCATGTGGGGATAATTTCATCCTAGGTCAGCGTTTCTCAACCTTCCAATGCCGCGATATTTTATATGCTATGTTTTTAATTCTATTTTATATGTTGGGGGGCAGTGTTTCTCAACCTTCCTAATGCCTCGACCCCTTCATACAGTTCCTCATGTTGTGGTGACCCCCAACCATAACATTATTTTCCTTGCTACTTCATAACTGTCATTTTGCTACTGTTATGAATCGTCATGTAAATATCTGATATGCAGGATGTATTTTCATTCACTGGACCAAATTTGGCAGAAATGTGAAATGCACCCAAATTTGAATACTGGTGAGGTGGGGAACAAATACTTGATACGGCCAAGTTCGAATACTGGTGGGATTGGGAGAGGGGAGTCAATTTTGTCCTTTGGGAGTTGTAATTGCTGGGATTTATAGTTCACCTACAATCTAAGAGCATTCTGAACTTCACCAATGATGGAATTGAACCAAACTTGGCACACAGAAGCGTTGTGGACTCTAACAATAATGGATCTGGACCAAACTTGGCACAAATACGCAATATGCCCAAATGCGACCACTGGTGGGGTTAGGGGAAAATAGACCTTGACATTTGGGAATTGTAATTGCTGGGATTTATAGTTCATCTACAATCAAAGAGCTTTCTGAACCCCACCAATGATAGATTGGGCCAAACTTTCCACACAGAACCCCATGACCAACAGAAAATACTGTGTTTTCTGATGGTCTTTGGTGACGCCCTCTGACACCCTGATGGACCCCCCCAGGGGTCCCGACCCCCAGGTTGAGAAACACTGTCCTAGGTGTTCTGTTTTTCCTCCACATCCCAGGGTTCCTTTCTCTCTCCATTGCTGTGGAATTTGCATGACCCCACCCACTTCCTCCTCCTTACCCTTTCCTACCCTTACCTATGGTACACAATAAACAGAGGAATTGATCAGCAACTGAACAAGAGGTTTGGGGAGAACTGACCATGATTTACAGGAGTTATACTTGAGCTACATTCAGAGAGTACTGTTTACCCAACCAACAATGGTTACACTTGCCTCAAATAATGAGCTTTTTTGATAAATGAATAAGTTGTGTCTGTGTGTGTATGTGTGTGTAAATGTGTGTGTGTGTGTGTGTAGGAATTCCAATTAAAGGTGAGAAATTAAAGGACCAGTCTCAACACTTACCTGTGAGCAGGGATCTTGTGGTCTCCAGCAATGAGGAGGACGTCACATAGTTGTTTCTGCTGAAGGTAATTCTCCATCTTGCGGAACGTTTGCTCCGCATGAGTTGCAGAATGGAAGTATTCATCGGATCCATTGTTATTCACTTCTGCAGGAGAGCAGCTGCTTATGGATAGCCTGTTGGAAAAATGAAATTAGGTCACTTGCACCATAAGAACTACGGAAATGGCAAAATGACCAAAGAACCTGAGCAAAAAAGAGCAATGAACTTTAAGTAGAACTAACAAGAGTGGCGCTGGTGTAGCGGAGGTATTTGCTGCCTTGTTTTCATGTTGGATTGCACATCTGGGATTTCTTCCAACTGGCACTACATTGTTTTTTTCTTTACAGTTTACTGGAGATAGCAAAATGAGTGCAAAGGAAACCTGCAAAATCATCCCTTCCTAAATTTATCAAGCTGGGAGTGCAGGAAGTCATGAAAACAGGGCATGGGGTTTATTCAAGTGCATCCTCTATGACTGGTTCACAAAGTGTGCTCCGTGGAATCATAGAATCAAAGAAATTTCCCACGCTGAACCCCATCACCAACAGAAAATACTGAAGGCCATCCAGTCCAACTCCCTTCACAAGAGCAAGAAAACATAATCAAAGCCCTCCTGACAAAGAGCCATCCAGCCATAGACATAGATAGATAGATATGATTCACACAGAGAGATATATAATATCATAGATTTGAAAGGGACCCCTAAAGAAGGACTATGATATGTTGCATGTTCCAGAGTAGGCAAACCAGACACTCTCTACATCAGTGTTTCTCAACCTGGGGGTCGGGACCCCTGGGGGGGTCGCGAGGGGGTGTCAGAGGGGTCCCCGAAGACCATCAGAATATACAATATTTTCTGTTGATCATGGGGGTTCTGTGTGGCCTAATTCTATCATTGGTGGGGTTCAGAATGCTCTTTGATTGTAGGTGAACTATAAATCCCAGCAACTACAACTCCCAACTTCCCCAAACTCCACCAGAGTCCACATTTGGACATATTGAGTGTTCGTGCATTGTTTGAGTCCACAGTGCTCTCTGGATTTAGGTGAACTACAACTCCCAAACTCAAGGTCAATGCCCACCAAGCTGTTCTAGCATTTTCTGTTGGTCATGGGATTTCTGTGTGGCCAGGTCTGATTCAATTCCATCGTTGGTGGAGTTCAGAAAGCTCTCTGATTGTAGGTGAACTATAAATCCCAGCAACTACAACTCCCAAATGACAACATCAATCTCCTCCAACCTCACCAGTATTCAAATTTGGGCGTATCGGGTATTTGGGCCAAATTTGGTCCAGTGAATGAAAATCCATCCTGCATATCAGATATTTACATTACGATTCATAACAGTAGCAAAATTACAGTTAAGAAGTAGCAACAAAAATAATGTTATGGTTGGGGGTCACCACAACATAAGGAACTGTATTAAGGGGTCACAGCATTAGGTTGGTTGAGAACTACTGCTCTACATCAACACTGACAAAGAAACAGCAAGAAATACTGTTTATCCACAAGTATAAAGGCACTATATATATTAGAAACCAACGCTTTCTAATTACTTTATTTTCCAGACAACCAGACTGTGCCACAGCAACGCATGGCAGGGGACATCTAGTACGATAAATAAAATCAGTTTCACCATCTCATTCTCTTGAGCTGGGTGTGAAATAGCTGTAGTTAAGATGAGACTTTCTCCATCTCAACATGCCTGTTTGTTCAGTTATGAAGCTCCTAATGCCAGATCATGGTTCCTCCTTAGAGAAAAGTCCATTCAAAGCCAGAAGGATTTGCTTCAGCTGGCTAAAAATGCATAACAACCACTTCCTTTCCCATTTTTCAGTCTGAACGAGTTATCCTCAGTGCCAGCATTTGAATGCTCTGTACATTTCAAGCCAAGCCGCCAAATAGGCTGCTGCATTAAAAGATAAATATGGGCACAGAGCTCAAAAAATTTCAGACTATTAGGCAAATGGCTCTACAAATTGCTGGCATTGCATTTCAGGCAATTCTGGACAATGGCCAGAATTGCTCCAGAGCACCCAAATGCCTTGGGGGTGGCCTCGCTAATCCAGTTCAATGTAATTCTTCAAAAATGGAATTGGAATGATGACGGTGCCTTCTGGTGAGTTAGATGCTGCTGCAAAGTAGCCATGCTATGCCCTTGTCTTGTGGCAAATTTCCCAAAACGATTATTGGCGTTCGTTGTGTCGGGAATCATAAGCTTATCTGTTCCTGGCTCCCATCCTGTTCTCGTGTTCCCATTTTTTGGACCAGAAGCTGCTGCCTCCCTTCTGTTCATTGATTCATCCTTTCTCGGTTCCCCCGAGAGCTCAGTCCTAGATATGTCTACTCAGAGGCAAACCTTCTCGCTTGCAATGAGACGCATTTTTTAAAAATGGGGGGAAAAAACATTGGTTAGAAATGGAAAACAATTTGAAGGCGTGCGATGATCTCGATGCAAGTGGGCTTTTGGTGTTCCCCGAGACTAATATTCACAAAGTTCCACTTTAAAAGAAGAATAAGATAGTTAGAATATATTGAAATATATTTAATTAATGTGTTCTCGAAGGCTTTCATAGCCAGAATCAATTGCTGTGAGTTTTCCAGACTATATGGCCATTTTTGTGTGTGTCAGGAGCAACTTGAGAAACTGCAAGTTGCTTCTGGCATTAGAGAATTGGTCGTCTGCAAGGATGCTGCCCAGGGGATGCCCAGATGTTTGATGTTTTATCATCCTTGTGGGAGGCTTCTCTTATGTCCCCACATGGGTAGGTGGAGCTGACAGAGGAAGCTCAACCCACTCTCCCTGGATGCGAACCGCTGACCTATTGGTCAGCAGTCCTGCCAGCACAAGTGTTAAATCCATTGCACCACCATGTATGGCCATGTTCCAGAAGCATTCTCTCCTGACGTTTATGGAAGGCATCCTCAAAAGTTGTGAGGTCTGTTGAAAACTTGGCAGGTGGGGTTTATATATCTGTGGAAAGTCCAAGGTGGGAGAAAGAACTCTTGTCTGTTGGAGGCAAGAGTGAATGTTGCAATTGGCCACTTTGATTAGCATTGGTCTTATAGCTTCAAGGCTTGGCTCCTTCCTGCCTGGGGAAATCCATTGCTGATGAACCAACCTGGACACAGCGTATTATTTGAGAACACCCTAACAACCACCATGTCTGACTACATAGAGAAGCCACTGAAAGGAGGAAAACCAGAAAATGACAAACTTTGGCTACCGGTACTTAAAAAAAACGCTAAATCAGGACAGTAAATAAAAAACAACACTCAAAACACTGGGGAATTCCATACAGGAAACAATCAGGGCCAGCAAACACCTCCCAACAGAAGATTCCCCCAGGCAGGAAGCAGCCAGGCTTTGAAGCTGCAAGGCTATTTAATGCTAATCAAGGTGGTCAATTGCAACGTTCACACTTGCGTCCGACAAACAAGAGTTATTTCTCCCACCCTGGACATTCCACAGATAAATAAACCCCTCTTACCTAGTTTGTTTATTTATTTACAGCATTTATATTCTGCCCTTCTCACCCCAAAGGGGACTCAGGGCAGATCACAGAACACATACACGGCAAACATTCAGTGCTATTAAACAAAAAGGACAGACAACAGATAGAGGTATTATGTTGGCATTTTCCCCCAACTTTGGCGTCCTGGAGGTTGTGCTCGATTCCAGTCACAAGAGGGTGCTGTTGCTGCATTCTCTATGACAAAGAGCCTTGACCACAAAACTCCTCCTTCTTTTGATTGCTGGCATTTTCTGATATTTCTTTTATGGTGCCCTAAAATACCTGCCTGCTTAAGCAGTATCTAATTTCTCTACTCACAGCTCAGAGTTGTTTTCGAACTGCTTAGGTGGACAGTAAAACAGAGTTGAAGTTCGGACGCTCACCCTGACTGAGGCTTCGAACGGCCAACCTTTCTATTGGTAAGATGTGTTGTTGCTGATGATTAACCAGCTGTGCTAAAGCCCAGTAGTTTCCAACAGACCTCACAACCTCGGAGCATTCCTGCCATAGATGTGGGTGAAACATCAGGAGAGAATACTTCTGGAACATGGTCAGACAGCCCTCCCCAGAAGTTCGGACACTCACCCCGGCCCGGGCTTTGAACGGTCAATCTTTCAATTGGTAAGATGTATTGCTGCTGGTGATTAACCAGCTGTGCTAAAGCCTGATAGTTTCCAACAGACATCACAACCTCGGAGGATGCCTGCCATAGATGTGGGTGAAACGTCAGGAGAGATTACTTCTGGAACATGGCCAGACAGTCCTCCCCAGATGTTTGGATGCTCACCCGACCCGGGCTTTGAATGGCCAACCTTTTAATTGGTAAGATGTATTGCTGGTGGTGATTAACCAGCTGTGCTAAAGCCTGGCGGTTTCCAAATGACCTCACAACCTTGGAAGATGCCTGCCATAGATGTGGGTGAAACGTCAGGAGAGATTACTTCTGGAACATGGTCAGACAGCCCTCCCCAGATGTTCAGGTGCTCAACCCAATCTGGGCTTCGAACGGCCAATCTTTCGATTGGTAAGATGTATTGCTGCTGGTGATTAAGCAGTTGTGCTAAAGCCTGGTAGTTTCCAGTAAACTTCCCAACCTCTGAAGATGCCTGCCATAGATGTGGGTGAAACGTCAGGAGAGAATACTTCTGGAACATGGTCAGACAGCCCTCCCCGGAAGCTTGGGTGCTCACCTCGACCCGAGCTTCAAACGGCCAACCTTTGTATTGGTAAGATCTATTGCTGCTGGTGCTTAACCAGCTGTGCTAAAGCCCGGTAGTTTCCAATAGACTTCACAACCTCTGAGGATGTCTGCCATAGATGTGGGCGAAACCCTAAAAATGGCCAGAGAGCTCAGAAAACTCACAGCAACTCAGATATTTAATTAGTTAGAATATAATAATGGATATTTAGTTTATGGGAAATTGGAGGAATTAAGCATGAACATTTTTCAAAACGGAGTGTGTTTGTCAGCTTCGAATAAAATGAATGGTACCTCCTTTTCTGAATTTGTGTGTGTGTGTGTGTGTGTGTTAAAAACCCTACAAACATACCTGGTGCTGAGGAAAATGTCCTCTGCAGGAAATATTGATGTGCCTCCAGTACACAGAGAAACTCATGTAACATTAATAGAAACTGGCACGGTGTTGGGGCCTGGAGAATCATTTCCATTTTTCATCAGCCGGTTATTTTTATGAGTTTGGGATTTAAATGAGCCAATTTTTGCCACGGCTAGCTCTCGTGTTGCATTGTTCAGAAAACAGGGAACCTATTTGTATTTATGAAGCAGGAGGAGTATCAAGAGACCTACAGGGAAGAGAAAAGGCGCGCCGCTTGAGGCCGGGGAGTTCTTTCGCGCCCACTGCGATCCAAGGAGAGCGCATTCCCTTTTTGCTGTCACTCGCAAACGAGGAAATGTTACGCCTCGTAACTGTTAAAACACATCTAGCCTTTATTACAAAGCCCCGAAGCATTAACATCCATGGTTGGATTTCACAGCAGATTCCTGCAGAATAACAGTAACATTTATTTCCGATGGAAACGGGACTGGGCTTTGAACCCTGCAACTTTCTCCCAATCCTATTTTGTGCTTATTTGACATAAAAGCGTGCTGCGTTTTAAGAGACTCCCCCACAATGCATATTTACAAGCCTCCTTCAAAAACACATATTTATTTATATAGATTACTACACATTTTCTCTAAGAAAAA